>OY992540.1:42374916-43574916 GCA_963921195.1 Pegoplata infirma | reverse complement strand
GCATTTTAAACTAAAACCCAAAGAATCTCAAAACTGAACATGCGGAATTAACAATGACATATTCTGAAATTTAAAATTTGTAGTGTAAAAAGGGGTAAGCAATTACACTACAAAGTGTGCAATTGCTTATTACAATGTTTGCTCTTATTTAAAAACAAAGACATTTTTTTACAAATTTTCTAGCGAAAAATTTTTTTTAGTCCCGGACTTAAACAACATTTTTTGGCATTTAATTTTTTTTTTCGTTTTGGAATTTAAAAAATTAATTTAAATGCATTAAGGAAAAATAAATTTTAAAATAATGAAAATTTTGACAAATTTTCAATTCCTACCCCTTTTTTACAAAAGGTGTCAAGGTTTGTGATAGGTCATTTAGGACCGTGCGACATGTGACGTAACCCATCAAGGACCAACCACTTTTCCTGCAGGAATTCAATTATTCAAGGGGTGATCTAGCCCTAACGGCCGGCACTGCGACCATTATGGGACTTTTGTGCCAAAAAGTAACATAATTATTTTTCAACAAATTTTTTTTCATGATTTTTTTTTTCAATAACATTTTTTTTTTTATCAAACTTTTTTTGTTCATCAAAATTTTTTTTCGGTCAAATTTTTTTTACCAAGTCTGAACTTCTTTTGTCATAAAAATGTTCCGATTGTTTAACAAAAGTACAAAAAACAAGTGAGAGAAGGTAAATTCGTCTGTGCCGAATCTCTTATACTCTTCAAAATGTAAAAAAACATTTTTCAATTATGGCTGGATTACTTAATGCTCCGTTATAAAATAACTCTCCGTTAAATTTAACTTTTTCATACAAATTTTGACATAAGGCTCCGTTAAATCGGCAGTTAGCAGCTAACTTTTCATTGAGTAATCCGCCCTAAGTAATACAATTTTATCACTTTTTACATGCCTACAAAAGAGGCGGGCTGAAATAGTTAGTTTTAAGTCCTCTGGGTTCAAGTTGACGTTCTTCAGATGTTGGCTTAGTTCTTCAAAAATAAGCTTCTTCTTCCCTGGTCCGATTTCATCCATTTAAGAACTTTACCAGCCTATAAACACAAAGACATATTCGTGCAAAATTTTGGGAGACTAGCGTTTTTGGTTTGGACTGCAGTGTACTGCACTCATTTTCCGGTTTAAATTCTGGTTATCAATTTTAGTAGACTTTGATCTCCTGATTCCAAATCTGTTCTCCAAATTTTTCCATCACGTCCAGAATCTTAGTTATTCACGCTTGAAAATGCGAAAAATTACGATTTTTGCATTATTTGAAATCCCGCACAGCAGCCGTAAAATGCAGTAAAATGTGTCTATGGTCTCCAACATAGAAAACAATTTGTTTCTAATTATTGCGTTTGGTTGGGTTACACTTGCGTTTTAAAATGATACTGTTAAAATTACCATTTTTGAAAAAAGGTAAGGTAGACCTTTGTTTTTTTTTTGATATTTTTCAAAGAAAAACTAAAAAAATAAATATTTTACAAATTTAAGATTTCTGTGTTATTTTTCGTATACACCGGAAGATATCTTTAATGGGTTTAAAAATCTATAAGAAAGAATTAACTTTTGCCTAAATTTTGAGCTCATCACAGTAAAGATTGATCATCTGGTTTTTGTTTTAGAGCCTTTTAAAAATGGTGCTATTTCTAATTTTTTTCACAGTACAACAACTTCAAATTTTTTTGATCATACCCAAGCAGAAATTGACGACGGTTATAAAAAAAAAAGCGTTCTGAAAGCACTGTAACAAAAAAAGAACGTTCTCAAAACGTTATTTTCGAACGCTTTGCGAGCGTTTTCGAAAAGCGTTCTAAAAGCACTGTAACAAAAAAAAACATTATCAAAACGCTTTATTCGAACGCCTTGAGAGCGTTTTCGAAAAGCGTTTTGAAAGCACTTTATTAACAAAATACATGTTCGTTTCAAAATTAAATGGTTTTAAAGCAGTTTTTGCAAACGTTTTTAAATTTTTTTCGTAGTACATACAAGTATAGTAATGGAATTCACGTCAGAAATTTTAGTCTTGCAAAATTGCGCAATGTCAAAATTGCAACTTTTTTTGCTTGTTTCTTTGTGAATAAAAGCAATTGTATTAATATTAAAATAAATTGCAAATCTTTTCTTGCAACTATACATCATATAAAAGGTAATAGAAAAATAAAAATTTTATTAAAAATTTTTTTTAAAAAAAAAGTTGCAATATTGCACTGTTGCAAGGGTCAAAAAATTCTGAAGTGAATACCCTGAGTATTTTTTTAGATTATACTCAATTTTAAACAAATTGTTATAAAAACATTTTGTTAAATCAAATTAAATAATTTTTCCCTACCACCACATTGAAAACGCAAAATTTTGAAAACATAAAACATTTTTTAATTTGTAAATCTATTTTAAGTTTTATCATTTATGCAAAAGAGTTATAGCAATAGTTTCATAATAAAATTTACAAATAATGCATTTAACTTCTACAATATGCACACTGACTTCAATAACATCTTCACGTAAATTTTTAACGTTATAAAGTCCTATTTCTTTTGATGGAATTGGATAGACAAAATAATCGTTTATTTCATTAAAGATGTTGCCTTTTAAATATATATTATCACATGTGTGTTTAGATCGATTTGTACTAAAAATTTGGTTTACTATCATAATATTTCCATTACTAAGTAGAATTGCGTTATCAGGATGGTATGCAGTAATTTTGAAACCATGAATATTAATAAAAGAAAACACAACTTTTGTTTCAGTGGATTCCATTACTTTGCCAAGAGAATACTTTTTGTTTTTAAAGAGAGGATATACCAATGGAGCTTTATTTGGAGAGTTAACGGTATGAAAAACATGCAATTTTCGTTGAATTTCAGCAATAGGATTGTTCCAAGAGTTAACAATCGCTGGAAAATATCTTTAATTTTTGTATTTAAGCTCTTTATAAGTGCTTTACTTTTGGTTTTTAAAGCGCTTTCATGACTTTTAACAAAACGTTCTGAAAGCACTTTTTTAAAACGCTTTTAAAACGCTTTAAACCTAGCGTAGATCGATGTTATCATTCGGATCATCTGAAAGCGCTTTGAAGATGGTAAATGGAACGCTTGTAGAACCGTTTACAACGCTTTCACAGCGCTTTTGCGATTGTATTTTTCTGACTGGGTATATTTGAGATCATAGTTCAATTCAACTCTAACGCTTTATACCAGATTTTTATTCCACCCAGTGGCTGCTGTGCAGGCTTTCAAAAACAGCAAAAATCGCGTTTTTTCGCATTTTCAACCGCGAATAATTAAAATTCTAGACGTGATGGAAAAATTTGGAGCACAGATTTGGAATCAGCGAGTCAAAATTTTTAAAAATTTTATATGAAACTTCAAACCGGAGTCAAAAACCTTCGATTTGTTGAGCGGTGGAATATATTAATTTAATGCGGTCTTCGACCGATATTTTAATTTGGCAAATGAAATAAAATTATTTTAGCTAAAAAAAATTTCTCTGGCAAGTAAACCCATATCTTCAGCAAAACATCATGATTTAATGTTTTGGGCAAGACTACAAAATAGTACAAAAGGTAGCGGGTCTAAAAAATTACATTTTCAAACCCCCTGGGTCCTAGTATAGGTCGATAAACTTCTTCTGGCATAAAAATGATTCATTTGTTTCCTTCTGCAAGCACAAAAAAACTATACATAATATAAAAAAACAAATAAGAAAATTATAGTCGGTCATGACAGAAAATATGATACCCTACACCAGTGTTTTCTGGAAAATGGTTCCCAAGTCCAAACATGGTCCGATTGAATCATTCTTTCGTTAGATTTTTAATTAGTGTAAAAACACACAAACAAATTTTGAGTGAAATTGGCTTACAATAGACTGATTTTACTAAATATCGGAAAAAATATTCTGACAAATGTACTTTTTAGTGTCGATTATATTAGCGCAAAAAGTGTATTTTGACATATTTTCGGTCTTCTGAAATTCTGACAAATTTTATAAATAAAATTTTTAAAAATTATTTTTTCTTGAATTTTTTTTTTAGAATCTGAAGTTTTTTTTTATAGAAAAAGTTTTACTAAGTTCTTCAACAAATTCATATCAATAAAATAACTTACCTCAAGGTTGTTTTTAATGCCATCATTAAATATTTTCTAATATTTTTATAATTTCCATAAGCCTTAGTTAAATGTCCTTTATAAATGGCAAAATCATAACGATTTATATAGCCCATAACACCGAGTATAGAACTAGCATGTTCTAAGCATTCCAAAGGACATTGACGCAAAACCGTCAACATATTATCAAATAATATATCAAAGGAACGGCATATATAACTAGCATTGGTTTGATTGCCGACGGCTGTTTCTAGTTTCGTGCAAAGATCTAAAGCGGCCTTACGATTATTTTCAGTCATAAGGCGGCGTATAATTTTTGATATACGCAAGTCTTCTGAAAGCATTGGTAAATTATGCATACGACCATATTTGTTGCTAGAGTCATAAGAATTTCCCAAGGTTTTATTTGAGTGGGAACCTGGTAAAACAAAAAATTAATAAATTACGTTAATTTTAGTTGTTTATGATTATGAACGAATATTTTGTAGCTTACCCTCCATATTTTGTCGATTACTATTTAAAATATCATTAAAACTTTCTCCCATACTAGTGGATTTACCATAACCACTATTACCACCCCGATGACTATCATGATAGCTACCACGCGGATCTACATCATGTTCTTCATAGTGTTGAGTCGGTTCGTGGCGTTTTTCTTGATAATCATACATTCCTCTTTGTTTCATACCATTAATTGACCATTCTTTGTTACCATTGGAGGAATCATAATGATCATGATGTTCATTTCCCACCAAAAGATTTTCAGCATCTTCTTTGTCATCAATGTGGCGATTTATTATAACTGGAATCTGCTGTATTCGCCTGGCATTATAATCATCATCATTGATATCCATTGTCAAGGAATTTAAAACACTTGTTTAAATAATACCACATGTATTCGATTTATTTATATTAATATGAGCAAAAAAAAATATTTTAATACTAGACGTAATTTTCAATACATGAAGAAAAACAAATACAATTTTTTTTTCACGAAAATAACGATGCAACTTGGTGATAAAAAGTTTGACAGCTGTATGACCACTGTTGCCAAGTTGGAGGTTTTCCCGCTAAATCTAGCGCTTTTTGTTTGGATTTAGCGGGGAAAAATTGGTTTTAGCGGGAACGGTGCTTTAGCGGGAAAATCTAGCGCTTTTTATTTGGATTTAGTGGGACAAATTTAGAGGTTTTTTTCCAATTTTTCAATCGAAAACGCCAAGTTTGTCTAATTTTAGCCCTTTTTTTAAATTTAGCGGGAGAATTTTGTATTTTCCCGCTAAAATTTTTTCGACCGTTTCTTGCGCATTTTTAATGAAAAGTAAATTTTCGTAGAAAAAATAATTTGGAGGTTTTTTTTTTAAATTTTTCTTTTTTGTCAATCAAAAATGCCAAGTTTTTCGGTTTTCAGCGCTTTTTTTTGTAATTTAGAGGGATATTTTTAAATTTTCCCCGCTAAATTAATTTTTGGCGGTTTCTAGCGCTTTTTTCGTGAAATTTAGAGGTTTTTAGTTAAATTTAGTTGGCAACAGTGTGTATGACAAACAATGATTGTCAAAATAAAGAGATGCCATATTGTGCAGAAATGGTAATGCCAACTATAATTGTATAAAAACGCAAAATAAATTGAAATACAATAGGCTTGTTTTTTGCAGAACGGATTAAAATTACACGCAAAAATTAGAAATTGTTTGTTTAACAAATGTACAAAATATGACTAACAATAACCCAATAAACCACAAAAAATTAAAAATCAAGTGCTTGAAATTTCACTTGAATTACACTTTAATTTCAGTCTATTTTGCAACTAATTTTCCAGATCAAACAAATTGATTTTGTTTTGAATTTTAAATTTTTGTTTTTTTGTCAAAATTTGAAAAAATAGCACATTTATGCTAAAATAAATTTTTTACTAAATTTTTTAAAAATTTTATTTCTTTTTGAAAATATTTTCCAACATTTTGCTTCATAAGCACCACAAAAATTTTCTAAATCAATTTTTTTTAAATTTTAATTGTTGGACAGGTCTCTAACAATAATTTGGCTTTTTCAGATTGAAAAATATCAATTAGTCGACGAGTTATAGCCAAAAAACAATATAAACAATATGCTGAAAATCGGCATTTGACTGCAAAGTTCGAAGGTCGATTAAAAAAAAAAAAAAATCGAACATAAACAAACGCCGCGATACGGGTATTCTAATTTAGCCTCTATTTTCACCCCTCACTCTCAGAATCGACCTAACTTTTGCTAACATGAATTTGTTACACAGTGCTATCAAAGTTAGAGTCTATACAATTTTTCTATACACTCAAAAAAATACGTTAGTAGATTTACTAATTTTTTTTGCTAATGCTAGTTAGCTAACTTTTAGCAAATTTTTAGTTGAGATTAGCATGTTAGCAAAAAATTCTTGTAAACTTCATTTAGCACATTAGCAATTTTGAACAAACTTTGAACTAATTTCTTTTGCTGAATTTGAAATTTTTACAAGATTTTTTGCTTACATTAGCAAAAATAAATTGTAATTTTTTTTTTTTAAGAAAACTTAAAATGGCGCTATCTCGGAAACTAAGTCAGCTGGAGCAAAATGGAGGCCATTTTTGGTTTTCCGAAAGAAAATTGCTTTTTTGGTTTTTCAATTTTTTAAAAACTAATGAGGCGTGGTTAAATATTGTTAAAATTGTTAAAATTGTGTCGAGTTCCCATGATTAAATATTTATCAAATTTACGAAATGCACCACAATCGCAAAAATTAACATTCATGTATATTTTTTTATGGGCTATCTACTAACATTTTTTATTTTGGAAAATTTTCAGAAAAAAGTTTTAATTTTTAAAAAAGTAAATTTATCAAAAATCCGGGAACATTTTTTTTAAGTTTAGTTGTTTGTCGATTCACACAAAAAAAAAAATCAGGAGGGCATTTTTCGAGAAAATAGCATTTGAATATTAGATTTCATAAAAAATCTGTAATTCTCTTGTATTTTGTTGTGTCAACACCGCGTATGAGTAACGAAAATTCATTGGTTTCGCAAATAGTCGCTACTCATACGCAGTGTTGACACAATAAAGTACAAGAGAATTTTAGAATTTTTCTGAAATCCAATATTCAAATGCGATTTTCTCGAAAAATACGAAAAATGACCTCAAAAAATAATTAAAATTTTAATTGTATAAATTAAAAAAATTAATTAAAATTATTATAAAAAAAAAAAAAAAATAATTTGTAAAAACATTCTTTTTGAATCAAATAGTTAAAAAAAAAATATTTATTCAAACTTTACCAAATTTATTTTTGCCGTAAAGACATAGTCAGTGAGATGATTTTATAAAGTTGATTATAAACCTTCCATATACATACACATAAAACTATAAACAAAATGAGAATTCAAAAACCTATGTGAAAAATAACAAGTAAAAAAGTTAAATTCGGCCTTGCCGAATGTAGTGATACCCTCCACAATTTCAAAAAGATTATTGCAAAAAACTTTATTTAAAAGGAAATTACTTTTGAAAAAAAAAAATTTTTGAAAAAAAAATTTCCGCGAAAAAAAATTTTGGTAAAAAAATCCGCGATTTTTTTCTTTTTTTGTCAAAAAATATGTTCGTACTTGTTTAAATACCATTTGGTGTTCTATTATGTTCACATATGCCAACCAGAAGCTGAATTAAAGCATTTTGTATTTTTAGGTTATGTTGAATTTACTGAAATTTTTGAGGTGTGCTTACATTTTCGTTCATAACTTTTGAACCGCTGAACCGATATCGCTCAAATGCAATACCAAACTTCTCGGGAGAACTTCCAATAAATATGTTAAGTTTCAGTTATCTCTGTGCAATATTTTGTCCGCGACAGCATTTTCCACAGACAGACAGACAGACAGACAGACGGACAGACGGACAGACGGACATCGCTAGAATGTCTTAAAATCGATCGGGCATCATGAATATATATACTTTATGGGGTCCCAGATCGATATTTCGATGAGTTACAAACAGAATGACAAACTTATATATACCCTCTATCACCAAGTGGAGGGTATAAAAAAAAAACAATTCCACAAACTTTTTATACTTATGTATTTTTTTTTGTATGTAATACAATGCAAGAGAAAAACACACACTCGCACACACACGGAAAACAAAACAAACAAAAATAAGTAAAGCTAGAAATTTAATTAAACATTTAATGATATAAATTAAATACTTAATTAATATTAAATTTGAAAACAATTAAAATATTAATTAAAATAAAGTTAAAAATTTAATTAAACAATTAATTATATTAATTAAAAGTTTAATTAATATTAAATTAAAAAACAATTAAAATTTTAATTAAAATAAAATATACGATATTATTTTCTGTGTAAACTAAAAAAAACAATTAAAAAATGTGGCTGGATTTTTGATAAATTGTTAAGGGGTAAAATTTGGAATACAGGACCCTTTGGTAAAAAAAACCGCCTGAAAAATAAATACTTGTTGTAAAATTAATTTCGAAGGGTCGTAAAATTGGTTAAAAAAGAGTAATTTTTGTCCTTTTCATATTTTATGAAAGCGATCCTGTACTCTTGAAATTTGTAATAAAGAATCGTTTGGTAAAAAAAACATTCCACAAAAATTACTTTTAAGTGTATATTTTTGGGGATCCCGAAAATTATAATCTTTCGAATTTCGTGTCAGAATACCTGCCAATGGCCACGGAAGAGCTGATTGTGTGAAAATTTATAAGGGAATTCAGAAAAGCGCCTTCAGTCTACAACCAGAGAAAAAACTACGTTTTTTGATAAAACTACGTTTTTTGATAAAACTACGTTTTTTGATAAAACTTCATGCCCGAATTTTTTGACCAAATTCAGCCAAATCCTTTTGGATTTCATATTTTTAAAACAAAATTGTGGGGTTACTAATATGAAAATTTAAATTTTACTTCAAATTTAGGGGCCTATTCCCAAAAAAAAAAAATCATAACTCAATCATAACTAAATTTTTTCCATGTGGTTGTTGTAAACAATCATAAAAAATCATATAAAGGAATCATAAAAAGGAAAGAGAAATTGCAAATAAGTTAAATGAATCGTAGGCCAAAATAATATATTTTAAAATCATTATAAAATCAGTTTATATCAAAGAAAACGATTAATCGTAATCGCATGATTTTTTTGTCGATTACGATTACGATTAATTGGTGCGATTAATCGCGATTACGATTTTAATCGTTTTGCAAACTCTAAGTTCGCTCTACCTTGCTTAGTTTTTGAGATACGTGATTTTAGGGGACCACTGGGGTTTTGAGAATTACAAAACTCGATAACTTCAAAAACATTACTCGGAGAGCTTTTGATTATTTTGCGGTCTTGTTCGACGTGTTGAGAGCTACAAAAATGCTTTCGGACTTTTTGTTGTGTCGGTAATATTTACCGAGATATGAGCATTTTAAAATTTTCGGGAATGCTAACTTTTTTGGAGAGGACCGGCGATACTATGAGCTCGAGAACCAAAAATGGCCTCCGTTTTGCTCTATCTGGCTTAGTTTCCGAGATAGCGGCATTTTAAGTTTACTAAAAAAAAAATACAATTTTTTTTTGCTAATATTAGCAAAAAAGCTTGTAAAAATTTTAAATTTAGCAAAAAAAATAGTTTAAATTTTGTTTAAAATTGCTAATGCGCTAAATGAAGTTTACAAGATATTTTTGCTAACATGCTAATCTCAACAAAAAATTTGCTAAAGGCTAGCTTACTAGCATTAGCAAAAAAAAAAAATTAGTAAATCTACTAATGTATTACATGCCACATAACCTAAAATCTAAAATGCTTTTATTCGGCTGCAGGTTGACATATGTGAACAGAATGCTGTTTTAACAAGTGCACTCAAAAAATTATGTTAGTAAAATCAACTGAAAATTTCAGTTAAAATAACTACTTTGTTGGTTGTTTTGGGGTCAACTTCTTTTTCAGTTAAATTAACTAACAATGTCAGTTATTTTAACTGACAAAAAAAAACAACTGACTTATGTAGTTAAAACTACTTACATTTGTAGTCAAAACAACTGACATGTAGTAAAAATAAAATAATCAGGATAATTTTTTTTTCAAAAAATTTTTCAAAAAAAATTGAAGACCAAATTTCCAAGTTTTTTTTTTTTAAAAAAAAAGTTGTGAAAAAGAAAAAAACGAAAATTTCTTTTTATTTTTTGGAAAAAATCTGAAAATTTTTCAGAGATTAAAAACATAAAATTAACTACTTTTTGTCAGTTATTCAAAAAAACGACTTAAAATAACTAACAGAAATAGTTGTTTGATATTTTTCATACAAAAACAACTGACTTTGTAGTTGAAAACAACTAACTACTGTAAAATATACAAACAACTAACATGTAGTAACTTACATAATTTTCTGAGTGTAATTGAAATTTGAAGATTCCAATTACAACTCGTAACACATTAATTGAAATTCAAAAAGGATCAATTGAAATTCGAAAAAGATCAATTAAAATCCGAGAAGATCAAATAAAATTCTTAAGAGATAGAAAGAAATTTGTAAAAGATCAATTTAAATTTGAAAAATATCAATTGTAGTTCGTAACAGACAAAATAATGATTCTTCATAAAAGATCTAAAAGTCAAAACAACTAAAATGTAGTGAAAAATAATCAATAAATATTTTTTTTTTTCAAAAAAAATTTTCAGAAAAAAATTTGAAAAGTTGTGAAAAATAAAAAAACGAAAATTTATTTTTATTTTTTGGAAAAAAGAAGACCAAATTTTTTCATTTTTTTTTTTTAAAAGTTGTGAAAAATAAAAAAACGAAAATTTATTTTTTATTTTTTGGAAAAAAAACTTTCAAATTTTTTTCAGAGATAAAAAAATACAATTAACTACTTTAAATAACTGCTACTACATTTCAGTACATACTTTTTTGTCAGTTATTCAAAAAACGACTTAAAATAACTAACAAAAATAGTTGTTTGATATTTTTCATACAAAAACAACTGACTTTGTAGTTGAAAGCAACTAACTACTGTAAAATATACAAAAACTAACATGTAGTAACTTACATAATTTTCTGAGTGTAGTGTTTTTGTTCATTTAAATTGAACTTTTCTAAATTGTAGCCGACTGAAAAGACTTCTGCAGGGAGTTTATTTCCCATTTGCGAACTTAAACTGCCTAGAACCATAATACACATTCGTGCCAAACTTCTGGAGCAGTGATACGCATTTTTGTAATTCCTATTCCCGCGGGAATAGGCGCTGCTTGTGCGCTGTCAACACACATACACTATAAAATTCTGCTGCTTGAGCAAATTTGTTGACTTTTCGCTTGCTACTACCCACACAAGCATAAATGTTATAGTATGTGTCTGCGTATCGCTGTTCTGGAGTCTAGCTATTTTATTTTGGAATGCATTGTGTTATCAACAGACAGATAATCACATACCGACTTAGAATCGGTGGTTGGAGGGTATAAAAATCGAGAGTTTGTCGACCGAATGCTATAATTTGGCTGATGGTTGACATAAGAATACCGAAAGATATTTTTTTTACTTTGACCCAACACTAAGGGGATGCCCCGAGAAACGAATTTTCTCTGTAATGCGTTGTGCGATACATTGGACAGTCGACGCCCTCGGGAGTCGTATGGCTAGAATGTCGCAGCCATGACGAATTGTGCACGTTGAAGTCCCCGGCAACGACTAATTCACTACTGGGGAGACCCCAAGGATTCCAGACTGGAATTTCCAGTAATGGAATCGAATACGCACTTACAAAATTATTGCAGTTACTACATGCTGGTCATTTGTGTAGTAAGTAGTAGTTGTTGTTTTCAACTACAACTTCAGTTGTTTTTGGGTGAAAAATCTCAAACAACTGTTTTTTGTAGTCGTTTTAAAAAATAAATACAACAAGTAAAAAAGTTAAATTCGGCCTTGCCGAATGTAGTGATACCCTCCACAATTTCACAAAGATTATTGCAAAAACTTTATTTAAAAGGAAATTACTTTTGAAAAAATTTTTTTTTTTTTAAAATTTCCGCAAAAAAAAAATTTTGGTAAAAAAAAATCCGCGATTTTTTTCTTTTTTTTGTCAAAAAATATGTTCGTACTTGTTTAAATATCATTTGGTGTTCAATTATGTTCACATATGTCAACCAGAAATTAATATTCCTGACAATGATACAATTGGCCCAACACCGGAATTTTTGTTATAATAGTGATCCATTCTAAGACTTTCTAGCAATGTTCGTCTGTTGAAATAGCGATCACGGCCAAAATATTAAAAATATATAACTGTAGCTTAACATAGTTACTTGGTGTTACTTTAAGAAGTTTGGTATTGCATTAGAGTGATATCGGTTGAGCGGTTCAAAAGTTATGAACGAAAATGTACATTCGAAAATTTTGGTACATTCCACATAACCTAAAATCTAAAATGCTTTTATTCGGCTGCAGGTTAACATATGTGAACAGAATGCTGTTTTAACAAGTGTTAAAAAAAATTTTTGCAAACTTTTGTTTACCAAAAAATTTTTTTTTTTTTTTTCAAAGCAATGTTCGTCTGTTGAAATGGCGATCACGATCAAAATATTACACAGATATAACTGTAGCTTAACATAGTTATTTGGTGTTACTTCAAGAAGTTTGGTATTGCATTTGAGTGATATCGGTTGAGCAGTTCAAAAGTTATGAACGAAAATATGCATTAGAAAATTTTGGAACATTCTACATAGCCTAAAAATAGAAAATGCTTTAATTCGGCTGCAGGTTGACATACATATGAGGCACTACAGAAAAACATGTGTCGCTACAGAAAAACATGTGTCCCGTAAATTTCTGAATAGGTCGTTTGGTAAGCCCTATATGAAACTAAGAAAATTGCGTTTTTGGTTTTTCAAATTTTCAAAAACTGGGCTTAGGAGGCGTGGTCAAATATTGGAAAAATGGTAAAATTTGTGGAGAGTTGCCTTGATTAAATATTTATCACATTAAAACGGAATGCACGCACCACAATGTCAAAAATTTACATTCTTATATAGTTTTGTATGGGCTATCGGTTAATTTTTTTTTTTTTTAACATTTTCAGAACCCGTTCTGAAATTTTCAATTTTTTAAAAAAGTAAATTTATCAAAAATCCGGGCATTATTTTTTTCTTTTTTAAATTTTTTAAAAGTTTAGATGTTTGTTCATCCACACAAAAAAATTCAGAAACACGTTCTTCGTTTTTTTCGAGAAAATCGCATTTGAATTTTAAATTTCATAACAATTTTGTAATTTGCTTGTATTTTCTTGTTTTATCGTTGCGAATGAGTATTATTAATTGCATAAACATTACTCATACGATCTGTTGAAACAAGAAAATACAAACAAATTACTAAATTGTTATGAAATTTAAAATTCAAATGCGATTTTCTCGAAAAAACGAAAAATGTGTTTCTGAATTTTTTTGTGTGGATGGACAAACATCTAAACTTTAAAAAAAAAAAGAAAAAAAGTGGCCGGATTTTTGATATCTTAATGGAAAATTTTAGAACGGGTTCTGAAAATTTTCAAACAAAAATTTTTTAACGATAGCCCATACAAAACAATATAAGAACGTAAATTTTTGAGATTGTGGTGCATTCCGTTTTAATGTGATAAATATTTAATCAAGGCAACTCGCCACAAATTTGACCATTTTTCCAATATTTGACCACGCCGCCTAAGCCCAGTTTTTGAAAAATTGAAAAACCAAAATCGCAATTTTCTAAGTTCCATATAGGGCTATCCATACAACCTATTCAGAAGTTTACGGTACACATGTTTTTTTTCGCTGGACATTTGGTGGGGAATGCCTTATATGTGAACAGAATTGAATACTGAATGGTGTTTAAACAAGAAAAACCTTTTTTTTTTACACAAAAAAAAAAAAAAAAATCGCGTACTTTTTACCAAAAAATTTTCAAAAAATTTTTTTTTTCAAATAAAGTTTTTTGCAATATTTTTTTTATACCCTCCACTTAGTGATAGAGGGTATATATAAGTTTGTCATTCCGTTTGTAACTCACAAAAATATCGGTCTGGGACCCTATAAAGTATATATATGATGCCCGATCGATTTTAAGACATTCTAGCGATGTCCGTTTGTACGTCTGTCTGTGGAAAATGCTGTCACGGACAAAATATTGCACAGAGATGACTGAAACTTAACATATTTGTTGGAAGTTCTCCCGAGAAGTTTGGTATTGCATTTGAGCAATATCGGTTCAGCGGTTCAAAAGTCATGAACGAAAATGTAAGCACACCTCAAAAATTTCAGTACATTCAACATAACCTAAAAATACAAAATGCTTTAATTCGGCTTCTGGTTGACATATGTGAACATAATTGAACACCAAATGGTATTTATACAAGTACGCACATATTTTTTGACAAAAAAATCGCGGATTTTTTTTTACCAAATTTTTTTTTTGCGGAAATTTTTTTTTTCCAAAATTTTTTTTTTTTTCAAAAGTAATTACCTTTTAAATAAAGTTTTTTGCAATAATCTTTTTGAAATTGTGGAGGGTATCACTGCATTCGGCAAGGCCGAATTTAACTTTTTTACTTGTTTACATTACGGAGGGTATTGATATATTCGGCAAGGTCGACTTTAAATTTTTTACTTGTTTGGACTATGTTGGAGGGTATTTAAGATTCGACACTGTCAAATATAACACTTCACGTGTTTATTATTCAAAAATATCCAACTGATTGATCTTCACTTCCTTCTTTTCTTTATCTTCTTGACATTAACCCATTTTGGACCAAGATTCAATTTTATTTTTCTTTTTTGGAAAAAGGTACTTTTTTAAGGTAATTAGCACCCGCTGATCTCAAAAATCCCGTCAAAAAATTTTTTCAATGTGCCGTTTTCCCAGAAAAGCCTGCATTCCAACTTTTTATGCAATTTAAATATTTGGATTTATTTGCTATTTTATTAATATATTTGATTATTTTCAAAGTAAATAGTTTCAAAATAATTCAAATTATTGGAATTTAATAATAAATTAAATCTAGAAAAATTTTAAATAAGTCAAAAAAATTAAAAGCCCAAAATCGAAATTTTCGTTTTTGCTTGAAACAATTTCTGTGCTGATTTGCATTGTATTTAATGGAAATATAAATTGCGGTGGTCAAGCGGGTATATTTTTTTTTAATTGCAGAAAGATGAGACTTAACATTCATAACCACATTTACCCGAAATTCCAGCTCTTTCATACATAAATATTTTTTTTTCTCTACTGTTCGAAAAATCGAACAGAGGATCAAAATGGGTTAAGCAATATTATAAATAAAACAACAGTAAACATTTTTTTTTGACATTATAAAAAAGATTGTTTAAACATCTAAAGATTTATTTACGAACAATTAATAATATACAATAACATAAATTTACATATTTACAAAAAAACTATATACATTTTGTATGTTTGTTTGTATGTACCCTGATTGTCTGTCTGTATAGTATTTGAAATACACAAATAGTAATATTGTATATGATTGATATATTTAATTTTATATACAGTGGCTGCCAAAAGTCAACGTACGACTACATAGAAGATGTAATTCGTTAACCACGAAGTTAACAATAATAGACCTTATTATTATCAAACAAGTATTTTTGTAAAAAGTGTTCTGTAGGTTATTTATCAAGCTTTAATTTAAGCTTAATGGCGTCTAGATTGAGTAAATATTAAATGTGCTACGAGGGTCGAAATGGAAATTGAAATTATTGAAATACCGTTTTTTTTACAAAATTTTTCTAAAATATTTTTAAGTAAATTTTTTTCAATTCGTTTTTCTATTTTGTTCTTTGTTATTTGAGAAAAAAAGGATGTTAATAATGTCCTTTCAAAAATGTATCCTTTAATAACCTTTAAAATTTTTAACGAAAGATTTAAAAAAAAATATGTTAATTTTTTAATGGGCTTAAAAAAATCGACTTAAAAATATTTTTAAAAAAACTTCTAAAAAAAAATCTTTCAATAATGTCTATTTCCATTTCGACCCTCGTAGAACATTTAATATTTACTCAATCTGGATGCCATGTAGCTTAAATTAAAGCTTGATAAATTACCTACAAAGCAATTTTTACAAAAATACTTGTTTAATAATAATTAGGTCTGTTATTGTTAATTTTGTCGTCAACGAATTACATCAACTATGTAGTCGTATGTAGACTTTTGGCGGCCACTGTACATATATATATAGTACTATATATACATATGTAAGCGGTATATAGAGTATGTATGAATCTATTTATTATTATTATCGTATTGTTTTTCTTGAGTTGATTTAAGAGTAGATTTCGTTGTAGTATTTTTTTTTTTTTTTTTGAATTGGCAATTGGTTCAAATGACTAAAATAATATTATTCAGTTTTATATTTCTGTTGTGGTTCTTGGTTGATTTTTTTTTCTTATTTTTTTTAAATTTAAACTTAGGAATAATTGTTATATTTATATATTTATATATGGCTGTTGGTGTTGTTGGTTTCCCTATACATGTATAAGTACGCAGTCTGGTTTTTTAAAAGTGGTTTACATAATTAAATTTTCTTAAATATTGGACTTCTTATATGATATTTGATAAAACTCTGAAGAAAAAACTTTCTTAAAAACGAATTTTTGTTGTAACATCTGAAAAATTCGGTTGATGCAACCGAAACCATTCGATTGAACGCAAATTTGATTGTCATCACTAAAAAACATTTTTGAAAATTAATTTTTTCATTTTAAATTTGAAAACTCTATTCTCAATTGAATTTTTTTTTGATATTGGAAATTGGTTAATTAAATTTCGAAAAAAAACAATTAATATAAGGAAAAATCAATCAAAATTAATAAAAATTAAAATGAATTAAAAAAAAATCAAATTTAATTAAAAAATATCTTTTAAAATTAAAAATAAAGATTTAATACACTCAAAAAAAAAAAACTGTAATGTTAGCAAAAAAAGCTTGTAAACCTACAAGAAAATTTGCTGATTTTGAACCCACAATTTTTTTGCTAAAGTTAGCAAAAATTGTTTGCCAATAATTAGTTAACTGAATTTTTTTTTTTTTTGACTTAGTTCATACACATTTGAGACCCCATTGGGTTCGGACCCGATAGGTCCAGACCCCGATGGGCCTAGACCTAGTTGGGTTCCTTAAAAATCGTCATAGTTTTTGATCCAAAATTTGTGTCCGTTTCGCTCTACCTTGCTTAGTTTTTGAGATACGTGATTATAGGGGACCACTTGAGAATTAGAAAACTCGATAACTTCAAAAATATTACTCGGAGAGCTTTTGACTATTTTGCGGTCTTGTTCTACGTATTAAGGGCTACAAAAATGCTTTTGGACTTTTTGTTGTGTCGGCAATATTTACCGAGATATTGGCATTTTAAAATTTTCGGGAATGCTAACTTTTTTGGATCCAAAGTTAGGGCCCATTAGGGTCCACACATGTGAAGATGACCCGCGAAAGTATGGAGATTCTAAGAACCAAAAATGCCCTCCATTTTGCTCTATCTGGCTTAGTTTCCAAGATAGAGCCATTTTAAGTTTTCTGAAAATTAAAAAAAATTTACCATTTATTTTTGCTAATGTTAGCAAAAAATCTTGTAAAAATGTAGTCAACTCAATTTCAAATCTTAGCAAAAGAAATTAGTTCAACGCTTGTTTAAAATTGCTAATGTGCTAAATAAAGTTTACAAGAATTTTTTGCTAACATGCTAATCTCAACTAAAAATTTGCTAAAAGTTAGCTAACTAGCATTAGCGAAAAAAAATTAGTAAATCTACTAACGCATTTTTTTGAGTGTAAAATTCAGAATAAATCAATCGAAATTCGAAAACAAAATAATTTAAATTCAAAAGATTCCGATTAAAATTACAAAAAAATCAAATTCAACAAATTCTATATAAAATTCGAATTTTTTTTGAAGAAAACTGCAGCGATATTAGAATTATAAAATATAATTTTTTAAACTTTAATTTAAATCTTTCAAAATTCAATTCATCTTTTTGTAACTTCAATTTATCCTTTTCAAATTTTCAAATTTCGTCCTAACCGACTTTAACCTCATGTTTCGAATACTGTAGGGTCGAACCAGAATCAAATGCGTAGCGCAAGACGTAAAAAAAAAACAAAAACAAACACATCAAATTTGAAATTTTTACGACCGTTTGATTTAGGTAACTCACATTTAAATATTAGAAACGAAAAATTATTGGGCGTTACGCCTTACGCGACGTAATTTGATTCAGGTTGGACGCGTAAATGTCTTTCTTGATTATGAATCTGTGGTGCCCTACTATATTTTGACGAAATCAAAATCTTCGCCAGATCTGTTTCTGAAATTGACATTTCAAGCTCATCTCGAAAATTATAAGAGATATGGAAAAATGACTAAAGACAAATAAAAAATACTTTCTTAAAATTTGATCGGTTTTGTAATTTTTGCAGTTAAATATTTATAAAAAATAATTGCAAAACTATTTTTTTTGCATCAAAACTGATCAAATTTAAAGAAAGTTTGAATCGCGGTTTTACAATTCCGATTTTTTTTTTACGGAAAACGCGAAGTTTTTAGTTCGTGCAATTTTTGTCAACAAAAACATTGTAATTGCAAAATCTGAATTTGCCGTTTTATTTCATTTTTCCCATGGAATCGTTTTCGAGATAAGCTTGAAATGTCAAGTTTTTGACGTTTGAATGCGATTTTTTCAAAAAACGAATCTGACTCCAGATTCGTTACACTCAAAAAATTATGACGGTAGAATCCACTACAAAAGACAGTTAAAACTACTAATTTGTTGTTGTTTAGGAGTCCACTACATTTTACGGTAAAATCAACCAACAATTGTTGTTGTTTTTAACTATTGATTAACAACTACAAAAAACAGTACAAACTACTTCAAATTACAGTTATTTTTACTGTAACTCAAATTGTCTGAATTTTTGTATTAACAAAAAAATTTCTAAACGTCAAAAACGGTTAACATTATTTGGAAATAATTCCTGCACATCCGTTTTTCTAAAAATTTAATAAAAAATTAATAGTTTTTTTATTGACTAAAAACAACTACATAAAACAACTGTTACAGCAATGTAGTAATTTTTTGTATTTGTTTTTTAAAACGACTACAAAAAACTTGAGATTTTTCATACAAAAACAACTGAAATTGTAGCTGAAAACAACAACTACTACTTACTACACAAATGACCGTCATGTAGTAACTGCAATAATTTTCTGTTCAAGATAGACATTTACAGTGTTCGCAACTTGATGTTAAAGTCGGTTCGGACGAAGTGTGCTAACTGATCTTTTTCGAATTTAAAAAATGTTCTTTTTCAAATCTTAAATGATCAAATTCGAATTTTGTTTGATGTTTTTAAAATTTTAATTGATCTTTTAAAAATTTTAAGTAATCATTTTCGGAGATTAATTTTACTTTTTGAATTTCAATGAATCTGTTTTCACTATAAAAAAAATCTATTGCAATTTGAAGAATATTCATTAATATTTGAAAAAACCGGTTAAAAATTTTTCTAATATTTGAAATTCGAAAAAAATCAATGGATCTTTTAAAAAGAAATTTAAATTCAGAAAATATAAATTGAATTACAAATTTCAATTAAACTTTTTTGAACTTTGCATAAACTTTTTCGAACAATTTATCTTTTTCAATTATAATCAGATCCTTTTTCGAATTTCAAATAGAATTTTTCTATTTTTTTCTTTCGATTAATCTTTTTCAAATTTCAAAATGAGCCATTGAAAGTAAAAAAAATCCAATTGAAAATTGTACTATTTTTTTTTTTTAAATTGCAAAAAAAAATTTTTTCTTCATTTCCGAACATTAAATTGATATTTTTTTAACTTTAAATAATCATTACGAAATTCAATCGTTCTTTTTTGAGTTTTGATTGATCTTTTTTAATTTCAAATAAGATTCCAAGAATATCAATCTTATGAATTTCGAAAAATTCTATTTTAAATTTGGAAATTTTACTTTACTTTACAAAAAATTTTCCTTTATTGAATTTCAATGATAATCTTTTGAATTTTAATCGATTAATAAATTAATATTTTTTAAAATTCAAATAATCATTTCCAAAACTCAATCGTTCTGTTTCGAATTTCAATTGATTTCTTTTGAATGGATGCTTTGGAGTTTTGATAAATCGTTTTGAAATTTAGAATTCGAATTAAATTATCTTTATTTTTTTAACTTCAATTAAAATATTTTGAATTTTAATCAAATTCACTTTTTCTGAATTTTACGAGTTTTTATTGTTCCATTTCGAATTTCAATTACACTTTTTCGAATTTCAATTGATCATTTTTTAATTTTGATTGATCTTTTTCGAATTTAATTTCATATTTTTTCAACTTCATATCAATTTTTCAAAATTGATATTTTTTTCGAACTTCAATTAATTTGAAAAATTTCAAAATAAAATTTTCAAACTTGATATTTTTCATATTTCAAATAATATTTAAAAATTTTCAAATAATCCTTTTCAAATTTCTTTTGAACTTTTCGAATTTTAATTTATTTGTTTCCATATTCATTTCAATAGAGTTTTCAAATTTAAATTGATTTTTAAAAATACCATAAGGATTTTTTTTAATTACAAATGTAATTTTCAAATAAAATTTTTAAATTTCGAAGTACACCAGAACTTCCAAAAAATTATGTGAAAATTTTATAATTGTGCATTCCTGTAAATGAATTTCATTTGATATTTTTTTAATTTCAATTAATCTTTTAAAAAAAATTCTAAATGATCTTTTTGAAATTTTACTAAAATTATTCGAATTTCAATCGGAAAAAATCAATTGCAATTTTAAAAATATCTGTAGAAATTAGAAAAACTTTATTTGAAATTTAGAAATTTTGAAACGATTACAAAAATTTTAATTATAATTAAAATCGGATATAAGATTGATCTTTTTTGAATTTTAAATAATTTCTTTTTTCAATACTTATTTTAAAAGTTTTCAGCAATTGAAAAACTTTCAGCTATTTAAAAGCTTTCAGCAACTGAAAAGATTTCAGCAATTTAAAATTGTTTCAATCGGAAAAGATTAATTGCAATTTTAAAAATATCTGTTGAAATTCCAAAAGCTTTTTTTAAATTTAAAAATTTTGAAATTTTTACAAAAACCTAAATTTTATTTTAAATCGAATATAAGATCTTTTTTTGCATTTTTAAAATTTTTTTTACAAAAACCTAAATTTTTTCGATTTCAATTGTTCCTTTTCCAAAGCTTAATTTAAAAGCTTTTAGCAATTTAAAAGCTTTTAGAAATTGAAAAACTTTAAGCAATTTAAAAGCTTTCAAAAATTTAAAATTATTTTAATCAGAAAAAAACAATTGCAGTTTTGAAATTATCCGTAAAAATTTCAAAAAGCTTTTAGCAATTAAAAAGCTTTTAGCAATTTAAAAGCTTTCAGTAATTTCAAATTATTTTAATCGGAAAAGAACAAGTGTAGTTTTGAAATTATCCGTAAAAATTACAAAAAATCTATTTAAAATTTAAAAATTTTTACAAATACATATATTAATTCTTGTTAAAATCGAATGTTAGATTGATCTTTTCAAATTTTAAATAATTTTTTAACGTTATTTAATTATTCTTTTTCCAAAGCTTAATTTAAAAGCTTTCAGCAATTTAAAGCTTTAAACAATATAAAAGCTTTAATCAATTGAAAAGCTTTAAGCTATTTAAAAGCTTTCAGTAATTTAAAATTATTTCCAAAGCTTAATTTTAAAGCTTTCAGCAATTTAATAGCTTTTAGCTATTAGAAAGCTTTAAGCTATTTAACGCTTTCAGCAATTTAAATTAATTTTAATCGTTATTGCAAAATTACTCACAATTTGTACAAAAATTATGAGCATTATTTTTGAAGTCCTCACAGAGCAATGTCGGTAACATATTTTCAAATTTGTGTTAAAAAAAAATTTCACCTGAACATTTTTTCATCTGGTGCTTTTATAGTTTGTAGTAATAGTTTTGTAGAGAGTTTTCATTCACCATTAAAGAAGTCCTGTTTAAGATTAATTTTCGTTATCCCCGCTATAATTTTTGTTCTTCGTTCATGTCTACCATATGTATTTGTAATTACATGTAAATTATAATTAATTTTAATTTAAAAATCGATCAAAAACAGGACAATAATCCATTGTCATAGCATTTGTTTACAAATATTTGAGATCATTTAAAGGATTTGTTTATTTCTTTTTAACCAATTTAAGCGCAAACTTAAGTTTTTAAAAACCCAGAGCTATATAAAAAAGTTTGGGGCATTTTTAGTGAACTTTGTTTCAATGCGCTTAACAGGTTAAATTTCATAAATTTGTGCGGTGTTTAATATTTGTTGAGGATCAGTTCAGTTCGTTTTTAATTTTTAACTCTTACGATCTGGCAGTGGCTGGTGATGATCCATTGCGAGGTGGCTGAGTATCAGCCTCATCGTCATCAAACATATTTTCTGGAGCTGACCAGCGACGTTTACGTGACATTGAGGCATCCAAAGGTTGAGTTTGTGGTGGTTGATTTTGATTATTTTCACAATCGGTGGGCTGGGGACTTTGGTTGTGACTTGAGACATTGTAAACCGCCGATGATATTGAGGATAATGAGGCACGTTGTTGGGAATTTTTCATATCATTTTGCCTTAAATGTTCCTGCTGCTGTTGTTGAGCATATTGAAAAATTTGATTTTGATAAAAGGTGTTCATGATTTTTGGTGGTAAATTTTGTAACATGCCAGCATCAAAAATGACTTCTTTCAACTGTTCGTGGGGTATTTGAGGCAGACCCTTGGCATAAGCATAAGAAGACATTAGTTTGGCCATTTCAGCATAGGCTTGCTGTTGAACCTGTTGCTGATGATGTTGTTGCTGTTGATGCTGTTGATGAAGTTGGTGTTGCTGTTGAAGATGATGCTGATGATTTGGTGCTGGTACTGGTATTGAAAATGCATGAGCATTCATTGGTGTATATGGCAACTCTGGTGTATTATTCATTGTTGGTAACGAGGGTGATTTTAGGTTAGCATTCGGACTAGTTACCGTTAATGTTTGCCTTCGTTGATAATTTAAGGCTTCATTAATTTGTGGCGATATTGCATTATGATTTGCCTGTGCTGGCACTGATGGCGGAGGAGGAGGTGGTGGCGTTTGCACAGGTAGTTCCCGTTTTGTTAGCGATATACATATATCACCCACTTGTAAGCGTTGACATTTTAAACCAAACATTTTCATAGACATTTCAGGATTACATGAAGCCCATCCCTGACCATAAACAAAGAATGGATGATCCAAAGAAACCTCCATATCAACCTGTTTTCAAAAAAAGTAATAAATTACAAATTTTCAAACTTAATTCCCATTTGTATATTAAAATCTTACCTTTGATCGATTTCTATCATAACTAAAAGTAATCACAGCCGTTGTGGGTAGACTAGTATTAATTTTAACTACTGTCGACTCTGCCAATTGATGATGCGGACTACGTTCGGCACATTGTATAAAGTCCTCAGTGCGCATATCTTCAACTCTACGCAAAGCTCCATTTGCTAATTCAATGTAATTTCCTTTTTTGAAATTTGAGGCGGTACTGTAGGTTCTGTAATGTAAAATTTTGTGGGTTTAAGTTAAGAATTTAAGATAAGGATTGAAAATAAACTTTGACAGAAAGACCAAGAATACTGAAACTGAATAAAAGCTGCACATTTTAGAAGCACTTAAAAATTGGAATGGGTGTTATTAAAACTTTTACTATTTATCATAAAGTAATATTTTACCCCTCAACTACACCTTCCATAATTATGTAAACATAAAGCAACAAACACACAAAACAATAACAACAAACAAAAATGTGTTATCGTTTTGTGTGTGCTTGTTTCTTTATGTCTATATAATTATTGAAGGTGTAGCTGAGGGTTAGATTTTTAACAACCTTATTCTCAGATTTTAAAGATAAATAAAGAGAGAGAGAAATATAAAGAGAAAGAAGCCTGCATGCGATAAACATAAATACAACTCTATGTTACCGGCCAGTAACTCCTGAGATATTTAAAAGTTTGAAGAAATGTTCGTAGCAGCCATTTTTATAATTAAGACTACGTCCAATGAAAAACGTGGGCGATATACAAAAACAAATAATCAGATTTTAATCTGTATAGATTTCTCTTAATTTCCATGTAACAACCATAATTTCAGACCTGATCGTAAAAGTCTTTTTATATGTCAAAACCTTATAGAATCTAAAACCATGTTTCCATTCAGATCAAAAACACTTGATTTGAGCAAAACACTTCGAGCTGTTTCCACTCAAGTTGAAGTGATTTGCAACGTCAAACTAATTACGAATTTTCGTAATTAATTTGACGTTTTCTCCACAAAATAGTTAAAACAACAAAATTAGGAAAATAATTACCAAAAACAATTAATTTTGTAGTTTATTATAATTAAATAAAGATGTTTAAACCATTAATTGTAAATTATTTTAATAATAAAAAAAATTAAATGTCTTCTTCTTCTAACGAACACTCACTACGAATGAGTAGCTTTTATTTTCGAATATAAAATACAGTGTTGCACTGACCAAAACAAGTGGTGAGTTTAAAAAATCGACATGTTTTGTACCAAAACACCCAATTTGAGATGTTTTGCGCATATGAAAAATGTATGGGAAAACAAGTAGAAAATGACATGATTTCCTCAAAACACTCTGATTTGCCCAAATCATGCCACTGGAAATATACTATAAGACTGAATTGGGTTGTTGAGTAGAGCTTAGCTTTGGTAGTATATGCCTTAAAAACTAGGTAAATCCATGTCGTTCAGACTTAAAAAAAATCATTATGAACAACGTCAGCGTGCTAAGGTCCATGTTGCTCCGCGAGGTACAACATTTGTTAAAAGAGTAAAAAATAATACAAGTTCATCTATTCTAATCCTTATAATAAATGACCAAATATTCATAGATCTAACCTTTTGCTGACATGTTTGTAAGGAATACATAAGATAGAGAGGGGCACATATTTGTTTGCATTTGATTATTTTTTTTTTTAATTTTTAAAGGAACCCAAATTGACGAAACTGCCCATCTATTGGCCACATTCGCCAAGAGGGTGGGGCACAATCGCCAAGAAATAAAAGAACTAAAAGTTGTTTAACAATAAGTGCCCGGGGCCGGAAGGTATAACGACTATGAACCTCAAGCAGGGTACTTTATCGTTGTCTCGTCCTTTGGCAACATTATTTAGCTACTCATTCCGGGTAGGAGTTTTTCCCTCTTGCCAACGTCCAGCCAATCCCATTAAAGGGTGTGGCTTTAAACCCTGAAAACTACCGCCCAATAGCAATTTGCTTTACACTCTCGAAAGTCACTGAGAGCATGATTAATTACTACCTGGTAAATTTTCTAAAGTCTAATTCACTTTTGTGCAATCAACAGTATGGCTTTTGTAGAAGTTGTTCTACTGGAGACCTGTTAATATTCCTCTCATAACGTTGGAGTCGTTCTATTCACAAATTTGGTGAGAGCAAAGTGATTGCTTTAGATATTTCCAAGGCGTTTGATCGTATGTGGCATAGTGCACTCGTTTCGAAGCTTTTGGCGTTTGGTGTAGGTAATGATTTCTCTCGATTTATATCAAGATTTGTCAGAGACCGCTCTATACATGTTGTTATAGATGAGTTCTCATGGGATTATTTGAATGAATTGAATTTAGGGGTACCACAAGGTTCTGCTTTTATCCTACACTTTTTCTTAACGACCTTCTTGGTCAAACTTCTTATCCTATCTATTCTTTCGCAGATGATTAATTAGTTTTCATTAATCATTGACCAAGCCTTCTTGGAGTGGAAGCTATGAGGAAGACCATGAATGACACACTTATCCATAATCTTACAATGATCTCCGAGTGAGGTCTTGCGAATAGGGTCGATTTTAATTCTCGTAAGACCAAACGTTGTATGTTGACCCACAGAAGGATTGTGGAATCATCGTTATCTGAATAAATGGGTGATATTCTAGGCATGAACATACAATGTGATGTTTCTTGGAACCATAATGTTTTTCAAGTGTCAAAAGAAGCATTCAAGTGTCTTAGATTCTTAAAACGTTGCAAGAATTACATCACTTCGTCTGATCTCCTCACTATATATACCGCCAATATCTGACCGAAAATGGAATAAAACTTTTCCATATCTGGGCAGGTTCTTCAAGGTCTTTCTTGAAGGTTCTGGATCGGGTGCAAAGGAGTGCGTTGAAGCTCATCAATGACAGTAGGTAGTAGCTCTATTGACTCATTGGATCATCGGTGGAATGTGGGTTGTGAATAATTTTTTATACCCTACACTTAGTGATAGAGGGTATATATAAGTTTGTCATTCCGTTTGTAACTCATCGAAATATCGGTCTGGGACCCCATAAAGTATATATATTCATGATGCCCGATTGATTTTAAGACATTCTAGCGATGTTCGTCTGTCTGTCTGTCCGTCTGTCTGTCTGTGGAAAATGCTCTCGCGGACAAAATATTGCACAGAGATGACTGAAACTTAACATATATATTGGAAGTTCTCCCGAGAAGTTTGGTATTGCATTTGAGCGATATCGGTTCAGCGGTTCAAAAGTTATGAACAAAAATGTAAGCACACCTAAAAAATTTTGAGTACATTCAACATAACCTAAAAATACAAATTGCTTTAATTCGGCTTCTGGTTGACATATGTGAGCATAATTGAACAACAAATGGTATTTAGACAAGTAAGAACATATTTTTAGACAAAAAAATCGCGTTTTTTTTTTAAATTTTTTTTCGCGGAAATTTTTTTTCAATTTTTTTTTTCCAAAGTAATTTCCTTTTAAATAAAGTTGGTTGCAATAATCTTTTTGAAATTGTGGAGGGTGTAACTACATTCGGCAAGGCCGAATTTAACTTTTTTACTTGTTTTATTTGTATTTCCACGGTAAGTGTTCACCTGAGATAGGCGAACCCAGCATATCACACCCGTTAGTTGTTGATTGTCCAATGTATCGCACGGTGCATTACAGAGAAAATTCTTTTCTCGGTCGAACTAGCGATATGTGGAATAAACTCCCCGCAAAGGTCTTTCCAGTCACAGTAAATTCTAAAAAAGTTTACCTGGAACGCACCAGTCTTCTCTTTTCGAAAAGTTCACACTGAATTTCCTACTAAACTCTATGCAAGGCGTCATACTGTCTAAGGTCATTGCAAACATTAGACAAAGCTCAGAAAGCCTGTTAAACAATTGAAGTGTCCATGTAATGCTTCATATTTTCGGAGTCTGTACAAAGATTTAATGGCTACCCTCGAATATGTGGATCTAAGGTCCAAAACGGTTTAGATTAATTTTTTAAATAAAATTTTCGAATTTTAATCAATCGAATAACACCTTAAAATGGTTTAGATTAAGAACGGCTAGAATTTTATAATTAAATTTTTTATTTTTTTTTTAAATTTTTACAACCATAAACACCTTGAACCGAAAAACATCGCACATTTGGTATGCAGAAATTAACTTTTTAAAATTGTAAGTGGGAAGTAGAATAAACTAAATGCAGAAGTCAATACATTTAAGCCACCAATAAATGTTTGGCAGCATTTAGATTTTCAAAGTGTTACGACACACGTATTTTGTGTAACGACAATTCTTTACAAAATTTGGTATTACTTTTCCCTAAAAAAAATATGAATTTTATAGATAACACTGTCCGACAGTAAAACATCTTACTGGATCTTGGTCACCTGATTTCAAATCTGCCATCTAAGGGCGGAGTACTCAATGCCCAGTTAGCTGCTAACTGTCGATTTAACGGAGCCTTATGTCAAAATTGGTATGAAAAATTTAAGTTTAACGGAGAGCTATTTTATAACGGAGCATAGAGTAATGCAGCCTAAATGTTTCAAATTCTTCACTTTTTGATACTCAACTGTTACGAACTGCTTCCGAAAATTAGGACTTAAGTTTATATAAAATGAACCTAGTGATTCCATATCAGAAATGCAAAATTTTCTTAGCATGTTTCCTTTTCGAGATATTCGCGTTTCAAATATTTGTTTCAATTATAATGAATAAGTTCACAAATGTTCGCGATTTTCAATCGCGAACATTTTCAAAAACGACACGCTGTAGAAAAATTTGAATGCCATATTTGGAACCTTGAAGAGATTTGAAATCAAGACATATTTTGATAACAAAAAAAAGAGGTTTTATATATTATCAAATGCGAATATTTCGAAAAGGTAAAGTGCTGTAAAGTTTTGGCTTACCGATTTAAAATTACGGGGTGCATTTTATATAAAATCCAGTCCTTTTTTATAAGAGAAACTTAATATTACGCTACAGGGGAGACCCAAAAATTGCAAAATTAACTGTGCATTTAATATTCAAATGCAAATATCTTAAAACGACACGCTATAGAAAATATTTTGAAGGCAGACCAAACATCTTACGATGCTATTAAGAAGGTCATGCTAAGAAAGAGGCTGCCCTCAAGGGTGTGTTCTATAGCCTTCACCGTGATATCAGTCTGCGATATCAGTTTGGCGATCTTATGATAACAGTCTGTAGTTGGCATGCGCCAAAGAGCTCTGATCGGATGCAACAGATCCAACTAAAACGACTCTGATAAGGACGGTTAACCTAACTATGCCTGAAGTAAGTAAAATATTTAGGGATTACTCTTGACAAATCTCTTACATGGACTCCTCATCTAAAGGGTACTTTCCACTATCACACTTTTCCATTATACACATCAAAATTTACCAACTTCCTAAAGATTTTTGGATTCTCTTTTGATTGAAACCTAGTCGTATCTAATAAGTGAACAATTTCTGGCCAAATTTTTTAAAAAAATATTTCGCTAACATGGTGAAATTACGCTTGTATAATGGAAATGTGTGATAGTGAAAAGTACCCTTAAACAATACAACAAAAAAAAACTACTAGAAGAAAACTTAGAAGAACATGGGGCTTAAGCTTCACATAATATATTGGTTATTTGTTGCGAACGTAAGACCAATGATCACTTATGCCGCTTTAGTTAAGTGGCCAAAGGTAGAACAGGGTAAGGCAAGACCTATACTGGACAAAGTTTATCGTCTGGCCTGCATTGGCATAACAGGGGCGGGAAGATCCTGTCCAGCTTATAATGACCTCTGAAGTGGGAGCTGGTGCCTACGGTCCGAACACGCAGATTTCCGAACCAATGGGTAGGTGGCCTACAGTTTTTCAGGCTGATATTCTGGCTATTATAATATGCGCTATAGTTATTATTGCAAAGGGTATTAAGGGTACTCATATTTCAATTTTCTCTGATAGCCAGGCAGCACTTCAAGCGTTGTCTTCTTGGGAGTTTAAACCGAAACTGCTATTCCAATGCAATCCAATTTGTAGGACCAGAAGACGGTTCTTAGATAGGGAATTGCTTAATTCTGCGGATATAAAGCTAGCTTCTCCATCCTCTATTATAATGGTCATTAAGAACATTGAACAGAGTTTGAATTAAATTTATAGATCTTGGCATATAAGACCCATAAGGTCAATTTGGGCCGGCACTGCGACCTACATATCAGAACCTGAATCAGACATATCAGAATCAGACATATCAGAATCAGACATATCAGAATCTGAATTTGTCAACCACTGGAACCACTGTTCGGAATAGCGGTAGGCAAAAAGATTTAGCACTCCATCTTCGAATTACAAGTAGAATCTTTGAATTACAAGTAGAATCTTCGAATTACAAATGGAATCTTCGAATTACAAATGGAATCTTCGAATTACAAGTTAAATCTTCGAATTACAATTGATCTTTTACGAATTACCTCTGTAAATGGTGTAAATACCCCAGGGGATGGAGTGCTAAATCTTTTTGCCTACCGCTATTCCGAACAGTGGTTCCAGTGGTTGACAAATTCAGATTCTGATATGTCTGATTCTGATATATCTGATTCTGATATGTCTGATTCAGGTTCTGATATGTAGGTCGCAGTGCCGGCCCAAATTGACGCCGAAATGGCAGAGCATATCCTTTGTGATTGTCCGAGATCAATGGCAAACGAAATCGACATCTAGGGGGAGATTTATTAGCTCAAATTGACATATAGGAATTCAGGCCAATTAAGACGCTTGGCTTTATTAAAATCCCCAACATATTAGGCTGCACAAAATATCCAATCGGTCACAGTGCCTTTTCTAATATAAAACGGCAGACTTGGAATCAGGAGGTCAAAATCTATCTACTTCATGTATTCCTATTCATGGCGGTTTAATATAATTAATAGTTAAAAATATGTACTTACCTCATTGTAGGTATTTTGCTAAACTCCGCTGAACAATCACTATTGCTTGGTGGTCTTAAAATGCGATGTTTTAGCGAACCTTCTTTACCATTTGGCACTTTGAAATGTGAATCTTTTGTTGCGTCAACATTCGATAAACGTTCATTCACTTTATCATTCAGGTAGGTGCCCGAACTGTTAGCGCTGGTACTTAATCTCGTCGTTGTAGTAACTGATGATGTTGCTATTGTTGGCGGCGGGGCAAGATAATCCTTTTTCGGTTGTTGCTGTTGTTGTTGCTGCGGATGGTGCTGCTGCTGTTGTTCAACTTCCGAAATTCTACTATTAACAATATTTGGTGAATATTGTTGATGATGCTGAGGTGATTTTGAAATCCCCAAAGTTAACGAAGAAGGCGCCAGCGCCATCATTGAGGCTGAGGAATTATGCATAGTAGAAGATTTATGAGATATTAAGCTAGGATTAACCGTGGGAGGTGGTGGTGGTGGTGGAGCTAAGGCAGTAGGACTATATATGCCACAGGCAGCCGCTTGTATAGCCTTTAGATAACTTTCGTTGGGTGATAAAGCCGAATGTAATGGCAAACCTGCCATATAGGAGGCATGAGCAGCATGTATGGCACCCGAGAACATAACAGGAGCTCCATAAAGAGCTGCATTATTGGCATACAGCTGTTGATAGTTTAATGAGAAACCCGAGGGCAGGGAACCAGCTGTTAATTCCATATTGCTTAAAGAATTTTGACTACTCGTTCTTGAATCCGCTAATATAGACTTTTGTTGATGTGAAGGAATGCTTACAGGGGACATTATACGATCACTATGAATGTCTTCTTCCTCGACGTCGTCGTCGTCGTTTTCAACGTCTATTGAGGGTGAGGTAGAGGAAGAAGGTGACGAGGCATATGAGTTATTGTGATTAGATTTCGTCGGTAGTGTTTCTGTGGCACAGTAAGAAGAAAATTGTTTTCTTATGGAATGACTTAAATCCAAACCCGTATTATTATTATTATTATTAGTTATCAAATTCATAGGCCTTGTTTGGGAATTTATTGTAAGATGTTGTTTTTTAATTTTATCGTTAAAGTTATTATTAACATCATCCGTTTTGATTTTTGAATTTGGTGATGATGATGATGTTAAATTTTTATCACTTCGTAATGCTGAAAATACTGTTGGATTTACGTTGTTGTACGAATAGTTTGGGGAATAACCAAAATAATAATGTTGCTGCTGATAATGATGATGGATATTATTGACTAAAGATATTTTGAATTCATCATTTGACATGCTATGTTAAACAAATTATTGCATAAAATTATAAATAACACTTAGGAATTTCAAATTTAAATTTTCAAATTTAAAACACTTTAATTTTCAAAATTTAGGAACTCTTAAATGATAGAGGAATTTCAAAAACATTAGAAGAGATCAATTAAAAAATTATTAAAAAAAAGGTGGTTTTTATCTTGTTTAGAAATTTTGGCACTTTGTTAAAATTTATTTTTATTATTATTATTAATTTTGTTGTTTATTTTTCTGTAATAATATACAAAACGATAAAAAATTTGTTTAAAATTTATTGTTTTTTTATTTGTTTAAATTTTTTTTGTGTATTAAAAATTCATTGATGTTGTTCTTTATTAATCATGTTGTTGCTGTTGTTTAATCCAAAAATAGTTCTGATCAATTATTTTCAAAATGTTTTTCTAAATTTATTTATAATACTATTTAAAAATAATTTTAAATAATGTTCACACGTCAGAGCTAGAGCGAGTGATGGTGCACCGGTTCGTTTCTTACGATTCTTTTGAGATTATTTATATTTTGTTTACAATTAATGATCACTCTTCATTTTATTTCAATTCTTTCTAACCGTCCGACGGTTAGTTGTTCTTTTTTTTTTTTGTATATTCTTATAATATTTTTAATTTTTTTTTTTTTATTTTTTTTTTTGTAAAAATATAGTGCTCTACCTTTTCTCGCTTAACTTAACTACTTCTCACTCTGATTATTGAACTCATACTAACACGACGATGTATCAACAGACAGCTAACTAATCGTTTGGCCTTCTCCGTCGTAAAGCACACAGAACATAAGACCTGAGACGAGAAGAAACACACAGAAGAAACAACAAAAAAAAAAAAAATAAACAAATTCTACTACAACTACTCGTACAATAAAAACAACAACATCACAGTTGTCCGTCCAAAATGTCCGTCCGTCAGACGTACTCGTGCTCATACTTTAACCAACCTACCATCATCTATCTACTATACACACTTATAAAAAAAAAAAAACACAAAAATAATTTCTATCCATCCATCGAACTAGCCAGCAAACAAGTACACTACATATAGCGTACAAACAATCTATCTAGCAAGCTCTATAGCTGGCTATCCATCCTCGCCCATACGAAATTCTATTCAATACTATACAATATACCGCCTTATACGCGCGAGTACTACACATAGTACTTCTTACTATAACTTATACGATATAATTCTTTATGAATGTTCTTTCTTTCATTCGCGTAGTTTAATTAGGTTGACCAGATATTTCAATTAATTGAAATTAATGGCACTGCAGAAATTTATTTTAATTGTTTACAAACGCTTCCAATCGGATTAAAGAGGCTGAAAATGAATATGACCTGAAATTTTTTTTCGTGAGTCAAGATTGAAAGCAAACTTTCGAGGTTAGATTTGAAACTGAACGAACATGTGTAGTCTAAGCTAGACCGAAACTTGATTTTTTGTGTTTCGTGAAGTTGCATGATTTTTCCGATCTCTCGGATCTCAACAGCCTCTGATGAAGCAATATGTATGAAAAGGGAGTGAAGACAATCAAACACTTCCTCTACCATTTCCTTGATTCAATGAGATACTTAAAGTTAATCTTTCCGATGTACTTTACCCTAGTAGTTACGGAAGAAGATGCAGGGTGGAAGATTAAGTGAAGATCAACAAACATTATCTAACCAGCCTCACATAAAGTAGTATCGATGAAGATGATGTGAAGACTCTGAAACACTTCCTGTACCATTTTCTTGATTCTATCAGATCCTTAAAGTTAATCTTTCCAATGATCTTTTGATGCACTTACCCCCAGTAGTCACGATATAAGATACACGGTGAAAGATTACTACGTGAAAATCAACAAGTTGTTCGATGCTGATTCCAAATCCGGTTTCCATTTTCTTCCATCATGCCAGGTTTTTGAGAAAATTGAGGTCAAAGATTACATAAAACGTGTAGTTGGGCATTTTCGAGAGCTTTTGTTTGCGATTTCTCAATTCTCTCAAAAGTCTGACATAATAGGAAAATTTAAAAATAAGTTTCAGAATCAGCGTCGAAAGGTTAATTGAAAAACGAATGGTCAGATCCCAGACGCATCCAAAATGTTCACAAAAAAATATTTAAAAAATCCACAATACTTTTTTTGAGAACATTGACCATAGTTTTTAGAAAAACTTGGAAACCAGTTTCGGAATTAGCATCGAAAGGTTCTATAAGAGAAGTGGAGTCCTACTAACTAGCACTTGTCCCTCAGAATGACACTTGGTTTCCTTACTCTTAGTTTCCTTACTTACTCCAGCTCCAACACATCCATCCATTTTTAAACCATCCACGAAAAAATTTAAGGTTTAATAAAATTAGGTGATTCCTAATAACCAGTCATTTACCACTAGAATAACACTTGGTTCCAGGAAGTTTATCTGATTCTTGCAATCTCAGTCCAGACAGTTAACAACAGCTCCAACACATCCTTCTATTTTCAAACCACCAGTGAAATATATAAGTTTCTATGGAAGGAATTTAAACCATCCACGAAAAAAATGGAAGGTTTAATAGAAGTAGTTGATTCCTGCTTACTAGTCATTTTGCACTAGAATAACACTTGGTTCCAGGAAGTTTATATGATTCTTGCAAACTCAGTCCTGGCAGTTAACCACAGCTCCAACACATCCCTTTTTTTCAAACCACCAGTGAAATATAGAAGTTTCTATGGAAGGAATGGATTCCTGATAACCAAAACTTTTCCGCTAGAATGACACTTGGTTGTCTTTTAAAATTTCATTTGGAAGCAATGTAGTCACTGCTACATTCCAATTCGCCAATAATCCTGCTGTGGCCAGTACTATATAAAACAGACCCGAACCTTGATTAAAAAACACCTTATAATTTTCTAATACCTGCAGAGTGCCCAATGATTCATTGGGATTCTTGAAGTTGTATGATATCTCTGATGGACTTATATTCACCAGCCTCGAAAGAAGCTTTAATTTAGAGTTAAAAACTTTCGTCCTGTAGTTTGAGTCTATTTTCGAATCTAACCTCAAACAAGACTAGCGAAATGGTAATATCTTTAAATGATACACTTTGGGGGGAATCTTGAAATATATTAAAACGAAAATCAGTTTTGGTAATGAAAGTCAGTCAAGGATGTGTGGGGGAAAATCTGTTTGTAATTTTCCTACGATTGATAAGCAGATTTTTAGGATCATTGTAGTTATATAATCTCTCTGAAAGACTTCATCTTAAAGCCTTAGAAGAATTTCCAATTGGGAGTTAAAGTCATTCGTCTCGTGTTGTAAAAACGAATATCTGAGTCTATGCCAGTCAAAAAAAATCTCAAGGTATCCAAGTTCAAAGGCTAATGGTATCATATATATTTTTAAAACTAATCTGAAAATTGATTTGATCGCGTTCCAAGTTTGTTCCAAGTTGTTCTAAAGAGGCAAAACAAATTTAAATCAATTTTCTAGAAAGGATTTGAGTTAAACAAAGGTTAGGTTAGGGAGAATGACGACGATCCCCAAAAACAAAAGTCCTATTATGATTCCTACTATTGTAATAATTACCACTCTCTTTCTTTTTTATGTTAACTCAAAAACTGTCTAATGGATGACATACGTAGCCATGCGTTTGTACCCCGTAGGTCCTAAAGAGATTAGAGGTTAGGTTAGGGTGACGGTTTCAGGTCGGCATTCCGCGTAGACCAACTGATCCATAGCGATACCACAACACTTCTTTAGCTTATCGACATAAACTAAACATATTGATCCTCATTGCGAATTGCTTTAAATTTTTAAGGGTATACTAGTAATTTCTTCCAAAGTCTTGAACTGTGACATCCATCTGCTCTAAGTTTCGCGAGTTTAAGAGACTAGAGAGTCTGATTAAAAATTAAACTTTTGGTTTTATATTTTACAAATGATCCTAAAATACATGAGAACCGAAACTTTTAAATGTCCCAAATGATAAAACAGACATTACCGTAAGAAATTGAAGGTGTCCACGACAGATTCATTGCAACATCTGCAAGTGCCGTCTGACATTACCCCATTCTTACCATTATGACTCTTAATAAGGTATATTACCGCTTTTAGCTGTCTTCAAATCCATATGCACAAGGATTTTATTGTTTTCTTGAAATTTTCAACTAAATGATAAACTTAATCTACATCGCAAAAACTGAAAGTACATTATATGATGACATTTTTAATGACGTGAAGAAGAATTAATCAATACTGTCGACGGCTGATTATGTCTTGAGGACTTGAAGTTTTATTTATTTCGGTTTGAGTCCATATTAATTATTTCTGAGAAATAATTATTTTTGTTGTACAATGAGAAAATCTGAAAAAATCAATCGACAACACAGGCTAAGTGGAGATGTCGACAGCTTTCGGAAGAAGTCACCCTTCCTTCGTCAGCACTCTTTGATTGTCACTGTAGGTGTGTAAGATTAAAATCACCTATTTAAACGTACATTAAGGTGAAAAAGCGGACGGGAATTATATCACATTTCATTACCCATATGCTACGTTTAGCACGAACTTAATCAACATATTTTCAACTTTTTCTAACACAGTCGTAATTTCTTACACTGTAGTAGATTTTCTCAGACTTTTTAAAAATTCATTGGAATTTCTTATCGTCTGTGACATGGGAAATTATTTAAAAAAAATTAAAAAATACTTTTTTAGTCCGGTTAAAATTGTCCGATTTGTGTCAAATTTCTACCACAGTTAGGTTGGATAGGCTTTCGCCATTTGGCGAATTCACTCGGAGGCCATAAGGCCCATTGTGATTCCTTTACTTCTATTTCCCTACTGCCCCTCTGATACAAAGTCCTTCTTCTTAAACCACTACGATTCTCTAACAATAAGTTATTCTGCTAGAGACGTCAATGAGACGCCTTTAAGACAATCCACCACATCGAAAAATCTTTTCCTCAAAGGTGAACAGACTCCTCCTTAACTGCCCCACAACTTTTACAATAGTCCTTACCAGAAATTCCCATACGCACGGCCGTCTGGCCAATTATACAGTGTCGTGTAGGTACTCCTACTAATAGGATAACCGTTCGTTTGCCAAAAGTAAGAAGACTTTTGGTCCTCTTGGGATTTGGAAGTGGCCACAGGGTTCTCGATAACCTGCACGTAGTCAGTGATATCCACCTATCCATCATTGTATTCTCAGATATCCTATCAATTTCGTTCAACAATTCAACTACCGAGATGTCAGGTTCTACACGTTCCCTTCCGATTACAAACCATTTCTCGCGAAACTATGTACAGGGACCCAGATTAGCTTGACTGTGTGCTGACTGATTCGACGAAGAGATTGTTTACAATTTCTAACGATTCCCGTTTTTACAGTGTTTATTCAGAGCTGTAACACTGTCCACAAGTTAATGCCGCAAGGACGAAGGTCCCTTGTCGTAATCATCTACGCGGCTTTATCAATTGCAAGTACCTCAGCCTGGAAAAAACTACACTTATCCGGAAGTCTCAATGAAGCCCCCATTTCGAGGTATTCAGAGTAAACTCCGTCTGTAAAGATTGAGATCGCATTCTCTGTTATAACAGAGTTTTCCACCTAGTCGTCCCTAGTCGGTATTGGGACGTCGGAAGTTCGTCTGTGGTGAGATATAGTCGGTTCTTTATTCCGCCCACCGTACTTAATATTGTCGAGTGTCCCCAAGAGCATTGCGTAAATATTTGCGACTCTCTTAACCTGAGAGCCGATTTTGCTGATGTGATCTTGATGTAAATATCCGCAGGCCGTTCTGGAAGTGATACACACCAGTTACACCCCAGTCGTTGTACCTTCTGTAGATTGCAGAGATATGATTTCTTATATGATTTCTTATACATATGTTTAAGATGTAGTGATATAATAAACCCCTCAGACCTGGAAAACTAAAATTTCTTCATCAAAAAAAAAACGTGGGTGTACTGGTCACCCTTATGTTAACATATAAATGCAAGATTTCATTATTTTTGTTTTTTTATTTATTTTTTAATAAGTCTGACCTGCTCTTTATATATTTTTTTGATTATGTTTTCTTCCTCAAAAACACGATCAATACGTACTAAAAAACGGCAGCAGCAATAATAACAACAACTAAAAAAAAATATCAAAATATCTTATGTCTGTCCGTCTATTAGTATGTCTGTCCTTACGAGTGTCTGTCTGTCCGTCCGTCTATCTATCTTGTTGTATGTTGGCTGGGCACACACAACATCATCAAACACACACATTACATAAACCTTTCAATCTCTGATGTTTGTGCTGCTGGTGCTGCCATGCCAGTGTACGTACTCGTAGTATGGCATACCATAAAGACAAAAAACAGAAGAAAAAAAAACGAAAACAGGTACCAATTCTTGTTATACAGGTTTTCTTCTTGAGTTGCCCACAACTTTGGTACTATACTACTTCTACTACTCGTACTACTACTTCTTGTTAACCATACTGAGATTCAGATTCAATACCACTTCCAAAAAACTCCAACACAAAACTACTCGTAAATGTTCACTAAACACACACTTGAGTGCGTCCATGACGATGCGTCCCAAATAATTTTTATTTTTTCGTTACGATTGATTTGATTTAGAAGTTTTTTTTTTATTATTAAGTATTATTGTTGTATTTTGTTGTATAGTCGTATCGTGGCAAGCATTTAAGAAATAATTCCATTATTAGTTTGTTGTTACTCGTAGTGGTGTAACAAATATGATTTGATTTGATGATCGATTGTTTTGTTATAAACGTAACAAACAAAAAATAAAGTAAATCTTAGTATTAAATTCCTATCAGTTGCTAGTCTAGGAATTTTCTGGCACTGGCACAATGGGCTAGGAAGAGTGTTAAAAAATATAATTTGAATTTACTTTGATGTGACACTTACGAAGAGAAAACAGATTCATTGTGCCAGTCAAATTTCTTGTCAAGTAAATGGTTCGGTTATTGCAACTGAATTATTAGATTGTCACAATTAAATAAATCTTAAGCAAATCGAAATTTATTGTTCCGACCGAAAGACTATTTGCATTAATTGAAAATTCGTTATCACAATGAATCTGTTTTTTCTGTGTATGCGATGCCCCCACTAAAACAAGAGGGTTACTGCGTGTTTCGATTCGAAAGAAACTGTTCGAACTCGAACACTTTTAGGACCAATATTTTGTACGTATTTGTTATTCGATTCGAAAGGTTTTTATTTTCGAATCGAAATACATAGTAAACCCCTAGGTCCGAAAAAGTTTCGTTCGTAGTCCCAACTTGCGAATGTTCTTTTTACTCCTCGGTGCAGTAAGACGTCGTTCGTTAAAAGAGTAAAGGATAATGCTAGTTCTTACGTTCCAACTCTTTTTAAAGTACGATCAATCATTCACTGACTCGGTTGATAAGGCTAACTTTTTCGCTGAACTCTTTGCTAGAAATTCTTTCTTGCCAAAAGGAGATCAAGCACTACCCGTTCTTAAGAGAGTATCCTTTACTATGTCTTCGATCTTCTTTCGTGCCCGAGCAGTCAAAAGGGTTCTTGTGGATCTCAAAGACACCGGGGGCCAGATTTCATAATATTACAGCTGCTGTAATAGTGCTCGTCCAATGGCACACCTTTTCAGCTACTCATACCGTGCGGGAGCCTTCCCCTTATGCTGAAAGGTAACCAACGCGTTGCACCGCCCAGCCATACCCTAAAAAGAGTGCCCTCCAAAAGGATGCAAGCCATTGTTTATAACCATCTTGTAGGTTAGGTTAGCTTGGATGAGCGTCCGCCAATTTGGAGAATTCACTAGGAAGCCATAAGGCCCATTGTGACTCTTTTAAAAAAAACTTTTTTCTTCTTGAACCACCCCGATTCTCTAAGATTTTCTAGGGCAATGAAAAATCTTTGCCCCAAATGCTTAAGGGGGCTTCTCACACTCACTTACACAACAAGTACTTTACTGACTTTTCCCCCTCCACTTCCCCGCAACTTCTGCAATAGTCCCTAGCAGAAATTCCCATACGCACGGCCATTTGACCAATTATACAGTGCTCTGTAAGTACTCCTACTATTAGGCTAACCGTACGTTGGCCAAAAGTAAGAAGATTTTTTGTCCTCTTAGGATTTGGCAGTGGTCACATGGTTTGCGATATTCTGCACGTAGTCAGTGATATCCACCTATCCTCATTCTTTTCTCAGATATCCTATCAATGTTGTTCATCAATTTCGCTACAGAAACCGAGATATCAGGTTCTACACGTTTTCCCACCGATTCCGAGCCTTTTCGCGAACATGCTTCAGCCAATTCGTTCTCAGCAACCCCATTATGTCTAGGGACCCAGATAAGCTTGATTAAGCTGTGTGCGAATTGATTCGACGAATGGATTCTATACAATTCCTAACGATTCCTGCTTCTACAGTGTTAGATTCGAAGGCCTTCACAGCTGCGAAACTATCCACGAAAATGTTAATGGCGCAAGGATGAAGGTCACTTGTCATCATCATCTGCGCGGCTTTATCAATTGTAAGTACCTCAGACTAGAAAACACTATACTTATCCGGAAGTCTCAATGAGGCCCCTATTTCGAGGCTTTCAGAGTACACTTCTGAATTCGTACCCATCTCCATCTTTGATCCGTTCGTAAAGATTGAGATCGAATTTCTTGTTATAACAGAGTTTTCCGCCCAGTCTTCTCCAGTCGGTATTTGGACTTCGAAGGTACTGTAAAGTTCGTCTGTGGTGAGATATAGTTGGTTCTCTGTTCTAGTTCCGTCCCGCCCACCGTACTTAATATGGTCGAGTGTCCCCAAGAGCGTTGCTTAAACATTTTCGACTCTCTTAAGCTTGATTTACACGTTAACTACCTTTGACTAACCTTATCTACTATTTCCCAGTATTGGAGGATAGCAATTGCCAAATTCAAATAATTTTTCATACAAAATTATTTAAACCCGGCAAACCGTATCACCAATACTGGGAATAAGATAGATAAGGGTGGTCAAGGGTAGTTAACGTGTAAACTGCCCTTTAACCTGAGAGCCGATTTTGCTGCTGTGCTCTTGACGTAAATATCTACGGGCTAAATGTTTATTATTACTTGCAGGCCGGCCTGGAGTGCTGATCTAATAGCACCTGTGATACCCACACACGCCAGTCGTTGTACCTTCTGTAGATTGCAGAGATATGATTTCTTATCCACTGCTCACTACCACACAAGGGCACCATAGGAAGGGTGACCATTTTTTTCTAAACTCAAATCAGTACGCCCAATTTTTTATGCGTGTTTTTTTCTAGAAAAAAAAACTATCGGGAAACTTTTTTTATGGGAAAACACTGATGGTGTTTTCAACATTAAAAAAATGTGGGTTAAACTAACAAACTTATTTAGTATTTTAGTAAAACAACTGGGCAATTCCAAAAATTTTCGCCCCACTGTTCGGAAACATGCCTTTGGACGCCACTGAGAATTTGGCTCATAGATATCCACGTTTATATGAGATATGTTGCATTTTTGGATTTTCAAAATTTGCTGTAGTTTTCAAATTATCGCGGGTCAAAGTTCGACTTTTTTAGCAAAAGTCAGAAAAATACATGACGTTTAACGTGCTCTAACTTTTTAACTAGTAATCCGATTATCACAAGTAATGGCTCATATGAAAGCTTAATTCTTCTTCCTTTACGAGATATTTTCGAAAGCATACGGTTTTTTCAGAAGTGTTGCAAAAATTCAAAAACATTTTTTTTTTTGCGAATATTTAAAAAAACACATCTTCGATTTTTTTAAAAAAAAGTTTGGTGATAAACAATACTGTTTTGTACAACATATCCAAAATTCAGAGTGGGATCCCAATGGGATCAAAAAATATTCTGGTTTAAGTACGAAGTTCTTAAATTTTACCTTAGAAAATTAAAATTTTATGTTTCTTCAATATAAAAATTTAAATTTTCAAAGAAAATTATACTATTAAAATTTTGAAAAACATTCAAAACATTAGAAATTTAAATTTTCTAAGGGAAAAATATGAGAACCTCGTACTTAAAACAGAATAGTTTTTGATCCCATGGAGATCCCACTCTGAATTTTGAATATGTTATACAAAACATTGTTATTTTTCACCAGAATTTTTTTAAAAAAAATCGAAGATGTGTTTTTTTAAATATTCGAAAAGAAAAGATGTTTTTGCATTTTTGCATCATTTCTGTAAAAAAAAACTGTGTTATTTTAGAAATATTTTCTAAAAGAAGAGCCCCAGCTTTCACATGAGCCTAAATTTGTGAAAATCGGGTCATTGGTTAAGAAGTTACAGCTCTTTAAACGTGATGTATTTTTCTTACTTTTGCTTAAAAAGTCAATCTTTGACCCGCCATAATTCGTTAAATACACCAAATGTAAAAAAACGATATATGGTACATATATCATATTTATGAGGGTAATCTATGTGTCAAGGTTCAAATTAATCTGAGACACCATTTCCAAAAATGACTAAAATTTGAGCTAAATTTTCTGGAATGGCCCAACTGCTGAAAAACAACTGTTAAAAAACAACTGCCATGAACTGTTGTCGTTATTTTGCATAAAATTTAGTTGACTTCAAACTGCTTCATTTCAGTGCATTAAATATAACAAACCCCACAGGTTTTTAGAATAAGAAAATCCCTCAGATTCTGAGGACTTTTTCTCTAAAGTTTTAATAACTCTTCCTTTTCAGAAGACTTTCCAGATAATAAGCACATGTTTTGAGCGCATTTTCCAATAAAATCTGATGAAATTACCTCATCTTAGAATCATTTGGATTCGTGCAATTACGTTATCTTTCTTAAAAGATAGAAAATTCATTATATCGTGAACTTTTCGTTATAGAAAACCTCAAAGATTCTGTGCGCTTTTTTATATAAATTTATGAAGATCAAAATAATCTCATGCTCAGATTCATTTCTGCGTTAAGGAACCTCTTGATTTATGAACTCTACGCTCCTTATACTTATTTAATTCAAATTATCTAATTGGCAGACTTAAGTTATAAAAAACTACTCTGAAGACGTATATATGGAAATTCAAGTTTTTATATAGAATTTTTGAATGAAAATATTTTTTATGTTAAAATGTTCAAAAATCAATACATATTTAAAAAAATCAGTAGAATTCAGTACAACGTTTTTTGATCAGTACACGTGATCAAAAATCAGTACATGTACTGATCAAATCAGCACGAATGGTCAGCCTAACCATAGACAAGTATTGGTCTAATTATCGAATTATATCTAACCATCTTGTAAATTATTTAGAGAGTAATTCACTTTTAAATGATCGACAGTATGTCTTCCAAAGCGGTCAATCTATGGGAGACCTGTCTCTCCACCATTTTGGCGAAAGTAAAGACGTTGCTCTGGATCGATTGCTCAGGCGTTCAATCGTGTGTGGCAAGGGCACTCAACGGAATCTTGCGCAGTACCGCAGGGTTCCGTTCTCTCTCCAACTCTGTTTAATCTTTACTCTCAACTTATTTTGAAGTCGCCAACACATCGGGCTCATCTGCTATGAGTTGCCAAAAACTACCCAAAACGAAGATTTTTTTTTAACTTTGACCTCAAGTCTCCACAAAGGAATAATGTGATGAAAAAGTTTGAATATCAGATTTTTTACCAGTAAAAAAGTTATAATCAAGTGTATAAGGTCCCAGTCTCAGTCGCATTTTCAATGTTTAGTAAGCGATCCAGTCGCATTTTCGATGTTTAGTAGTGTAAGCGGTCTATGACAGGTTTAGTAAGTATTAAAATGCCTCATAGTGTTTTTTAAGAAATAGTTAATAAGGGATCATTGTCCTTATCATTTATGGTTTATTATTATGCATTTGCAATTTTCATCCTCTACATTACATTCCAACGATCCATCTACCCATCCATCCAAAGTCATACAAATAGTTTTATTTTATTGTCTGCGATATTAGTTTTGTTTTTTGTGTGTGTTTTTTTGTTGCGAATTTTGTTACTATTTATAAAAACTATATAAATCCCTTTCCATCCATCTACCATCAAGAATTCTATAGACTAACTATTCGCGTACTAAAGTGGGATTAAAATATCTGTCTGGGAATATATGTATGTATGATGAGTATGTAGTAGATAGATATGCATGAATCGTACTACTACTTGTCTTATTATACCCTCCACTGTAGTGATGGAGGGTATATATAAGTTTGTTATAACGTTTGCAACTCAATGAAATTATTGGGTCAATAAAGTCTACCCGTGTAAAAATCGATTAAATATGATGTGATACGATTATATCAATTGTATCTGATCAGATCTTTTATATCCAAGATTTGTCCCCATTTCCGAGATCTGATCAGATAAAATTACTGATCAGATCTACTTTGAGCTCGAAATTGTGGGTAAATTTTGGATATAATAGATCTGGTCAGATATAATTAGATCTAAATACCTTTTTTATCCGAGATTTGTTCCCATTTCCGAGATCTGATCAGATACAATTACTGATCAGATCTACTTTGAGCTTGAAATCGGGGCAAATCTCGGATACAATAGATCTGGTCAGATATAATAAGATCTAAATATCTTTTATATCCCCCATTTCCGAGATCTGATCAGATCTACTTTGAGCTCGAAATTGGGGAGAAAATCATTTTTAAATGCGTATAAAAGACATCTATCGATCTCCTTCTGTCTGTCCGTATGTTGAAATGGCAATCACGGCTAAAATATTCCTCAGATATGACTGAAACTTAACATATTTATTGTTGCTTTGACAAGTTTGAGCGATATCGCTTCAGTTAAAAGTTTAAAAGTTATGAATGAAAATGTAAGGACGCCTCGAAAATTTTGGTATATGCTACATAACCTTAAACTACAAAATGCTTTAATTCAGCTGCAGGTTAAAATATGTGAATAGAATTGAATACCGAAAGGTATTTCAAAATATTTTGTTTTCAGGGGTTTTTTTCCCCCAAAATTTTGTTTTCCGCGGAATTTTTTTTTTTAATTTTTTTTTTTTACAAGATTTGTTCACGAACCTTTTTTCAAAAACCTTTTTTTGCAACAGTAATACATTGTGGAGGGTATCACTACATTCGGTCAGATCGAATTTAACTTTTTTGCTTGTTTTTTTTAATTTTTTTTTTTGTTTTGTATTAATAATGTTTTGTTTGTCTATTTAAATTTGCGTAAAAATAGTATTTATCGCCGGTCTGCTGAAGTTAATGTCTGGCAATAGATTTTTTTTGTTTTTATATTTTTTTTTTGCTAAAGATTATTTAAAGATTAATAGCATGAGTTTTGAGTGAAATCTGTGATCGTTTTTTTTTTTGAAAACTGAAAATATGTACAAACATATGTGCTGATCAAGTTGGTTAAAGGAAAAGTTTTTTTAATTTGATTTTTTTTTTTAAATCGGCTAGACTATATTTTTCACATAAAATTTTTAGATGACAAATGAATTTCAGGCTTTGCAAAATATAATAAAATTTTTGAAACTCACAAGAATCAAATACAATTTGTGGCATTGGCGGAATAAATAGATAACTCGACGTTTTGCCCTCTGAACGAGGATTCCCGACAGGATTGTGACAACATGCGCTAGACATTACCATATCAAGCACAGGTCTGATGAATAATTCAACATGGCGAGCATATATCAGACTACCTTCCCATAACACAGGTATTCATCAGAAACTTTGAAATTAAAATCCTTGAACGGAGCGTGTGGTCAAACACGGCCTGGCACCCTGATCCCAATTCCATGATATGGTATACGGACGGTTCCAAGCAAACCAACGAGGATACAGGCGCAGGTATCTTTGGACCCAACTTTCAACCTGCTTTGCCCATGGGCAAATCTCCATCAATATTTCAGGTGGAACTGTACGCCATTCACATATGTATGCGTGACCGAATGTCTTCGTAGAAGGGTAAAAGGCTCACGCATATATATAATGTCTGACTGTCAGGCTGCACTGAAAGCTCTCAAAGCTTATGATGTGTCATCCGGACATGTCATGAACTGTGTTGAATCCCTTAACAGACTAGGACGGTATAACGGCCTGACGGATTCCGGGTCACAAGGGTCATACGGGGAACGAACGTGCCGATTGTCTGGCAAATCGTGGTGCCCGTAGACCATTCATCGGTCCGGAACCTTATTCTTTGGTCTTCCAATGGGACATGTTAGGGAAAAACTCAAAATATGGAGTGAATCTAAGTTCATCGAACACTGGAATTTTTGTGCTGGCCAAAGGCAGGCGCGAATATATCTTATGTTCCTAGGCAGGCTAAGTTCGTAAATGAGCAAAATCGGACCAGGGGGGAAAAAGTTCCCCCTGAAGAACTTAACCAACCTCTGAAAAATACTATTTTTTTACATGATTTTTTTTGTATTTGTTTAATAAATGGAACCTTTTTTTTGCTACAAGAAGTTCAAAGTTCCACATTTGGACCTAGATGATTAGAAAATGTCTTTTTTTTAGGTCCGCCTCCCTTTTGTGGGCGTGAATTAATTTTCGGGACAGGCTAACACACAACCTTTCAGTCCATGATGAACCATGAGATATTCTGGCGAAATTTCGTGGCTTATGCTTAAGCACTTGGATGTGCCGGGAGACTAGTTTGTGACCAAAGTCATCAACCTGTCGACAAACACTCTGATTAAACCCAAGGTCTGCAATATGGGTAAAGTGGTCCAGATCTTAAAATCTGGGAATACCGCCAAACAAGAAGAATCGTACAGGCCGATCTCCTTACTGTCAACAGTCGCGGAGACAATTAAAATATCTTCCGACAGCAGCACATCACCACGGACTGCGAAAACACCATAGTACAACATTAGCTTTAATTGCCATTACCACACTTATTAGCCACGGACTGAAGTGAAGTCAGCCACGCCACGATCTTCGAAAACATCCCAAACTTCAGTTTCTCGAAACAGTTTCTTCGAGGGATCATCCGAACCATACGTGCCTCTTCATGTGACGGATCTCAACATGACAAACCACACCTCTCAAGCTGCGTGGCAAACCCAACACGTCTGATTTTTATGGACTCTTCTTTATAAATCCAGTCCACGCTTTTTTGGATCAAAAGAACATAAAATTAACATACATTTATAGGTCGAGGTTTTACAACAACATCGACCAATATTTCGATGCGTCACAAACGAAATTACAAAGTGAGTATATCCAAAAACTGTGGTTGGATGAAATTATAACACAGCCCAGCAAAAAAAAGGTTCTGACCCAGAAACTAGACATATCTGGTGGTATAAATTTTAAAGAAATCTGGAATGGTCACTTTTGGATCCTTTCTAGTAAGATTACAGGAAAGCCCATCGATACATTTCTTTTGATGGCAAATTCGAGTTCAGGGGCTTAATATATTAAGATATGTTGACTGGTGTCTTGATCAGAAACTTTTTTTTTGCAGGGCTGTGTAATCAGTGCCACCAAATCATTACCAATTTTTTTCAATTGAGGTAGTTTTCCTATTTTTTAGTTAATTTTTTGAGAGCATAAACATTTTTGGAACTAGTTCAGTTGTATTTAAATTTTAGTTCCGGAAAATAAGTTTTGCAACCTGATCTATATGAGTATTGTAAAAAGAACCTATTCCGGTTATTCGGTTATTTAATAGAAATTTATCATATCGACTAATATTGACAACACATTCTAAATAATTTCAAAAACTATCGTAAGAAATGCATAGAAAAATCTTAAGATTTCTTCTAGTTTCTCATAAAAAGGGCGTTCTGATTCATTTGTTCTAATATTATTTCATAATTATACTAAATAAAACTGCAAGGAAATTCTATAATTTTTTCTCAAGATCAATGGAATTTATATATGAATCAAGAAAAAACCAACATTATGTCAATGAACTATAATTATTGTACATTTTTTTTGTTGTTGCTGTTTTGTTGTTTAACTTACAACAACTAATTGTGGTTAAAACGATCATTTCTCGAGATAAAGTTTTCTGCATTGAATTAATAACAAAACACTACCGCACCGCACCGCACACCCCAGCATAAATAAACATGAATTCTTTCTTCTATTTCAAAAGAACAACAACAGCAACAACACCAACCAACAACAATAAGTATTACATACAACACTACAAATATAATGTTGTTGGTTGCTTATATTTTCTAGAAAAAAAAAATATTTTCATCATCATAAATTTAGATTATGTGTCATTGCTATGTTTTTATACAAATCAAGCTTTTCTGACCAATGTTTTTTATTTATTTTGTCGACGACTACGACTAACTAAAGAGTGGTTACGAAATTGTTTAAACAAATTTTAAATTTTTTTTAATTTGAATAAAAACCGAGTTTAAATAAAATCTTAACCACGACATCTTAAAAAAAGTATTTTTTTTAAAATAATTTTACGTTTAAAATTTTGTTTTGATTGCCATAGGTTAGGTTGAATGGGTGTCCGACATTTGCAGAAGTTCACTCGGAAGCCATAAGACTCATTTTGATTTCCTTGATTATTTTCCCTTTTTTCTCTATGCCAGAAATTTATTTCACACGAGAAGTTCACGTGACATTGTTTAGGCATTCCACGTCATCGAGAAATCTTTGTCTTAAATACCTGAGACGACGCGTCGAGAATCGCGAAGCGACCAAAGTCGCGGACATTTACACAAAAATTGCCATATCGACTTCACCTTCTCCACAACTCCTACAATTTGTGCAATCAGAGATTTCCATATGCATTGCCATTCGGCCATGCAATATATCCAGTACAATAGCCTGCCAGTACCCCCAACATTGTTACAGCCGTTTGCTTTCCAAATGTAAGAAGACGTTTCGTCCTCTTAGGATTTGTCAATGGCCATGAACTCAGAGCCATTCCTTGCAAATGCATTCAATTCTTGTACACCACTTCATTCCCAACAGTCCCACTATGTCCAGGGACCTTGATTTACTTGACTGTGTGCTGTCGAATTTGGTAAAGGGATTGTATACAGTTCCCTACGCATCTTGATTTCTTCGTATTAAATTACTTACAAGGTCTTCAGAGCTGGAAGACTGGCCACGAAAATATTTATGGCACAAGGATTGTAAGTCCCTTGACATTATTATATTCGCGGCTTTATCAATTGCAAGTACCTCTGTGCGGAAACACTACAGTTGTCCGAAAGTCTCATTGTTGTCCGGGGACCTATACGAACTTATTATTTCAAGGTGCTCAGAGTACACTCCCGGATCCGTTAAGTAGATTGTAAGTGGCTGCTAACGTTTTAAGTCAGCACACATAGACCTTGAGGTTCGTTGTTATACCACAGAACGGTAGTGGGGTTCCCCTACAAGTCCCTGTTGTTAAACCAATTTCAGCTTCTTATGAAACTCCTAAGATATTAAATTTTGCAAAAGTTGTTTGACGGCGCAAAAGTTGTTTGACGGCACATTTAACCGCTATGCGTGCTTTACTATAAGACAGTGTCCGGTAATTACAGTAACCACCGTCGAAATCTCTTCTCTTACAAGCGATAACAACTCAGTTGTGCGTTTCTGATTAAGAGAAGGCCAAATCTGCAGTGTAGTCTCACACGTCCATCCATATATCCATCTCTGAAAGTTTTTAGTTTCCAATTCTGTGGGAACATGTAAGGTAGTTCCCCGGAATGTCTCTGTGCCCTAGAACCCATATGAGTCGTATGTCCAATTGCTTAGCCATCTCATTAAAAGACGTGCGGCCGTTGAGGCCAGATCTTGTTTTCAGGAACATTGAATCCATGGCTTGACTATCAGATAAGAAGTTGACTGCGGTTGTAGACAAGACATTGCAACTCCACCAGTCAGCAACTTATTGCCAGCCCCGGAACCGTACCTATCTCCATCTTTAACCCTTCCGTAAAAATTAAGATTGTATTTTCCGAAATAACAAAGTTTGCTGGATATTTGACTTGGATTTATCAGCATTAAAATAAACTGAGAGACTTCTGCGGGGATTTTATTCCACATACGGCAAGTACGAATGATAAACGAACCTTTTCTGTAATGGGATGTGCGATCAACTGGACAACCGACAACAAACATCAACAGTATTGGTTCTTGCGTGCATTAAAATTTATCCTATTCGCAAAATCCCACTTAAGATTTTCAATAGGTTTTGCTTAAGTGTGTGATTCATAATCTGCCTCTTGCCCGCAACCCCAAAAAGGCTTGGTTTTCGATCAAAGGAAAATGAATGACAAATGTTGCTTTCATCTGCAAAGAGTAGATAGGATTTGAAGTTTGAAGACGAAACAACAGAACCTTGCGGTACTCCTGACTGACCACGTATAAAACAATCTCTGAAGAAGCTCGAAATAAATCGAGAGAGGTTATTACCAACACCTAAAGCATTTAGCTTAGATATGAGCGCACTGTGCCACACACAATTAAACACCTTGGAAATATCCAGAGCAACCAACCTACTTTCACCAAAATCAACCATTCAATGCTCTCCATCACCTTCGAGACCGCAGAGAATATTGCGATTGGGCGGTAATTATCAGGGTTGTTAGGTGCAACTTTTTAGGTATTGGCTGGATATTGGTAACCTTCCAATAAGCGGGAAATACTCCCACAAGGTACGACAAAATTAAAAAAAAAAAATAGCCAGTGAACATGCTAACGCCGAAGAGCACTTGTTCAGTACCAGTGTTGGTATACTATCCGGCCCCGGTGACTTATTTACATTAAGATCCGCCCGAACCCTTTTAAATGCACGAGCTCGGAAAAACATCTCGAGTTCAGGCCGTGGTTGATTGCTTTCCGGCAAGCTGGAATTCTTGCAAAGAGACCAGCCAGCCAACAGGTTAGGGTATTCCAAGATTCGGCCAAGTCGAATTTAATTTTTTACTTATTCTATTTGAAAACTTTCTATGTAAAGCAATTTTGAATATATTTTAGTAAAATTTCTTTCCCATTCCGCACCTCTCATATGCAATCCCGAAATCTTAACAAACAAGATTTGTTTTTGAAATTTATTACACGTTAAAACTGTGGGTTTGATTTTCATAGCTTTGCATTATGATGAGTGTAATAACTCAATGTATAACCTGGATACCAACAGAAGAGAGCACATCTTTTGAGTTAGAGGACACAGCGGATTGGAGGTTAACGAGAATCAGATGATTTGTAAAGAGGGAGGTTCAGATGCAACAATAGATCGGTTAATGCTCGCGTCCCAATAAAGAATATCAAAAGAAATATGAATAAGGAAAGTCGAGGTGCTATGAAGGAACACCAAAACTTACGATGCATCCAAGGTCATGTGGAAATCCTGCAACCCTATATATCCCTTTATCTGAATTATGGAAGTAACTAAAACTTATTTAAGGAAAAGATGGACGCAACTGACTTCTTTGTGAATTTACAAATATTTGATTCTTTGGCGACTGCCTAATTTAAAAATCCCCAGAAGCCCCAGTTGTGGATAGCTTTATAAGAATCTGGTACACGAAGTGACTTAAACTAACTGAAGGATTAGGTGGACGCAACTGACTTCTTGAAGAATTTATCAGATTCTTTGGCGACTGCTTAATTTAAAAGGCTTGCTTCATGCCCGTGAAGTTGCATGAGCCTTTTGATTTTTTAGTTTTCAGAATACTAGGAGTGAGACGCTTAATAAGAAGCTCCTGTTGTGAGTAGCTTCATAAGAATCTCCAGTTACATCTGGTATTCTGAAAACTGAAAGATCAGAGAACTCATGCAATTTCACGAACATAAATTAAGCTTTTTAGATAAAACAGTCGACAAAGGATCTGAAATATTCTTCAAGAACTCAGTTGCATCCATCTACCTTGTCCTTGAATTAGTTTTATTCACTTCGTTGATGACATTCCAAAATTCAGATAAAGGGATTAACGTATGAGTTTAAAGATATTAACTCAAAATTGCATGCACATATAGGAGGCAACATATTGTGAACTTTGCGAAATGGTTGTAAGAAAATAAGTGCGTCAGAGTTTTTGTTTTTCGTTAACTACCTTTATTACACGGATTTCATTGGATAATGTTTGAAAAGCTGTTGTTATTACACATCGAAATATAATAAAGTATATTATTGATCAGTGACTGACTCTTAAGACATTCTAGTGATAACCGTCTTTGCACAGTTGTCCCCAGAATAACAAAGCCGAATTTAGCAATCTCACTTGTTTTTCTGTCACTCAAGATAGTTAAAAAGTACAATTTAACCACTTCCCGGTGTTCAGAATCATACTTATATTTGAAAGAGACCCATCACTTTAATATGGCATGATTCTAGGACGAGGTTAGTTGACAACAATATGTCACAGAACTGATCAGCATCAGTTTTTTCAGACCAATTTTGCCAACCTCAGGGGATGGCCCCTACTAATGCAGTGCATTTATTGATCAGAAAAATATGGTGTGGAAAGGAGGAAAGAGGAAGTAGAATTTGTGGACATTTGATTTTAACTTCAGTATATTGAAAGTGACAGAAAAGACCTCCACGGGAAGCTTATTCCACATACGGGTTGTACGACCGAAAAACGAATTTTCTCTATAACGCGTTGTGGGAAACAAAGGACACTCGATTACAAACGGATGCGATCTGCTGGACAGGCTAGTACTCCGAACAAATACCCGAGCTTCGGGAATAAGTTCACTTATCTCAGTTTTCATAATTCTAATGAAATTTCTTACTGAAATTAGGAAATCCAATGAAGAAAATTGTATGAAACTTTTTCACAATGTGCTTGAAATTTCATTCATCTTATGACCTTCTCTGGTAATGAAAAAAAATAATCTATTCATTTGATTAATATTCTAAAGATTTTTTTTCCTTCAGTGTACTCTAAAAGACGTTGACCACGACGACAATGTGGAATCAATCTTCATCATTATTTTTTTTTTCAGTTTCTGTTGATTATGGGCACATACGTACGTACATATTACGCTCGAAAGACATACAAAACAAAAAAAAAGATACAATTTACTAGATATTAAAACGTGCTTTTTACTTATGGGGTTTAGCCCAATCATCATCATTATTATTATTATGATCATCATACTACATATTACTATTAGTTTTTACACGTAGCGTAATAGTAGTTGTAGTAGAAGAAGACGTAGTAAGAGGAGTAGTAGTAGTAGAAGTAGTAGTAGTAGTGTGGTCATACTATTTGTAGTAGTAGTAAAGATAGTAGAAGTTGTACGCATCAAGTTTTTGTTATTATTGTTGTTGCTGCTGTTGGTAGTGTTGTTGTTTTCTAAACAACATTGTTTTGCTAAATGTTTACATTTATCGCGACAAGGCCAAACATAAACAAGAAGAATAAAAACAACAAATACAAGAAGAAGACATTCAACTATTATAGTGGGTTTATTCATAGTAAAATATGTGTATGTGCTCTTTTCCAGCTTAAATTTTTTATAGTTTGAAAATCAAAGTGGATAAACTGATAAGTTATTTAAAAACAAATTTGAAAAAATATTTGTTCTTAAATTTAAATGCGTGTTACTCTAACGGAAGAGGGCTGATTAGCAGGAATCTCCTATAACCTTCATCGAATGGTTAGAAAATATAAGGGAAGCTGAAGGGATATGAGTATTTATATTTATTTCTAGGGTTCCATGGGAAACATATCACCACAACGAAATTCTTCCACTCCGATCTGTCCTCGGACAGCTTCTTTATTTCTAGAATTCTTCTCCAAGTATGAGCTAGTTTTCCTTGCCTTGTACTGCCTTGTGGGTTCCAGTCACCATTCACAATTAGGGCAACATCTCTTGAGGTCTTCTCTTTCAACTTTTATTTTTACCTAATTTGTCTTTCTTTGAAGTTCGCTGTTTAAAATAGGATTTTTCGTAAGGACTTGGTAACAAAAATCTGAAGAAAGTTGACTTAAGCTTTTCCCAGATTCACAACCATTAAGAAGGGTAGACATCACATTCGTAGAAAATAATGTTAATTTGGTTTTTATTAAAGTTCTAAAGGATTTCCATACAGGTTGAAGAGCTCCGAATGCTTGCCTTCCTATTTTAAAACGACATTTTCCGAGGTAACAAAAACTATTAACTTCTTCCAGTTCGTGACCATAAATTTCAAATTTGGAGATGTTGGTGGTGTTGATACATATAACCTTTCCCAATAAAATTTTCCATTCCAAATAATCGGTTCTAGAACTCATTTTATTGTCCTGCAACTGATTTTACTTAACGTTCCAGAATTGATGATTTTTGTTTGAAATTGTCCCGAGGGCAAACGATTTTAAAAACAAGTAGTTTTCTTGAAAAATTATTTTACGTTGAAAATTTTGTTGTGATTGTCGTAGAATGTATTTAAGAATCCAAAAAATGTTCCTGAATTGTTTTGTCATAATTGACTTTAAAGCGTACGATCTTATCGGTTTAACTATTAACTTGTAGATCCAAATGACCACTTTAGGGCTTAAACCACAGGTCCTACCAACAAGTCTATTCGCTGCCCATAATGCGCTCTCACGCAACAAAGCAAAGTTTTTAGATGACGACTCATTTCAAGATCATTGACAAATCTCTTGAATTGAAACTATGAGACTTCTGACATTTCCTCATTTCGTTGGAATCAGACCGACAAACGGGTTACGCCAAGTTCAATCTTCGGATTGCAGTTGATATTTTATGATCTTTTACGAATTACAATTGATCTTTTACAAATTTGAATTGGAATTTCCAAAGTTAAATTGACCTTTTTGGAATTTCAACAGATCTTTTACAAATTTTAATTGATATTTTCTGAATTAAAATTTATCTTTTCCGAACTACAATTGATCTTCAACTAACTACAATTTAAGTTTTTACTAACTACGAACTACAATTAAAGTTTTACGAATTACAATTGATATTTACGAATTTCAAATGAAATCTTCGAATCTTTTATTTTTAGGGAATTGAAAATTGGAATTTTTCCGGCCAATGTTTGTTGAATCGAGAATACACTGGTTTAAGAGAATATTTGTACTTGTCTTCTAATTCTCCTTGGCTTCTCGTAGAATTTTAACAATAAATCCTGCAAAGGGGTTAATTTTCGATTGAATGAACATAACCAAGAAAATGAACACTCAATGTTTGCTCATTAAGTGCCAGTTTACAGAAGGCGAACGACACACGAACGAAAATTTTGCATGTGTTTTGTTATTGTAACAACAACAAAATACGTGTTAAATTATCGTTCGTGTGTATCGTTCGCCTTCTGTTAACTGGCACTTACTGTTGAATTTTGGTTTCTGTCGTGAATTTCACCTAACTTTACCATATTGTCAATAGTTTTTGTATTTTCGCTTTGCGATTCAGGTTGTCCCCTACATGGGCGCCATTTACTTGAAAGTTTTATTTGTCAATTTTACAGAATTTCTATACCCAGTTGGCATTGCCAACATGACAACGTCCATGTTAAAGTCACACCTGACATTAGGGTTTGCAGACGGCCTGGAATGGCCTGGATTTTCTAGTTATTTTGGGTCTAGTCCAGTTTCCACATAAAATATAATTTGTCCAGTTAAAAAACAATTTCTTTAATTTTAAAAATTCTTTTTTTTATTAAATATATTTTACAATTTTTTGAACTACTTTTTAAATAAAAACTTAATCATGAATAAAACACAAATGGACCTCAGAGTCTACGTGTGTTGACGTAAAACGTCAGCAGCCACTTACAACCTAAAACACAAATGGATCTTTTAGCTACGACAATTTGTGTTTTTTTTTTGTGCATGTTCACTCTTTTTTTCATTATCATTTTTTGAACATTTCGGTCAGTCTAGCATTGATTTCGGCACGAATGTTTTCCTTGAGCTCATCGGTGATCTGAGGATTGTTTCGTTACATTTTGCTTTTTAAATAACCCAAAAAAATAAGTCTGTAGGATTCAAATCTGCAATTGACGGTCAGTTGTTTTCGCCCTTTTTTGACATCGCACGTCCAGGGAATTTTAACTAGCCACCTAGACTTCCAGATTTAAAACTATGGACTTATTTTTTGGGGTTATTTGAAAACAGTACTGTTTTAACCATTAGGGCACACTGGGCATGTACCCAAGGCCCCGACTTAAGGGGCCCGAAATGGCAATAAACTCGCTTATACGAAAATGGAACAAACATTTTTTTAAATTAGTTGTTCAAGAAAATTTCACATTTGCTTACAGAAAAATTCTCAGAATCTAACAGATTTTCCGTATACATCTGAGACTTTTTCTATAGGAGAAATTTGTCCTATATCAAAAGTCTCAAATTCATAGAAATTTTTGCTACATAAAATATTTTAGATTGTGAAATATTTTTCATAAAGAAACCGTATCATACTCTGAGATTTTAAACGTCTAAAGTCCATAGAAGCCTTGCCACTTATCGTGTGCAAAGTTTCAGATTCTGGGACATTTTTCGTACAGAAAAAATCTTACATTCTGAGACAATTTTCATATAGAAGAGATTCTGACACATTTTTCATATAGAAAAAGTCTCAGATTCTGGGATACTTTTTGTATAGAAAAAGTCTCAGATTTGGAGACTTTTTTCGTATAGAAAAGTATCAGATTCCGAGACATGTCTCGTATAGAAAAAGTCTCAGACTCTAAGACATTTTTCGTATAGAAAAAGTCTCAGATTCTGAGAAATTTTTCGTATAGAAAAAGTCTTAGATTCTGAGACATTTTTCGTGTTGAGGAAGTCTCAGATCTGAGACGTTTTTCGTATTGAGGAAGTCTTAGATCTGAGACGTTTTTCGTATAAAAAAACTGATACATTTTTCGTAAAAAAATATTCTCAGCTTCTAAAACATTTTTTGTAAAGAAATTGTCGCAGATTCTGAGACATTTTACGTTTAGAAAAAATTTCAGATTCTGAGACATTTCTCATATCAAAAAAGTTTCAGATTCTGAGACATTTTTCGTATAGAAAAGGTCTCGCTTCAGAGAAATTTTTCATATAGGAAAAGTCTCAGATGCTGTTGGATAAAATACTACAAAGTGGTTAAGACATCGACTTCGGTTAACTTAAAACTCAATATTCTCAAAAACTTGACCAGATATACAAACTAAATACCAAGATTCTGTCCTGACCTTACTAGATCGAAAACAACTACCAGCGTTGAAGTCTCATTAAAAAATTTGCCTTAGGAAATTTATAATTTTCCCTTAGGTAATTTATCAATTTGCCTTCGTAAAAAACAGACATATTAACAAACCGAATATACAAATGTTTATACATAGTAGATATTTGTGTTCGACTATAATTTAGATTCACAAAACTAATACGGAATCACATTTTATGACCACAAATGAAATAAAATTGAACGATATGAGTATGATGTTGTTGTTGCAATACATCACACAAAAAAATTACAGAACACGATTGTAAAATTAATAAGTCTCTGTCATTCCATGTTTGTCTGTTGTTTTTATGTTTGGAGCAATGGGGGATTTTTTTGAATTGTCATATTGCTGTTAACGGGGGTCGTATGATAAGTTTGGGTATACTTAGCTACCACTAAAAAATTGTTCATTAGATGTATTCAGAGTCTTGCTTCCCGCCCTAGCAATGTACCAACGACTCCTTAAACTCCTTTTAAAATATACATGTGTTTTGAAAAAGTGCTCTTTTACCACCAGTACTAGGTCTGGCAAGTAAGATTTTGAATACCACTATTTTATTTCTATGAAGATTTCTGTGAAGTGCTTAAAATGTCCCATCAAAAACTAGATTTGTTTTTAAAGCAGTAAGAAGCACTTTACTGCTAACGTTACTGCTTCAAAAATGCAACAAAATAAGGCATCCAAGAAACAACGGCTTTTGCTGGGGTGGTTTGTTGAGTTAAGTTGGAGGTGGGTTGTGCAAGCCTAAAAGAAAGATAGGCAAGTCTATGGCAATCAGACTTAAAATAGTCCATTGTACCGTGCTAGATATGAGCACAATCAAACGCCTTGGAAATATCCAAATTAGCTACCTTACTCTCACCAAAATGGTGGCTCGATCATCGACTCCAACGTTCCGAAAGGAATTTCAACAGATCCACAGTAGAACGCGTTCTCCGAAAACCATACTGTCGATCGTTTAAAAGTAAGTTAGCCTCCAAATACCTAACAAGATGGCAATTTACCATGCTCTCCATCACCCTCGCAAGCGCTGAGCATTTTGCAAATAGGCGGTAATTACCACGGTTATTAGCCGCACCCTTTTTAGGGATTGGCTGCACATTGGCAACTTTCCAGCAAGAGGGAAATACTCCCGCTTAAGTCTGAAAGACTGTTGCCATTTTGCCCATAGCATGGGAGTATTTGGTTTCATCATCTTAATACCAACCTGATCGGGGAGTGGTAGGCCAGCAACAACGAGATCTGATGGATTTACTATATAAAACTCATTTACATTATTTTCGGATGTATTTTGAAAATTGAATTTCGTGTATTCCATTTCAAATTCAAAGATTCCACTTGAAGTTTGGAGAAATAGTGATTCAAAGATTCTATACAAATAGAATCTCCAAGTTCCAATCGATCTTTCTTGACTTTCATCAAAAGATTGTGAAAAACGTTATCATTTTTCAGGTTTAACATTTGTATTAAATTAAAGAAAAATCGATTTTTACCACAAACGACCCTCGTATATAAACTATGGTCTCCGTATGTTGTTCTGTGTTTATATAAGAAGTTATATTACATATTGGCTGTAATAAAATTCTCAGATATTCTAAGGGTAAACATTGCAAAATTAAATGATTGTCAATATTATTGTATCATTGTTTGGCTAAATGACGGACTGACTGTCGACGACAATGGTGATGATGATGACTGCCTTGTTGGTCGTTTAATGTTTTATTTGGATTGCTGTTGCATTTATTTTTTTTGCTGATGTTGTTGTCAGTTGAAAATTGTAAATAATTACAAAATCGTAAATTTTTTTATTGCGTACAATCAACGAGTAATGAAAATTCCGGTTGACAACACATTTTTTTGTGTGTTGTTGTTTTTCTGGTGGACGGCACAATAATAATAATAATAGCAACAACAGTAATAGCATTGTTTGCAGCAACAACCACAATACTTTGCCTACTACCACAACTTAAGTGAACTAATACAAAGGCTACGCCAACAATGATTACACCAACAACAACGCATGATCTACCCCCACTCTACAATAAAATGCATTTCTCAAAACTTGTTCTATCTGAAATAGAGTGCAAACATTATGTTGCCAGATGTGGGAAATATTTAAACTTAATTGTTTTTAAGCTTGCAACGAAATTATATTTTAAAGGTTTTAGAATTTTAAAATTAAAGAATTTGGCCCAACTTCCTCTCATTGACGATATTTTCTTTTCCTGATTGAGATTCGTGATGGGGCCCTGCTTGGGCGCCATATGTTTGAAAGTTTCGTTTGTCAATTTTAAAGAATTTCAATACCCAATTAGCATTGCCAAAGTGGCAACGTCCATAAATGTTCAAAATGGCCTAAATAATAATCAGCACTATGACATTTCCCTTAAAACTTCTTTGGGACATTGTCTGATATAGGTTGGTCGAAAACACAAAAAAATTCCATTAGTTTTAACTTTCAAACATTTTTTTATATAAATTATCTTTATCATATTAGCACATCCTGCAAGGATATGACAGCTATATGTCACATCCTACTAGCTGCCAACCAATAACATTTTGGACGACAAAGTGGAAATTCTTCGTTTGAAGGTTTGTTTGGACAACAAGCCACATGAAAAAGTGGTTACCTCTAATGACAACGACATGTTTAACTAATAGACATTAAAATTGGGTAGCAACATTTTTTGGTTTTTGATGAGCTATTTTGAATTTCGGTCGAATATATGCGATATAAATAGTAAGAAGATCAGACGGAGTGTAGTAATTCTTGCACCGTTTTAAGAAACCTAGACTCTTGAATGATTTTTTTCGACACTTGAAAAACAAGTTGATTCCAACGAGCATCACATTGGATTTTCATGCATATAGCATCCAGAGTGTCTAATTCCTCAAAAGCTGTACCACTTATGGTACAGAAGACGCTAATTCCACAAGCCATCTGGGGGTCAGTATGCAAAATTGGGTCTTACGAGCATTAAAATCAAAATTATTCGCATTTTTTATTATTCAGTGTATTATTCATATTCTCCCTCATAGCTTCAACCTCAGTAAGGAATACTAATAATTGAAGGAAAGTGCATGACAAATGTTGCTGTCATTTGCGAAGTATTAGAAGAAAGAACAGAACCATGGGGAACTCCTAAATTTAGCTGAAACTTATCTGATAAGAACCCATCTATAACAAGTATAGCGCGATCTCTGAGAAAGCTCGATAAAAATAGAGATAATTTACTACCGACGTCAAACGAAATAAGCTCCTGGACCGAGTGCAACGTTCTACAAAAGATCAAATGCTTTGGAAATATCTCTCATTCGGCAAAGCCTCAATAAATTTTTACACGGACGGATCAAAGCTGCACGAACAAGTGGGCTTTGGAGTATATTCGGAAGAGCCTGTCCCGAAGATTGCCAGATCATTGCTGGGAGAGATGCTGAAAATAAAGGAAGTGGCTGGCTGGTTTAGTTGCAATGTCTTTGATAAGGAGCATTCCGGGTAGTGGAGCCTCCATACATTTTTACACAGCCGGATCGAAGATAGTGGGCGTTTGAGTCTATCCAGAAGAGCTTGGGTTGAGCCTGGCTTAAAGATTTCCAGATCATTGCTGTGTTTACCAGGCAGAAATGCGGGCAATAAAGGAAGTAGCTGACTGGTTGAGTTGTAATGTCTTGTTTACAACCACAGTCAACATACGACTCATATATGTCCTAGGGCACAGATACATTCCAGGAAACTGAAAAGTCGATGAGCTTGCAAGACTGGGAACTACCTTACAGGTTCGAACAGAATTGAAATGTGTTGGTATGCCTCTAGAAACTTGCAAGCAAATTCTACGGCTTTATTCCGCGACGAAGACTAATTAGAGATGGGCACATGGATGGACGTGAGGAACTTCACAACAGATTTGGCCTTCTCTTAATTAGTTGATATCGCTTTCAAGAGGAGAGATTTCACCCCTGACATATTGTTTATCTTCCATTTATTAAAATGCAGACATCTTCATACAATTCTTCCAAATTTCCGCAAGGACAAATTAGCAGTTGGCCAGCGTTGTCTAAAATCATTATTAGTGGCCACTGATTCGTTGGGGACATTTGGAAGAGTTATATGAAGATGTCAGCAATTTCATAAAGGAGGAGTCAGCAACAACTTTGGTGAAAGCAATAGAAAATAGGATCTTCGAATTACTAGTAGAATTTTCAGATTTCAATTGATCTATTACGAATTACATTACATCTGGAAATGGTCTTGTAGTAAACACGAAGTCGCAAATGCTTAAGCAATGCTCTTGGGGACACGCGACCATGTGAAGTGGTACAGAAAACCGCAGGTGAACTTGAATAGAACCTTCGAACTCGAAATACTAATTAGGGAATAGCGTCAGTGTTCTGTGGGTTCCGGGTCAAAGAAGAATAAGAAAAAACGAGATTGCCGACTCTTTGTCAAATCTTGGTTCCGATATAATTCCTCACAATCCGGAACCCCAGATTGGTATAGGCTTTACATGGCTGATGCGTTGGATCAACTCTCATATGAAAACAATTTTCATGGAACGATGGTCAAATGTGTTGGCATACAAGAATACCAAACGTTTTGTGATTAGGCCAGACAAGAAAGTGGCTAACAATATACTCAGTCTCAGTAGAATAGACTGTCGCAGACTTACTGGACACAATGCCTGGGCTCGTCATATGACGAGATTAGGTGTCTTATCAGACCCATTATGTGCAGCTTATCTTGAGGATGAGGACACAACTGAAGATTACGTCAGTTGTTGTCAAACGTTCTCAAGGGCTAGACTGCGGACATTAGGTTCTGATATTCTGTCAATGGACACCATCCATGGACTTCCCTTGTCTGATTTTCTCAAGTTTGTGAAAGCAACTGAGAAATTCTGATCAAGCACTTTATTTTTTTTCTCATTCTTCTAAACCTTTTCTCACCCTTACTAAAATTTTTCTTCTCAGGGTACGATACAATGGATTATTTTAAGTCTGAGCGCCATGGACTTTTCTAAAAATTTCCTTGTACAACCCACCCTCAACTCAACAATTGTTATAACAGAGAATGCGATCTCAATCTTTACGAACGGAACGAAGATGGAGATGGGTATTGGTTCGGGAATATACTCTGAATGCCTCGCAACCAGGTCCTCAGTGAGACTTCCGGACAAGTGTAGTGCTGTTCAAACCGAGGTACTTGCAATTGATAAAGCTGCGCTGATGATTATGAAAAGGAAACAAAGTTCTTGCGCTATAATCATTTTCGTGTATAGTCTAAAAGCCTTAGAATCAAAACTGTTAAATTGGGAATTGTTAGAAACTGTTTACGATTCCTTTATCGAATCAGTCAGCACACAGACAAGCTAATCTGGGTACCTGGACATAGTGGGATCTCTGGGAGCGAATTGGCTGGTGAATGTGCGAGAAATGCCTTCGAGTCGTTAGGGAAGCGTGTAAAACCTGATATCTCGGTTTCTATAGTGGAATTGTTGAACGAAATTGATAGGATATCAGAGAATAGAATGAAGAAGTGCTACTGACAACATGCATGATATTGCTAACACTGTGGCCACGGTCAAATCCTTAAAGGGCATAAAGTCTTCTTAGTTTTGGCAAATGGAAGGTTAGTGCATTAGTGGGAGTACTGACAGGAAAGTGTATAATCGGCCAAATGGACGTTGTAGATGTTGTGGGAAGTGAAGGAGGAGTCAGTGAAGCACATCTTGTAGGATTGTACGGGTCTGATGAAGCGCCGCCTTAAGTATTTGGGAAAAAAATGTTCGATGACCTGGATTGCCTAAACGGTGTCTCATTGACATCCCTTGCAGAATATCTTAGAGAATCGGGGTGATTTAAAAAATAGAATTTTTGTATCGGAGGGGGAGTAAGGAAATAACAACCATAATGGGCCTTATAGCCTCCGAGTGAATTCGCCAAATTGGCGGACGCCCCTCCAACCTAACTTAAACGCAAAGACGTTCTTCTTCGAAGCGAACCGAAATTAGTCTCTAATCTGTTTATTATGTAATGAAATAATTAACATATGATTTCAAATTTGCAAAACTATCTGGCAACGAGTGTGATCAAACAAAAATTACGACCAAATTCAAACTAAGAAAAACACAAAAAAAACGAAAGCCCTCAACAATCTACGAGTAAATCTTGAATTCCTTACAATTCACCCATAACGAATACGAACGTAAAAGTACATAAAAACGTTAAATACGAGTATCTATGTATGTCGGTCTGTCCGTCTGTCTGTTTGTACGAAATGCAGGAATGTTGATTTAAACGTCTACGTTTGGAACGTCTGCCTACGAGAGTTGTAGTAGTGAGTAGTGAATATCCTAACGAATCGGTCGGTTGCTTGGTTTTTTTTTGTATCGTTGCATGAAAAATTCAAGATAAACAGAAAAAATGTCATGATATTTACGAAATACACAAAACTTTTGTGTTGTTGCTGCTGGTGTTGTTGTTGCTGTTATACTATGCTGCAACCAGCCAGCAACTATAAACCAAGAAACGAAGTGCTGAGTTGTTAGTTTTTGTTTTATTTTTTTTGTTTTTGTATTCGTTCGCTTATATGTTCTGTTTTAATTTTTTTTGCTGCTGCTGCTGTTCCTCGTTATTGTTGGTGTTTTTTCTGTTGTTGTTGTTGCTGTTGGCTGCTTCATTTTCATAAATGTGTATAAATAAATAAAATTCATTATTAAACAGTAGTCTGTCGTCTCATCAGCAACAACAATAATAAATAGCAACAACATTAACGTAAACAGCAACAACAACAACAACAGCAGCACTCACTCACATTGATATGAATACAATAAAAACACTTTTTTTAAATTGTATGACGGACGAGTTATTTCTTATATTTTTTTCTCTTCTTCTTCTTCTCCTTATTTTTTTTGATTCTTCTTCTTATTATTTTGTATTTTTTTTTATTCAGTGTTGTTGCTGTTGTTTTTTTTTTGTTTAAGTAATCAAACCGAACAGAACTTGTGAAACATTATTGGGAAAAAAGAGCAACAACAACAATTTACTACTACAACAACATAACACAATAATAAACAACAACAAAAAAAATATTCATTTCTTTTTTAATTCAGTTTAAGTACTTTGTTTTATTTTTCTTTTCTTTTGCCATCAAAACTCACTAAAAATCTGTTGTGAACGGACTTTTTTTCACTTTTTTTTTTTTTAATCTGTCACGACATTATTCTACGAAGCTTTCGAGCAAACTGAGAGCCTATAAACGACAATATTTATCGAGAACTATTTTTATTTATAATCAGCCAGTCGGTTTGTAGTACACGGTAAATAAAAGAATTTTGATTTTTTAACTAGAAAACTGTAGTCGTTTAAGACCGATTATAAAACACCCTACACCAAGCCCAAACATGGACAGATTAGATTTTTATATCGTAAGATCTTTAATTAGTGTTGAAGTCAGGTAAGGTTAGGTTGTAAGTGGATCCTATTCTCAAAAAACTGGATACGCAAGAAGTATCAGTAGTCGCATATGCAGACAACGTGACAATCATGTCAACTGGTAAATTTTTCGCCAAGTTATCCGAGATGCTGGAGCGATCGCTGAAACAGTTACGGAGTTGGGCAAAAGAAAATGGTCTTAACGTTAATCCACGGAAAACTGAAATGGTACTGTTTACACGAAAATATAAGATCGAAAATTTTAGAAAAGTCAGGGTCAATGGCGTTGAAATCCCACTTTCAAAGCATGGGAAATTTTTAGGAATCATCCTGGACAATAAGTTAGCATGGAACCAGAATACAGATGAACGATTAAAGAAGGCAAATAATGCATACTATGCATGCAAGAAAATGATCGGCCGAACATGGGGACTTGGCCCAAGGATCACGTACTGGATATATACTTCTATAGTAAGACCTATCGTGGGTTGTACAAGCCTAAAATAAGTAAATTTTTAGGCAAGTCCATGGCGCTCAGACTTAAAATAGTCCATTGTACCTATCTTACTCTACGGGGTTATGGTCTGGCACAAAGCACTTGAAAGGGAGGTGGCTCTAAGGAAATTCCAAAGGGCCCAACGGCTTTTGGGCCTTAGTGTCACTGGAGCCCTAAGAACGACATCAGCTGCATCCATCGACACATTACTGTATCTGCTGCCAATTGACATCTTTGCTGAAGGTGAGGCTTATAAGGCATGCCTCAGACTCAAGGAGTCAAATTGGCTCAGACGCCGAAACTTTGGACACAGTATCATGGACAATTTGGAAAATGTTGTCACTGACTACAAAGTGCCCCAATTACTTTTCGACCGGAAATTTAAAGTTGAATTTCCGACTCGAGAATTTTGGTCGGACTGGCGTTGCGCTCAAAATGACGCTATAAATATTTTTACAGACGGCTTCAAACAATCGACGGGAGTTGGAGCCTGTTTTACTTCAGACGTTTGTGATATAGAGAAGTCTATTAAATTACCTTTTCACTGCAGTATTTTCCCGGCTGAAATAGTTGCTATAGATAAGGAAGCCTCACAGTTTCTAGGGGAAACAGATAAAATACTAAACTTTTACGTCGACAGTCAAGCTGCACTAAAGGCCCTAAGGAGCTTTTTTTGTATTAAATCAAAAGTCGTTTTTAATTGTTACGAGAATCTTCAGAAACTATCCGGGAATAATACCGTATCTCTTGTACTTAGACATAAGGAAGTAGATGGGAACGAGAAAGCTGATGAGCTCGCTAAGCTTGGAGCAGATCGCGTAGGAACTTTTGTTGATATTGAGCCCCCGATTCAGTACTATAGAACGAGAAGCGACTGTCGTTGCATTTCTATAGCAAAAGGAAATGGAGAGAGCTAAGCACAAGCAGTATCACCAGAACAATCTGGCCGCATTACGACCTCGGGAAAACTCCTTACCAGTGTTGCCACCAACAAAATCGTAAATTACACATGAAATCACAAATTACACATGGATCATGCCAAAATTACACATGAAATTACACATGCTTTTTTTTAATAAGGTTTTTTTTTGTAAATTTTCAAAATATAACGGTTAACCAAAGTCTAGTTTTTACTGCTCAAAAAACCTACGATTTATATTTCTTGCGAAATTTCTATCTGGATAATAAGTCAAATCAGAAGAAAATCTGAAAAACAGCAAAAAAATATATTGATTTCAGCTGACAATCTGCTCATTTTAACAGAAAATCATGCTGATTAAGGCTGGATTACTCAATGCTCCGTTATAAAATAACTCTTTGTTAAATTTAACTTTTTCATACAAATTTTGACATAAAGCTCCGTTAAATCGGCAGTTAGCAGCTAACTTTTCATTGAGTAATCCGCCCTAAAGCAGAAAAATCTGCAGACTTGATGAAAAATCTTAACATCTTAAACGTATTGTTTAAGTAAAAAATTTTAAGCATAAACGAAAATATTGCTAAATTTTAAGAACAAAACAGAAACAGTTTATTGTATTTTTTCTTTTTTTTTCAAATCGTCAATTTTTTAATAAAATTTAGAAAAATACTAATGATAACTAACAGAAAGTATTTTTGTAAAATTAGCAAAATTGTCTGCTATTTTTTAATTTTGACAATTTTTAATCGTTAAAATTTCTCGAAATAAAAAAAAATCTGTAAAATTTTAAAATAATTAGCTAAAATGTGCACAAAAATATTTTTGTAAACTTAGCAAACAGAATCAGCAAAATAATTAAAAACTTGTGTTATTTTTTAAAACTGAATTACAGAGAATTTCGTTAAAATATCCATTTCTACAGAAAAATCTGCTAAAAGTTTTTTTAAAACAAATTATAAAAAAATGCTTCAAAAAGCAAACATTTTAAATTACATATGAATTACACATGCAGACAATTACACATGGGCTACACATGAAAAAAAAATTACACATGATATGTATAATTACACATGAGGTGGCAACACTGCTCCCTACATACTCTCTCTTAACAGAGGGGATTGTCGTTTACTCACGGGAGTGGTCACAGGACACTGCCTAATTGCTCTGTGCAAATGCCCCGCATTGGCCAGACACCGCCAGCAAATACTAGGTAAAGCAGAAATCGAGAATCTGGATGATATCGCGGCTACGGACCTTACGCAACTAAAACTTTTCGCAACATTGACTAACGCGTTTTATCCTCGTCGCTGAAGGAAAATGTGGTATCGCATTTGAGCAGCCGGTCTATGCGAGGAGTCTGAACTTTAGGCTCCACCACCCCTAACCTAGGCCGTAAGTGATTGGTACGTTTTACGTCAGCACACATAGACTCTTTTCTATTAATATTTAATTAAATAAAGGACATATATATATATATATATATATATATATATACACATAGACTCTGAGTTCCGTTGTGTTCCTACGGGACTATAATAGGTTTCTACTAGTCCCTACCGTTAAATCAATTTGAGCTTCTTAAAAAAATCCTATGATATTGAATTTTGACATCGCCAAATCGGAAAAAATGCTGCACTCCCTAGATCTCAGTGAAGCAAGTCTTTGGCCAAAAAAGGGCCGAACAATGGCAGATAAAGGGTTCGATAGTTTCTAACTCCTACTCATCCATGCAACTCCGGCAAAAGTAATTTGACGGCACATTAAACCCCTTTGCGTGCTTTCTTATAAGACTTTGTCAGGTAGTAATAACAACTACCGTCGATACGACTCATTTTGGAAACGATATCAGCTCACTTGTGCGCATATGATTGCGAATGCCAAATCTGTAGTGTAGTCTTACATGCACTCAAAAAATTATGTAGGTAAATTCCAGTGAATATTCACTTAAAACAAATGAAATTTTATTTAAAAACCATTCCACTGTTTTTTCATTTAAAATAAAAACACATTACAGTCAATTTTAAATGTTAATTTAACGACTAACCAAAACATTAAAAAACTATTGAATATTCACTTATTTTGTATTGAAAAACAGTAAAACTATAGAAGAAATTTTTTACTGCCGAAATTGAATGTAACAAAAAATTCATTTTTAAGACAGTAAATTATTTTTTTAAACTACAGAAACAGTAAAAAAATTAAATCCTTTATAAAATAAGTGATTTTTCTTTTAAAATAACTTTACTGATTACTTTTTAAAATAACCTACAAACCGTTAATGATATAATTTTCTTAGTGTGTCTATTTCTGTGCCGCTCATCTCTGCTCATCTCAAGTTTCTATAGGCATACCAACACATTCCAATCCTGTTGGAACCTTTAAGGTAGTTCCGAGTCTTGCAAGCTCATCGGCTTTATAATGCCCTGGAATCTCTCTGTGCCCTGGGACCCATATGAGTCGTATGTTAAACTGCTTAGCCATTTAATTTAAAGACGTGCTGAAGTTACGGGCATATCTACTTTATTAAGGGTACTTTTCACTGTCACACATTTCCATTATACAAGCGTAATTTCACCATGTTAGCGAAATATTTTTTTAAAAAATTTGGTCAGAAATTGTTCATTTATTAGATACGACTAGGTTTCAATTAAAAAAGAATCCAAAAATCTTTAGGAAGTTGGTAAATTTTGATGTGTATAATGGAAAAGTGTGATAGTGGAAAGTACCCTTTAGTAACATTGACTCCAGGGACTTGACTGTCAAAATAGATGTTGACTGCGGTTGTAGACAAGACATTGCAACTCAACCAGTCGGCCACTTCCTTTAATGCCAGCATTTTTGCTTGGTAAACACTGCAATGATCTGGCAATCTTCAGGCTCAATCCAAGCTCTTCCGAATAGATTCCACACACAGAGAAAAAACATGTTTGGAACATGATTGCAGCACACCAAATCACCCAGAATGGAGGGGCAACATAGTATGGTTGATCCATCTGAGCATATATATGATTGTGACAATCATACTATAATCATTAACATTTAAAAAAATACAAATTTTTATCATACTATGATCAGCGTAGATCATAATATGGTCGCTACAAACATGTTATGATAATTTTATCAATCATACTATGTTGCCCCTCCATTATGGTTGTCGCAATCATAATCCTTCTCTGCGTGCAAAGCTCACTTGTTCGTGTAGCTTCGATTCATCTGTGTAAAAATTTATGGAGGCTCCACTACCTGGAATGCCCCTCATCCAAGGCTCCCTGAATGGTATCATAGTGGTAAAGTGGCGCTCAAAAAGGCTCATAGAGGGAGCACCGTCCAAATTTTGTGGTATTGCTATCTTCTTCAAGATCGCGCTATGGTCACAATCGCTACTCTTCCATTGAAGTGTACAATTCAGACGAATTGCAAACGAAGCCGCATACTGCTTCCCAATAAGTCCAATGCAATAAGTTAAAATAGGTATTCTAATGCAGCCGTAAGTGTAGCACGATGAGCAACCGTAGCACATATCGACGCCATTCCCTGTACCACCGTCCGACAAAATTAAAAAAGTCGTTGAGCACGAACTGGATAATATACGTTTGAAACAAGAGACTAAATGTAGTAAAACTGTATTTACAGTTTTTATTTTGTGATCCTGTTTCCTTTTAAAAGGACTTAAAAATTTTGGAGCATTAAATATTATAAAATATTTTTTTAATATTTGTACTTGTCCTAGCCTGCCACTAGTGATAGCAAATATAAGAGGGGGATCTCCCCTAATTTTCCTTTTTAATTATTTTTACATATCAGGAAAAAGAAGGTAAGTTACGTCCTTTTAAAAATTTATCCTTTAATATCATTCAAAATTTTCAACAAATATTTTGTCATCTTTAGCCGTTGTGCGAGTTTCTATGCAAGACAGTGCCCGGTTCTAACAGCAACCAAGGAAATCTGAACTCGTGGAAGCGAAAGTAGAGCTTTTGATTTAAATAAGTCCTTATTATGACAAGCAATTTTACATGTCCATTTGCCCATCTCTCATTAAGCTCTTTAGAAGCACAAAGCCTTCTTTAGTGCTTGTCAGTTTTAGCAAGAAATCCCAATTCCGTAGTTTTCAGTCTTGCAAGATTGTCTGTTTTGCAATTCTCAAGGATAATCTTGAGTCTTGGAATCTATATGAGTTGAATAACAAAGACCGTGGCTACCTCCTTCAAGGCCGTCTAGCAGTTAAAGGCATATCACTGGTATGCACTTTAGGTCTAATGATCTACTGGAAATTCTCAAACCCACGATTCCCTGAATAGACACCGAAAGTGATAAAAAGACTCCAAAAGTTCATGTGCCAGTGAGTAAAGATATAAAACTAAATTCCTCGAAAATCCGAGTCTTTCAATTTTCTAAATATCTTGAAAATGTTCCTGCTCATTTTGAGCAGAAAAATGTTTGCAAATTTTTTCGTATGAAAACCCTTTTTGGGATACATATTGAGAAAATAATCGCCTTGTTCCCGAAAGATCATATTTTGACACCGTCAACTTATATTATTCTATATAAATATTTTTTTAAGTGTATATTTGTTCAGCACAATTGTTGTTGTGATGGCTTGGTTGAGAAAAATATATATAAAAAAATGTTTGTGGTGCTTTATCGCCTACAAGACAACAAAAAAAAAAACGCAGACAACAAAAAAAAATACAGAAAATCTCAACCTGTATAAGTGAGTGAGAATATTGCCGTATCTCATAAATACACATGGAGTAGACCCCACCATAACAACAATAAAGCTTACAAAATTAACCGGCTCTCTCTACAAAAACATGTTTACTAAAAACTTTTTGTGTGTAGATCGGTGGTGAATTAATCAGTACTTATGGTCTTTTTTCTATGAGTGTAGCTCATGTGTACAAATTTTAGGAAATTTGTGTGAATCCGCCTTCATTGTGGGAGGGGTCATAAAAATAATGATATCGTTACATAATTTTTTCAAATGTCGGAAAGGACATGTCATCTGTCGGTCAGTAGTTCCCACTAGCATCAGTGGCTACCACCAATGCTTTTAGACAATGCTGACACCAACAACTTTTTCATGGCGATGTGCTAGATTAATTAAAACCTTGCTACACGCCATAGGACAAGTCGCGAACTGGGTTTTTAGGTCAATTGACCTATTTTCTTTCTGATCATATAACTGGTATCGGGTCGCGTCGAACCATTCATAAATTTCTCACGTCAATAATGCAACAAAAATCATAAGTAATCCGCACATGCATTATTCTGTTTCTGAAGATGCAGATAAGTACTATTTACGTTAGATTTAAGTACCATTTAAAAAATCTCATGTGTCGTCTCTGGCTTGGATCATTTATGATCTTTGTTTTTTATAATATTTTTTTCAAGACAGTTAAGAGATAAAGATATACTGGTACTGTAGAACACGATTCTATGGATATATTTTGATTTTAGATTAAAAAAGTATAAACTGACGTCATTGTCGGTTGATATTTTATTTTCCTGCAAACTAGTTTGATTATCTGCACCAGTGTTGATATAAAAATTTACGTTTTTTCGAGTTAGGTAAGGTTGGATGGTAATAAGAAAATCATCACAGCAGAATATATGGTCCATTGCGATAGACCATAGAAAAAAAAATAAGAAAAGAGAAAACATCTTGCCCCGAGCCAAACGGATTTTCCAATGAAATCAACTAAAACACTTACCTTCTATTCAACTTAGATTACACAGAGCAACGCTTTTTTTTGCCTGGGTTCTGGTAGCTAATTTAGGGTAATTGGGGTTCGCTGATTTTAAATCTGGCAACCTTTTTTTCGAGGCTGCTCTAGTTTTCAAGATATAGCTTAAGAAAACTTCGAAAAAAGGCTATTTTTGGCATATGTGTGAGTCAATATTTACCAACAATGGTCTTGCATCAAAAAAGTGAAACATGATTTTTGGTATTTCGGATCTGCTAATTCCAAAAATGCTCTTACTTTTTTTGAGTCATTATTAGTTTTTGAGATATCGCTAAAATAAAAATTTCAAATTTTCATGTAGGTCCTTCTCAAATTTGTCCACTGTTTATCACTTTGCTAGAGTTTGAGGACACGATTTAGACTTCATAAGGCACTCATATTTCAAAAATGTTTTTAGTTTTATCGTTTCAGCTTAAGTTTAAGAGTTATACATCAACGATATAACACATATTTGTTTATCAACAATTTTTATCTTTTTATCAGTATTCGCTTAACAAATTCAGACATTTGCAAAGGGTTTGTGAATTGATTTTGACTATGGCAAGACCCGTGTTTTAAGAATTGCTGTTAACTTTTCCGAGTCAGCTCTATTTTACGAGAAATGTCACAACAAAGTATTGCACTATGTGCACCAACGATTTTCTGAATTTTTCTTTCGTTATAACTCGAAAACTAAAGCTGTCAGAAAAAAGTTATTACCAGTTCTGGAATTCTCGCATCAAATATAATTAATTTTGTGTTTAAAACTGAGGCTCTAAAATAAGCGTTGGAAATAATAGCCAAGCAAAGTTCGTAAAAATCGAATTTATCGACTTTTTAACAGCGATTTGCTCGCTAACGCGAACTGATGGAAAAAATTGGAAAACAGATTCGGAATCAGCACACTTATGTCCATATAAAACAGCTGTCAAAAGTCAGGCAAATTGAAAAAGTTCAAATTTTGTCACCTTGTGTTATCAAAGAATCTTTGAGTTCTGCACGAACTTCTCTTTATCTATTTATTTGCCGGAGTTGGATGGACGAGGAGGAGTTTGAAACTTTCGAACACTTTATCTGCCATTTCCCAACACTTGCTGGTCAGAGACTTGCCTTACTAGGATCTAGTCAACATCTATTCTGACAGTCAATCCGCGGTCAATCCGGATTCAATGTTTATGAAAAAAATATATATCATTAACTGCCGCACTTCTTTACATGAGATGGCCAATCAGTTTGTCATACAACTCACATGGAGACCTTCCAGGGAATTGTAGAGCCGATGAGCTTGCAAGACTGGAAACTACCTTACAGGATTCAACGGAAATGGAACGTCCATATAAAACAGCTGTCAAAAGTCAGGCAAATTGAAAAAGTTAAATTTTTGTCACCTTGTGTTATCCAAGAATCTTTGAGTCCTGCACGAACTTCTCTTTATCTACATATAACGCAAGGCAACTTCTGAGACATTTACTCGTTCCACCATTCGATTTCACAGTCCCACAAACAACAAAAGTTTCTGACCTAGAAACTAGACCGACTAATCATTTAGATTTGTTTGCTTTATGTTGTGTTTAAATTTTGAAGGTATCTGTGGATTTTGCAGGACTTTCCTTGTAAGATTACAAGAAAACCCATCGATAGAATTCAATTCTGATAGCAGAATTGAATTCAGGAGGTCAAAATGCATAGAGGTTAGTGGGTCTAGTTACTGGGTCAGAATTTTTTTTTGTGTTATCAAAGAATCTTTGAGTCCTTCATGGACTCCTCTTCATCTACATACATACATACGGAAGTAATTTCTGAGTCATGTATGAGTTCGACCATTCGATCATTTATACAGTGCCAAGTGAGTACTCTAATAACACCGTTCGTAAAAAATTAAAAAAATCGTTAAACACAAACTGGATAATATACGTTTGAAACTAGAGACTAAATGAAGTAAAACTGCATTTACAGTTTTTCTTTTTGCGATCGTGTTTCCTTTTAAAAGGACTTCAAAGTTTTGGAGGATTACATTTTATAAAATATTTTTTTAATATTTGTACTTGTCCTAGGATGCCACGAGTGATAGCAAATGAAAGAGTACGATCTCCTCGAATTTTCCTATTTTATTATTTTTACATATCAGGGAGTTAAGTTACGTCATTTCAAAAATTTATCCTACGGTATCATTCAAATTTTTCAACAAAATAGTTTTATAAAGTTTTCAAATGAATTTATTCACATTCTTTTATCGTGATATGGCAAAATAAAAGAATGGACAAATTAGGGGAGATCCTCCTCTTTCATTTGCCATCACCAGTGTCATGCTAGGACAAGTAAAAATATTTCAAAAATATTTTATAATATGTATTCTTTAAAAATTTGAAGTTCTTTTAAAAGGAAACAGGATCACGAAATGAAAAACTGTAAAAACAGTTTTACTTCAATTGATCTATACTTTCAGACGTATATCGTCCGGTTCATGTTAAATATTGGCTGTCGGATGGTCTAATTATACTGGTTGTTTCCTTACCAAATCCAAGAAGGATTTAAGAACTTATGGAATAAGTCAGAAATGTTAACCTTATCCATAAATTAGTTTTTGCCACTTTGCCGAAATCATTTTCAATAATCTCTATTAAAATTGATATGAAAATTTCAGGTCAATCGGTGGGTGCCCTCTGAAAGACCTCGATTGTAAGAGCCCTCCTAAACACATTCGTGATCCAGCTTTTTTTTCAAAAGGTTTTCAGAAAGGTTTTTTAAATTAAACAAGAAAGTGTTTTAAAACTTTCGGGTAGTTTATATGGAAATGAATATACGTTAGGTTCTAATAGCTGCTGAAGCTTTACGTCTGCACACATAGACTCTGAGGTCCGTTGTGATACCACGAGAACCATAAATCTCTATTAAAATTAAGCTGAGCCGTATTTTTGCGTTTGGCAAAATTCCTGCTAGTTCGGTTTTTATTCGGATTTTCCCGAAACACCATTAAGATCGAATCCCATTTTTTAAATTTGAGATTGTGCAGCTTAAAAAATTAGGTTACTCTTATTTTTCTCCCCTTATTCCCATATGAAAGTGTCAGGACAATCGGTGGGTGCCTTCTGAAAGACCTCAATTATAAGTGACCTCCTAAACACATTCGTAATTCAGCTCGTTTTCAAAAGGTTTTCAGAAACTTTTTTTTAAATTGTGCATGATAGTGTTTTAAAATATTATTCTTTTTTTAAATACCCAAATTTTATTAGAAGTATCTTTTTAGTACCATGGTCGGTATGTACTATTAAAAGTACAACTGTGCCAACATTGTCATCACCAGATCTGCACATAAAAGTTCTCTCCAAAACGTATACAATTTGTTTGTATTCTGCAAAGTGAGTACGACAAGAAAAACTTTTAGTTTTTACAGATAATTTTTTTTGTTGATTTAACAATTTTTTTTTCGATTATCTCATTGCAAAGTCAAAACTAAAAACAAACAACTTTTGATTTTAATACAAAGTATCTGTTACAAGAAACCTGAATTACACTAGAGAACATTTTTGAATTTAAAAATGATTTAGAGGGAATGTGAATGCTATTTGTTCAATAGACAGAAGTATACTCGGCTATGGAAAGTTTTTAAAGCTCTCCAGTGTTACTCAGACACCTTTTTGATAAATGGACATTTTTAAGGGTAACTAATAGTTACTAACTGCCCTGCAAGTAAGGGGACCAGTCGAGGACCGGTCCTAGATTGGTACTTTTGTATTAAAGGGACCTGTCACGTTTACAAAACGATGTCCTAGGACAGGGTTAATTAACAACTTGTAACATGTCACAGTAATAGTGACGAACTGATTTTTGAGATCAATTGAACCCGTTTCTCTGGTCATAGAATTGGCATTCTGTGACCAGTTCTCGTTGAACCAGTCATGGGCTGCGATTTACTGCCAGGATTTAAGCATTGAAAAAGTAATGCTGATACCTGCAGTATTTTGCAGGCTGAAATCTTTTCCTCCCAAAGGGACTGCGGAACTAACACTAAACAAAAGAACTACCAATTCTTATATGAACTTGTACAACGATAGTCAGGCAAATACTTGGGTGTATGTACTCAACATATAGCCCGGGTACTAACAGAAGAGTTTACATTTATTTGGTTCGAAGACACATAAACATGGGTATACGAAAAGAGGGGGTTCAATTGCCATTCGATGAAACCTTGATTCTCATATCCAAAAACAGAATATCTCATGAGTAATAGATTTCGATATGATATTAAGAAACACCAAAATGTCCAAAGATATGTGGAAATCGTTAAATGGGACATCATTTCTTTGCCCCAAATGCTTAAGGTGGAGCTTCATCAGAAACGGACATTCTCATATCAGATCCAGACATTCTCGTTCATTGGGTTCTGACTCATCCTATTTCACTTATCTACAACTCCTACAATAGTCCCTGTCAGATTTTCACATACGCACGGACATTTGGCACGGAAGTGGCTGACTGGTTAAGCTGCAATGTATTGTATACAACTGCAGTCAACATCTATTCTGACAGTCAAGCCGCGGTCAAATCCCTGGAGTCAATGTTTCTGAAAACAAGATCTGCCCTTAACTGCCGCACGTCTTTAAATGAGATGGCCAAGCAGTTTGACATATGACTCATATGGCTCCCAGGGCAAAAAGACATTCCAGGGAATTGTAAAGCCAATGAGCTTGCAAGACTGGGAACTACCTTACAGGTTCTAACAGAATTGGAATGTGTTGGTATGCTTCTAGAAACTTGCAAGCAAAATCTACGGCACTATTCCGCGATGGAGAATTGGAATGTGTTGGTATGCTTCTAGAAACTTGCGAACAAAAAATACGACTCATATGGGTCCCAGGGCACAGAGACATTCCAGGAAATTGCAAAGACGATGAGCTTGCAAGACTGGGAACTACCTTACAGGTTCTAACAGAATTGGAATGTGTTGGTATGCTTCTAGAAACTTGCAAGCAAAATCTACGGCACTATTCCGCGATGGAGACTAATCAAAGATTCAGCCATCTCTTAATAAGAAGCGCACAAGTGACAATGGTTGCTATAAATACCGGAGCCTGTCTTATAGGAAAGCATGCAGAGCGGTTAAATGTGCCGTCGAATGACTTTTACCGGAGTCACATGAATGAAGAGGAGTTGGAAACTATCGAATACTTCATCTGCCTTTGCCCGGCACTTTCTGGTCAGAGACTTGCTTCTTTGGGCTCTAGGGAGTTGCACGATCTTTTTGATTTGTCGGATGTCAAAATTGAATATATAAGGAGTTTCATAAAAAGCTAATATTGGTTTAACGGCATCCACTTAACATAACCTAAGCAGATGAATCGAAGCTACTCGAACAAGTGGGCTTCGGAGTCTATTCGGAAGATTTTGGATTGAGCATATCTCGAAGATTGCGAGATCATTGCAGTGTTTACCATGTAGAGATGCTGACAATAAAGGAAGTGGCTGACTGGTTAAGTTCCAATGTCTTGTCTACAACCTCAGTCATCAACTATTCTGGCAGTCAATCCGCGGTCAAGTCCCTAGAGTCAATGTTTCTAAAAACAAGATCTGCTCTTAACTGCCGCACGTCTTTAAATGAGGTGGCCAAGCAGTTTGACATATGACTCATATGGCTCCCAGGGCAAAAAGACATTCCAGGGAATTGTAAAGCCAATGAGCTTGCAAGACTGGGAACTACCTTACAGGTTCTAACAGAATTGGAATGTGTTGGTATGCCTCTAGAAACTTGCAAGCAAAATTAACGGTCAAATGACTTTTGCCGGAGTTGCATGGATGAGGAGGAGTTGGATACTATCGAACACTTTATCTGCCATTTACCAACAGCACTCACGTGGTATCACAACTGGCCTCAGAGTCTATGAGTGCTGACGTTAAACGTCAGCAGCCACTAACGACCTAACATAACCTACACAGATGGTTGGAGGCTACTCGAACAAGTTGACTTCGGAGTCTATTCGAAAGAGCTTATATTGAGCCTATCTCGGAAACGGTCAGATCATTGCAGTGTTTTCCAGGCAGAGATGATTGCAATAAAGGAAGTAGCTGACTGGTTGAGTTGCAATATCTTGTCTACAACCGAAGTCAACCACTATTTCGATAGTCAATTCGCGGTTCCTGGAGTCAATGTTTCTAAAAACAATATCTGCCCTTAACTGGCGCACGTCTTTAAATGAGATGGCCAAGTAGTATGGGTCCCAGGGCATTGAGGCATTCCAGGGAATTGCTGAGCTAATGAGCTTGCAAGACTGGGTACTACCTTACAGGTTCCAACGGAAATGGAATGTATTGGTATGCCTCTAGAAACGTGAGACTCTGATTTGTTCAAATTGGTTTAACGGCAGGAACTAGTAGCGGAACGCCATTTTCGTCCCGTAATAACACAACGGCCCTCAGAATCTATATGTGTGGACGTAAAGCGTCAGTAGTCACTCACAACCTCACCTAATTTTCGATATCACTGTCCTGTTACAAAATCGAATGCCTTGGAAATATCTAGAGCAATCAATTAACTTTCTCCAAATCTGTAAATTGATTAAATGAACTATGATATAGAATAACTTAAAGCTCTAGAAGAATTTAGATTAATTCTGCATCGACTATTGAAAAATATATTTAACGAATCAACTTGGTGAAGGTAATTTTTATTGTTTATTTTCCAACAAAAAAAAAAAAAACATATTCTACATGTTGTTGTTCTTTCATCCTACTTGTTAATCTCTCATTGAAATTTTATTACAACCACTTCAAACTCAACCTCAAAAGCATCGTAAGTATTATTACATTTAACAGGTTGCCAACTGTAAGAAAAAGAGATTAAAAATATATTTTTATGATTTTCGTGTTGTTTTCTTTTTCATGTGTTCTTTCTTTATTTCTTTACAAAATTTTCAAGTACCCGTCCAGCCTGTTAGTCTAACCATGGCGCTTCTTAGTCTAGCAGGAATTTTATGGCACTTGAAATAAATTTCATTGTTTACTTTCGTTTAAAATCTTAAAGCGCCTTGTTTTCTACTACAGGAATGTTTCATTGTTTAATATCTTCAAATATCCCAGCTTGTACAAGTTCATAAATTCTTAGAGCTAGAGCGCAACAACTCGCGAAACCTTTTCGTGTTTCTCATGCTTTTTGTTTATAATTTGATAGAGCAAGTGTTTAGAGGGTATTGTAGGCAGCCTCACTAGTCATCCATTTATCTACCTACTTACACTATTGTACCGCCAACACTTGTTGTTATTGTTGTCTATATATGATCGATCTTGAGAGTTTATCTTTAACATTTTATGACACTTATAGCTCATAGTCTTTGTTTAGGTTGTTGTTGGATTGTGTGCTCATCCATTGTTCAGGTAACAAACCATTCATTCTTTATAAGGAAAACACACAATTTGAGAAAAAAAAGAGGTCCTTGAACACACACAAACGCACACACACACCACTTTAACAATTTCAAAGAATCTTCGCACCTAGGCTATTGTTGTTTCGTTGTTCTTAACAGAGATTGAGAAAAACAAAATAAAACAAGAAATAGCGGTGTTATACTCTTCATCAATTACTTTCCATCCCGCAGCGTTTTCAAGTGTTGTTTATTGTTCGACGTCATAGAGATTTTTTACGCCTTCGAAAATTTTGGTACAAATCATGAACAGAAAACAAAATTTCAAGTGGTTATTAAGTAAAAGCTATTGTTAACCTGGCTTCAACAAAAATTCAGATTCAATGCTAGTTGTATGGGCATTATAATTACACTGAGAATAAAGTGGATGTTTAAATTTATTGCATTTTCTGAGCAATTCCATGACTCCGTTTCAAGCTTTGGAACGTTCTGAAGCCCAAGTATCTAAAATTGCTTCGGAAATAATAAGTATGCCAACATTAATCTGGGCGATTAAAAGCTTCAGGCCCTATAAACCCCCTGGACCTGATTATACCATCAGGCTGAGATGCAGCAAGTGTCGAACTATATAGCCCCTTGGCTGTATAATCTATACACAGCAGGCATCAACTGGTCGTATATTCCTTTAAAATGGCAAGATACCAGAGTCGTCTTTATTCCAAAGCCTGTGAAAAATTTCCACACAGTTCCGAAGGATTTTAGACCAACAAGCCAGTCTTCTTTTTTGTTAAGGACAATGAGGGTGATAGACCCGAGGTTGCCTTCGACAGGACAGCATGCATACAGCAAGGGTAAATCAACGGAAAGAGCTCTTCATGAGATCGTTGGCACTATTGAGAAATCGCTTTCGGTAAAGGAGTACACTATGGTGGCCTTTCTTGATATAGAGGGGGCTTTGAATAATGTCAACCCATACTCCACAATTGTGGCATTGCTGGTATGGGAGTAAAGCGTGGGATCGCTACTTTCCAATAGAAATATAACGTCTGAATTGGTAGCGGCTGTAATATCTCGATTTGTCAATAGGAGCACACCACAGAGAGGTGTTATTTTCCCGCTTCTTTGAAACCTGGCACTGAAAACAATGCAGCTATCTCTAGAAGCACGTGGTTGTCATGTTGCTGCATATGCTGACGATGTCGCTATAGCGGTAACCATCTGCCAACATTGAGGGACATTCTTCAGGATTATCTGAGAGAATTGTCTAAATGGGCAAGAGGCTGTGGTCTGGGAGTTAATCCAAGTAAAACAGAGCTTGTTTTGATTACAATGAAAAATAAGATTCCTGCTTTTGATTCTATTTCTCTGGATGACACGGAAATCACCTTCTCAGATGGAGCCAAGAATCTTGGAGTATTTCTAAATAAGAAGTTGAATTTCAGACTCAATATTGAGAAACGGGTGAGAAAACTAACTATTGCTTCATATTCCTGTAAAAGGGCCATTGGAAAACGATGGGGCTCTGGCCCTAAGGTCGTTCATTGGATTTATACAGCGGTAGTGCGCCCACGGAACCGTTGTCTGGTTGCCTGCTTTAGAGACAAAAGCGAACTGTGTCTTCATCTCGAAGGTACAGAGAATGGCGTCGATGTGCATTTCGTATGGTGCTCTTCGTACTACGGCTGCTTTAGGAATCCTCTTGTACCTGATACTATTGAACATATTGGGTAGGCAGTATGCAGCTACGTCGGCAATTTGACTCAATAGCACACTGCAATGGAGGAGCAGCGATTGTGGTCATAGCGCGATCTTGAAGAAAATAACAATACCACGAAATGTGGACTGTGCTCCCTCTATGAGCCTTTTTAAGCGCCAATGATACCACCCAGGGAGTCTTGGATGAGGAGAATTCCGGGTAGTTGAGGCTCTATCCATTTTTACACGGGTGTATCGAGTCTGCAAGAACAAGTGGGCTTTGGATTCATTGGGTGAAGCTTAGGTTGATCCTGGCTCGAAGATTGCCGGATCATTGCCGTGTTTACCAGACAGATGCTGTTAATAAAGGAAGTGGCTGACTGGTTGAGCTGCAATGTATTGTATACAACTGCAGTCAACATCTATGCTGACTGTAAAGCCGCGGTCAAGTCCCTGGAGTCAATGTTTCTGAAAACATGATCTGCCCTAACTGCAGCACGTCTTTAAATGAGATGGCCAAGCAGTTTAAGAGACATATTTGGAATGCGTTGATATGCCTCTAGAAATTTGTAAGCAAAACCTAAGGCGCTGTCCCTCGACGGAAACTAATCAAAGATTGGCAAATTTATGGACAACGCGACATATTTGGCCTTGCTTTCAAGAGAAGAGATTTCACTTTGGTTGCTTTAATCACCGGACAGTGTCTTATAGAGAAGCACGCATAGCGGTTTTATGTGACGTCGAATGACTTTTGCCGGAGTTGCATGGATGAAGAGGAGTTGTTAACTATCGAAAACTTCATCTGCCGTTGCCCAGCACTTTCTGGTCATAGACTTGCTTCACTGGGATCTAGGGAGATGCACGATCCCTTTGATTTGTCAGATGTCAAAATTCAATATCTAAGAAGGTTAAAAAAAAACTTAAATTGGTTTAACGGCAGGGACTAGTAGGGAAACCTATTACAGTCCCGTCTGTAAAAGGTTGTGTTGACGTAAAACGTCAGCAGCCACTTACAACCTAACCTAACCTATAGTTTCAATATCATAAAAGCAGCTCCCACATCATGCGATTGCTCGAACCATCGGTACATATATTTCTTGAATTCACAAGAGAGCCTTGCCAGATCGATTAGAATTCTCGACTTGAAAATCTAACTTCACAGAGAAAACAGATTAGTTGTGACTGCCGAATTTAGAGCCAACTAAATAGTTGGATTGCAACAACAGAAATTTTCAGTTGCGATTATCAAAAGTTATTTATAACAAAAATAACTTCAGCTGGTTCAAATAAATGTTTGTAATCGCAACCGAAAATTTCGGTTGTTGCAATCGAACCATGCAGTTGGTTCTAAATGCGACTGCCACTACTAATCTGCTTTCTCAGTGTGCATATTTCTGATCGAAAAATATTTTGAACATTAAGTAATCATAGTCAATTCGGTGGTCTATGTCCAAAGTTACGATACTTAAACCAATTTGAAATTTTGAGTCTGAGGCCAGTCTTGATAGTTTCGCCTTTTGCAAAGAGATCTATTGGTAACAAGTGCAATAAAGCGTCGTTAGAGTCGGCTGATGTTGTATTTAAGCCACCTGTGATACTCCATTCCATATGTCGTCGAAACTTCAGAAACATTTTAAGCCTCATATCCCTTTCGACTGCCTTATGCCAGACTAAAACTCCATTGGTTAAAGTATAAATCCAGTAAGTGACTCTAGGCTATGGACCCCAGGTACTTCCAAACCTTTTTTTACACCCGTGATTTGCCTTTTCATTCTTTTTTCAGGGGGCTAATAACGTTTTTTTTTTTTGGGAAGAGGCTTTGTTGGGGACGTTGTGGCGTTTGGATTAAATGGTCCCGCATAGCCAAATTTAGCACCTTTACTTGTTATACCCTCCAACCACAGTATGGGGGCATAGGTTAGGGTAGGTTGTAAGTGGCTGCTGACGTTTTACGTCAACACACGTAGACTCTAAGGTCCATTGTGATATCACGGGTATGGGGGTATACTCACTTTGTGATTCCGTGTGTAACGCATCGAAATATCGGTCTAGGACCCCATAAAGTGTATATATTATTGATTAGTGATTGTTTCTAAGACATTCTAGCGTAGTCCGTCCGTTCGTCTGTCCGTCTGTAGAGTACACGATACAGTCCAAAATAAATGAGCTAGACTTTCAAAGTTTGGCACGAATATGTCTTATATTCCTAATTAATTAATTTCGGAAAGGGCAAAATCGGACCAAGGGGAAAAAAGTTCCCCCTTTGGAGAACTAAACCAACCTCTGATAAACGTAATTTTTTTGTAGGGTTTTTTGTACTTTTTTTAAGCAATTGCAACATTATTATGTCTTAGGAAGCTCAAAACCCTGCATGTGGACCCAGCGGATAAAAAAATAGAAAAAAAATTTGACCCGCCCATTTTGTGGGCGTGCATATAAAAAATGTATTTTAATTATGATTTGTTGGATTAAATAATTGAAACAATCGTAATAAATCCATTTGATAACATCCATCGCAAGGGGAAGGTCTCCCACAATGTCCCACAATGTCTCCCACCAAACCCCCAAACCACACTCCCACGAAAATAAAACGCCCCTGAAATATTTATACCCTCCACTCTAGTGATAGAGGGTATATAAAAGCTTGTCATTATGTTTGTAACACCTCGAAATATTGGTCTAGGACCCCATAAAGTAAATATTTATGATCCTCGATCGATTTTAAGACGATATAGCGTTGTCCGTCCGTCTGTCTGTCTGTCTGTCTGTCTATTGAAAACATGCTAACTTTTGAAAGACTTTACGGAGGCTCCTGAAGTTTGGCATATATCTTGGACATTTACCTGGTCAGATTGGTATTGCAATCCAGCAAAATCGGTCCAGTGGTTCAAAAGTTATGAGCAAAAGATTGAATTTCGGCAAAGGTTTTTCGTTAATTTATGAGATAAAAAACACGTTAACTTTCGAGAGAAAATTCTGAGGATGCTGAAGTTTGGTATATATATTTGTCGTTCCCCTGGCCTAATTCGTATAAAATTTCAGCCAAATCGGTCTTGTGGTTCAAAAGTTATTAGCAAAACCGGGAATTTGAGATTAGTTTTACCATAAATTCACGTGTTGAAAACCCATGTTTTAAAAACATTGGTAGGTATCAAAAAATTTTGCAACGTATTTTTGTGACACAAAAATTTTTTTACACTAAAAAAAAATATACTCGAAAAAAAATTATATACTCAAAAAAAATTTTACACTCAAAAAAAAATATTTAGTATCAAAAATGTTATTTTTTTCAAGTGTATTTGAATGTTTAGTGTTACATGCTGCACATTTACAATGGCCATATAACCATTTTATTATGATGTCGCCCCGAATCTATTGTTTTTTCAAGTGGTTCTTTATTTCTCTCAAACTATTTATTCCTTTAAGTTAGATTTGTATTGCTCTGGGATATTCTAGCAACAACTATTAACTAAAATAGCTAGCAAACTAGCAAACATGCTATAGCATAGCATAGATAAATAAATAACTAACTAAAATTAACAGGCAACATATAATTTTATTATATTTTAGTTTTAAAACAATAGAATTTGTAGAAGATGAGTCCTTTTTAATAGTTGTTAGTGTATTTGAAAAAGAAAGAAAAAAATGTGTTATACCTAGAAATAGATTAGAACAAGGCAATATCTAGGATTGTTTTTGTTGTGGTATCCTCTACAAGAAGAAAATGTGCTATTTTACGGTATATTCTCGTATTCGTACTTGTATGTGTTCATGATCATTTACAGCCACTTGAAAATTTAGTTTTTCTGCGTGTCACTCACAGCTTGACACATGCATGCATGATGTGCAACATATACTAAAGAAAAACTAACAACAACAATCAGCATAAACTGAAAAGGTGTATGTTTATGCGAATTAACTAAAGGTGGAAATTTTAACAGATTTTTTTTTTGGAAAATCTTGTTTTAATATTAATGAAATACTCATTGATATCGAATTGAAAAATATTTGGAATTTCTTTAAATACTGACTTTTAAGTGTTTCATGTTCCTTTCCTTAAATCTTTTTTCTTTTTTTTTGCAATTTGTGTCTGCCAGTTATGCAAAAACTCTTTTGGAAATTTTTATTTGTCACCAATGAATAATATTGGAATTTCCATCATTTTATTTAGTTTTTTTTTTTTGGATTTTCCCCTTATTTCAACAATAATTTGGTGTTTAGAATGTTCAACAATACAATATTTACATACAGTAATTAGTTTTGTTTAAAAGAATATTGTAGCTTCTAGATTTTGTAGGTGTTAAATTACATTACGTTCATACCCAAAAAATGTAAATGGAAATTATAGTGGAAAAACCCCAAAACTCATAACAAATATGTGGGAGTAAATATTTTTAAATTAGTTTCAAGTTAGAAAAGTACAACCGCTAAAATGATGGTGCAAATGCAGCATTGACAGAAGCTGTGATTTGTGATTTTGAAAGCACTTTACTTTATTAAATTCCAAATGATCCGTGCTTAGTTTTTTTTAAACAATTGTTTTGGTGTTTGCTGGGAAAGAATATATTTTATGCAAATCTCTCTACCTTCCATTTTTATAATTTTTCTAACCCAATAAATTTTTCTGAATGCAAAACCCTCCATCTGTTCATATAATCAATTTACAAATATTTGTATACCCTCCACTGCACTTAAAAATTATGTTAGTAAAATCAACTGAAAATGTCAGTTAAAATAGCTACATTGTTAGTTGTTTTGGGTTCAACTACTTTTTCAGTTAAATCAACTAACAGTGTTAGTTATTTTAACTGACAAAAAACAACTGACTTATGTAGTAAAAACTACTTACATTTGTAGTCAAAATAACTAAAATGTATTAAAAATAAAATAATCAATATATAATTTTTTTTTTAAATTTTTCAAAAAAAAAATTAAGACCAAATTTTTCCAAGTTTTTTTTTTTTTTTTTTTTTTTAAAGTTGTGAAAAATAAAAAAAATAAAATTTGTTTTTATTTTTTTGGAAAAAAACTTTAAACATTTTTCAGATATAAAAAAAATAAAATTAACTATTTTAAATAACTGTTATTACATCACAGTACATTTTTGTTAATTGGTTAAAAAAACGACTTAAAATAACTAACAGAAATATTTGTTTGATATTTTTCATACAAAAACAACTGACTTTGTAGTTGAAAACAACTAACTACTGTAAAATATAATAAATAACTAACATGTAGTAACTTACATAATTTTCTGAGTGTGTAGTCAAGCGCGGGTACAAAGGGGGAGGGAAGACACTTCCCCCCAGACAAAATTTTAAAAAGAAACAAGTAAAAAAGTTAAATTCGGCCTTGCCGAATGTAGTGATACCCTCCACAATTTCAAAATGAAATAAGTTACCTGTTTTTTTTAAGCTGCCCAATCTCAAATTTAAAAAAGGTTTGCCACCTTATGAAAAAAGGGCTTCCGGGAAAATCCGTATAAAAGCCGAACTAGCAGGAATTTCTCCAAACGAAAAAATACGGGTCAGCTCAATTTTGATTGAGATTATTATATATGATTTTGGCGGTCGTACGTATATACATCTCCTTGTAAACTACCCCAACTATTATAAATTTTTGACAATAACGATCTTAACGAAGTTGAACGCTCGGTACACCATTGGATAGGCCTTCAAAAAACCTTTCGACCTGTATAAAATGTTCATATAGTTTCTTTTGAGAAAAATCTTCAAAAACCAAAAAAATACCGTTTTCCCCCTCCCCTTTGACCCGCTAAATGTGAGATTGGGCAGCCAATAAAAAACAGGTAACTCTTATTTTCCTCCCCACTTCCCGTGTACAAGTTTCAGGACAATCGGTGGGTGCCCTGTGAAGACCTTCCTTGTAAGTGTAGGGTATAAAAATCTAAAAATTTTTATGGGGAAAATCTGAAAATTTTTTATAGAAAAGGCGTGTTTTTTTCGAGTTTGTTATAAATAGGGATGAGATTTCCATGCAAATGCATGTTTTTTGTCGATAGTCTAAAAACGGTATCGACCAATTATCTTTCCGAATCAAGAAATTTGCGTAAAAATGGCATCGATTTGTTTTTGCATATTTTTGCATATTTTAGTGAAATTGCATATTTTTGCATATTTTGATTTTAAATGCATATTTTGTGCATATTTCGAAGTTTTAAGTGCATATTTTTGCATATTTTGGTATAAATTGGCAAAAACACAAATTAAAATTTATTTTTTCCAAAAACTATTTAAAATTTTTAAAATTTATTTTGAAAATAAGAAAAAAAATTTCTTTCTTTTTATTTTTTTTTAGATTTTCTAAATTTCTAAAAAAAATCTTGCTCTCTATTAAAACCCGGCGTTTTTTTTGCTTTTTAAGAAGTTTTTGTTATGAAAACAAGATTATTATTTTATACATTTTATTTTTTAGTGCATATTTTAAGGTTTTTTAGTGCATATTTTGAATTTTTTAGCGCATATTTTAAGCGCATATTTTCGATTTTTTAGTGCATGAAAATCTCATCCCTAGTTATAAACTTTCCATACAAATTTAAGTAGATATACACTTGGTAAGTAGGGATATTTATATATTCTAAAAAGTTAAGTATTTAAAAAAAGTGGTGCCAAATCTTGAAATTTTCGTTTTTGTCAATTACCAACACTGTTCTTTATGTCGAAAAGTCAAAAAAAATAAATAAATAAAATTCCAAAAATTAGTTTGATTATTTTAAATTCTAAACAAAAAAAATAGAAAACTGTTACAATAATTTTATTAATTCTATAAATTCAATAAAAAGAAATATTTATACATTAAAATAAAGTGATACCAAGTACATTTTAGAAATTAAAAGTGTTGCCATAATTTTTATGATAAGTAGTGATACGGTTTTTTTACTAGTAGTTAGAGTTATACATATATAAAAAACTCAAAAAAACACGCCTAAAATAAATTTGAACATTTTTAAAGGAAACAAGTGAGAGTGTTAAATTCGGCTGTGCTGGGCAGTGCTGCCATAAGTGACGATTTTTCATCATTTTGACGATTTTTTCATGAAATTTTGCAAAATGACGACTGAAGATTTTCTGATTTGATTCCCATACATTTTGACGATTTTTGTAACTCCACTTTTATTCACAAAAATCAAAATCTTCAACTTTTAAATTTTACAATGGTTTCAAAACAAAAATTAAATGAAATTCGATGAAAATAAAATACAAATTTATCATTATTTAAAAAAAAAAATAATTTATTCCAAGCCCATTAAAGGGAGGCGGACCGAAAAACAATATGCTGTAATTCTGTGGGTCCAAATGTAGGACTTCGAACTTCTTGTAGCATAAAAATGTTGGATTTTTAAAAAAACAACAAAAAATCATGTAAAAATAAATTATTTTTCAGAGGTTGGTTTAGTTATTCAAGGGGGAACTTTTGTCCCCCTGGTCCGATTTTTCTAATTTAGGAACTTAACCTGCCTAGGAACATAAGACATATTCGTGCCAAATGTAGGGAGTCTAGCTCTTTTATTTTGGACTGCATCGTGTTAACTACAGACGGATGGACAGACAGACGGACGGACATCGCCAGAATGTCTTAGAATCGATCACTGATGATCCGATATTTTGGTGAGTTACACACGGAATGACAAAGTGAGTTTACCCCCATACTGTAGTTGGAGGGTATAAAAAGGTGAGATTTTTGAAAAAATGTTTGATACAAAAATTTTTTTTTTTAAATGTATATTCTTTAAAAATCTGAAAAAATTGCTAGAAAAAACATTATTTTTCCGTGGGTCTTAACGGTGTCTTATTTTGAAGCGTTCTAAAGTTCTAAACCAAATAACACTTGTAGTAATGCTCCGTTTTAAAATAACTCTCCGTTAAATTTAACTTTTTCATACAAATTTTGACATAAGGCTCCGTTAAATCTGCAGTTAGCAGCTAACTTTTAAATGAGTAATTCGCTCCTAATGACTTTCAACTATTTTGTCACTTGCTTTAAAAGAAATTCCTTTTGATTTAGCTAAAAAATAGTTTGTGTACGTAAATTTAAAAAATTCATTAAACAAAAGTGGATAGAAAAAATTTTATTGTTCGTTTTAAAATTTTGATATATCAAAAAATGTGTTTTTTAACATTTTTTAAAGTGACGATTTTTTGACGACTTTTTTTAAAACTTTTGACGATTTTTTTTTTCAAATTTTGACGATTTTTCACAAAAAAAGCCTGGCAGCACTGCTCCCATACAAAATTGCTTTTTTATAAAATTTACTGCCGTCGCTCTAACTGTCCCAGGAGTGGCCCTAGATGAGTCTAATGTATGGCCGACTATAAATATATTTTTAACCCCAACTTTTATTTCAGAGCATACCTTCTCTCAATCTTCACTTAAGGTGTTCCCCATATTTTTCTTTTGTTTTTTATTTAGGACATCAGCTCCAAACCCACACATGGTGCCTCCTAGAGGGGTCCAGTACTTACTGAATGGCGGAATTATGTAATTAAAAAAAATCTGAAAAAAACACTTCATTATCTTAGAAATTGTGAACGGGATTTCTTTTCAAAATCCACAAAATCCATAAATTTGGCTTCAGGAAAAATTTCTTACAATCTAAATTGAAATATAATATTTTTCTGTAAAAAAAAAAAAATTGCGGAATTATGTATTTAAAAAAAAAAAAATCGGAAAAAACTCTTCATTATCTTAGAAATTGTGAACGGGGGTTTTTTTTCAAAATTCCTAAATTTGGCTTCAGGAAAAATTTCATACTATCTAAATTGAAATATAATACTTTTCTGTAAAAAAAATCTGCAGATAAAATATCTTCAAATTAAATTTTAATGAAAAATGTCTATGATCTGCATATTAAGGAAAAAATGTCTTGATTTATAGTTCAAAGTTTTCTTGATTATTTTTTTCCCAAAAAACTTGGCTGGAAATTTGGGACTATATGGCTTTAATAATAGGCAGGAGGCCCCCATCCACCCAACACAAAATCATGCATACGCCCTTGCTGCTACTAGAATTGATCAACCAAAATGTTAGTGCATACTATGCACTGCATAGCTAAAGTTTATTTTTAATAGAGTGCTAAGCAGAGAAACAAACCTACAAACTAAAAGCTTTTAAACACTGTTAATAAAATAACATTAATGTTAATAACATATTATATGAGATCAGTAATATAATTAATCTAATTTAAAAAATTATCGTTTTATTAACTTGTTTTTTTGAAAATGCCATTCCTCTTATTCATTCCACATCCATATTTATTAATAGAGCAAAAAAACTATAAGCATTATTCATGGTCTAAAAGAAAGAAAATGTGTAAAAAACAACAATTAATTTATCTTTAAATAACTAGACAGAAATAAATTAAATCCATTAAAATTATTATACCCTTCAACCACAGTATGTTGGTATACTCACTTTGTCATTCCGTTTGTAACGCATTGAAATATCGTTCGGGGACCGCATAAATTATAAATTATATTATTGATCCACGATCGATCATAAAACGTTTGTCGATGACACGATCATACAGACTCCTAAAGTTTAACACGAATATGTCAAATGATCTTAGGTAGGGTAAGTTCGTAAATGGGCAGAATCGGAAAAGGGGAAAATTTTCCATCTTGAAGAATTGAACAAAACTTTGAAAAACGTCATAAATTTTACATGTTTTTTCTTGTATTTTCGTTAAGCTCATGAACAATTTTTATTTAAGAAAAAGTTCAAAGACCAGCACTTGGACCCAGAGAATTAAAAAATTTCGGGTTTTTCGGTCCGCCTATTCTTGTGGGCATGAATTTTAAAAGTAATAAAAATAGAGAAAAAATTGTATTATTTAAGCGTATATACCATAAAATAACTTTGTTAAAATTTTTAGCGATGGGAAAGCTGCCCTTAAAATCACCCACTGACCCCCACCCAAAATACGGCCCTGCTAATTTTTTTTTTAATTTTTATTAAATTTTGAAGGGTATAAAAAATTCGACCCAGCCGAATTTAAAGCTCTCACTTGTTTTTAATTACCTTGGAAAAAATCGGTAAGCCGACATCAAAAAAGTTACCAGCTTTTATAATGACCGGTTTCTGTAAATATGTCATATAAATGAAAATAATTTTACGATTATACGCTGACAGCTCCGGCCAATTACAATTGTAAATACAATCGTTCAGACGTGATGATTCTATGGTCAAGTTATTGGCATAATAGCATGGCAGAAAAATTTGTAAAACCATAACGAAAATATATTGAAATGCAACTGAAACAAAGCCAAGATCTGTAGCCTTCTGTAAACGATATAGACTAAAACATACAATAAAGGCACTTAACAAAATTTGAGACAAAATCGGATATGAAACTATCCATTCGGTTTGTTGGGACATTCTAGAAACAGAAAGAGAGAAACAGATATATATTAAATAAAAATTTAGGTTTTTTATAAGAAAAATGACTCAGAATCTGAGATTTATTTATTAAGAGAAATTTCTCATAATCTAAAAAACTTTTCTGTAAGAAAAATTTCACAGAATCTGAGAATTTTTCCTTATACGAAAAATTTCTCAGAATCTGAGCGTTTTTCAATATGAAGAATGTCTCAGAGTCTGAGAATTTTTCTATAAGAAAAATGTCCCAGAATCTGAGAATTTTCCTACACTCAAAAAAAAAAAACTGTCATGTTAGCAAAAAAAACCTTGTAAACCTACAAGAAAATTTGCTGATTTTGAACCCACAATTTTTTTGCTAAAGTTAGCAAAAATGTTTTGCCAATAATTAGTTAACAAAATTTTTTTTTTTGACACATTTGAGGACCCCATTGGGTTCGGACCCGATAGGTCCAGACCCCGATTGGCCTAGACCTAGTTGGTTCCTTAAAAATCTTCATAGTTTTTGATCCAAAATATGTGTCCGTTTCGCTCTACCTTGCTTAGTTTTTGAGATACGTGATTATAGGGGACCACTGGGGTCTTGAGAATTAAAAAACTCGATAACTTAAAAAATATTACTCGGAGAGCTTTTGACTATTTTGCGGTCTTGTTCTACGTATTGAGGGCTACAAAAATTCTTTTGGACTTTTTGTTGTGTCGGCAATATTTACCGATATATGAGTATTTTAAAATTTTCGGGAATGCTAACTTTTTTGGATCCAAAGTTAGGGCCCATTAGGGTCCACACAGAACCAAAAATGCCCTCCATTTTGCTCTATCTGGCTTAGTTTCCGAGATAGAGCCATTTTAAGTTTTCTGAAAATAAAAAAAAATTTACCATTTATTTTTGCTAATGTTAGCAAAAAATCTTAGCTAAAGAAATTAGTTCAACGTTTGTTTAAAATTGCTAATGTGCTAAATGAAGTTTACAAGAATTGTTTGCTAACATGCTAATCTCAACTAAAAATTTGCTAAATGTTAGCTAACTAGCATTAGCAAAAAAAAATTAGTAAATCTACTAACGTATTTTTTTGAGTGTATAAGAAAAATGTCTCAGAATTTGAGAACTTTTTTACATGGAAAATGTCTCAGAATCTGAGAATTTTCCTATATGAAAAATTTCTCAGAATCTGAGAATTTTTCTACATATAAAATGTCTATGAATCTGTTAATTTTTCTAAATGAAAAATGTCTCAGAATCTAAGAATTTTTCTATGTGAAAAATGTTTCAGAAGCTGAAAATTTTTGTTTTTGAAAAGTTTCTCTCAGAATCTGAGAACTTTTCTATAGAAAATATTTCTCAGAATCTAAGAATTTTTTTCAAAGAAAAATGTCTAAGAATCTGAGAATTTTTCTGTAAGAAAAATGTCTTAGAATCTCAGAATTTTTCTCTAAGAAAAATGTCCCAGAATCTGACAATTTTTCTATATGAAAAATTTCTCTAAATCTGAGAACTTTTTTTATTGAAAAATGTCTCAGAATCTAAGAATTTTTTCTATAATGAAAATGTCTCAGAGTCTCAGAATTTTTCTATATGAAAAATGTCTCAGAATCTGAGAGTTTTTCTATATGAAAAGTGTCTCAGAATCTGAGAATTTTTCTATATCAAAAATTTCGCAGAGTCTGAGAATTTTTGTATATAAAAATGACTCAGAATCTGAAAATTTTTCTTTATGAAAAATATCTTAGAGTCTGAGAATTTTTCTATATGAAAAATGACTTAGAATCTGCGAATTTTTCTATATAAAAAATGTCTTTGTAAGTGTATACGAAAAATGTCTCAGAATCTGAAAATTTTCTACATGAAAAATGTCTCAGAATCTGAAAATTTGTGTTTATGAAAAATGTGAGAATTTTTTTATACGAAAAATGTCTCAGAATCTGAGAATTTTTCAACATGAAAAATGTCTCAGAGTCTGACAATTTTTCTATATGAGAAATGTCTTAGAATCTGAGAATTTTTCTGCATGAAATGTCTTTTTTTTCTATATGAAAAATATCTCAGCATCTGAGAACTTTTCTATATGAAAAATGTTTTAGAATCTGAGAATTTTTCTATATGAAAAATGGTTTAAAACCTCAGAATTTTTCTATACGAAAAATATCTAAGAATCTGAGAATCAAAAAATGTTTTAGAATCTGAAAATTTTTTTATTCAAAAAAATTCTCAGAATCTGAGAATTTTTTTACATGAAAAATGTCTCAGAATCTGGGAATTTTTCTACATGAAAAATGTCTCAGAATCTGAGAATTTTTCTGTATGAATCTGACAATTTTTCTCTTAGAAAAATTTCTCAGAATCTGAGAATTTTTCTATAAGAAAAATGTCTCAGAATATGAGAACTTTTTCTGTAAAAAAAGTGTCTCAGAATCTGAGAACTTTTCTATAAGAAAAATGTATCAGAATCTGAGAACTCTTCTATAAGAATAATGTCTCAGGATCTGTGAATTTTGCTAAATGAAAAATGGATCAAAATCTAAGAATTCTTCTGCATGAAAAATATTTTAGAATCTGAGAATTTTTTTATATGAAAAATGTCTCAGAATCTGAGAATTTTTCTTTATGAAAAAAAAACCTCAGAATCTGAGAATTTTTCTTTATTAAAAATATCTCAGAATCTGAGAATTTTTCTTTATAAAAATTAATCAGAATTTGAGAATTTTTCCATATAAAAAACGTCTTAGAATTTGAGAAATTTTTTAAATGAAAAATGTATCAGAATCTGAGAATTTTTCTGTATGAAAAATGCCTCAGAATCTGAGAATTTTTCTATATGAAAAAGGTCCTAAAATTTGAGAATTTTTCTATATGGAAAATGTCTTAAAATCTGACCATTTTTCTATATGAAAAATGTCTCAGAATCTGAGAATTTTTCTATAAGAAAAGTGTTTGAGAATTTTTCATATAAAAAAATTCTCAAATTTTAAGATATGTTTCGTATAGAAAAATTTTCAGGTTCTGAGAAATTTTTGTGTGGAAAAATTCTCAGATTCTGAGAAATTTTTCTTATCAAAAAATTCTCAGATTCTGAGAAATTTTATGTATAAAAAAATTCTCAGATTCTGAGAAATTTTTCGTATAGAAAAAATCTCAGATTCTGAGATATTTTTCGTATTGAAAAATTCTCAGATTCTGAGACATTTTTCGTATAAAGAAATTTTCAGATTCTTAGATGCTTAGACATTTTCCATAAATTCTCATAGATTTTCAAACTTTTTTTTGTATAAAAAAATTACATAATTCTGTGAAATTTTTTGTACAGAAAAATTCTTAGATTCTGAGACATTTTAAGAATTGAAAATTTCAGATTCTGAGACATGTTTCGTTTAGAAAAATATTCAGATTCTGAGACTTGTTTCGCTAAGACAAATTCTCAGATTCTGAGACATTTTTCGCATAGAAAAATTCTCAGATTATGAAACATTTTTCGTATAGAAATCTTCTCAGATTATGAAACATTTTTCGTATAGAGATATTCTCAGATTCTGATGCATTTTTCATACAGAAAAATTCTTAGATGCTGAGAGATTTTTCATAAATTCGGATAGATTTTCGAACATTTTTTGTATAGAAAAACTATATAATTCTCTGAAATTTTTTGTGCAGAAAAATTCTCAGATTCTGAGAAATTTTTTGTTAAAAAAAAAAAAATACTCAGAATCATAGAATTTTTCCTTATCTCAATTTTTTTCTTTACCTTTTAACTTTTTTATCTAATTCAATTATTTCCACTAATCTTTTGGTAATCTTCTTATTTGTTTCAAATTTCTTCATGCCCAAATTCTCTAAGCGCAAGGCAATTACCTTAAAACACATTGCCAAATGTTGCATCATATAACATTGAAACATATCCAAGGCACAGTTAGCTAAACACGTCAGCGGCATAGCGATAATCTCATAAATGTAAGCATACCAATAGTATGAAGGATCTTGCCAATCAAACGGTGTCCACATGGGAAATGGCAACTGGTATGTGTGTACAAATAAGACACGTATGGACGCCATTGAGGGTACACTGAGGCTACATGTTGTATACCAAAATGTTACCCAACCGAATACTTTAAACGAACGTTGCCACATCAAATGTTCCTGCAGTGTTTGCAGCTTAAAGATTTCCTTCGTTTGCCATTCGTTAAAAATGGATTTAGCCAATGCACCATGATACCAAATGCTAAGAATTTTTATAACCAACGCAGTTTCCGTTAAGGCAATGTACAGGACATCCGTTGCATGTGTTAAATCCGTACTAAAGAAAACATCCAGCCACATAAGTGTTGTAAATGTAAATGTCATTGGTGTGTGTATGAGAAATTTATAAAGTATCGGTGGTATTTGTGGCATTTTACGGTTAAAAATTCTTAATTCCAGATTTGTCCAAAGACCAACAGCAGCCAATATTTTTATTATATAGCGCGATTGTTGTAAAGTATCGAATGTCATTGTGATGATTAAAGAAATTTAAGGAAAAATTGTAGCGGTTTATGCAATTTATAGATTTTTTTTTGGATTTTTCCTAAAGACACAGTGTTGCAGATTGGGAAATATTATAGAGAATTCTTAGATTTCAAGAAATTTTTCGTATAAAAAAAATTTTTAGATTCTGAAACATTTTTTATATAGAAATATTTTCAGATTCTAAAACATTTTTCTAATAGAAAAATTCTCAGAATATGGGACATTTTTCATAAAGAATAATTTTCAGATTCTGAAACATTTTTCATTGAGAAAAATTCTCAGAATTTGAGACATTTTTCATATAGAAAAATTCTCAGATTCTGAGACATTTTTCATATAAAAAATTCTCAGATTCTTATACATTTTTCATATAGAAAAATTCTCAGATTCTGAGACATTTTTATATAGAAAAATTCTCCGAAACTGAGACATTGTCCGTATCTAAAAATTTTCAGAATGTGAGAAATTTTTGAAATAGAAAAATTCTCAGAATCTGAGACATTTTTCATGGAGAAAAATTCTCAGAATCTGAAACTTTTTTCATACAGAAAAGTTTTCAGAATCTGAGACATTTTTCTAATAGAAAAATTCTTAGAATGTGAAACTTTTTTGATATGGAAAAATTCTCCGAATCTGAGGCATTTGTCATAGAAAAAATTTTTAGAATGTGAGACATTTTTCATATAGAACACTTCTCAGAATCTGAGACATTTTTTAAAATAGAAAAATTCTCAGAAAGTGAGACATTTTTGATATAGAAAAATTCTCAGAATCTGAAACATTTTTCATATTAAAAATTCTTAAAATGTGAGACTTTTTGATATAGAAAAATTCACAGAATCTGAGACATTTTTGATATAGAAAAATTCTCAGAACCTGAAATATTTTTCATACAGAAAAATTATCAGAATCTGAGATATTTTAAATATAGAAAAATTCTCAGAATTTGGGATATTTTTCATATAGAAAAATTCTTAGAATCTGAGACATTTTTCATATAGAAAAATGTCTCATAATCTGAGATATTTTTCATACAGAAAAATTCTCAGAATCTGAGACATTTTTCATACAGAAAAGTTCTCAGAATCTGAGACATTTTTTATATAGAAAAATTCTCAGAACCTAAGACAGTTTTTATATAGAAAAATTCTTAGAATCTGAGACATTTTTCATATAGAAAAATTCTCAGAGTGTGAGACATTTTTTATGGAGAAAAATTCTCAGAACGTGACACATTTTTAATAGAAAAATTCTCAGAATCTGAAACATTTTTCATATAGAAAATTCTCAGAGTACTAGACATTTTTCATATCCAAAAATCTTCAGAATCTGAGACATTTTTCATATAGAAAAATTCTCAGAATCTAAGTAATTTTTTTGAAAGAAAAATTCTCAGAATTTGAGACATTTTTCGTATAGAAAAATTCTTAGATTCTGAGATATTTTTCGTATAAAAATTCTCACTTTGCAAAATTCTCAGAATCTGAGTCATTTTTCATACCGAAAAATTCTTAGAATCTGAGTCATTTTTTAGATAGAAAAATTCTTAGATTCTGAGACATTTTTCGTATAAAAAAATTTTCAGACTCTGAGACATAAAAAAATTGTCAGATTCTCAGACTCTGAGACATTCTTTACATAGAAAAATTTTAAGATTCTCAGGTATCGAAAAATTCTCATGTTTTACAACTTTTTTCTAATAGAAAAATTCTCTGATTCTGAGATATTTTTCGTATAGAAAAATTCTTAAATTCTTAAACATTTTTTTGTATACAAAAATTCTCAAGTTCTGAGACATTTTTTTGTATATAAAAATTCTCAAAAATTTGTATATCATATATTTTTAATATAGATAAATTCTCAGGGTTTAAGACATTTGTTGTATAGAAAAATTTTCATATTCTGAGACACTTTTTTATAGGAAGGTTTTCAGATTCATTGATATTTTTCGTAAAAAAAAATTCTCAGATTCTGAGACATTTTTATATCCTACACCACTCTGTGGTACAGGGTATAATGAGTTCGTGCTGATGTTTGTAACTATCCGAAATATTGGTCCTAGACCCACCTACAAGTATACCGATCGACTCAGAATCACTTTCTGAGACGATTTAGCGATGTTCGTTCGTCTGTCCGTCCATTTGTCCATCTAAACGTTGTGAGCACGATACAGGTCGCAATTATCAATCCATTTGGCTGAAATTTGAAACTTAAGCTTCATTTGAACGAAGGCTATTGAAATTGGAAAAAATTGGCCCATGTTTAGACCTAGCCCCCATACAATGGTCCGCTTTATTTTGGCACAAATTACTCTAATAACCGTACTATAATAGGTATCCTTTCGAAACTTGGCAGGTAAACATAATTTGTACACATAAATTATCATTTCAAACTTTAAAGAAATCTGATCGGTTCTTCTTGTAGTCCCTTTACGAACCAACCTCCCGATATTGACATATATTTAATCAAAATTTTGTTTTTAAGTTTTAAACGTGTGGTTTGGTGGTCTATCAATTCTGAATACAATTGGATCATTTTTGGACTTAGACCCATATAAAAATTTCGCCCGATATTCAGTAAAATCGGTCTATTAACAACACAAATAAACAAATTTCACTCAAATTTTGTTTGTGTATGTTTTCTATACTAATTAAGGATCTAACGAAATATAGATCTGATCGGTCCATGTTTGGACTTGGGACTCATTTTCCGGAAAACACATGTGTTGGGTATCATATGGTCGGTCTTGACCGACTACAATTTTCTTACTTGTTTGGTATAAAAAAATTTCTCAGATTCTGAGACATTTTGCATGTAGAAAAATTCTCAGATTCTGAGACATTTTTCTTATAGAAAAATTCTCAGATTCTGAGACATTTTTCATGTAGAACAATTCTCAGATTCGGATTTCTTTTTCATATAGAAAAATTCTGAGACATTTTTCACAAAGATAAATTCTCAGAATCTGATTCACTTTGCACATAGAAAAATTCTCAGAACCTGAGTAGTTTTTCATATAGAAAAATTTTCAGATTCTCACATTCTGAGCCATTTTTCATATAAAAAAAAATGTTAAGATTCTCAGATATAGAAAAATTCTCATGTTTTAAAAAATTTTTTGTATAGAAAAATTTTCAGATTCTGAGACATTTTTCGTATAGAAAAGCTCTCAGATAGATAGAAAAATTCTCAGATTTTATTCTTTTAGAAATATTCTCAGAGTCCACTTGAAATTTTATTAGCAAATTACAAAAATATCGTTACACTGTTTTAATTATTACCAAACAATTAAAAATCAATCAATGAATAAGTACTTACTTATCCTATTATGCAATTATTATCCTCCACTAGTTATGAGTCATAAATTATGACACTTCCATAACCTTAGGGTCATAAGTTATTCAATTGTAATTAATCCACCACAGCAATTAACAATTACAAACCTTAACTATACATTTCGTTGCATTTAATAAAGTAATTATTTACAGTGGAATACGGTCATAATGAACTTGACGAGTTAATCGACATGCAATAAGTTTAATAGTTTGCTGTTAAAAAGAATGATTTTATTAACCCGACCCTAGTAAAAAAAGAAAAAAAGTTCATGACTAATTATATCCCAAATATGGCGGATACAATTACATTAATAATTATCTATGGGTATATTTTATGATCTAGCGGGATAACCTTATATATAATGTGATACGTGAATTGGGTCTATATAATTATATCAGTTGGAGAAAACTGATACGATTAAATATAACACTGTGCAACAAATTCTGGGTCATCGCATTGAGCCTCAATGCCTTCAACGTCATATAAAAGTAGACCATCAAGTGGACAAAATCACCAAAGGGTTTTGCAAAGTCAGTTCGGATTTCTTTTTTATAGCCCACTAAAGTTTTCATCTTTTTATCAAAGGCGTTTGGAAAACGTTAAAAATACTATAATAAGAACACATCTGAGCTTCAAAATATGATTTGATGTCTTCAGTGAAATTTTATGGCGGTTCTTTTCTTAGAACATTTTAACCCTCTAACTGCCATTTTAAGGGGTCATTTTAGTCCGTTTTCAAAAACTAAACACAGAAGTCTAATAAAAGGTCCATTTAGAGGGTTAAAATGTTCTACAAGTATTTTCCTCATAAAATTTCACTAGGGGTGGTCAAATGGTCAAAGTTTGTGCGACATGCGCAAAGTGCTTAAAAAGGGTCAAGTATAAATAATCAATGTTTGCTAATTTTTTTTTCCAAAGCAGTGTTAAAAAATATCGACAAAAACCAGTGCAAATATACTTTTGAGCTAAAAATTATGTTCTGATGTGTTTTATAAAATTTTATGATGATTCTTTTCTTTGACCATATTAACCCTTTAGCTCCCGTTTTAAAGGGTCATTTTTGTCCTTTTTTAAAATAAACACAAAAAAGTCTATAAAAAGAAGGCAGTTAGAGGGTTAAAATGTTTTACAAATATTTTCTGCATCAAATCTTACTAGGGCACGTCTAAGACAGAAAGTTCTTCCAGCATATAGAAAATGCTTAAAAAGTATTAAAGTATTCAATTTTTTTAAAGTATTCAATTTTTTGGGCCGAAATAAAAAAAAACAAGTAAAAAATTTAAATTCGACTTTGTCGAATGTATTGATACCGTCCACAATGTAAAAAAGTTTATTTGCTAAAAAACAAAACAAACATTTAAAAAAAAAAATCGACAAAAAAAATTTTTTGGTAAAAAAAAAATCGACGAAAATATTTTTTTTGTAAAAAAATATGTTTGTACTTGTTTAAATACCATTTGGTGATCAATTCTGTTCACATGTGTCAATCAGCAGCCGAATGAAAGCATTTTGTGTTTTTAGGTTATGTTGAATGTACCACAATTTTCGAGGTGTTCTTACATTTTGTTCATAACTTTTGAACCGCTGAACCGATTTCGCTCAAATGCAATACCAAACTGCTTAGTTTGTTTTGGTATTGGTAAACTTTGGCCGTGATCACCATATCAGATATCTTGGGAAGAAGTCGAGTGATGCCGTTTTAGCGGAAATTTGTTGGTGGAGCAAAAATATATTTGAGGCGAAAAAGAATTAGGTGGGGAAAACACCTAAGCTTGTTTTTGAGTCAAAAAAAAAGGACCCGATTTGACAAAAAAAGTCAAACAAGTTTTGGATTTAAAACAAAAATCAAACTATTTTTTACAATTTTTTTTTCGCAAGATTGAAGAAATAGCTATCTATTCCGAAAAAAAAATTTGACCGGGAATGTGTGACCCGTAATAATTATCTGATATTAATAAGCACGTCTAGATAAACAAAAACCTTATTTATTTTATTTTTTTAAAGTACTACAACTAGCTTTAAATAATTTCCGCAAAAACTTTTTCAAAAATGTTTGCCAAAATATTTTGATCATGCATGGGTTAAAATAATTGTGGCCAAATATATAAATTAAACGTGTTTCCTGCACAAAGATATGCTTTTTGTGGTTATAAAATGTTTTTTTAATGATGTTGAAATAAATTTTATAAAAAAGTAAGTCAGTGCAGTTAAGGGTTAATTTTTGACTAAAATCCCAAGCGGTGGTCAACACCTTTCTAACAATGTATTAGAAGTGAAAATCGGACAAAAAATACCAAAGTTATTTAAGTTTTCAGTAAATTCGAATTGAAAAGCATCAAAAAACTGACATAAACATCTCGTTATCTCGAGTCTGTGGTTAGATTTTTAAAATGTTTTAATGCAGAATCAAAGAATTCCTAAATATCTATTATACTTGTCCATTCATTGGACAAAAAAAAATTTACTGAATTTTTTATTCATGAAAAATACCATTTTTGGACTATTTTTTGACGCGGTTTCGCTCAAGGGAGATTATCGCTAGAGCCCAAATATTTTGGGAATCTTCATAAATCATGTCAAAGTTAATTTTGAGGGGGGTACATCATGAACTTTTTTTTTGAGTCACTCTAACAAACATATTTAAAAAAAAAAAAAAAAACATATCGTCGATTTTTTTTTTTATCAAAATTTTTTTTTCGCGGATTTTTTTCTGTTTTTTTTTGTAAATAAACTTTTTTACATCGTGGAGGGTATTAATACATTCGACAAAGTCGAATTTATTTTTGTTACTTGTTTTTTTTTTTTTATATTTCGGCCCAAAAAAAATATAAAAAAAAAAAATTTGAATACCTTAAAATTTTTAAGCATTTTCTATATGCTGGGCGAACTTTCTGTCTTAGACGTGCCCTAGTAAAATTTGATGCAGAAAATATTTGTAAAACATTTTAACCCTCTAACTGCCTTTTTTATGGACTTTTTTGTATTTCTTTTAAAAAAGGACAAAAATGACCCTTTAAAACAGGAGCTAGAGGGTTAATTTGGTCATAGAAAAGAATCATCATAAAATTGTATAAAACACATCAGAACATCATTTTTAGCGCAAAAGTATATTTGCACTGTTTTTTGTCGATATTTTTTAACACTGCTTTGGTAAAAAAAATAACAAACATTGATTATTTATACTTGACCCTTTTTAAGCACTTTGCGCATGCCGCACAAACTTTGACCATTTGACAACCCCTAGTGAAATTTTATGAGGAAAATATTTGTAGAACATTTTAACCCTCTAAATGGACGTTTTATTATACTTCTGTGTTTAGTTTTTGAAAAAGGACTGAAATGACCCCTTAAAATGGCAGTTAGAGGGTTAAAATCTTCTTAGAAAATAACCGCCATAAAATTTCACTGAAGACATCAAATCATATTTTGAAGCTCAGATGTGTTTTTATTATAGTATTTTTGACGTTTTCCAAACGCCTTTGATAAAAATATAAAAACTTCAGTGGGCTATAAAAAAGAAATCCGAACTGACTTTGCAAAACCCTTTGGTGATTTTGTCCATTTGATGGTCTACTTTCATATGGCGTTGAAGCCGTTGAGGCTCATTTTTCTTGTTGCACAGTGTAATTTAAAACTATTATAACTGATCATATAATGCTCCTTATAACGTTATATAAGTTTGATAACATTATATATAATAATATGCACTTTATGTAATGTTATATACAAAAATATGTTCTTTATGTAGAGCAATATCTAACCATATAAATTTATGTCTTATAGTCTCAATTTATTTTATATTGTATCAGTCCGGATCAAACTGATAAAACCAGATATACCCATTTTACGTATCATATTATATATAAGACTATCTGTTCAGATCTAGTAGGATAACCGAAGATAATATTTGAAACAATTGTGTCCACCATATTTGGGATCTAATTTGTCAAGGCTATATATAACTCTTTTTTACTCGGGGAATAAAAATGTGAAGGATCAGTACTGATCCATAAAATGGATCGATAAGATTAGATCAATTTTAATCAGATGGATACAATTTTATCCGAAAAATGGGTTTATCTTATTATATATATCTAATTATATAAACCCATTTTTCGTATGAAATTGTATCCGTCTGATTAAAACTGATCTAATCTTCGCGATCCTTTTTTCGGATAAGTACTGATCTTTCAAATCTCGGATTAGAACTGATCTTTCATATCAGATCAGATGTGTTTATAAGAATGTATATAAACATTTTTAACCGGGAATGTTTAATTTTTATAAAAATTGACTAATATTTTTTCTATGAGAACCAAAAATAAATTCTTTGTTTCAAAGAGTCAATTAGGGGCCTACTGAAAGAAGGCATTTTTATACCGTCCACACCTAAAAATATCGGTCTAGGACACCAAAGAGTATATAAATAATCCTTGATCGACTTTGATACGATCCATCTGTCGGTTTATGAAAAAAAGAAAAATTTTCAGATGAGAAATTTTTTGTAAAGAAAAATTCTCATATTCTGAGACATTTTTGTATAGAAAAATTTTTAGATTCTGAGACATTTTTCGTTTATGTTGATCTCAGACTAGGGTTGCCATCCGTCCTCTTTTCCCCGGACACCGTCCTCTTTTTTAGGGCGTCCGGGGCTGTCCTACTTCTTTTTTAGACAGTGTCCGGGGTTGTCCTACTTTTTTACTTTCCCCCATAATTTTTTTTATTGCTTCTTAACGTTTGAATTATTGACATCGCTGTATTTTCGCTTACCAGCAGTAATTTTAACTTTTTGAGACACAAAAATATAAAAAAAAAACATTTAAAAATTCGTATATTTCGAGTAAAAAGCATTTTATGTAGTGCGAAAATAACTACGTTGGTGTCACTTATTATCACCTTCTGTGTGTCTTAAAGTTTGCTCTCCAAAAAAAGATTTGTGTATGAAAAATTTCCATTTCAAAATTTTCTAAATGATTTTAAGCAAATTTCTTCTGAGGGCGTGTGTGAAACGGTAGCAAAGTATGCTTGTTGGTAAATTTTTGACACTATTGAGGTGAATAAAATTTCACTAGCCCATTGGGCTAGTAGAAATTTTGACAAAAGAAAAGAAATTTTTGAAATGTAAAAATTTTAAAACATAAATATAGAAAAAGTAAACATAAACAATTCAAAGAAAGAAAATAGTTAAAAAATAGTTTTTAAAATCTTTTTAATTAAAAAAATATAAAAGTTTTTCAAATATTGTTTTGTTGCTAATAAAGGAGAAGAGGCGAAGAAAAGTTTTTGAGAAAAATCATGCATATTCCATCCACCAATCTTAATTGCCACCAATGATTTGTGTATGCAGACAAAATTAAACGGATTAATTGTCGTCCCTTCAAGATTCATCTTTATTTTTATGTGCCTACAATAAAACTTTTTTTATATTCATATATTTTGATTTTTTATAAAAAAGGATATTACAGAAAAAGTGTCGCAGAATCAGCGAATTTTTATGTTTTTTATTGTTAGAAAGGGAGAAATCTTTCAATAATATTTCAGAGGCTTTTTTGTGGAAAAAACAAATGTAAGAAAAGAAGAATTCAGATTCTATTTTTTTTCCTAAAGAATGTACATAAATATGTATCAGATTCTGAGGCCATTTCACTATTGTAATTTTTCTGAAATTTATGTATGAATATTAAAGATGCATACATATGTATTGAAAACTATTCTAAAATTGTGTTCCTATCACAAATGTTTCATATTCTCAAACAATTTCATTACATAAATGTTTTAGATCCCGGGAAAATTTTCCTATAGAAAATCTGTAAAAATCTGAGAATTTTTCATTTGTATACTTTTTTTACTTTTATTAAGAAATGTCAAAATTTACTTTGTCAAAAAATATATCATTTCACACAGCAGAAATGTGAAATTTTTTCACCATAGAAAAAATATTATTTACCACAGCACTTTGCTACCGTTTCACACACACCCTGAATTTCCAAAAATTTTATATCAAAAATTCCCAACTGTATTTCAAGAGTTTCCATTTGTATTTTAAAATTTTCAATTATATTTCAAAATTTTCTAAATGCTTTTCAGAAAATTCCAAATAAGTACATATATATCAAAAATTTCCATTTGTATTTCAAAATTTTTCATATGCTTTTCAGAAAATTTTGATACACAAATGAATTTTAAAAAAAAAAATCATTTACATAATTATTAAATCAAAATGAAAATTATTGAACATTAAAATGTCTGAAATTTTTTAAAAACAAATGGAATTTTCTGAAAATCATTTAGAAAATTTTTAAATACAAATAGAAAACTCTTATATACATACGTTGACAACTTTTGACTTACATATATTTAGAATTTTTTTAAATATTACTGGAAATTTTTGAATTATAAATAGATATTTCCAAAATATAATTGAATGGATATTCCAAAATATTGAAATATAATTGGAAATATATTTTTTTTATTGGAAAAAATTGTTTTCTTAATAAAAATAGTTTTTTTTCCATAATGTGTTGCGTTGTTGACCTTTTTAATTAATTTATTAAACAAAATTGTCCTCTTTTTTGGGTCAAATGTCCTCCTTTTTTGAGGCTGACGTCCTCTTTTTCTCAAAATGCAAATGGCAACCCTATCTCAGACTGACGACAAGAAATATGCATTTTCAAAAAAATCCAGTCCTTTGTCATAACCATATTTCACTGTACATAAACTAGTTGGAATATTTTATTTTCATCGTTTATTTATCAAAAATATTTTTTATAACAAAAAAATTACACACATACAAAATATATCGCAAAATTTTCATAAGGATTTTTTTTTGTTGTTTGTTTCGTACCTAATTTAAGAAACTTAAAGTAAATTTTAATTTTAAAATCGAAAATTTTATAATTAAGAAATCGAAAGATAGAATGAGATAGATATCGATAAAAGAAAATATCATTATTACAATTGTGGTTTTAGGATTTACATGAAACAAAAAAATAAACCAAATACAGGGATTATTCAAAATCCTCTGAAAAATAATCTTAATGAGCTTAAAACCACATAATTCACAATATGATATCTTTATAATTTAATAACAAAATAATGCAGGTAGCATACAAAAAAAAAATAATAATTAATTTACATAAAAAGAGGGAAGAGAGGGAATTTATTACTAAAATTAATATAGATGAGCATTAAATTAGTTTTGAGTACTCATGTTTTAAGTTGTAATGAGAGGAAGGAATTAGGAAGAGGGTGTTTTAAAGGAGCATTGGAAAGGAATTTTTACAATATTGTTCCTGGTTTTCTTAAAGGCAATCGCCTTCTCTGTCCCAATAAACCTAAACCGCGGGCTTGTGTTTTGGGGGTAGTTTCTGCTTCCTCAGTGGTATCATCTTTTGATTCATCACTTGATGGTGCAGCAGCGGCGGCAGCTGGTGTTTCCTCTTTGGGTTCAGAGTCTTCTGAAGAGGATGGTGATGATTCTTCAGCGGGTGCAGCTTCTGTAGAGAAAAAACATTTTTTTTAGTAATTATGATAAAGTTTATTTTAATTGTCGATAGCTTTTGGAAGTTGCAAACTATTCTATCATCAGTGCTTTTCGAATGTTACACTTAATGGTTTGAATGATTACATCTGGGTAAGGTGAAAATAACGCTGTGCTCGAATTTGACACTTTTTTTTAACAAGCTGGGCACCCTAGTTAATTCGAGTACGCTGAATTCAATGGTGCTAGCCGTTTTTCGAAGTTAGCGCTTATTCGCGATTTAAAATTTTTATGCTCAAGTACAATAAAAACGATATTTTTAAACTTTTGCGATAATTTTTAAATTTTAAACCATTCAAGTCTGTTAAACTAGCATAACAAGCCATATTACCGTAAATTTTTTTCGCAAAAAACATTCTTTGGTCGCGAAAAATCGTTTTTTTTTTAAATAATTGATTAAATACAAATATTTTTAGTTTGATTTGATATTACGACATCCATCTGGTAAGGCTAGTTTATGTACACTAAATCCCATTGCAATATCAGTTTTTTGAAAGTTAGCGTATGTACAGTGACTCGCAGCTTATTTCGTGTGTGAGATATCAGTTAGCAATCCATTTAAGACAAAGTTTCCAATAATACACCTAATTATTATCAAACGAGTATCTTTGTTAAAAGTGCTGTGTAGGTAATTTATCGAGCTTTAATTTAAGCTTAATGGCGTCCAGATTGAGTAAATATTAATCGTGCTACAAGGGTATAAATGGAAATTGAAATTATTGAAAGACGTTGTTTAGAGAATTTCTTAAAAATACTTTTAGGTCGATTTTTCCCAAGCTCAAAAAAATTTAAAAAATTGTCCAATAGTATATAGTCATTTATCAAATAATTTTTCCAATGACCCAAACAAATATCAAAATTTTTAAAATGCAGTCGAAGAAATCCGAATTTTTTGACCTCCTATTCATGTGACCACCAATTTTTTTGTAAACAAAGGAAATGTTCAATTATTTTTATATCTCATTACCATACACTTACACTCAAAAAAAAAGTTTGTAAAATTACAAGTAAAAGGTCTTGTAATTCTATTTTACTAATATTTTTGTCTTTTTACAAAAATTGTTGTATATTTAATAAAACGAAAACTACAGTTTGGTTTGTAATTTTACTATTATATGTTGGTAAATTTATTTTACAAATTTTTTAGGTAAATTTACAAAAAAGTGAATTATTTTACAAATTAAAAAAATATTACAAGGTGTTTAGTTTTTTTACACAAGAAAACTGTAATTGTACAACAAAATTTTACTTGATGTTATTTAGTCTTTCTACCAAAAAATGTTTTATTACAAACATTTTTTTTAAAGATCGTTTAATGGTTTTCAGTTTAAAATGTATGTATTGAAAAGTACAAAATTTCAATGTAATTTTACAAAACTTATTTTATTACTAGAATTAATGTTGTTGTACAAAAAAAAAATAATTATTCAACAATAGGACACGCAAAAATTTTCTAAGTTCAGATTTTTTTGCGTTTTGAAGTAATAAATTTATTTTAAAATAATTTTTTATAAAAAAAAATATTTCATGAAAAAAAATTTTGGAAATTTTTTAAGTTCCGGACACAAAAATTTTTCAACTAATTGTAAGCTTTAGCAAAAAAATGAATTTTTACACCATTTTTTGGTAATTTGCGTTAAGTAAAATACCACAATTTTTATGTGTTTCTACTATATAATTGTTCTAGTTTATTTTTTTTTTGTATTTTTACCATTTTTTTTGGTCATTTTACCATATTTTTTTTTGGTATTTTTTTTTTAATTTGGCACCTAAAATGTCAATAAAAAGCTGCCAATTATGAAAAATTATGTTTTTCTTATTTTAACAGGTACTTAAACATCCAATCTACAATATCAAAAAAAATTTCCGATTTTTTAAAAATGCTTGTGAAAATAATTAAAAATTAAAAAAATGTTATTTTTTGACTAATTTTTCCTGAAAATATAAGAAATTTCTTGTGCAATTCTCTTTTGCAATTCTCATATGTTCTACTTAAGAAAAACGAAATGACGAAAAAAATAAAAAAGTACAGTGTTTTATATTAAAAAGTTTGTTAAAAGTGTTCAAGTGAAAAAAAAAATCATTTCAGGTTGTGGAAGTGCTACTCCAGCTGCCGAAGAAGGAAAACTAAGATGCACCAATGGAAAAAAACCTTTAAATTTACAAAACAAATATGTAAATAAACCAAATTTTTTGTAAATTTACAAAACAAATATGAAAATTAAAAAAACAAAATTGTATACTTACGAAAAAAAATGTAATTTTACAAAAATGAAGTAGAAAATACAAAAACAATATTGTAAATTTACAAATTTTTTGGTTAAACTACTGTTTTTACGCCAAAAAAATAAGAAAAAATGGTATATTTATATACAATAAAAATTGTAAATTTACCACTATTTATTGTAAAAATACAAGTTTTTTGCCACAAAAAACAGTAGTTTAAACAAACAATTTGTAAATTTACAATTTTGGTTTTTGATTTTCTACTTTATTTTGTAAATTTACAACTTTTTTTTGTAAGTTTACAATTTTTTTTGTAAATTTTAATTTTTTGTTTGCAAATTTACAATGTTTATTGTAAATATACTTGTTTTTCAATATTTTTTCCGGTAAAAAAAGTAGTTTAACCAAATAATTTGTTAATCTGCAATTTATTTTTTTCATTTTCTATTTTTTCTTTGTAAAATAACAACTTTTTTCCGTAAGTTTACAATTTTGGTTTGTAAATTTACCAAATTTTTTGTAAATTTACAAAAAAAAAATTCACCTCGAAGTTAATATTTTACAAAAAAAATTGTAAATTTACATTTTCTTTTGTTAAATCAATTTACAAATTATCCCCGTAACATTACGGGGATTCTTGCTAGTACATATTTTACAAAACCTGCCCCGTAAAATCACGGGGATTTTATGTCATTTTACAAACTTTTTTTTTTGAGTGTAGGTGCACTAAAATTATTAAACAATTATTTATTTTCTTTGTTTACCAAAAATTGGTGGTCAAAAGAATTGGAGGTCAACAAATTTGGATTTCTTCTACTGCGTTTTAAAAATTTTGATTTTTGTTTGGGTCTTTGGAAAAATTATTTAATAAATGAATATTAACTATTGGACTATTTTTTAATTTTTTTATGTTTGAGCTTGGATAAAATCGACCTAAAAATATTTTTAAGAAATTTTCTTAAAAAGGTTTTTCAATAATTTCAATTTCCAGTTCGACCCTCGTAGCACATTTAATATTTAGACAATATGAACGCCATTAAGCTTTAATTAAAGCTTAATTAATTACATACACAGGACTTTTTACTAAAATACTTATTTGATAATAATTAGATATATTTTGGTTAACTTCGTCTTAAATGAATTGCTAACTAATATCTTTCACACGAAATAAGCTGCGAGCCACCGTATTAGCGATATTCGTGATTATTTTTTTTTTTTGTTATTTTTAATTAAAAAAAATATTTTTTATACTATTTAGACAATTTCTGAATTTTTATTATCTAAACTCTATTGAATATAGAAAAAAAAAAATTATTCGCGATATTTTTTTTCGCGAATTTTTTTTTTGAAATTTTTTTTATTTTGCTTTAATTTATTAAAATGTGTAGAATACGATACATTGCAGACACAAAATTTTTTGAAGAAAAAATTTGTTCGCGGATTTTTTTTCTTTTTCGCGGAAAATATTTTTTGGCAAAAAAAAAAAATGCATTTATTAAAATTATATTAAAAAACTATTCCAAAAGCTGAATTCAATGGTGCTAGCCGTTTTTTGAAGTTAGCGCTCGTATTCGCGATATTCGCGATTTAAAATTTTGATGCTCAAGTACCATAAAAACGATATTTTTAAACTTTTGTGATAATTTTTAAATTTAAAACCATTCAAGTCTGTTAAACTAGCATAACAAACCATATTACCGTAAATTTTTTATTATTTTCTTGAAATAATTGGTTCAATACAAATATTTTTAGTTTGATTTGAAATTACGACATCCATGTTGTAAAGCTAGTTTATGTACACTAAATCCCATTGCAATATCAGTTTTTTCAAAGTTAGCGTATGTATTAGCGATATTCGCGACTAATTTTTTTATTTTTAATTAAAAAAAATATTTTTTTATATTATTTTGACAATTTCTGAATTTTTATTATCTAAACTATATTGAATATACAAAAAAAAATTTTATTCGCGAAAATTTTTTTTCGCGATATTTTGTTTCGCGAAATTTTTTTTGGGGTTTTTTTTGCTATTAATTTATTAAAATGTGTGGAAGACGATACATTGCAGACACAAAATTTTTTGAAGAAAAAATTTGTTCGCGGATGTTTTTTTTTCTTTTTCGCGGAAAATATTTTTTGGCAAAAAAAAAAACAATGCATTTATTAAAATTATATTTAAAAACTATTTCAAAAGCTGAATTCAATGGTGCTAGCCGTTTTTCGAAGTTAGAGCTCGTATTCTCGATATTCGCGATTTAAAATTTTGATGCTCAAGTACAATAAAAACGACATTTTTAAACTTTTGCGATAATTTTTAAATTTAAAACCATTCAAGTCTGTTATACTAGCATAACAAACCATATTACCGTAAATTTTTTTCGCTAAAAAAAATTTTTGGTCGCCAAAAATCGTTATTTTCTTGAAATAATTGGTTCAATACAAATATTTTTTGTTTGATTTGAAATTACGACATCCATCTGGTAAAGCTAGTTTATGTACACTAAATCCCATTGCAATATCAGTTTTTTCATAGTTAGCGTATGTATTAGCGATATTCGCGATTAATTTTTTTTTAATTTTTAAGTAAAAAAAATATTTTTTATATTAATTAGACAATTTCTGAATTTTTATTATCTAAACTATATTGAATATACAAAAAAAAAAAATTATTCGCGGAAAATTTTTTTCGCGATATTTTTTTCGCGAAATTTTTTTTCGAAATTTTTTTTTTGCTATTTATTTATTAAAATGTGTAGAATACGATATATTGCAGACACACAATTTGTGGGAACAAATTTTTTTCGCGAATTTTTTTTTTCTTTTTCGCGGAAAAAATTGAATTTTTGTTGTACTTTAGCTTTACAATATTAAATCGCGAATACGGGCGCTAACTTCGAAAAACGGCTAGCTTTACCAGCAGGGTGCCCAGCTTGTTAATTTTTGCGACTAGCACAGTGTAATTAATTCTCGTTTTGTCTTAATTCAAATTTTCCTTTAATAATCTCACATTATAAGTGTGTCAATCGAAAAGCACTGATGATGGAGGGGTTGTGATATAAACAAAAACTATTATTTCTCTAAAATTATTAATATGGACTTTAAATTTTAACAAAATTAAAATCGACTTTTTAAAAATTCGATTCATCTATTTATTTAAATTGTCGACAGATTTTGGAAGTAGCCACACTTCCATCATCAGCGCTTTTCGATTGTCACACTTAATGATTACATTTAGGTAATGTGAAATAAATAATTCTCGCTTTATTTTAATTCAGAGCTCTTTTTAAACATCTGATTAAATCTCACACATTAAGTGTTACAATCGAAAAGCACTGCCGATGGAAGAGTTGTAATGTTTCTGTTTAGCACGTCTTAACACTCAGTTTTTTTTTAGATTTTTAAAAATTCTATAAAATTTTTTAACAGATTTTTTTTGTCATTTAATCCTTGATTTTATTTAATAAACCCATTCTCACCTGTTGTTGAAGGTCCTACTTTTAGTCGTCTATTGGCCAGCAAAGGATTAACTTTACGTGGTGCTACCGGCAAAGGCGCTGCCTTTGGTTTTGGATTACTATTATCAGCCTTATGTAAACCACCTAAACGTGGACGACTCTTTAAACGATGCAAATTACCATTATTGGCAACTGCTGCATCTTCAGCTGGTTTTTCAGCAGCTTCCTCACCACCTTCTCCCTTAATATCATTATGATGTGTACTATCGGCTGCTGAATCTTCAGCAGCAGTTTGTGGAGGAGCTTCAGTGGTAGCACGTCCTAATTTACCACGTCCTGGTAAACGTCCACCGGCAGCACGATTTAAATTGAAACGTGATGGTCTGGCCGTGGTTGAGGGTTTATCATCTACTACACTATTTTCGCTATCATTAGCAGATTCTTCTTCAGTAGCAGCTGGTGCTTTAGTGGTAGTGGTACGACTACGGCCACGAATGTTAAGAGTAGGGCGACCACGTAGTGTGCGTGCTGTAGTACTGGAGACCGTTTCTTCTTGTGCTTCTTCGCCATCAGCGGATTCAGCATTTGCTGGAGTTTCAGTTGTTGTAGAGCTGCCACGGATATTGAAACGATTGCGTGCTAAAAATACAGATTCTATTGAAATTATAAGGATACTTCTAGTATAAGTGCAATAATATTTAAAGAGACATTTTTACCATAGAAATCTGTAGTTATTTTGAAACGAAATCAGATTTTTTTCTAAATTTTTATATCATGTGATAAAGTGAAAGTGAGTGAAAGTGTTTAAATCGGCCTAAAAGAATCTCTTATACACTCCAAAATGTTCAAAACAAAAATTGCAATGGTTTTTGTGGGTGGAAGAAAGAGTTTCAGATCTGAGATCCCACAGAAAAAGTCGAAGATATGAAAAATTTCTCCTATAGAAAAAATCTCAGATTTGAGACAATTATCGTATAGAAAAAGTCTTAGATCTGTGACATTTTTCGTATAAAAAAATCGTTAAGTAAGTCTCTGAATTTTAGACATTTTTGATATAGAAAAAGTATCAGAATCTGATACATTTTTCGTAAAGAAAAAGTCCCAGAATCTGAAATATTTTTCGTATAGAAAAGTCTTTGAACCTCAGACATTTTTCGTATAGGAGAAGTCTTAAAATCTAGGACATTTTTCGTACAGAAAAATTCTCAGAAACTACATAAGACATTTTTCGTAACGAAAAAGTATCACAATCTGAAACATTTTTCGTATAGAAAAATTCTCAGAATCTAACAATAAGACATTTTTCGTATAAAAAGCTTTAGAATGTGAGACATTTTTCGTATAGAAAACGTCTCAGGATCATAGACATTTTTCGTATAGAAAAAGTCTTCGTTTAGAAAAATTCTCAGAATCTCACACATTTTTCGTATAGAAAAAGTCTTAGATTCTGAGACATTTTTCGTAAACAAAAAGTCTTAGATTCTCATACCTTTTTCGTATAAAAAAAATCAAGGATCCTTTTCGTGTGGACAAATCTCCAAATCTGAGACATTTTTCGTATAGAAGAAGTCTCTGAATCTAAGAAATTTTTCGTATAGGAAAGTATCAGAATCTGGGACATTTTTCATTTAGAAAAGTCTCAGAATATGAGATACATTTTGTAAAGAAAAAGTCTCAGAATCTTACTCATTTAACGTATAGTTTTCTATACGTTAAATGAGTAAGAAAACTATGTGTGAGTCTCAGGATCTCACACATTTCTCGTATAGAAAAAGACTCAGACATTTTTCCTAAAAAAAGACTCAGAATCTGACACATTTTTTCGTAATGATAAAGTCTCAAAACCTGAGACATTTTTTGTATAGAAAAAGTTTCAGAATCTGGGACATTTTTCGTATAGAAAAAGTCTCATATTTTTTGCATAGAAAGAGTCTGAAAAGCTGAGAAAATCTTCGTATAGAAAAAGTCTCTGAATCTGCAAAATTTTTCGTATATAAAAGGTCTCAGATTTTGAAACATTTTTCGTAAACAAAAAGTTTCAGATTCTGAAAATTTTTCCGCATAGAAAGAGTCTGAGAATCTGAGAAAATTTTCGTATAGAAAAAGTCTCAGAATCTGCGACATTTTTTGTATAGAAAAAGACTCAGAATCTGAGATATTTTTGTATAGAAAACGGCTCAGCATCTGAAACTTTTTCGTACAGAAAAAGTCTCAGAATCTGAGATATTTTTCGTATAGAAATATTCTCAGAATCTGGGACATTTTTCGTATAGTCTCAGAGTTTGATAAACTTTTGTATAGAAAGGAAAAGTCTAAAATCTGGGACATTTTTCGTACAGAGAAATTCTCAGAAACTACATAAGACGTTTTTCGTAACGAAAAAGTATCACAATCTGAAACATTTTTCATATAGAAAAATTCTCAGAGTCTGAGAATCTGAAAAACTTCTTGTATAAAAAAATCCTCAGAATCTGTGAAATTTTTCGTATAGAAAAAATCTCAGAATCTGTTACATTTTTCGCATAGAAAAAGGGTCAGAATCTGATACATTTTTCGTATATAAAAAGTTTTAGAATCTGGGCATTTTTAGTATAGATAAAGTCTCAGAATCTGAGATATTTCAGAGTCTGGGAAACTTTTCTTATAGAAAAAGTCTCAGAATCTGAGACATTTTCAGTGTTGAAAAAGTCTCAGAATCTAAGATATTTCAGAATCTGGGGAATTTTTCGTATAGAAAAAGTCTAAGAATCTGAGACATTTTTCGTATTGAAAAAGGCTCAGAATCTGGGACATTTTTGGTATAGAAAAAGTCTCAGAATCTAAAACATTTTTGTGTATAAAAAGTCTCATGGTTTTAGACGCATCCAGAATCTGAGACATTATTGTACAGAAAAAGTCTCAAAATCGAGATATTTTTCGTAGAGAAAAAGTCTCATAATCTGACATTTTTCGTATATAAATTTTTCGTATGTAAAAATTCTCAGGATCTGAGACACATTTTTCGTATAGAAAAAATCTCAGAATCTGAGACATTTTTGTACAGAAAAAGTCTCAGATTCTTAGATAGAAGAAGTCTCACAAGGAAGGTCTTTCACAGGGCACCAGGCGATTGTCTTGAAACTTGCATATAGGAAAGAGGAAAGCAAAATAAGAGTTACCTGTTTTTTAATAGCTGCCCAATCTCACATTTAGCGGGTCAAAGGGAAGGGAGAAAACGGATTTTTTTTCGCTTTTTGAGGATTTTTCCCATTTCTTCAATCAGCGACGTATCCAGGAATTTGAAAACGGGGGGGCACAACTTTCAATTTTTTTTTAGTCATCGCCGATTTAACTATGACTACACCCCCCCCCCCGTATGTATTGCTTCACATAAGAGTCATAAGTGAGAACCATAAAAGTGTCTGTTTTAACAGATTTTTCTGCTGACTCGACCTAGATTATCCAGACAGAAATTTTGCAAACCGCGTCTGCTAAAATCAGCAGATCCTCATATGGATCAAAATGGGTGTATTTTTGGCAGATTTTTGAGGTTAAAGTATTTTTCAGTATAGTTACAAAACTTTGTTCATTTGTGCAATTTTAACCCAGAAAAAGTGGTAGATTGAAAATTTTAGATTTATATCCAAAAATTGTTGTTAGATATTTCAAATTCATATTCATTAAAAAGTCTGGTGATCGCGTCGCTGAGGAATTATTGTGGTTTCGCTATGGACCATCCGGTCTATGTGAGGAGTCTTTGACTCCGCCACCTCTAACCTAACCTAACCTGGTGATCGCGCTGTTTTAGATTTTAGCTTGTTCCGTGGTACCATGTGATGATTTTTCTATAAAAAGATTCAAAATTCAAGATTTTTTGGTAGAAAAATTAACAGCATCTAAAAAGTTTTTATATATTAATTGTTTCAGAATCTGATATATTTTATATAAATATATTTGAGAATATGAAAATTTTACTATGGAAAATATAGTTTGGAATCTGATAGTTTGTCTATAAAAAAAATACTAAGACTTTCAAAATTTTCTATAGAGAAAATGTTTCATCTAACAATTTTTCAATAAGAAAAAAAAATCTCCCAAAATATAACAAATTTCCTGACGAAAAAATGTATTAGAATCTGAAAGTGTTTTTAAAAAAAATGTTTTCAGAATCTGAGAATCTCCTATAGATATAATATTTCAGAATCTCACATTCTATTTCTAAATCTTAGAAATTTGTAGTTTTAAATTTTTTTAGACATTTATTTTATGATCCTCATGCATAATTTTTATTAGATGAAATTAGATTACGCTATTGAGTTTTTATAAAAAAAATAAAATCTTTTCTTTAAAAACCAAAATATTTTGATACCTGTGTATTTTTTTGTACAATGCGTTGCAGTGTATTAATTTTTAAAAATTTTCAAATCGAAAAGGGGGGGGCACGTGCCCCCTGTGCCCACCCCCTGTATACGTCCATGTCTTCAATAGAAACTATATGAACATTTTATACCCGTCGAAAGGTTTTTTGAAGACCTATCCAATGGTGTATAGTTCGTGTCCGAATTCGGCTTCGTTAAGTTCGTTACTGAAAAAAATGTATAATCGTTGGGATAGTTTATATGGAGATGTATATACGAACGACCTCCAAAACCCAGCAAAACTTTGGTAATGGGTAGTGATTATATAACACATTACCAGGTAATGTATATACCTTATTTGTAGCATTATTTTAGGATGTCTTACCAAACATTTGTTCCACAACGTATTATTTTAAAGTAAAAAATAATGCATTACTAATAATTTGCTACGTAATGCATGATTATTGGAAAAATGTATTTCATATTTATTATTTCTAAACATTATATCATGGATGATTTATATTTGGTTACATTATGTATTATTTGAAAGTTTGAAATAATGCATTATTTATAATTAATAAATAATGCATTATTTATAATTAAATAATGCATTACAATAACATAAAAAATAATTATTTTATAAAAAATGCATAAGTTTAAACTAGAGATGGGCTCACGACAAGAAATTTCTAACGACACACACTCACTAGCATATTATATCTACTTACACTCACTTACAATCACGTGAGTAAATTTAATACAAAATTACTTTTTCACTACTCGTAACACCTTATATATTACGTTCTGGTATGCTATATTATATACCTTACTCGTAACCTATAAAATATCATATATTTTACACCTTACTGGTATTCTTTGTTATAAATTTATGACTTATTTTATACCTTACTGGTATTCTATGTGATAATGTGTATGCATTACTTTGAGTCTCATCGCCTGTTAAAATCATCAATGCTGTAATGTATAAAATAAGAGATCATATACCTTATTTTATACCTTATTTGGTAATCTAAGTTTTGCTGGGAATCTCTATCAAAATTAAGCTGACCCGTATTTTTTCGTTTGGCGAAATTCTTTTTGGTTCGGCTTTTATACGGATTCTTCCGAAAGCCCTTAATTTTTTATAAGGTGGCAACCCTTTTTTTTAATTTGAGATTGGGCACCTAAAAAACAGTTGACTCTTATTTTTTCCCCCTCATTCCCAGAAGAAGTCTCAGAATCTAAGAAATTATAGAAAAAATCTTAGAATCTGAGAAATTACACTTAAATTCCATTTTTTTTATATAAATTTCAAATGGTATTTTTAAATTAAAATCGATTCTTCCATTTTTAAATGGAATCATCTATTTTTAAGTGAAGTTTCCTTTTAATTTTTTTTCAGTTACATCAGACTATAGGATAAAAAAAGTCTCAGTTTCTGAGATAGAAAAATAATCTGAGAAATTATTTCCAAATTTTCTGATTCTGCAAATTTCTGTTTACAAACAATCTCTGATTCGGAAACGTTTGTTCTGTGATAAAAACTCTAAGGTGAAGAGAGTTTCTCTGGCATTTTTCTATAGAAAATGCAGATTTCCAACTTACGTCTATTACGTGAAAATCCTGAGCTGACTGGTTTAACTTCTTTAACAGCAATTTCTTCTTCTTGTTGAGGCTCTTCGGCAGCAGGAGCAGGAGCGGCAGTAGTTTTGGCACCAGGACGTGATCTGCCACCAATTGAGGGACGATTGAAACGATCTGTAATTAAAAAAAAACATTAAATATTTCCTTTACCTATTCAAACTTTACTTAAGAAGCGTTAACATAAGAGAAGTATCAAAGTTACATAGACTCAACCACAGACCGAATTGTTTTGATCTACCCACCAACGTTGGTGGGTACTACTGCACAGAGAAAACAGATTCGTTGTGACAACTGAAATTGTTATTAATCGACTAGTTTGGTTGCTTCGACCGATCTTTTCTGTGATAACAACAAAACTGTCGTTACGAAAATTTCGGATGTAACACAAGATAATCTATTTTTATAAACACGACTATTAAATCTGAAATATTCGATTGGCAAAAAATTCAGTTATCACAATGAATATGTTTTCTTTGTTCGACCAACTGCTGGCTTTAGCTTCTCTTTCCTAGATTAGTTTGTCAGTAGTAAGCTTTCTTTCCTGATTGGAAGGTTGAGATCGAAACAACGTCGCATATCTTACTGAAAACTGCAAATATGATCTGTAATCCTTGACTCCATGTAACATTACTACTCCTCTCTTGTTTATATGCTTCCTACTCAACTACTTACTTTTGCCAGTTTTTGGTGCTTCTGATGGAGCTTCAGTAGTAGTTGTTGAAGGTGAATTAGCAGATTTAAGCTTAAAACGATTGCGACCAGCAGTATTGGCTGCACCACGTCTACCGCCAAACAAAGTAGGAGCCGCTGTAGTTGTTGTTGTAGTAGTCGTAGTTGTTGTAGGTTCTGGTGTAGTTGTTGTTGTAGTGGTAGTTGTAGTACTACTGGGTTCTTCTTCGATCAAAGTAGTTAAAGCATCATCACCATACATATCTGTGGTATCGGGCAACGAAGTAGTAGCATCCACATCAGAATCTGTAGTCATTTCGTTGTTATTATTTTCATTAGCCAAATAGGCATACAAATCTAAAGCAGCCTTTTCCATGGCCGGTGTAGTTTGTTCAATATCTTCATCACCATTTGCGGCAGCATTTTCAGTTTCCTTTTCTAAAGTTTTAGCAGCTTCAGCTTCTTCAGCATCTTTAGCGGCAGCAGCTGCTGCTTGGGCAGAAGCTAAAACAGCCATTTCTTGTTCAATGGTTATAGCAGATTTAGTGTCATCAGAATTGCGAGAACTCTTAATTTGCTTTTCATCAGTATTGAAAGTTTCACTATCAACTAATTCCAAACTGGGACGTTTAACACTGATTTTCTTCTTCTCAGCAGCTGAATCAATAGAATCTAAAGCTGGAGTAGGTGGTACATCAACAGTTTTACCACGACTGGGGAAACGTGTATTTAAGGGTAAACGTTCTGGTTCAATATTTTCTTCAACATTTGAGGAACGTCCCTTGGCCTTACCGCTAACCAAACTATTGTCGGCTGGAGTAGCAGCTGTACTGCGTTCAATATTGGTGTAACGTGATTTGCCTCTAGTCTCCGCTTCTTCACCATCTTCTACAATGGTAGCTTTAGGTTTAGCATCATCTTCTTCATCTTCATAATAGTAAACATATTCATATTCATAGTCCTGACCATTGGGTCCTTTTTTAATTTCAATGCGTGATTTCTTATTATTTTCAGTACCAGCTGCTTCTAAAGCAATTGTTTGATCTACAAAACCAACATTGATTTCATCATCCTTATCTAATTCAGCCTTTTTGATGGGAGCTGCAGTAGTTAATACAACAACTGGTATCTCTGTAATCGTTTCAACTTCTTCAGCAGCTAAAGCTGTAGCGGCAGCTTCCTTTTCTTCTTCAATTTTCTTTTCTTCAGCCTTAACGGCTGCATCAACTTCAGCTTTTATAATATCTAATTCGGCCTGTTCAATGGCACGTTTAGCTTCAATACTTTTCATGACATCCTCATTGATAAGAGCACTGAGTACTGGATTTAGTTCGGGTTTTTCTTTGGTGGGCAATAAATTCATATTTTCCACATCATAATGAGATATGCTATGTGCCGTTTGAAAGGCATCATCGCCCACAGCTTCAGGGCGCTTGTGTGAGGTTTCAAATGATACCGATGACTCTACGCGGGTTTCGGTGGGTATCACAGTTGAATCGATAGAATTATCCGCTAATGTTAGACTTGCCACCAGGCAGCAAAGGAATCTGGAAAGAAGGAAATGGAATTATTATAAAAATATAGAGTTTAAGTGTAAAAAGACATGGATTACAGAATGTTTGGCATCCACTTTATTCGCCATCGAGATGATGCAAGTCTTTTGGTAGTCAATTTTTTTGTGATTTCTTCTTCATATTAAAGATAAGTTTTTAAGCTTTCAGATATGTTACAGATTAGTAGTTTCTTAGAAAGAAAGGTTTGGTGTCCCTCTTTCCTCCTTCCCATAACATATTTTCCTAATTATCAACACAATGCACTGCATTTAAAGAGGACATTCTCTGAGAGTTTGTTAAGTTACAAACAAAAATCTGCATTAACCTTATTGAAAATCTCAGATTCTAAGACATTTTTTTTTATAGAAAAATTCACAGTTTCTCTAACATTCTTCTAATCATAATTTCCATGATTCTCCTGATTTTGAGAATTTATAAAAGAATTTTATTCATTATGAGAAATTTAAAAAAATTTATGAATGAATAAAAGTTTTTTAGCAATAACATCGTTGGGCCCCACGTTGGGCGCCAAAAAAAGAAATATATTCCGATTTTTTTTTTTATATTTAGATGTTGATTCTAAAAATGTAGGAATACCACAGCACGGGAGAAACATTCACTTTGCTATTCATTGTGTTACGCATCGAAATATCAGTCTAAGACCTCATAAAGTACACATCGTATTTGCGCCTAAAAGAGAACACCAAAAATTCACGTAATTTGTTCATTTCGCATTATTTTTTAGAACTCAACTTTTAGTTAACATGCAAGTGGCAATATTGGCTTAACATTTATGAAAAAATTAAAATTACATAATAAAAGAACTATACTCCCGAAATTTGCCATGAATATGTCTTGATCTCATAGGCAGGTTTAGTTTGTAAGAGGGCAAAATGAACAAGAGAGAAAATAGTTTCCCCTTATAGAAACAACTTTCGAAAAACTTTTGATGAAGATGAAGTCCCTTACCTCTTACCTTCGCTCCCCTCCCCAAAAAACCCCTTTAAATTTTTTCAGCACTGCCGAATCTACTACTTTCACTTGGTTTTATTAAAACTTTTATACGTTCTTTAACTAAACCATTTCCAATTCAATTGTATTTCAGAAGTTATTAATTGTATTTCAGAATTTATCAATTGTATTTCAGAACTAATCAAATGTATTTCAGAAGTTATCAATTGTATTTCAGATATTATCAATTGTATTTCAGAAACCATCAATTGAATTTCAGATATTACAAATTGTAATTCAGATTTGAAAATTTCTGAAAAAATTTCTGAAATACAATTGATAATTTCTGAAATACAATTGGAAATGGTGTAGATGACACAAGTTGGTAGTACAAATAATTCTGATTTATTAGAAAAAGTTCTAAAAGATTTTAATATGTTACAGAGATGTATTATGATAGCAAGAAAGCAAAGCCCCACGTTGGGCGCCATTTAGACTATGATAGTATTCTGCTAAAAACTATTCTGATATTTTTTTTTAATTTTAGGGGTTTCACAGAGTCAATTGGAATAGAATAAATTAAATAAAACCTAAAACCTATTTTTTTTTTGGATGAAACCACTTCCAATCATTAAAGTCAATTCCACATTGTTTGTTGAAAATCGGTTCATGTCGATAAAAAGTTTCGGTTCACGTTTTTTGAGTAACAATTCCACTTCAGAACGGAGTTAAACCTTTTAAAACCTTAAACCCCATTTTTTATGGAATAAAACCACTTACAATCATGAAAGTCAATTCCACTTTGTTGAAAATGGTTTATTTCGATAAAAAGTTTCGTTTAAAGTTTTTTGAGTAATAATTCCACTTTCAAACGGAATTAACTCTGTAGTATCCCACTTTATAAAAATTTCCATATTCTGAGACATTTTTTTCTAAAACAAAAATTCTCAGGTTCTTAGACATTTTTTGTGCAGTAAATTTCTCAGGTTCTAAGACCTTTTCTACATTAGGAATTTCTCAATTTTTAAGATTATTATAGAAGAAATAACCTTTTCCCCTTAAGTCAGCAAATTTGTTTATTATTTATGTCTTCAAACAAATTAAAGAATACATAACTCATTACTCCTTGATCGAATCTAAGACACTCTTGCGATATCCGTCCGTCTTTGAAAAGAACTCTACAAAAATAACTAGACTCTTGAGCTTGGCATGAATATTAGCGCGTCCCGTCAAATTTAAATTTTTGAATTTTATGTCGAAATACCGGCCAAACGATGACCACGTTAGACCTGATTGTGGGATAATTTATGAAAAAATTTCGCAAGGTCATCTTCAATCGGCAACCAGCGGTCAAAGTCTGATAAAATGGCGTATTTCGACCAAAATTCATGTCCAAATCCGGCTCAAAAATTCGGAAATTTTTCGTTCTTTATTGGAAAAATATTTAAAAAATCCAAAACTGCGTTTTGGTCCACAGATGCTGATTTTTTAACATAAAAATTATTTTTTTATACAAATTGGTCTCAAAAGTTGGAAAATGTTAAGTGTTATTTAAAAAATATTAAAAAAATATAAAAACGCGATTTTGGTCCAAAAATGCTGATCTGCGATTTTGGTCAATCGTGTTTTTATATTTTTTTAAATATTTTTTAGATAACAAACTTAACATTTTCCAACTTTTGAGACCAATTTTGAAAAAAAATAATTTTTATATTTAAAAATCAGCATTTCTGGACCAAAATCACAGTTGTGGAATTTTTTAAAATATTTTTCCAATAAAGTGCTGCAAATTTCCGAATATTTGAGCCGAATTTGGTCAACAAATTCGGACATGAATTTTGGTTCAAATAGTAATTTTTTCTAACTTTGACCGCTGGTTGCCGACTGAAGATGACCTTACAAATCTTTTTCATAAATTTTCCCACAATCAGCTCTAACGTGGACATGGTTTGGCAGGTGTTACGACATGAAATTCGAAAATTTTAATTTGACGGGATGCTCTTATGAATATGTCACAAGCTCGTAGGCTGGTTATGTTTGTAAATGGACAAAATCGGACGAGGGAGAAAAACGTCCCTGATTTTTTTTATGTTTTACAATTTGGAGGATAAAACAATTCAGCACAACCGAATTTAACACTTTCACTTGGTTTTTTTATTTTATAAAATAAATTTTTTTTTTTTAAATTTATTAAAGTTTCGTAGCAAGAAAATGTTGGTGTCCACGTTGTTCGCCAACGAGATGATACGAGTCTTTTAATTGTCAAAATAATTCTGTTTTTTTTTCTTATATATTAAAAGATAAGTTGTTAAAGATTTTAATATGTTACAGAGCTAGGAGTTTTATAGCAAGAAAGGAAAGCCCAATTGTAGGCGCCATTTAGACTATGCGAGTATTGCGACTGTAAACACTATACTGACTTATTTTCCATATAAAAGAAAAGCTTTTTAAGATTTCCATGCTTTATAAACATAGAAATACCACCTTATAAAGATAAAACCCCACGTTGGGCGCCAAAAAGACAATGTGAGTTTTTGGATTTTATTTATTTTTTTATTAAGAATTAATTTCTAAATAATAGTTTTTGGAATGCAACCACTTTCAATCATGGTATTAACTCTGTGACGTGCCAGTTTATTAAAAATTCTCAGATTCTGAAAAAAATTTCCAAAACAAAAATCCTCAGATTCTCTCAGGTTCCAAGACATTATCCTTACAAGAAAATTCTTCATTTCTAAGATTACACTGTGGAACAAATTCAGGTTAGCAAAAGGTAGGTCGATTCTGAGAGGGAGGGGTGAAAAAAGAGGCTACATTAGGAGACCCGTATCGCGGCGTTTATTTATGTTAGTTCGACAGAGGTCTTGCAATAATTTGGCTTTTGCAGATTAAAAAATACCAAAAACCATATAAACAATATGCTGAAAATCGGCATTTGACTGCAAAGTTCGAAGGTCGATTAAAAAAAATTCGAACTAACAGCCTCTATTTTCACCCCTCACTCTCAGAATCGACCTAACTTTTGCTAACCTAAATTTGTTCCACAGTGTTATTATACAAGAAATAACCTTTTCCCTGTAATCTAATTAAATCCGCAAATTACTAGTTTTTTTTTATCATTATAAAATAAACAAAAAAAATACCGAAAACAACTATTAAACGAGTGTCATTTTAACCGGTTTCCTTTAAAGAAAAACTACTATATTATGTTCCTCCGCATTGTGCAGCCATATCTGAGTCATATAATTTTGTTTTTTTTTTTGCCTCCAAATACCAGTCACTTTTAAAAATTGTAATTTACTCTTAAAGGTAGACTACACCTTTTCCAATTGTATTTCAGAAATTATCAGTTGTATTTCAGAAATTATCAATTGTATTTCAGAAGTTATCAATTGTATTTCAGAATTTTTTAATTGTATTTCAGATATTATCAATTGTATTTCAGAATTTAGCATTTGTATTCCAGAAATTTTCAATTGTTTTTCAGAAATTTTTAATGCAAAAGTTAGTTTCTGAAATACAATTGATAATTTCTGAAATGCAATTGATAACTTCTGAAATACAATTGATAACTTCTGAAATACAATTGATTATTTCTGAAATAAAATTGATATTTCCTAAAATACAAATTAAAAATTTCTGAAATACAATTGATCATTTCTGAAATACAATTGATAAATTCTAAAATACAAATGATAGTTTCTGAAATGCAGTTGACAATATCTGAAATGCAATTGATAAATTCTGAAATACAGTTGATAATTTCTGAAATACAATTGATAAATTCTGAAATACAATTAATAATTTCTGAAATACAATTGATAATTCTTAAATACAGTTGATTATTTCTGAAATACATTTGATAAGTTCAAAAATACAACTGATAACTTCTGAAACACAATTGATAATTTCTGAAATACAATTGATAATTCTGAAATACAGTTGATTATTTCTGAAATACATTTGATAATTTCTGAAATACAATTGATAATTTCTGAAATACGATTGGAAATAATGTACTTCAAGAAAATCAACAAAATAAAAAACATTAACATTAATTTTTTTACAATTTAATACTTTTAAGCAGCAGTAGCGGTGACAGACAAAAACTTGAAGACTTTAAAAATGTTAAATGTAATAATACTCTTTTGTTGTAGTGATTTATGTCTTTCTTACTTAATTCTTTTATAACATTAATTCTATTTCATTATTTTGTCGTCCCAGTTGGCAACGTCCTCGAGCAATCCTCAGTGACGGAGCGATGACATGTCAGAGTCACACCTGACATCCACAAGACATCTCTATGTACTGGGTTGAGGACAGTTCCATACAAATTTTCAAAATGTCCTCACTCAAAGTCAGCAGTGGTCAGGGCTGACCTTCTGGGGACATGTCACCTAAGACTTCTTTGGGGAAATGTCTGACATAGGTCATGCGAAAATACAAAAAATTTTCGTATTTCCTTTAGTTTTTACTTTTATCCATTTTCCTTTATAAATTATCTTTCTCATATTTAGAAAAAACTTTTCGCCTTTTTTAGTCCCAACTGGATTTGAACCTGGAACCTCCAGTTTATTAGTCCCACACCTAACCACTTGTTCCAAACTTTATTTTTAAAATTGTTTGTCTATTTATTACTTTTATTCTACTTGTTAGATTTTGATTTTATTTTAATTAAGTCGATAATATTGCCATCTTTTTCTTGGAAATTAAAGAGTTCCCCAGATTTAAAATTCTAATTTAATATACTGCTATTCTGAAGACATTTCCTTTTAGACGTCTTAGAGGAATTGTCCACACTCTTAAAGCAAATATTCAGTGCTGACAATGTTAGGACATGTCATCAAGGATTGCCTATGATTTGTCAGATCCTGAAGACATTTCCCCAAGGAATCACTGTGGAAATTTCCTCAGTGACACATTTTCCAACTGGGACGTTTTATGTGTGTTTTTTTCTAAAATCTTTTTCTTAAGTTTAATTTCTTAACAATTGCTGCTAATGCGCAAGCGCGCCCACATTTATTCAACAATGTTCAGTGCAATGTATATTTACAATAACCTATTAGGGTGACAATTATTAAGTAAAAGAAACCTAGATTTCTTATTGTTGATGCTCGGAAGCAATTAAAATAAATATTTGGATATGAAAGGCTGGCTACAAATTTAGGAAATTTGGTTAGCATTTCTAACAACATTCCAAAATGAAACATTAAGTGCTACCTTAATTAACAAACATGGTATGTTAGAAAAAAACTGTAAAATATTGTGACTTGCTCTTTGACTTTCTGGTTTTGTTGTTATAGAGTATGACTCATGGTGGTAATATTAACCCTTTAACGTACCAATGTATGCATTTCTTAATAAAAAAGTTGTTTACTAGTGCTGTGGTAGCTCAAACGAAAGCTCTTTATGAAGAAGATTCAGGTTCAGTTCCTTCAATATTTTTTTTTTTTTCTGTTATAATAAAATGGAACTATTTTCAAGGTAATCTAGAAAGACCCAATAAACGGAATATTTTAATTTTTTTATACGTTCTCGTAATTCACTTGTTTTGTTTCTCCAATTCATTTGTTCATATTTTAATATTTTTAAGAAAATTCAATAAATTTGATTGGTTTTTTTAAACAAATTATAAAATTTTCTACCAAAACGCACCAAAATAGATGTCAGACAAAATTTTATGAAAATGGCGTCTATGACGAATTGCGGAATATGTCGAGTGTCGGCGATGACGAAAAACGCATAAGTTTTGCGTCTGAATCATCTCTAACGTGTTCAGGAATATCAAAAATTAGCTTCGTAAGAATAGGGGTGAATAATTTTTTTTTCATATTTCACTTAATATTTTTCGAATTTCCATTATAAGTACTTTTTTCCATCAAAGGGTTAACAACAATGAACACTAGGAAATTGCTATAGTTTGAAGTAATTAAAGTTGCCATTTCATTATTATTTTTTTAATACAAAAAATCATTATATAAATATAAACAAACGTTTATTTGTTATATTGGCCCAGTTTATAACAAATATCAAGAAATGTTACGCTTGATTTGGTATTGTTTATTATTTTAAGATCAATAAGTAATAAAGAGCAAGTAGTATTTCATTAAAAATGACATGTAATAAAATTGAAATCAGGAAAAATAAACAAGTATGTATGTTAGGGTGGTTCTTAAAAATATGTATTTGATGTTTTTGTGTTCTTTTCTAAAAAAATTACTACCCTTATAAAGGATACCCTTTTTTTCAAAAAGTCTGCAAAAAAGTTGCACTTTTGCCTGTAAAAAATCTAGTTGCCTTATACAACAGCTGACGTTTTATGCGTTATTTTCTCAAAACAGCTGTTAAAAAAATATAGGGCGAATACTTCTGTATGTTATTTTTCTATTCCAGTAAAAAAATCCAAATTTTTGAAGGTCTGAGTTTAACATTTTAAAAATGTATACACAAAAACGGCAAATATTTTTTTTTTTTTTCAGAAAAGAAAACACCATAAAATTCATAAAAAAGTTATACCAATTTTTTTTTTCAAACTTTAAAACAACCTCGTTCCCTGGGGCAAAATAGAAGTTTTTTTAAAAAAAATTAGTAAAAAAAAAAAATAAATCATTATGAAACCGGGTTTCTTTTCTTTTTGAATATAGTAAACTCTTTACTGCGTGATGTCAAAAAATTTCCTTTTTTTGAGATCATTCCCAAAGACACAATATAATGGTTTTTAAAATTTGATTCCCTTAAATTTAAAAATCTCCAAGTTTTATTGAATAGATCTTGGAGAATAAATGTTCAATTTTGGGTATTTTTCGCTCTTTCCATTTTCTTTGACCAACATTTTGGAAAAAATGTTTTTATCGTCATTTTTAAAATTATACAAATGGTCTATTCGTCCTTATTCGCATGAACTGTTCAACTGACAGCATTTGGCTTGGCGTCTAAATGAGCCTTTTTAGTTTGTGTAGACACGGGGTTGTGATTTTCTGTGATTTTTTTAAAGAACCACCCTAATGTATAACACAAATTCCGGGATTTATTAGTTTTGTGATGTAGGGTTAAACGTAGTAAACTACATATAATAGGTGGAATTTATAGGTTATGCCCAAAATGGGCATTCCATGCCAAATCGGACACTTTGAAATTTTTTTTAGATCTCAATTTTTTTAACAGTTGTAAGTATGTACCCTCTGAAAACTTCTTCCTGGTAAGTTTTTAGATTGTTTTGACGACCCGTTTAAAAATTAGAAACTTCGTATACTCAAACTTCTTTTACTCATAACTCCTTCAAAAAGGGGCCAAATTCAATTTTTTTTTTAAATCTTTTTGGTTTTTTACGTAATTTTTAGAAAAAAGTTTTAAAAAATTTCGAAATTGTTAAATTTTTCTAGTTTTAAGTCTTAAATTTAAATCTCATTTTTGAATATGTTTGTAATCTTTGATTTTTTTAATTTTTTTTTTGTTGTACAACTTCTATTGGTTCTAAAAATTTTTTGCCAGTAAGATCCTGTGAATATGATTTTAACTATCTTTTTAGATTAAAAAAAATGTATTGCCGTTTTCCAATCATTATATCAGATTCACTGCTAAAATGGTGCGTTATTAATTTTTACCCCTGAACATTTTTCCGAGTAAACTTATACTTATACATATGACCCCTCTATGGTCACTCTTTAAGCAGTTAGAGGCAGTGATGGCAACTTTTTAAAGGCAAAACGCGCAAAACAGTGACTCTAAAAGCGTTAAAAAGCGCTAAATTTTAATATAGTATAAAGCGCCAGAACGCGCTAAAAAATATTTTTAATTTAATGGTTTTAATGCAATTTTTTATTAAGTCATTAGGCCTATTCACAGAAGAAGTCTAAAAAATTGCTAAATATAATTTAAATGAAAAATATGGATTTAAGGTGGTTATTAGGTCGTTTCTGTAGTAAAATGTACATATTTTCTCAAAGTGATTAGTTGTAGAAGGAAAGCGCTAAAGGCGCTAAATGAAAAAGTTAAAACGCGCCAGTTTAGCGCCTTTTTATAAAACGCTCTAGATTTAAAAAATGAGGTTTTTTGGTGTTCAAAAAGAGCTAAATATAGCACGAAACGCGCTTAATTGGCATCGCTGGTTAGAGGGGTTAAAGAAAATCTTAAGAAATGTCATTTTGTATGGCAACCACCTAGGAATTGGAAATCACCAAAAAGTGTTTTCATTTGTATTCTAAATACATATGAGCAAATCCATAGGAAATTTAACTGGCGGATCACCGATTTCGTTAATTTTTGGTCATTTGATAGAGATTCATAAATGATTAAAAACCATATATTTTTTTGATCAATACTTTGGAAGATATGGGCGTTCAAAAAGCGCTTTCTTGGCAACATTGACTTTAAGACAGTTTTTTAAAAATTGTTTTACTCGGAAACCGTAAGCCGTACTAAAAAACTTGTAAAACCAATATTTTAAATAAAATTATGAAGATTTAAAATTTAGAAAATAAAATTTTTCAAAAAAAATTCAACAAAAAATTTTGAAAACAATATTTGAATGTCCTTTTTTTCTTGCAAGGACATCATGGATTCTCAAGAACAAAATTTTTGATTAAAGTCTAGAATGTCCTTTTAATGGTGTTAAAATTTCAGACAGGTGTTTTTTCGTATTGTTGAGCAATTAATTTTCATAATTTGTTAGAGAGCCAAATACTTGATTTTTTTCAGAATTTTTGCTGAAAATCAAAAATTTAGTTTTATCACCAATTTTGAAAATTTATTGCACGGCAACATCAAAAAACACCTCCCTGAAATTTTAACAGCGTTAAAAAACATTCTAAACTTTAATACAAAATTTTGTTTTAGGAAATCCATGGTGTCCTTGCCAAGAAAAAAGGACATTCCAATATTGTTTTCAAAACTTTTGTTGAAATTTTTTTGAAAAATATTTTTTTTTTCTAAATTTTAAATCTCCATAATTTTATTAACAATATTGTTACAGGAGTTTTTTTTGTACAACTTACGGTTTTCAAGTAAAAAAAAACACAAAAAACACCTCTCTGAAATTTTAGCAGCGTTAAAAGAACACTCTTAACTTTAATACTAAATTTTGTTTTTTGAAATCCATGGTTTCCTTGCCAAGAAAAAAGGACATTCCAATATTGTTTTTAAAATTTTTTGTTGAAATGTTTTTGAAAAAAAAATATTTTTTTCTAAATTTTAAATCTTTATAATTTTATCTAAAATATTGTATATATATAAGTTGTTTCGTACGACTTACGGTCTCCGAGTAAAAAATTGTCTAAAAGTCAATTATGCAAAAAAGCGCTTTTTTCAACGCCCTTATCTGCCAAAGTATTGATAAAAAAAAAACAAGTGAGAGTGTTAAATTCGCTGTGCTGCATCTTTTATACCCTCCAACATGTAAACAAATTATAAAAAAAAATTTTGACAGGGGCGTTTTTCAGGGGGGGGGGCAAGGTGGGGGAGGGGTCGGTGAGCTGGTGGGACTTCTTGGCCCTCGCGGTATATGATTACAAGTTCATTTTTGTCTGCTTTTTGCGCTAAAGTATTATAGTTTTATAATTATTTAAACTATTTTTTATCCACGCCCTTAAAAGAGGGGCGGGCAAAAAAACAAAATTTTTTAATCCCCTGGGTCCAAGCGCAGGACTATAAACTTCTGCGAACATAAAAATGTTTCATTTGTTTCACAAAAATACAAAAAAACATCTAAAATATTGGCATTTTTAAGAGGTTGGTTTAGTTCTTCAAGGGGGAACTTTTTCCCCCTGGTCCGATTTGGCCCATTTCCGAATTTAACCTGCCTAGGACGAGAAGACAAATTTATGGCAAACTTGAGGGGTCTAGCTCTTTTATTTTGGACTGCATCGTGTTATTTACAGACGGACGGACGGACAGACAGACATACAGACGGACGGACGGACATCGCTAGAATGTCTTAGAATCGATCACTGATCAATAATATATAGATATTTCGATACTGTAGTTGGAGGGTAAAAAATAGTTTTTAATCATTTAAACATAAAGCTCTATCAAATATTCAAAAATTAACAAAATCGGCGATCCGCCGATTAAATTTCCCATGGATTTGCTCATATATTGGTCATTGTGTTTGTGTTAATATTTTTTACATTTCCAAAAGCTCAATTTAATTTTATTACAGTCGGAATTTTATGATTTTTAATTTTTGTCGTATTTTGATGATCAAAAGCTTATTTGAATGCTTCGTTAATCTTAATTCGTATTCTGAATATGAAAATTATATTTTGAAGTCCAAAATGCATTTTACATGCAAATGCAATTTTGAAATGCATTTTTTCACAAAGTTCGCTAGATATTTTCACACATTTGAAAAATACAGAACTTTTACGTTGATTTAATGTACTTAACTTTCACAAAAATGCATTTTTTAAAATTTTTTCCAATTTTTTTTTAAAATAAATTTTGTAAAAGAAAATAGAAAAGTGCACTTCAATGAAAATTTTTAAAGATTTTTCAGAAGCTAGTTAGCTTAACTCCTGAAAAAAATATTAATAAAAAACTTTGACTTTCAATATTTCTGTTAATTTTTGTAGTATTTTGACGAGTTGGAAATCATAATTAATGATTTCCCGATTGCAAGTCAGAAAATTTCATATAAAATTTAAAAAAAAACCCTATTGACATTTAAAATTAATATTTAAAAATTTTAAAAAGTTGAAATTTTGAAATATAATTCAAATGTCAGAAAATCCCATATACGAAAAAACTTGTTTCCCTAACCTAATTATTAATTAAATGCTAAAAGTTAACCTTTTCATAAAAAATAAATAATTAGTTCACATGCATGCACAAACATGATTTAACATATGACATGATGAAAGATGACACACATTTAAAAACAGAAGAGAAGACAAGATATTTGATGTTGCTGTATTTTTATTATTTTTTTTTTGCAAAGTCAAGTCAGGTTGCATTTTGAAAATATCAACCAGTCAGTAACTTTGGCAATTTGATATGTTTGTGTAAATTTGATATGTAACTAATTTGGCGAAAGGGTTTTTTTTGCGTTTTTGAATGTTGTTGCTGCTGCTACTGCTGCTGTTGTTGCCGATTTTTACACAACACCTTCAAATGCAATACCCCCAATACAAATACCATCAACAGTATTAATACTACGAATAGTAAATTTAACCGGTTTAGTTGCTATACGGTCACCTTTAAAACAAAAAAAAAAAAAAAAATTAAAGTTGCTCCGTTTGACTGTTGCACAGTGGGTTCGATGGTACCCAAAATGGCGATTAATTCAGATAAGCAGTAGTTTTAGAATATTATATTTTTTTATTGATGACATAATATAAACACGTAAAAATAAACATTTTGGAAAAAAAAAATTTGAAAAAAAATTTTTTTTTAACCTGTTAGGCGTTTTTTTGTTTTTCGGAAAAAATGGTTATAGTTCACAATTTTTGCTGTAACTTTGGAATGAAAAGCGATAAATTAATAAAAAAAAATTTAAATTAAAGTGCACATAATGTGCTGTCAAAGTAATTAAAGAAAGAACGCATAATATGTATTTATATTATTATAATTTTTTTTTAAAATCCAATTTTTGTTTTTCACAAAATCTCATAAATGTACAAATTTATCTGAAAAAAGTGATTTATGGGAATATTATAGTTTTTTATTAAGGAATTATCACAAATACATAAAAACACAGCATTTTAGAAAAAAAATTTAACAAAAAAAAATTCTTTTAATCTTTTAGTCGTTTTTTATGTTTTTGGAAAAAAAGCACGAAACCCTTGAACATGTAATAAAACTACAAAAAACAAATGGAGGGGACGTTTTTTTCGCGTAGGGGGGAGGGTTTACCGGGACACTATGGGGGACACCTTCCCCTCGCGATAAACGTTGCCAAAAAAATAGATGTCAGTTTTTGCACCTAATTAATACAAATTTATCATTATTTAAATTATTTTTCTATACACGCCCCCAAAAAGGGGCGGACCGAAAAATTTGGAATTCCTGATCCCACTTGGTTCAAATTCAGGTCGATGAACTTCACATGGCATTAAAATGTTTAAATTTTTGAACAAATATACAAATAAAACTTGTAAAAAAAATATTTTTCTGGGGTAGTTTTAGTTCTTCAAGGGGGAACTTTTTCCCCCCTGGTCCGATTTTGCTCGTTCAAGAACTTAACCAGCCTATGATCATTATACATATTTGTGCCAAACTTTAGGATTCTAGCTCTTATTTTATGTACTTTATGGTGTGCTCAACAACAGACGGACGGACGGACACACGGTTAGTCACAGAATGTCTTAGAATCGATCAGTGATCAATAATATACACTTTATTGGGTCCTAGACCCATATTTTGATGCGTTACATACGGAATGACAAAGTGAGTGTAAGCCCATACTGTAGTTGAAGGGTATAAGCACACATATAATGGATTTGTTTAATAAATGATACCCAGACTTTTTACACAAAAATGGGAATAAAAAAAAAGGGCCGGGCATTGTCCGTACTTTTTTTTCTTTTAAATAAAAGCTGATATCCTATACTTTTTTAAAATCCACAAAACTAAATCCAACTATTACTAACTTAATATGTGTGGCCCATTAAATATGAAAAATATCCCAATTTTGGACCCTTTTTAAAAAAATTATTAAAAACGTTGAGACACAATTTTTATAAACAAAAAAAATTTAAAAATTTAGCTTAATCCCTGGTGTTTAAGGTTCCATTTTAAAAGATTTTCTTTTAAAAGACTTAATACCCCTAATAATCGCTTGAATTGTAAAAAATTCCAATTTTTTTACTTTTATCAAAAACTGCAATAATTTGTTAACTTTGACAGCTCACCGAAAAAAAAGTAAACAACTTAGTTGATTGATTTTGACAACTAGCGTTGCAGAATTTTATCTACTTTTACCCCATACCAAATTTTATAACAAAAACTTCATTTATAAATTTCAATTAATCGCCACTTTGGCACCATTTGAACCCAATGTGTGTTGGTCGGTCGATCGGTACATTATGGTAAATTATTAACAAACTCCCCTTACAGTCAGAAGGTAAACCAGATAACTGAAAATATTAAAAACAGAAAAAAAACTCATTAAAACCAGCTACATTAAAAAACTCGCCAGTCTATATACCAGCCTGGTTCAGTAACAAGTTAAAAAAGAAAAAAAAATATTGCAATCTAGCAGGCAACGATCTAATGAAACCTCAATCAAGTTTTATATGCAAACATCAAAAGTTGGAGAAAAAAAGAGACCGGGATTTTTTTTTCTTCTGTTTTTACTTTCGCATTCATTGTTAAACTTTGGGAGATGACAATCTACATTTTATATGGACATAAGAGAGTTGTACTATTACCTATATAACCAAGCAAATATTATTAAGGCAAATGTTTAGAAAAATTTTACACGAAATGAAAAGTGGTTTTAATAACAACGAAGGCCTCTTCAAGCGTCCCCTACAATTTTCGAAAAATTTTCATATGTTAAAGAATACAAAAATGGCGAAATACAGATTGTTTAATTATAATTTTTTTATTTGAAAGATGAATTATTGTAATACCTATTTTTAAAATTTTTTTTGCCACTCATTTGTAGAATTCTTTTTTTAAAAGACAAAATCGGCTGCAGTTGTACAGCAAAAACTACTGACCGGATTTTGATGATTTTTCTTTTGATTTGTAGATTATTAAATTCTCTAGTACTTACTGTGGCCATTTTTAGAAAAATATCGATTTTTGTTGAAATTATGCTAATATAAACATAACAAACTTAAAAATTTACTTTTCTTCTTTCATAAAAATCATCATTAGGTCAAAATTTCAAAAAATGGCCACTATAAGTACTACAGAATTTAATAATCTACAAATCAAAAAGAATTTCATCAAAATCGGTCCAGTACTTTTAGCTGTACAACTGCAGCCCATTTTGTCCTTTAAAAAAAGCATTCTACAATTGAGTAGCAATTTAGTTCACCAAATTTTATGTTATAAAATTTTTAAAATATTACAATAATTTATGTTTCAAATAAAAAAAGCAGAATTAAAAAATATTGTAAGGCTTCAAGTTTAAGAAATGCAGAAGAAAAATTGAATTTCTAAAAATTATAGACATTTCTGGTTTTCCCATACTGCCACTCAAAAAAAAGTGAACTAAAATCTGGGAAAATTAACTCAATTTTGAGAAAAAGAGGGAATGATTTGGCTCCAAAGATTTTTTTACTTGGTTTTAGTTCATAATTTTCCCAAAAATAAGGAAAACAAAGTTATTTAATTTTAAGCCAGTTTTAACTAGAAAATGGGAAAAATTATACTTCACATTTTAGAAATAGATTGGGTCTAGACAATAGACCCATGGGTTCGGACCCCATTTAACTCGGGACCCCGTTGGGTCCTTTAAGGTTCCCCATAGATTTTGAACCAAAACTTGTGTCCGTTTCGCTCTAACTTGCTTAGTTTTTGAGATACGGTAATAAGGGGCCTGATAGGGTCTTGAGATTCTTTAAATCCGGATAACTTTAAAACTATTAATCGGAGGGCTTTCGGGTTTTTTTGCGGAAGTGTTCTACGAGTCAAGAGCTACAAAAATGCCGTTGGACCTTTTCTCGTGTTGGCAGTATTTACCGAGATATGTGCATATATAAAATCTCGGGAATTTTAAAATTTAGATTTAAAACTAGGGTCTTGAGACCCCGACAGATATGCAGAGCTAGGCTATTCCATATTTTTCTTTGTAGTCTTTCTTTTGAAAATTTCATCCGTTTCGCTCTATCTCGCTTAGTTTTCGAGATATCGCCATTTTGAATTTTTAACTAAATTCTAAGAAGTTATTTACTAAATTCTCAGAAGCCATTAACTAAATTCTAAGAAGTACACTTCCTCAATTCAAAGAAGAGAAATACGATGATGTTTTTTTTTAGTAAATTTTAACTTAACTTGAACTAAATTGTTTTTTAAGAAATATGTCTTAAAAATAAAGATACGATTCTTAGATTTGTGGAAAATTTCTTTGGCAGTAAGAATTTTTTTCCTGATATTAAAAAAATCCAATTAAAGAAAACTATGATCTAATTAAAAGTAAATGAACTAAATTTTTTTCCTCGTAGTTAAGAAAATTTCTCATTTTTAAGTTAAATTTAACTAAATTTTAGGAAAATTCATGATAAATTTTCAAAGACATTTTTTCCTAAACTTTAGTTTTGTCTTTTTTTTTCAGTGTAAGTATACTTCCATATGATAATGGCGTGATTAGTGCTTTGGATTGTCGAAGACCTCCTGAATTTTCCCACAAGTTTAAGAAGTAGGTTCTTTCAAAACCCCTAATCATGTTCGAGAAGGTGGACCAATTTACCCCACAGTAGGGTTCGGGTCCGATCATAGGAGTAGCGGAGGCATTTCTAGCAGAGCTCATCCGCTATCTCATTTCCCTCAAAACCTCTATGACCAGAGATCCAAAATAGGGTAATTTTGTTTCGCCCTGCCAGCTGTTGAAGGGTATCAAAACATTCCAGTGTCATTTTGGATTTAAATTCCCAAGAAGACAGCGCTTGAAGTGCTGCCTGGCTATCAGAGAAGATTGAAATATAAGCACCCTCCATACCCTTTGCAATATTTACTCAAGCGCATATTGCAATAGCCTGAATTTCAGCCTGAAAAACTGTAGACCACCTACCCATTGGTTCGGGAGATCCGCGTGTTCGGACCGTAGACACCAGCTCCAACTCCAGAGGACATTTTGGATCCGTCAGTATACCAGTTTAGGCTTCTAGTAGCGCAGCCATAGTTGCCGATAATAGTTTTGAATTTTACCACAGTTTTCCAAAAATTTACGGGTTAAAATATCTTAACAATTCGAAAAGTATCAGTTGAAACTCGAAAGTTCTAATTGATGTTTGTGGACATTTAATTTAAATTTTTCTAAATCGTAGCTGACTGAGAAGATAAACAAACCACATTCCAATGAGTCAATAGAGCATGATATTCTACTGGCATTGATTACAATTAGCATACTCCTTTGCAGTTATGAGAACTTGCAAACGTTGTGTCAACACAACCAGGTTAAGGACACAACGGAGTACAAGGAAGTGAAAGGACAGACAAACTCGAAAAACTCGGAGTTGATGGTGTAGGTACCACTGTGCTAGTTTTACCAAAACACTACAAACTAAGACAACATTAGAGAAGAATAACAAAATGCAAAATCAGCAGAACTTTATGGCCAACTTATGACCAAGAGAAAACTAAATACCTTATATCACTCACGAGAAAGGTATGTCGAGCTCTGACTGGAATAATAACTTGTCACTGTCTTATCGTCATTCATGCCAAGAATATAAGACTTATATAAGACGCTAGTTGTAAAAGATGCGCTTCACCTAATGTGGATGAAACCATAGAGCACATTCTTTGTCACTGTCCAGCGGTGGCAAGGGGTCGCCGATCGATTACTGGTCAGATAAGCTTCAGTACTTTGGAGAATATAACGCGAATGGATCTTAACATACGCCACTAGCGGAAAAAGTTTTGTGGTATCGCTATGGACCAAAAGGTCTATGCGAGGTGTAAATCGTACACCGCCACCCTATCCTAAACTAACCACACTCCTTTGCACCCGGTCTAGAAGCTCCAAGATAGACCTTGGGGCTCCTGTCTAGATCTAGGTGTTGTATTCCAATTCCGGTCTGATATAGGAAGCATAACTAGTAAGAATTTCAGACATAGTAAAAAACATACTTGTTCCATCACATTAAATTTTCATGCCTAGAAAATGTCTGATTGCTCTATAGTAGAGCACCCACAAAATGTATGGGATGTGCAAAATTGTATTTTTTATCGCTCCCCGCTCATTTTCGGTTGAGTTGGGATTAAAAAATAATATCTATCCAGAAATTGGACTTCTAGGTTGCAAACAGGCCAAGCAGTTTGAACTTTTGACCTCAAAAATGGGCTAAAAAACCTTTATAGATTAATTTGGTTGTAACTCTTAAAATAAAAGTTTTTCGCAATTAACTTTCATAACAATTTTTTTGTAGAATCAAAATGCAAAGATTTTTCTCTCATACTGTTTTGACCTAAATATGTCCGATCGCGGTGTTTTAAGCGGTTAAAATCGAAATTTGGGTCTGAACTTTTTTTAAAAAAATTCTCGTAAATTTTTAAATTGGGGAAAATTTGAGCTCCTTGCACAATTCACTAGGGTATTGAATGTAGTTTTCCAAAATTTTTTTTTTTGCAAAAATATATCGACTGTTCCATGAAAAAATCCCAAAGTTCTACTCTGAATCTCATTTTTTTACAATTCTTCCTCAATATAGGCGAATACTCACTTTGTAATTCCGTGAGTTTCGCACCAAAACATCTGTCTAGGATTTCCCTAAATATATATGGGGTATTCAGTGCCAAATTGGACACTGAAATTTTTTTTTTTACATTTTTTAATTATTTTTAAATTTTTTTAAAACCCATTAAAACCCCCATCCAAGTTTGTTTTCAAATTTTTTTAAATTACCCGTTTCAAAGATATGGAATTTTCAAAAATAAACTATCGTTTTCCGTATTTTTATCATAACAAATTCAAAAATGGTCAACATTTTTTTTTTTTTTAATTTTTGTTTTTTTATTAAATATTTCTTAAAGTGTTCTAATATGAAATTTTTAAATGATTGCTCTCTTTGTTTTGTTGTTTTCAATCTTTTCTTAAAATTTTTTATTTGATTTTTTTTATTTTTTTTTTTTTAATTTTTCGTGGTAAACTTAATATTTTCTTAAAATTTTAAGCTTAAGTAGATCGTGGGATTTTGGTAATTAATATATTCAGCGGTTTTTGAATTTTGTTTTTTGGTTTTGCAATCTTTATTAAAACACTTTAAAGAAAATACTAAAATTTCAACAAATTATTTCGAATTTGGACCATTTTTAAAGAAGTGAAGACAGAAAAAATCGTGTTTTTTTTTTTTTATTCGATATTTTTTGAACGGATTGTCAAAAAAGATGTCAAAATTTACTTGGAATGGGTTTTTAAAGGGTACTAAAAAATTGAAAAAACATAAAATTAAAAATTTTCCAAGCGTCCGATTTGACATGGAATACCCCATATATACTATGTGAAATCCTAGACTCATCTTTCGATGCGTAAAACATGCAATGACAAAGTGAGTACACCCTCATAACGTAGTTGGAGGTCAAAAAATTGTGGTTCAGGGTATGATTTTGGCAATTTTTCATGGAAGGGTCGATATATTTTTGCAAAAAAAATTTTTTTGGAAAACTGCATTCAATACCCTATTAAATTATGCAAAGAGCTCAAATTTTCCCCAATTTAAAAATTTACGAGAATTTTTTAAAAAAAAGTTCTGACCCAAATTTCGACTTTAACCGCTAAAAACACCGCGATCGGGCATATTTAGGTCAAAACAGTATAAGAGAAAAATCTTTGCATTTTGATTCTACAAAAAAATTGTTATGAAAGTTAATTGCGAAAAACTTTTATTTTAAGAGTTACAGCCAAATTAATCTATAAAGGTTTTTTAGCCCATTTTTGAGGTCAAAAGTTCAAACTGCTTGGCCTGTTTGCAACCTAGAAGTCCAATTTCTGGATAGATATTATTTTTTAATCCCAACTCAACCGAAAATGAGCGGGGAGCGATAAAAAAAACAATTATGCACATATGGGTGCTCTACTCTATAGCTATACCCCCCATGCATACAGATGACGTTGTTTTTAAAAAACGTACCATATTGAGACCCCACTCGGAAATCGTCGAAAAGTCATGATTGAGTGTGTCATTCATGTTCTGCCTAATAGCTTCAATTTCGGTAAAGCTTGGCCTTCAAATGAATGACAAATGTTGCGCAAGAATAGATAGTATTGAAAGTTTGACTTAGAAGGTCATCAAGAAAAAGTTTAAGAGAAAGAACGGAATCTTGCGGTACCCCTGACTAAAGATAGAATCAATCCGATTAAATACCATGTAAAAAAACATGTATAATGCGATTGCATAGAAGCTCGATATGAATCGAGAGAAATCACTACCAACACCAAACGCACTAAGCTTCGAAACGAGGGTACCGTGCCACACACGATCGAAAGCCTTGGAAATATCCACAGCAACCACTTTGCTTTCAACAAACTGGTGGAAGGAACGGTCTCCCGTAGAACGACTTCTACGAAAGACATACTGCCGATCGTACAAAAGTGAGTTGGACTCTTGATAGTTAAACAAGTGGTAATTAACCATGCTCTCCATTACCGTACACTCAAAAAAATACGTTAGTAGATTTACTAATTTTTTTTTGCTAATGCTAGTTAGCTAACTTTTAGCAAATTTTTAGTTGAGATTAGCATGTTAGCAAAAAATTCTTGTAAACTTCATTTAGCACATTAGCAATTTTAAACAAACGTTGAACTAATTTCTTTTGCTAAGATTTGAAATTGAGTTGACAACATTTTTACAAGATTTTTTGCTAACATTAGCAAAAATAAATGGTAAATTTTTTTTATTTTCAGAAAACTTAAAATGGCTCTATCTCGGAAACTAAGCCAGATAGAGCAAAATGGAGGGCATTTTTGGTTCTTAGAATCTCCATACTTTCGCGGGTCCTCTTCACATGTGTGGACCCTAATGGGCCCTAACTTTGGATCCAAAAAAGTTAGCATTCCCGAAAATTTTAAAATGCTCATATCTCGGTAAATATTGCCGACACAACAAAAAGTCCAAAAGCATTTTTGTAGCTCTCAATACGTAGAACAAGACCGCAAAATAGTCAAAAGCTGTCCGTGCAATATTTTTGAAGTTATCGAGTTTTTTAATTCTCAAGGCCCCAGTGGTCCCCTATAATTACGTATCTCAAAAACTAAGCAAGGTAGAGCGAAACGGACACAAATTTTGGATCAAAAACTATGACGATTTTTAAGGAACCCAACTAGGTCTAGGCCCATCGGGGTCTGGACCTATCGGGTCCGAACCCAATGGGGTCCTCAAATGTGTCAAAAAAAAAAAAATTTAGTTAACTAATTATTGGCAAAAGATTTTTGCTAACTTTAGCAAAATAATTGTGGGTTCAAAATCAGCAAATTTTCTTGTAGGTTTACAAGCTTTTTTTGCTAACATTACAGTTTTTTTTTTTTGAGTGTAAATACGATTCGTACATTGATACGAAAGTTTATTTTATAAAATACTGCAGGGATTTTGCTTTGTGTATTTTATACATAAGTCTATTTTTAATCTTTCGTGCATTCTTAAAGTCATTGCATTTTGCTTAGATAAGTATGTAATTCTTCATCCCATCATCATATTCCTGTTTTTGCTGGGATATCCATGCAACTTTAAATTTAACCAACTTATTCCTCTATACTCGTACGTACGTTCGTACGTATAACAAACGGTTTAGGCCGTTAGCCTTGAGTTTTTTTTTTTATCTGTATTAATTTAATGTGTCCATTTGTTAAATCATCGGGGGAACTGCTTTAATTTATAGATGCTTTTGTTTTTTTTTTTGTTTTGTAGTCTGTATATTATTAATTTTTTTCTAAAATAACTTTGGCATTTAAAAGAAAATGAAAACGAAAACAAGCATTGCAATGCGGATTTTTTTTGTGGTGTTTTTGTAAAGTTTTTCATCAATATTAATAATAATCTGTTTCTTGGCTTTTGAGTTGGTAGTTGAGAAAAAAAAAAATTGGATAGGGGAAAAAGTTGTTTTAAAACTGAAGTGATGATGTAATTTAAAAAACACCTATGAATTTTGAGCTTAAAGATTTCGGAAAACCTAAGATTTTTGAAGATCTCATAAATATTTATTTACTTAGAGCTTTTATGAAATTGATCCTAATGAAACTAAATGGTTAAAGTGCATCTGTTAGGAATTATGACCTACTAAAACCTTAATCCCACAAATTCCAAGTTTGATCCTTGTAACGTCGTGGCGAGCAATTGGCGCCAACCAAGAAAACCAATATCACAACATCTGCTTGTGAAAATACACATGTCTGGAGGCTACAGCTGGCAGCCTAAGCACCAGACTCGGGTGCTATCGGATAATCACAGATTCTTTTCTAAATCAACATGACTACCGAAACCACAACTAATGAAATGTGGCCCGTTGTTCAGTATGGAACCTTAGGAATCAATATATAAATCAACCTAGTCAAGAAAGCCGATTCTTAAGGTTTTATCAAAGGTTTTTGAATTGGTTTGACTGCTGATTTGCATTTAGAATAATTCCCCTTCATTGGAGATGGTTTTCGTGTTCACGCTTTTTAGCTCGGCATGAGCCCCGGCTTGGGCGCCATATGCTAAAATATGATAAAAGTAAATTTTACTGAATTTCTTTGTATATATATATTATTAAAACTAAATTAAAACTTAAAACGATAGATTTTGCAATTCTGAAATTTAAAACGTGTTTTTTAAATTGTCGGTTCTGTGAAACTGCGGTACATGTAGAAACTTTTATATGAATTGTGTTGATTGCTGTTGTGCATTAAACATGATTTCCCTTCATTTATGATATTTTCTGTGTTCCCGCTCTGCAATTCCGCATAAGACCCGTCTTGGGCGCCATTTGCTTAAACAAGCTATTAGTCAATTTCGAGCTAGCTACAGAGAGTGAATGAAGTGTAGAAACTTTTAAGTGAGTACCTTACAGGATTCTCCTTTGATGGTTTCTGTGTTCCCGCTTTGCAATTTGGCATGGACCCCGTCTTAGGCGCCATTTGCTAAAACAATTTTACCGAATTTCTTTGTTTATTTATTATTAAAACCAAATTTACTTATCGATTTTATAAATTGCAGCTGTATGATTGTGAAGAAGAAGAATTCCGTGTAGAAACGTTTATGTGAATTTTTTAATTCTACTTTATTGGTGATGATTTCTGTGTTTCCGCTCTTCAATTTCGCATGAGCTCCGGCTTGCACATTTTTCTAACATATACTATTATTCAATTTTACCAAATTTCTCAGTTTATTTATCTCTTATTAAAACCAAATTGAAACCTTAATAGGTTTTGCAGAAACATTAACATGGGTATCAAGCTAGCTACCGAGTGTTCAGTGACGATATATAACAAGATTTTAGTCCTTTCATCAAAACGGCTGAATGCCTTTAATAAAGATACTGAAACCCAATTTATGATAGGTTAAACTCAACTGACTTCTTGTAGAATATCCCGTATTAAATGGCAATTGCTTAATGAAAAGAGAACTAAAACGCTTTTTGTATTTGGATGAGGGGAAATCCAACAGCTGTATGATTGTGAAGGAGAAGAATTTAGTATAGAAACTTTTATGTAAATGTTGAACTATTTTGATTGCTGTTGTGCATTTAGCATGATTCCCCTTTATTGTTGATGATTTCTGTGTTCCCGCTTTGCAATTTGGCATGGGCCCTATCTTGGGCGCCATATTACATTAGTCAATTTTACAGAATTTCTTTAGTATGACAAGGTAAACACAACTGACCTCTTGTAGAATATCCCGTGTTCTATGGAAAATGTCTAATGCAAAGAGAACTAAAACACTTCTTGAATTTGGAAAAATGAAAACTCAACAGCTGTAGGATTGTGAAGGAGAAAATTTCAGTGTAGAAACTTTTATGTGAATATTGAATTGTTTTGATTGCTGTTGTGCATTAAGCATGCTTCTTTTCATTGGTAACGGTTTCTGTGTTCCTGCTCTGCAATTCCGCATTGGCCCCGGCTTGGGCGCCATATGCTAACACATGCTATCATTGAATTTTACCGAATTTCTTTCTTTATTAGTCTATTAAAACCAAATTGAAACCTAAACCGGTTTTGAAATTCTGAAAATCTAAAACTCGGTTTATAAATTGGTCGGTTTTTGAGAAACTGTAACAAAGGAAACAAGCTAGCAACAGAGTGTGCATGAAGTGATGGTTTAAAACAAGATTTTAGTTCATTTACCGAAACGGTCGAACGGTCTTAAATAAAATACTAAACCCAAATTAATGATAAGGTAAACACAACTGACTTCTTATAAAATATACCGTAATCTATGGCAATTGTCTAATGCAAAAATAAGTAAAACGATTGTGAAGGAGAAGAATTCAGTGTAGAATCTTTTATGTAAATATTTATCATCATCATCATCTTTTGGTGTTACAGACCGGGGTGGGCCTTAACCTTGTCCACTTTCTTCTTCCATTCGGATCTATCTTGCGCAGAGTGTTTCCAGTTGTTAATGCCAACTTTTCTACAATCTTCTTCTACTCCATCAAGCCATCTTGATCTCGGTTTTCCTCTTGCTCTTGTGTTGTAGAGCATGTTAATATGGTTCTTCGTCATTATTGATGGTTTCTGTGCTTCCGCTCTGCAATGCCGCATTGGCCCCGGCTTGGGCGCCATAAATGCGGTTTTTAAATTCGTTGGTTTTTAAGAAACTGTGACATAGGAATCAAGCCAACTACAGAGTGCGCATAAAGTGACGATTTATAATAAAATTTTAGTTCATATATTGAAACGTTCGAATGTCTTGAATAAAGATCAAAAATAATTATTATTAAACACTTTGAAAATATACTTCTTCCTCCATCCAATATTACAGAACATGAACAAGTTTGTTTGCATTAAGATCACATGTTCAATAAGCAAAGTAACTGCAAGTTTTGCAGTTCAAAAGCAATAACAACAAAAACACTGGACTGCAAAAAATAACACAACAATGTGCATGATCGATTTTTAAGCCCGAGTAGCCAACCAGACAGACAGACAATAATAAAAATTATAAAATTGCATGCGCAATTTTTTTTTTATTTTTATGATGCAACATGTTTTTCTTTTAAGCAAATCTATCTCATACTCGTATACAATGCGTTTTGCCGACTTCTTCATTAATTACGTCTCCGCTAGCATCTCTGTCCATCTTAAGTGAACGTGTTTTGGATGCAAATTATGTATATAGTGCAATTACCGACTGGTTATTAACTACAACCATCCATATAACTATCCAGCCAGCCAACCAACCAACCATCCAACTATTCATCCAACGATCCATCCAGCGTTAAGGAATCATAAAACAACTAAAAAAACATAATCATTTTATTTTTCAAGGACGTTGTTGTATAATTAATCCTGTTGAAATGTGAAACAGCTGGAGGTCAGCTGCATTCATAAGTGCCACATTAAGAAACTGGTTCGTTGATTTTAGTATCGAGTTACATAATAAAAATAATAATAATGACGAAGATGTTGATGATGATGAAATTTAAACTAATCAAAAAAAAAAATTTAGTACAACAAGTTCTTCTTATGCAAAGTTGAAAAAAAAAATAACGAGTTTTTACACTTAAAGAAAAAACTTTAACGAGATAAACAAATCTCTTAGACATTTTCTTCCACTACATCATCTTGTTGATTAAGTTGTTTATCACACTTTTTTTCCTCGTGTAAAGAATGAATTAGATTTGGTTTCTGATTCTCGGAGTCGAAAGCAATAAAAATTCTACTCGAACCTTCGATTTTTAAATTTTTCTATACGCCTACAGTTATGCTTTGATCAAAAAAGTTTTTGACATGTTTCTTTTACAACACTAAAACATAAACACATAAACCACAATTTTTTTTAATTTCTTTCTGTGTATAATTAAGAATGCATTGTATAAAATCTTCTCAACAATTGTAATTAAAATTAAATTAAGGTTTGGTATTGTTGTAATTATAAATGATTCATGCAGATAAGCCCACATTATGAAATTTTTGTCTGTTTTGTTTCTAGTGGCATACAAGAAGAACCAACCTCAATTTTTTTTATAAGGCGCTATATGTAAAAACGCTAAATCCGATGAAAATGATTATTGCCAGCTTAAACTCAGTTTTTGCTTCCCTGAAATTTTATTTGAAAAATACACTACACTTTTTTTCAGATGCAGTTCGTACACAAAAAGAATTGAAAACGAATTTCAATCAACAAAAACGCGGTTTCAATTAATTTTTTAATTGAAACTTCTCCGACGAAGAAAATTGTTACAGCAATCAGCAAATTGTAGGTGAATAATTGATTTTTTTTTAAATCAATCACTTTTTCGATTTTGATCACAAATTTTATCAATATTTTATTTAAAATCAATTAAAATAATGATTGATTTAACGAATGAATTGTAAGCTTATAACAAAATTCTGAACAAGTTCATATTTTTTTTTCCAATGTGTTGCCGACAATAAAAAAAAGTAATAGCCGATTATAAAGAATATTTTTGAATTAATGTATTCAAATGAATCAAAGTGCTCTAAGGGCACTAATAGGGCAGTTAGAGCGGTTGGAGCAGATTTTAAAAAATGTCGTTTTGTGTGGGAGCCCCCTTAGAAATTGGAGAGAGGGTATTAGTTTGTTCCAAAGAAATATTTAGACGTAAAAATTAATGGGGGTCGATCTTATAAAGGACTCCTCTATGGCGCACCATTAGAGCAATACTTAGAAATGATTTTAAGATTGGAAAATTAAAATAAAATTTTTTTAAAAAATTTTAAAAAATAGTAATAATCGTTATCCCACGATCCTCCTGGGCAAAAAATTTGTAGAATCGATAGATGTTTTACACAAAAAAATTTCAAAAAAATCGAAGAGTACAAACATTTTCAAAAATGAGATTTAAATTTTAAAACTTAAAAATCGCATACTAGAGCGCTTTTAAGAATTTTTTGGGATTTTTTTTTTTTAATAGTACATAAAAAAACAAAAATTTTGAACAAAAAAAAAAAATTGAAATTTGGACCATTATGGAAGAAGTTATGATTAAAAGAAGTTTGAGTAAAGAAACAAACTACCAATTTTTAAAAATTCGATATCTTTTGAACGGGTCATCAAAAAAATCTGAAAATTTACCACGAAGGAGTTTTCGAAGGGTACTAAAAAATGTAAACAAATTGGGAAAATCTATATAATTGATCAGTGATCGATTTTAAGACATTCTAGCGATGCCCGTCTGTCTGTCTGTGGAAATGGTGATCTCGGCCAAATATTACACAGAGATGAGGGAAGCTTAACATATTTATTGGAAGTTCTCCCAAGCAGTTTGGTATTGCATTTGAACGATATCGGTTCAGCGGTTCAAAAGTTATGAACGAAAATGTAATTTTGGTACATTCAACATAACCTAAAAAAACAAAATACTTTAATTCGGCTGCCGATTGACAACATAACAAAATTGATCACCGAATGGTATCTAAACAAGTACGAACATATTTCTTGACAAAAAAATAAAAAAATCGTGGATTTGTTTACCAAATTTTTTTTTTCGCCGAAATTTTTTTAAATTTTTTTTTTCTTTCAAAAGTAGTTTCCTTTTAAATAAAGTTTTTTTGCAACAATCTTTTTGAAATTGTGGAGGGTATCAATACATTCGGCAAAGCCAAATTTAACTTTTTTACTTGTTATTAATTTAAATTCTTGAATTTTTTTATGAAATTTGATGAATCCATTTGAAATTTACAGATTTAATTCGAAACTACATCTGAAATTGTAAAATTTTCATAACAATTCGAAAATTTAAGTTGGAATTCGAAAAGTTCATTTTAAATTCGAAAAGTCCATTTTAAATTCGAAAAATGTCAATTTAAATTCATGAAAATTTATTTAAAATTCAAAAACAAATAATGAAATTCGAAGAAATTAATTGGAAATCGAAAATAAACAATGGAAATTTATAGAAAACTAGCTATACCCGGTCCGCGTTGCTGGCCCTAAAAAAAAATATTTTATATTGCATCTTAATTTAAATATAGTGTCGGACAAATCTAAAGCACGGGGCCGGGCCCAGCTAGTAACCTTTGGTTCCACCCCCAGTTAGCACTATCTATAGAGAAATCTCAACAAAATCGGTTCAGCCATTTTTGCGTGATTTCGAAACAGACATAACGTTAAGTATAGTACAAAAGGGCATGTAATTTATCGCATTTTTAGCGAATCTTGATAGTCTAAAGTTCCATGCTGCATACTCGATTAGTACTATCTGTGATGCAAATTTCATTGACATCAGTTTTGTCGTTTTTGTGTGATTGCGAAAGAGGAGGAAATAACTTTTTATTTATGAAAAACGGGAGTGATATTGTAAACCCTTTTGCCGAATCGCGCGCTATACATATGACCTACAGTTCCCGCTTGGTTAGTTCTATTAGTAGTTACAGATTCGGCTTATCCGTTTTTGCGTGATTTCACAACAGGCAGATATAACGTTCAGTATAAAACTAAGGGGCTTGTAAATTTACGCCTCTTTGTTCAATCGTGGTCAGTATAGTACTAAAGGCGTTGCTATTTTGATCCCTTTTTCCAATAACGATCCTTTATGGCCTACATATGCACTTGGTTATCACTGTATGTAGTGAAAATGTCAAGAGAATCGGTTCAGCTCTTTTTGTGTGATTGCGAAATCGGCAGACAATGTCCATTATAGTACAAAGGGGCGTGTCATTTTACGCCCCTTTTTCCAATCGAAGTTAAACATGGCCTATAGTTCCGCACTTGGTTAATGTAAAAATTCGATTTTGCCACGCCCCTCCGCCCACACGCAAAAAATTAAAAATCTGACTGCACAGTGTTACTCCCTAGGCTATTCTGAATATTCCCTGAAAATTTTATCAAGATCGGTCCAGCCATTTTCGCGTCCATAAGGAACATACATATAGCCGTTTTTTGCATTATTGAAATAACTTTCAATTCAATACAAAAGTTGCATGGCATTTTACGCTACTTTGTCCGATAACGCTCAAATTTGGAACATAGTGAGTACTCAGTTAGTACTATCTTTGATATAAATTTCATCAAATTCGGTTCATCCATTTTTTATATATAGATGTCATTAGTGGTGGAATGCAAAAATTGGATTTTGCCACGCCCCTCCGCCCACAGACGGAAAATCAAAAATCCGACTTGACAGTGTTACTCGCCAGGCTATTCTGAATATTCCCTGAAAATTTCATCAAGATCGGTCCAGCCGTTTTCGAGTCCATACGGAACATACATACATACATACATACCCACATACATACACACATCCATTTTTATATATGGGGCATTCCATGTGAAATCGGACACTTTGAAAAACTTTTTTTTTAGATTTTCCCAATTTGTTTACAGTTTTTAGTACCCTTCGAAAACTCCTTCGTGGTAAATTTTCAGATTTTTTGGATGACCCGTTCAAAAGATATCGAATTTTTAAAAATTGGTAGTTTGTTCCTTTACTCAAACTTCTTTTAATCATAACTTCTTCAATAATGGTCCAAATTTCAAATTTTTTTTTTCAAAATTTTTGTTTTTTTACGTACTTTCTAAAAAAAAATCCCAAAAAATTCTTAAAAGCGCTCTAGTATGCGATTTTTAAGTTTTAAAATTTAAATCTCATTTTCGAAAATGTTTGTACCTTCGATTTTTATGAAATTTTTTTGTGTAAAACTTCTATCAATTCTACAAATTTTTTGCCCAGGAAGATCGTGGGATAACGATTATTACTATTTTTTAAAATTTTTTGAAAAAATTATATTGTAATTTTTCAATCTAAAAATCATTTCTACTGCTCCAATGGTGCGTCATAGAGGGGTCCTTTATAAGGCCGACCCCCATTAATTTTTACGTCTTAACATTTCTTTGGAACAAACTAATACCCTATCTCCAATTTCTAAGGGGGCTCCCACACAAAACGACATTTTTTAAATTTGTTCCAACCGCTCTAACTGCCCTAATACTGCCCTTAGAGCAACAAAATGTATGACCGACACACAATATTTTTTTATTCCAAACATTTTCTCTGAACACACCTACCCTCTATCTTTAACTGTTAAGGCGGTCCCCATACAATTTTTTTTATTTTTTGTAAATTTGTTTTATTTAATCAGCTTCTACCGGTCCAATGGTGCATCCGAGAGGGGTCATTAGTGAAACCGACCCCCATTTATTTTTACCCTACAACATTTTTTCAAAACATACCTACGCCCTATCTCCACTCCCTAAGTAGGCTCCCATACAAATAACAGTTGGGGCAAATTTTATAAAAATTAATTTTGAATGGGAGCCTACTTAGGAAGTGGAGATAGGGCGTAGGTATGTTTTGAAAAAATGTTGTGGGGTAAAAATAAATGGGGGTCGGTCTCACTAATGACCCCTCTCGGACGCACCATTGGACCGGTAGAAGCTGATTAAATAAAACAAATTTACAAAAAATAAAAAAAATTGTATGGGGACTGCCTTAACAGTTAAAGATAGAGGGTAGGTGTGTTCAGAGAAAATGTTTGAAATAAAAAAATATTGTGTGTCGGTCAAACATTTTGTTGCTCTAAGGGCACTATTAGGGCAGTTAGAGCGGTTGGAACAAATTTAAAAAAATGTCGTTTTGTGTGGGAGCCCCCTTAGAAATTGGAGATAGGGTATTAGTTTGATCCAAAGAAATGTTAAGACATAAAAATTAATAGGGATCGGTCTTATAAAGGACCGCTCCATGACGCACCATTGGAGCAGTAGAAATGATTTTAAGATTGAAAAATTACAATATAATTTTTTCAAAAAATTTTAAAAAATAGTAATAATCGTTATCCCACGATCTTCCTGGGCAAAAAATTTGTAGAATTGATAGAAGTTTCACACAAAAAAATTTCATAAAAATCGAAGAGTACAAACATTTTCAAAAATGCGATTTAAATTTTAAAACTTAAAAATCGCATACTAGAGCGCTTTTAAGAATTTTTTGCGATTTTTTTTTAGAAAGTACATAAAAAAACAAAAATTTTGAAAAAAAAAATTTGAAATTTGGACCATTATTGAAGAAGTTATGATTAAAAGAATTTTGAGTAAAGGAACAATCTACCAATTTTTAAAAAATCGATATCTTTTGAACGGGTCATCCAAAAAAACTGAAAATTTACCACGAAGGAGTTTTCGAAGGGTACTAAAAACTGTAAACAAATTGGGAAAATCTAAAAAAAAAGTTTTTCAAAGTGTCCGATTTCACATGGAATGCCCCATATATAGATCAATTGATATTTAAAAAAGATCAATTTTAATTTGGGAAAGATCAATTGAAGTTTGAAAATGAACAGAAAGGTCAATTGACATTCGAAAAAGATCAGTTTGAAATTTAAAATTATGAACCGAAATTCGAAAGAGATAAATAAATATTCAAAAAAACAATTTAATATATTATTATATTCGACCTTTTTATTCTTAAATTTAGAAAATAAGATATTTGAAAAAATGCCTCGAGCTTAAATATTTTATTTTCTAATTTAAAAAAAAATCAATTAAAATACATATTCAAAAAATCATTAAAATTCTTAAAAAATCGAAATTTAACAAGATCAATTAATATTCAAAAAAGATTAATTGATATTTAAAAACGATCAAGTTGAATTCGAAAATATCAATTTTAAATTTATTTTTCGAAATTTGTAAAGGATCGACTTAAATTCAAAAAAGATCACTTGAAACTGGAAAAAAATTAATTGTAGTTCTTAAAAGTTCAAATCTTATTCGAAAAAGATTAATTTAAATTTAAATAAAATTTAAATTCGAATAAAATTAAAATTCGAGAAAAATTATATTAAAAAACATTAAGTGAAATTGATATTTCTAAAACATCAATATATAAAATTTGGAAACGGGTACCTTGCGTGACCTTCCCTATCGCAATAAAAAATTTTAAACTCATTTATTAAGACATTAAACCTTAAATTGGACAATTTTGTGATTATTTGCAATATTTTTTCAATCCACGCCACACAAAAGGGGGCGGACCTAAAAATACATATAAAAAAATTTCGTTTCTCAGAGGTTGGTTTAGTTTAAGAAGGGGAACCTTTTTCCCCTGGTCCGATTTTTCCCATTTACGAACTCAACCTGCCTACGACCACGAGACATATATGCGAAAAACTTCAGCACTCTAGCTGTTTCACTTTAGACAACGTCGTGTAATCAACAGACAAACGGGCGGACATGCGGACATTAATAGAACGACTTAGAATCAATCATGGATCAATAAAATATAATATATACTTTATGGACTTCCCCACCGATGTTTTGATGCGTTACAAACGGAATGACAAAGTGAGTATACCACATTAGTCTGACATTTTTCTATATAGCAAAATTTTCTTTCTCCGATTTTCAAATTCCGGGAATTTTTTTATTCTCCTAGGCTTAAAACTTATGTGGTACCAATTTGAGAATAATCGAAAAAATTAACCCGTTGCGCCCGGCGGTCAAAAATTTGGATTTTTGAAAAATAAAAAAAAAAAAATAATAAAAAAGTAAATGCATCTTTCGACACATTGAATTTTTTAATTTTGATGTGCTGATCACGAATGTCAAAAAAATTTTAAAATTGGTCAAACGGTTTTCGAGATATCGCTGTTTGAAATTTACAAAAAATGGCGGTTTTTCCCTACGCACAAGATTTTTTTTTTTTAAAAAGTCTCAAAATTTCATTCCGTTTACCCTTTCATACCCTTGCGACAGTCTTTAATTAAAATCAAATTTGAGGCAAATCCGATCATTTTAACCCGTGGCGCCCTTCGGTCAAAATTTTGGACTTTTGGAAAATTTTCACCAAAATTTTGGATTTGTGAAATACATAATTTTTATTAATTTTAGCATGCTGAATAACGATATCAACAAATTTCAAAAATCGGTCGAGCGGTATTCGACATATCGCCATTTAACATTTGTCAAAAAAATTTCAAAATGGCAGTATTTTCTTACGTCCAAGAAATTAAAAAAAAAAAAAACTCAAAACTTTTTTACCTTGACGTTTTCATAGAGCTTGATACAATCTTTCATTTAAGCCCAATTTGAGCCAAGTCCGTTAATCTTAACCCGAGGCGCCCTGCGATCAAAGTCTAGAGTTTTTCGTGAAAAGTTTATAAAAAACCAAAACTTTGATCGATGGGATTTGGCTCAAATTAAGTTTAAATGAAAGACTGTCTCAAGCTCTATGAAAGAGTCAAGGCAAAGAAATTTTAAGACTTTTTTTAAAACATTTCTTGAACGTAGGAAAAAACCGATGTTTTAAAAATTTTGAAATAATGATATCTCGAAAACCGATCGATCGATTTTAAATTTTTTTTCATATTTGTGCTCAGCGAAATTAACAAATATGATGTGTCGAAAGATAATTTTTTTTAAATTTAATTTTTTGAAATTTTTCAAAAATCCTAAACTTTGACCGCCGGGCGCCACGAGTTATTTAAATCGGATTGGCCTCTTTTGTACCACATAAGCTTTAGACATAGGACAATAAAAATTTGCCTGGATACTTGGGACAATCGAAAGTTGAAGAAAAAATGCCAGTCTAATACCACATACTGTGGTAGAAAAAATCTCAGATTCTAAGACATTTTTCCTATAGAAAAAGTCTCAGATTCGGAGATATTTTTCCAATAGAAAAAGTCTTTAATTCGGAGACATTATTCCTACAGAAAAAGTCTCAGATTCTGAGTCATTTTCCTATAGAAAAAGTATCAGATTCTAGTACATTTTTTCTATGGAAAAAGTCTCAGATTCTGAAACATTTTTCCTATGGAAATAGTGTAATTTTTCCTATAGAAAAAGTCCTAAATTCTGAGACATTTTTCCTACAGAAAAAAGGTCTTAGATTCTGAGACAGTTTTCCTATAGAAAAAAAGTCTCAGATTCTGAGACATTTTTCCTATAGAAAAAGTCTCTGAGACAGAAAAAGACTCAGATTCTGAGACATTTTTCCTATAGAAAAAATTTCAGAATCTGAGGCATTTTTCCTATTAAAAAAGCCTCAGATTCTGAGGCACTTTTACTATAGAAAAAACCCTCAGATTCTGAAACATTTTTCTTGTTGAAAATGTCTCAGATTCTGAGACATTTTTCCTATAGAAAAAGTGTCAGATTCTGAGACATTTTTTTTATTCAAAAATTGTTAGATTCCGAGACATTTTTTTGTAGAAGAAATCACAGATTCTGAGACGTTTTTTGTATAGGAAAAGCCTCAGATTCTGAAACATTTTTCCTGTAGAAAAAGTCTCAGATTCTCTTTTCAATTTTCCTAAAAAAAGTCTCATATTCTAAGAAATTTTTCTTATAAAAAAGTCTAAAAAACTGAGACATTTTTTCTAGAAAAAGTGTCAGATTCTGAGACATTTTCTCAGACACATTCAAAAAATATTGAACTCCAAAAAATTTTTTTTTAATTTAAAGTTTTGGGATCAAAAGCTTCTTAAAATTCCAGAAAATTTTTGTTGACATTTTCAAAACCACAATTGAAACAGAATTTTAAGGGATTTGAAATATGTTTGCTTAAAAAATTATTTAATCGACTGGAATTTATTTACATTAACCTCTTATATTAATTATCTCCACTTATGTGTTTATTAACATTATATCATAAATATTTTAGCTCCTAACCATAACCACTAACAGTTTGTTTTATTTACTAAAGACATAATTTAATTAGTCACAATTTAAAGATTTAATCTCGAACATTTATACAAAAAAATACAAACGAAAACACTAAGAAACAATAAATTCATAATATGTTTCGCAAAAGAAAAAAAATTAAATTAACAATTTGTTATGTTTTTCTGAAAAAAAGTTTTTCCTACTTTACAAATGAAAATACTAATACTCGCATGTGGAAATAACCAAAAATAGCAAAAAGAAAATTCAAAACTCATTGAAAGAAAATGAGAAAAACCAACCAACATGAATTCAACACACTTGAGTGCACCTGAACCACAAATATAGATAAAAAACAAAAAGATGAACAAAATGCTTTTTTTGTTTTCTTCATCTTGGGAAATAACAGGTAAACCTGGATTTGAATGATCCACCACTTGGGGATAGGGATATGTAGAAGTTGGACATTGCATTTTCAATTAATCGATCTGGAGCGCCATAAAGTATATAAATGCGATATCTTCGTGACCTGATGTTCTAACACCGATTTCGTTGATTGACACAAATGGCGCCCAGTTTGGGGCACCTTTAATATGTTTGTATTCTACAAGAAAATGCTATTCGTTTTGGCTCTAATATAAATAAAAAACAAAAAGTTGAACAACATGCTGTATTTATCTTCTTCATCTTTGGAAATACCAGGTAAACCTGATTTTGAATGATACTCCACTTTGTGAAAAAGGGTATATAAGTAGGACATTACGTTTTCAATTAATCGATATATTGGCCTGGAGAACCATAAAGTATATAAATGCGATATCTTCGCTTTTTTTTGCTCTGATTCTCTCACACCGATTTCGGTAAATGACACAAATGGCGCCCAGCTTGGGGCCACCTTTAAAGTTTTGCAATCTACAAGAACATGTCAATCGTGTTGGCTCAAGTTTTTTCTGTTACGATTTATGAAATTCCCTAGTGCTCTTTTAAAATCTTGTATATCGAGACTAACCTGCATCTGTTTATTTTTTTTTGTTTTATAATTTTTTGGCTTCATCTCTTTTTTTAGTTGTGCAAAAAAGTAGAAAAATGAAAAATCATCTTGCAAAAAAAGAAAACTGGCAGAAATAAAAATTGAGTAATTTAAACATAAAGATAACAATTTTCCAAATGATTTTTTTTTACACATACCCAGACAGTTATTAAAAAAACTTATGCAGACTTGAATTTATAGACAATAGAGTTTTTTAATTTGTTAAAGAAATTTTAAACCTTTACGAAGAAAAAATTTAAATTTCAGAAAATTAAATTGTAGTTTTTAAGGCTGCAAAAATTCCAATAGTTTTAGTGAAACAAAATTAAAAATGCAAAAATAAAAAAAAAAAAATTACTCACATTCTGTAATTTTTCAAACAGAAAAAGTATCAGATTTAAAAACTCTAATATGTTAGAGAAAACCAGAGAAAAACATAATTTTTACCATAGTGGAGGGGGATATGAATTATTAAACAAAAATGTTCCCAAATAACACTAGTTTACAAATGAGTGTAACACCAGTTTACATATTTGAAAAATTATTCGATTCACGATATTTGACACTTATTTCTAAGTAAAATCGCACGCTGATTCCGAAAATGTAGTCAACAAAATTAAAAGTAGAACAGTTTTTAAGATATTGCCAAATTCCATATTTTAAATGAAATTCAATTTTGCCGCAGATATTTTTATTTAAATAAATTAATTTTTTTAAAAAGTTAAAAAATTTAAAAGTTAGCAATATCTCCAAAAAATTCAGAATCTGTTATATTTTTCTTAAAGAAAAAGCATCAGATTTGAAGAAATTTTTTTTCTGATAAAAATCTTAAATTCATTTTTCGAAGAAGTAAATTGAGATTATTAAATATTTTTCTCAGAGAAAAATTTGCACACGTCAGATTATAAGACATTATCTCGAAATCTCAAAAATTGACCAATGGTCAATGTCTATGACCTATAGGAAAAATACATATTTTCGAATCTATTTTTTTTGAATGTGGGATTTATTTTTAGGAAATATGTATAATTTATAATATCGTAATAGGAAAATATGCGACATCTCACATTTTCCTACAGCAAAATGTCAGATTCAGAATGTTTTTTAAGCGGTAAAAGTCTTATTTTCTATGAAAGTTTTTAATAGAATTCAAAATCTCACAAATCTTTCCAACAAATCTTTCTATGATTTTCATATATTTTTTGTACCAAAAATGTCTCAGATTCTAAGAATCTAAGAATTTTTCTATACAAAAAATATCTTAGAGTCGGAGAATTTAAGATTTTTTCTTTACAAAAACTGCCTTAAAATCTAAGAATTTTTCTTTACAAAAAATGTCTGAGAATTTTCCATACGAATGTGTGACTTTAAACTTAAGAACTTTTGTGATCAGCAAATCTTATAGAATTTTTCGGTTTTTAGAATTTGTCTTTTTTAAAGTGTCAAAATTTTTCTATACGACAAATCTCTCAAAGTCTGCAAAGGTTTTCAATATGAAAAATGTTTCAGAATCTAAGACTTTTTCAAAACAAAAATCGTCTTAGAATCTGAAAATTTTTAATACGAAAAATGTTACAGAATTTGAGAATTTTTCTGTAAAAAAATTCTCAGAATCTAAAATTTTTTACGAAAAATATCTTGGAATCTGAGAATTTTTCTATACGAAAATATCTGAGAATTTTCTATTCGAAAAATGTCTGAGAATTTTCTATTCGAAAAATGTCTGAGAATTTTCTATTCGAAAAATGTCTTAGAATCGATGAATTTTTGTATAGGAAAAATTTCTTAGAATTTGAGAATTTTTCTATTTAAAAAATTTTTAGAATCTGACAGTTTTTCTATACGAAAAATGTCTCAGAATCTAAAAAATTTTTTATACATATATTTTTTTATACAAAAAATAAGAATTTGAAAAATTTTTTGACATCTGAAAATTTTTCTGTATGAAAAATGGAATCTAAGAATTTTTGTATACGAAAAATTTCTCAGAACCTGAGAATTTTTCATTACAAAAACTGGCTCAGAATCTAAGAATTTTTCTTTACGAAAAATGTCTCAGAATCTGACAATTTTTCTTTACGAAAAATGTCTCAGAATCTGAAAAATTTTCAATACGAAATATGTCCCAGAATCTGAAAATTTTTCTATATAAAAAATGTATCAGAATCGGAGAATTTTTCAATACAAAAAGTATCTCAAAATCTTAGAGTTTTTTTATAGGAAAAATTTCTCAAAATCTAAGAGTTTCTTTATACCGAAAATTTCTCAGAATTAAAGAGTTTTTCTGGACGAAAATTTTTTTAATATCTGAGAATTTTTTTAAACGAAAAATGTTTTAGAATATAAGAATTTTTCTATACGAAAAATGTCTCAGAACCTGAGAATTTTTCATTACGAAAATTATCTCAGAATCTGAAATTTTTCTTCACCAAAATTGTCTCAGAATCTGAGAATTTTTCTTCATGAAAAATGTCTCAGAATCTGAAAAATTTTCCATACGAAAATGCCTCAAAATCTCAGAATTTTTCTATACTAAAAATGTCTTAGAATCTGAGAATTTTTCTATACAAGGAATTTTTCTATACGAAAAATGTCTCAGAATCAGACAATTTTTTTTACGGAAAATGTCTCAGAATCTGGGAATTTTTATTTACAAAAAATGTCTTAAAATCTGATCATACGAAAAAATTATAATTTTTCGATATGAAAAATGTCTCGGAATATGAGAATTTTTCTATACGAAAAATGTTTCAGAATCTGAGAACTTTTCTATACGAAAAATTTCTCAGAATCAGAGAAATTTTATATTCGGAAAATGTCTCACAAGTATCTCAACCCTTATGAACCGATTTGCATGAAACTTAAAATATATATAAAAGAGACAATTCTATGGTTGGGGTGTCTCGGCTTATCGGCCACAACGGGGATTTAGGGGTTCAAAGCATGGGTCAAAAAATGGCGAAAAAATCGTTTTTTGGATTTTTCAGCTATTTCATTCGAAGAAACTATATGATGTTTACATATGAGAAGAAAGGTTTTTTTTAATGCCTATCCAATGGTGGCATAACCTTGTAAAAATTCGGCTTCGTCAAATACTTTTTCCATGAAAATGTGTAAATTTCGGTGGGTATTTATATGAAGACATAGACCTACGATATCCATATGAATACGAAATAATCTTTATGAAATTTAAGTCGGAGTTATTGAAATTTTCCCGAAGGTCCACATGGTTTCATAAGGGGACAACGAAATTTTTAAACACTGATATGGCCGCTAAGCCGAGACACCCCAACCTTAAAATCGTCTCTTTACGAAAAATGTCTCAGAATGTGAGAATTGTTTTATGCGAAAAATGTTGCAGAATATGAAAAATTTTTCTGTTTGGATAGTGTCTCAGAATCTAAGAATTTTTCTAAACGAAAAATGCATCAGAATTTTAGAATTTTCTACCCGAAAAACCTCTGATAATTTTCTATACGAATGTATGACTGAGAATCTAAAAATTCTTCTGTACGCAAAATGTTTTACAATTTTAGAATTTTTCTGTACGCAAAATGTTTCAGAGTGTGAGCATTTTTCTATACGAAAAATGTCTCGAGTTCTGCGACTTTTTCTTTATGAAGAATGTTTTAGAATCGAGAATTTTTCTTTACGAAAAATGTCACAGAATCTTAAAGTTTTTCCATACGATTTGTGTCTCAGAATCTGAGAATTTTTCTCAAAAAAATGTCTGGGAATTTGAGAATTTTTCTATGTGAAAAATGTCTCAGAATCTAAGAATCTTTCTACATGAAAAATGTCTCAGAATCTGAGAATTCGTTTATACGAAAAATGTCACAGAATCTGAAAATGTCTCGGAATCTAAGAATTTTTTTATACGAAAAATGTGTCATAATATAAGAATTTTTCTATACGAAAAATGTTTCAGAATCTAAGAAATTTTCTATATAAAAAATGAATCTTAGAATTTTTCTGTACGAAAAATGTCTCAGGATTTGAGAAAATCTGAAAATTGTTCTATACGAAAAATGTCGTAGAATCTGAGAATTTTTCTACACAAAAAATTTTTAAAAAAATTTTTCTATACAAAAATGTTTTGGAATCAGAGAAAAATTCTTTCGAAAAATGTTGCAGAACCGGAGAATTTTTCTATTTGAAAAATGTTTCAGAATCTGTGACAAATGTCTTAAAATCTAAAAATTATTTCATACGAAAAATGTCTAAGAACCTGAGAATTTTTCTGTATGAAAAATGTCTCAGAGTCTGAGAATTTTTCTATACGAAAAATGGCGCAGAATCTGATAATTTTTATATACGAAAATCTCAGAATTGTTTTATGTGAAATATTTCTCAGAATCTGAGAATTTTTCTATAGGAAAACTGTCTCAGAATATGATAACACAGGCACACAAAAAAAAAAAAGTGGCCAGACCCAGAGGGTAGACCCAGTTTTTTCTAGGTTTTTGGGGTCGCTGAATCCGAATATGCCCATAAAAAATCATTTCAATTGCCAGTTTTTCCCCTACCGCCCCCCATTAACCCCCGGGAGGATTGACTTTTAACTGTCATACAAACTTAAAATTAATGTGCACTTTTATGTTCAATTGCCAGCTAAACCCTAAAATGATAACAAAAAAATTATGTGACCCTTCCCTCAACCCCTAGCACGCCCTTACAACCCCCTGAAGGGGGATGAATTTTGAGTGTTTATACAAAATTAGGATGTATATGGATTTCTATGTTTTTTGGACCGCTAAAACCGAATATGACTACAAAAAGTGTATAATACCCCTCCCTAACTCCCTAGTACCCCTTGCTACACCCTACATGGGATTTTATTTTGATTAAATTTGATTAAAGTTTTAATGAAAATTTCAAAATTAAATCAACTATAGGGCGTAGTAAGGGGTGCTAGGGTCAATAAACATTTTTTGTAGTCATATTCGGTTTTAGCGGTCCAAAAAACGTAGAAATCCATATACATCTTAATTTTGTATAAACACTCAAAATTCATCCCCTTTCACGGGGTTGTAAGGGCGTGCTAGGGGTTAGGGGAAGGGTCACATAATTTTTTTGTTGTCATTTTAGGTTTCAGCTGCCAAAAAAACGTAAAAGTACACATTAATTTTATGTTTCTATGAGAATTAAAAGTCAATCCTCTGGGGGGTTATAGGGGGGGCGGTAGGGGGAAAACTGGCAATTGAAATGATTTTTTAAGGTCATATTCGGATTCAGCAACCTAAAAAACCTAGAAATTACTGGGTCTACCCTCTGGGTCTGGCCACTTTTTTTTTTGTGTGCCTGTGTAATTTTTCAATACCAAAAATATCTGAGAATTTTCTATACGAATCTAAAAATTTTTCAGATTCTGGGATTTCTTCGATACAAAAATGTCATACAATTAAAATCTGAAAATTTTTTATACAAAAAATGTCCCTGAATCTGAGAATTTTTCTTTTGAAAAAAGGTCCAGAAACTTGGAATTTTTTAGAATCTGGGAATTTTTTTATATGTAAAGTTTGTTTTAAAATCTAAAAATTATTTCATACGAAAAATGTCTCAGAATCTGACAATTTCTCTCTAAGAAAAATGTCTCAGAATCTGACAATTTTTGTCTAAGAAAAATATCTCAGAATCTGAGAATTTTTCTATATGAAAAATGTCTCATGAATCTGAGAACTTTTCGATATGAAAAATGTCTTAAAATTTGAGAATTTTTCTGTATGGAAAATGTCTCAAAATCTGAGAATTTTCCTATAAGAAACATGTCTCAGAATCTAAGAATTTTTCTATACGAAAAATGTTTTAGAACCTGAGAATTTTTCTATACGAAAAATGTCTGAAAATCTGAGAATTTTTCTATACGAAAAATGTCTCGGAATCTGAGAATTTTTCTATACAAACAAATGTCTCGGAATCTAAGAATTTATCTATACAAAAAATGTCTCAGAATCTGAGAGTTGTTCTATACCAAACTTTTCTGTGACTCGATTTAAAGAAAAATTTAAAAATTTGTATTAAAAAAAATCTTCTCAGAATCGGAGTAAAAAATCAAATTCTTTAATATTGACTTAGCTACAAGTGCTTTGTTTTCTAAAAATTAAAAAAAAAAAATAAGTGGGCTCAAAAAAATTGTGGGTTAGAAAAAAATTTTTTTAAAAAAGTTGTTTGTTCCATTTCAATTAAAATGTTGTTATATTAACAACAAACTTAATTGTATTAAAAAACACAAATTTGTCAATACAATTAATTTGTTTGTTAATAAGCCACATTTTTAATTGAAAATAAACCAATAATACGATAAATTAGTTTGTAAAATTTTTTTATACATAATTTTTGCACTGAAAAAAAAATCAAAGTTTTCACAAATTTTTTACTTTTAAATTTACCACTTAAAAATGTTAGCCATTAATGTATTAAAGTTATTGTCATGGTAATTATAAAAAAAAAATAGTTTCATAATAATTTTTTAAATTTTTGCTTGGGTAACACTTACATTTTAAATAACATTTTTGTTAAATTTTGTTTTTATTTAAGATTATTTTTTAAGTATTGATGGTATTTCGGTTGATGTTTTTTTTATTATTATATTTTTCTTTTTTTTTTGTTAAAGTTGTTAAAAAATTTCAAAAGGAAGTTGTTTAATTTGCTGCAGTTTGTAAGTACTTTCACTTTAAACAATTGCCAATAATTAACGTCAAATGTTTTTCAAATCAATATTGATGGCATTCGAGAGATTTTCATACACTTGAATCTTTTTTCTTTTGCTTTTTTTTGTATTTTTTTCAAAACAATTTTATTTTTTTGCACTTAACGTTTATTATTTTTTTGTAAATGTACGCGAAGTAGTCGTGTGAGCGTTTTATTTTTTTTTAAATATTTTTTCTGTTTTATTATTTTTTTTGCTGTTTAATGCGCTTGCTTGGCAAGTCACTTTCGATTTCTTTGCCAGCCGAACGAGAAATGGCAAAATGATGAGCTTTTTAAATATCGAAAACCGATTTTATTAAAAGAAAAAAAAAATTTAAAGAAAAAAAAATATTGTACAAAAATCACAAGAAAACCAAGTTATACTGCATCCGTTAACGAGTAACCACCGCAACTAAACCACATTCGATCGACGAGATCACGACAATCACACCGTTACGTTACACTCAATACTACGAAAACTTAAAATGTACGTACGTATTTTACGTCTTGTACACAATTTTTGTTTAATGCTGATGATCGTATTTTTTCAATATATTTTTTTTTTTGAAATTTGTTTTTTATTTTTTTTATGATTTTATAATTTTTTTTTTTATAATTTTATTAATTTTTTTTTAGCGAACGGCATTCAAAGGCCATGTAGCATTCCAATCATTTGACTTGACCAACAGTGGTTTGTATTTAATTCACAACTCTTTGGACAACTTTCAGCATACAACCAACCGGTCGGTCGTTGAAGAATATGATTATGAAATATACACTAAATGTAACTTTAGCAACCAACACCAACACCACGTTCCACAAAACGACAACGCCGACGACAGACCGACGACCAATTGACCAATAATAATAATTTCAGAGTGTGATCTTAGTATGTAGTACCAACTTACGTACCACCTTTGAAAGGAATGCAGATCAACTTGTACTTTAAGCAATAATATTAATAACTTGCTATTGCTAGAGATAAAATAAATATTGCAATGCAAATTCAGTTTGTCGTCACAGTTGTAACATTAATTTAAATAAATAATTTGATTACAAATATTTTTTTTAATATTTGTTTTTTTAAATTTGTTTTTTTTTTAAAGATTTTTTATTTACAAATTTTTATTTGAATATCGTTTTTTTTTGTACATTTATTAAAATGCTAAATAAAATTTGAATTTGTGTGCGTTTCGGGTTTTTGTTTTTTGAAAATGCGCGCGCGCTTGCGTTCATGTACAACTCGTTTGGGGTACAAATTACAGGAAAATGTTTGTTTAATGTTTAAAGTGTCGTGCTTTATGTTTTTTTTAAGGTGGTTGCGCTGACGTCGTTGCTGCTGCTTCTAAGCCGTTTCGGTTACAGTTGTTGCAAGACAAAAAAAAATTTAATGCTCATATTAAACGCTTGAGTGGCTTTCTTTAAGCTACATAAACATTTGATAACAGTGGTTCTTAATTGTTTTGTAAATATTAATTTTTTTGGGTCGTTGGAAAAATTAGTTGCTAAAAATAAAAAATTGTGAAAAAAAATAACTTAAAAAAATGTTTTTTAATGACGGTTAGGTTGGATGGGCGCACAGTGCTTCGTTCCCATGTAACGAAGGGACAAAATTAGAAGGAGTTGTCGGATATTTTTGAGATTTGGTACACTAACATAAAATATATTAGTTAAGAAAAATATGAATTTTTGGAAAAATCGGTGCAAGGACACGCCTACCTGTGTCCTGAAACTGAAAAATGTAATTTTAGCTTCAATAATGCACAAAAAATTACAAAAAGTGGTCATGCTGATACACATACCACTAGCAACGTGTGTATCAATTTTCACTTAAATCGGAGCAAGGACTCAAGGTCCTGCCATATATCCTTTTTCTTTGAAACGCTATAACACCTACAAAAATTGTCCGATCGTAAAAAAACTTTGTAATCGAATTAATATTCCTTAGATGTATATTAGTGCCAAATTTGGGCAAAATCGGATTAGCAGTGTGGAAAATATAAAAACATCATTTTTTGAAAAATAAGTTATTTTTATTTTTAAAAGCGTCTAAAAAAGGTCAAAGAAATGAATTAAAACAACTTCTGAGCTACATAATGTCTATACATGTCTATAGTAAAATTTGATGGCGGTTCTTTTTTTAGATTACATTAACCCCCTATCTCCCATTTTTAGGGGTAATTTTTGTCCTTTTGTAACATATCCTCATAGAACAACACTAAAATGTGCGTTTCAATAGTTAAAATGTTCTACGAAAATGTTAAGCATCAAATTTCACTAGGGGTTGTCAAATACCAAAACATCGTGCGATGTAAACAAAATGCTTTAAAAAGTTAAATTGTGAAGTATCATATATTGTTAAATAGCTTTTACCAAAGTAGACTGAAATAGGTCGAAAAAATATACCAAAAATACTACTGAGATAAAAAATGTCTTAAGATGTCTTCAGTGAAATTTAATGGAGGTTCTTTTGTTAGAACATATTAACATTCCATCTCCCATTTTAAGGGGTCATTTTAGTCCTTATTTTAAATATTTTTATAAATTTTAATAAAACGAGCGTTTAAAGGTTAAAGCCTAATACTAAGTAAATTACTTTTTAATGTTTCTTGAATATAATTTATAATTAAACAGTTATTTGACATAACTTAAAGCTTCAGTAGAATACACTGTGCAACAAATTTGAGGTCACAGAGTGTATCTTAAATTGGACAAAACAAAAAATGAAGGTATACCATTTGTAAACCAAAAACGAATTGTTTTGAAAATTTAGCTCGAGTTCTTTTTATGGGCCATAAGTCTTTACTTTTTTTTTTAAATGGGTTTGGAATGATTAAAGATATCTATTAAATGTTTGTAGAACGTTTTAACACACAAACGCACGTTTAAGTGTTTTTTTATAAGAATATTTTTAAAAGGGACTGACTCCTGAAAATGGAAGATAGAGGGTTAATATTTATTTATTTATACAAAAAAAAAAAATGGCGCAAGCCCTTTCGGGCCAAAATTGGCATAGCTACAATAATACATATGTATGTTCTTCAAAATAATAATGACGATTCATTGAAATAACTTAAATACAAGTGAGATTCTACCTAAGTAACTAAATTACTACCCTATATTTGCACAAACCTAACATTATCTGAATAAGCGAGAATAACAAAAAGAGGAAACCTCTAACAGCAAAAAAAAATACACTAGTGAAATTGTAAGTTCGTCAAGAAAATGTTTTTAAAAGCCGACAAGGAATGCGAAAATCTTCGATCCCGGTAGGGGATTATTGTATTCCACAACGTGGTAGTGTTAACACAAAATGATCGAGTCATAACGAGGGACGAGTGTCTGGGACAAGTCAAAGTATGCGTTCTACTAGAAGAACCGAAATGAAGTTTTTGCAACATATACGCTGGATTGCCATTTTTCACAGTTTTAAAAAAGAAAAGCATTTGTCTTAAGTCTAAATACTGACTAAATGTGCATCCCAAAACTCTGTCACGATATGCAGAAACGCTATCTACAACGCGAAGGCCATAAATGTAACGGGCGTCCTCTAATTTGCCGAATTCACTCGGAGGCCATAAGTGCCATTGTGATTTCCTTAATTGATATTTCATTACTCCCCGTCTGATACAAAAATTCTACTTATTAAACCACCTCGTTTCTCTAAGATATTCTGATAGTGATGTCAATGAGACCCCATTTAGGCAATCCTGGTCTTCGACAAATATTTCTTCCAAATACTTAAGGCGGCGCTTTAACAGACCCTGACATTCACACAACAATTGCTTAACTGGCTCCTTCTCCTCCACTTCCCCACAACTTCTGCAATAGTTCCTATCATCAGGCCCGGATTACCTTTAAGGCAAAGTAGGGAACTGCCTAGGGGCCCACATAGGAAAGGGGCCCACAGTCAGATTTTTTTTATATACGTAAATGTATTTCTTCGAGTGAAATTGAATTTCAATATTTGTATGTAACAAACCGTTTAATGAAATGATATTGACTTATTTTTTGTATTACATCGTCATATATCCGTACATTTTAGAGAGTGTCTTAAATTTGTATAGAATATTAAACTTTATAGCTGCGACTTAACAACGACTTGTCAGACGACGGGACGTCAAGCATGGTCGTAAACATACTTGCAAGGGCCCTTGGTCCTCCTTTTCACTTCAAAGTTGTTGAAGTTTTATAAACCACAACGCATTTTAAAAGAAATAAACGTAAGTTTCTACACAGGTAAAATGCCTGCGAATTTTGTACTCTTGCTCAAAACATTAAATCATGATAATGTTTTGCAACAGATTTGGGTGTACTTGCCAAAGCAAAGTTTTTTTTTTAAAAAAATAATGTTATATTACTTTGCTATTCCATGCAAAACGAATTAAAATATCAGTCGAGGTTCCCATAAAAAAAACCAAAAGAGCTGTACATTTCGTAAGTGAGTGCAAAAATAAGTGCATAAAAGTGTTTTTACATTTTGGAGAGTATAAAAGATTCGGCACCGAAGAATATAACACTCTCACTTATTTTATGTACATTCTATAAACAAATGGAAAATTTATATGCGAAAAGCTTAGACTTGGTGAAAAAGTAGTTTTGTTAAAAAAAATGATTTTTTCACGAAAAACAAAATTATGTTAAGAAAAATTTAAATTTTTGGTGAACAAAATTTTGATGAAAAAAAGTTTTTGATGAATTTTTTTGATGAAAAGAAAAATTTTTTGATGTAAAAAAAAAATTTATGAAAAAAAAAAAATTATGATAAAAAATTTGATACAAAAATTTGATGAAAAAAAATTGATGAAAAAAAATATGATAAAAAAAAAAATATGATAAAAAAAAAAATATGAAAAAAAAATTTTGATGAAAAAAAAATTAATGAAAAAAAAAAAATTAATGAAAAAAAAAAAATAATAATGAAAAAAAAAAAATTGATAAAAAAATAAAAATTTATGAACAAAAAATTTGATGAAAAAAAAAAATTTATGAAAAAAAAATTTGATAAAAAAAAAAATTTTATGAAAAAAAATTGATGAAAAAAAAAAAATTTGATAAAAAAAAAAATTTGATGAAAAAAAAAAAAATTTGATGGAAAAAAATTGATGAAAAAAAAAAATTTGATGAAAAAAAAAAATCTTTTTTTGTTGAAAAATAATTATGTTGCTTTTTATTCACCAGCTGGTGAAAAACGGGTTTATTCACCACGAGGTGAATTATTATCCAAGTTACAAACCCAAGTTATTAAAATTTTTGGTTTTAAGAAAATGAAAATAGTAATTCTTGTTTTCTTTTTCGTTAATTGTTAGCTTAAAAAGTCAATCTGAAGTGGCGTCCTGCAACTTTTTTAAAATTAGACACCAGCCTAAAAACATTATCATGTTAAAACGTCTCAGAACTTAAGAATTTTTCTGTAGTAAAACTTTGTAAGAATATCAGATTTTTCCAGATTTTTTCAATAGGATCAGATTCTAAGGCTCTTATTTATAATACTTATAGTAGACTTATTGTAGGTTTATTTGACAATTATTCCTGCAATATCTGTCAAATAAAAATACTTTAAATATATTTCAGGTTTTATGAATAACCACCTAAGTCTATTTCTATACAAAAAATGTTTCAGAATCTGAGACTTTCCCTCATGTGATGAAAATCGATCGATTTTAAATTTATCGTTTAATCAAAATTCATTTATTTCAAACGGCCTTTTTCTGTATTTAATCGCGGTTCTCCGAATTTAAATTGAGTATTTTAAAATTTCAAACGACATTTTGGAATTTCAGGCAGAGTTTTCTAATTTTCAACAAGGTCTTTTCAAAATTTCACTGTGGCTAGTTATGGAGGTTGAATAAATATTATCTTAAATTCTGTCTGACTTGGTCCTGTGCATTAAAGGGGTTTGGGAACCTAGGCTTTATAAATAATTTAAAAATATGTTTTTGTACTATAATAATGCAATTGTTGTAAAAAATGTACATATTTTCAGTTCACTGTAGTCTTTGTTTTTAGACTCTCAATTGTTTTTATTTTTAACTCTTTCTCAGAGTTTTTAAAAAATTTTCATAATATCAGTTTTATTGTTATTTTACTAACTGAATTTAACAAATGGGCTTATTTTTTGTATTTTGCTAAAGACTCTCTTAACATTTATGTTTGTATTTGTGTTAAAGATTTGTTAACATTATTTGGATCAGTTAACATTTACGAGTCTAAATAATCCATTATTATGTGTTTGTAATAATTTATTAGCGTATTTATTTTTATGTTGAATTTCAAACATAAATGCGTTTTTATGTTTGAAGTGGTGAAGTGGCAAAGTTAATAAATTTATAAAATATCTGTAATATAATTAAAAATTTAACAAATTTCTATGAAAATGGTAGTTATTGGTTAAATATAACCTACTATTTGTTTTATGTTCAATTTAATATGTAGAAAATGTCTGATCAATTAAATATGTTGGTTATTTTTATTTGGCTAATTATCAATTTTTTTGGGTAATAAAATTTAATTGAAAAGCGGAAGTATTTATACGAACATTTAAAAAAAGAAAATAATAAAAAAAAAGCTTGGAACTTAAGGGAAACTCACCTGCAAAATGGCAAGCTAATCGGGAAATATCGACTGTTCCATTTACGACCTTATTAGGATTTTGGAAACAAATTTTGAGACATTTTTCCTATAGAAAAAGTCTCAGATTCTGAGATATTTTTCCTATAGAAAAACTGTCAGATTCTGAGACATTTTTCCAATAGAAAAAGTCTAAAACTGTGAGACATTTTTCCGAAAAAAGAGTTTTATATTGTAAAATAATTTTCCTATGGAAGAAGTCTCAGATTCTGAGACACTTTTCCTATAGAAAAAATCTGATTCTGAGATCTTTTTCCTATAGAAAAATTCTCAGATTCGGAGATATTTTTCCTATAGAAAAAGTCTCAGATTCTGAGACATTTTTTCCATAGAAAAAGACTCAGAATCTAAGACACTTTTTCTATAGAAAAAGTCTCAGGTTCTGGGATATTTTTCCAATAGAAAAAGTCTTAGATTCTGAGATATTTTTCCTAGAGAAAAACTCTCAGATTCTGAGATATTTTTTCTCAGATTCTGAGATATCTTCTCAGATTCTTAGACATTTTTATACCCTCCAACCACAGCATGAGGGTATACTCATTTTGTCATTCCGTGTGTAACGCATCGAAATATCGGTCAAGAACCCTATAAAGTATATATTTTATTGTACAGTGATCGGTTCTAAGACATTCTAGCGATGTCCGTCCGTCCGTCCGTAGAGGACACGATACAGTCCAAAAGAAAGAGCGAGACTTCCGAAGTTTGGCACGAATATGTCTTATATTTCTAGGCAGGTTAAGTTCGAAAATGGGCAAAATCGGACCAAGGGGAAAAAAGTTCCCCCTTAGAGAACTAAACTAACCTAAGAAAAACACATTTTTGCAGGTTTTTTTTGTACTTTTCTTAAGCAAATTCAACATTTTATGTCAGAAGAAGGTGCCCCCAACGCCTCCCACCAATCTCAATTCTGAAACATTTTTCCTATAAAATAGTCTCTGATTCTAAAACATTTTTCCTATAGAAAAAGTGTCTAATTCAGATTCTGAGACATTTTTCCTCTATAAAAAGTCTCTGATTCTGAGGCGCCACATGTGCCATGTGCCCTAGTATGGCACACGGCACATTTCAGATGTGTCATGTGCAATGCTACCGGCACATGGGACATCTGAAATGTGCAATGTGCCGTAGTATGACACATCAGACTGTCATTTTTTTTATCAACTTTCGATTTTCCCAAGTGTCCGGGCAAATTTTTATTGTCCTAGGTCTAAAACTTATGTGGTACAAATTTGAGGGCAATCGGATTACATTAACACGTGGCGCCCGGCGGTCAAAGTTTTGGATTTTTGAAAAATTTAAAAAAATAAAATTTAAAAAAAAGTATATCTTTCGGCACACAATTTCGATGCGCTGAGCACGAATATCAAACAAATTTTAAATTCGCTCGATCGGTTTTCGAGATATCGCCATTTCAAATTTGTAAAAAATGGTGTTTTTTTCCTACGTTCAAGAAGTTTTTAAAAAAAAAAGTTCCAAAATTTCTTTGCGTTGACCCCTTCTTAAAGCTTAAGACAATCTTTCATTTAAACTTAATTTGAGCTAAATCCGATAATTTTAATCCGTGGCGACCATCGATCAAAGTTTTCGCTTTTAAGAAACTTTTTACCAAAAACTCTAAACTTTGATCGAGGGGCACCACGGGTTAAAATGATCGGCTCAAATAAGGCTTAAATGAAATATTGTATCAAGTTCTATAAAAGGGTTAAGGAAAACAAAATTTTAGATTTTTTTAAAAAAATTTCTTAAACGTAGGAAAAAACCGCCCTTTTGCATTTTTTTGTGACAAATTTTAAATGGCGATATCTCGAAAACCGCTCGACCGATTTTAAAATATCGCAAGATATTTTTTATTTTATTTTTTCATTTTCAAAAATCCAAAATTTTGGTGGAAATTTTCCAAAAGTTCAAAACTTTGATCGAAGGGCGCCACGGGTTAAAAAGATCGAATTTGGCTCAAATTTGTTTTAAATGAAAGATTGCTCCAAGCTCTAAAAAATGATCGGCGGAATGAAATTTTGAGACTTTTTTTTAAAAAATTTCTTGAACGTAGTAAAAAACCGCCATTTTTTGCAAATTTCAAATAGCGATATCTCGAAAACTGTTCGACCGATTTTAATTTTTTTTTGATATTCGTGCTCAGCGCATCAAAATTAACAAATATGATGTATCGAAAGATCCGATTGGCCTGAAATTGGTACCACGTAAGGTTTAGGCCTGGTAGAATAAAAAAAATGCTCGGACTTTGAAAATCAGAGAGAAAAAAATTTGCCATACAGAAAAATGCCAGTCTAATGACACATGTCACATCTGAAATGTGCCGAGTGCAAGTTATGGGTTCATGGCTCATTTCAGATGTTTTTTTTTTAATAATTGTTTTAAGAAATAAAACACTTTTTTAAGAAAAAATAGTACTTTTTTTTAGAAAAAATAGTACTTTTATAGAAAAGTACTATATTTTTTTCAAAAAAGTATTAATTTAAAAAAGTTCTTTTAAACAAAAAAAAAATACTTTTTAGAAAAAGAAGAAAAAAAGTAAAAAGTAAGAAGAAAAAAAGTAATTTTCTAAAAATGTACTTTTTCTGCAAAGTACTTTTTTTTTCTAAAACAAAACTTTTTTTCTATTTTTCCTATAAAAGTACAATTTTTACTTAAAAAGTACTATTTTATCTAAGAAGTAACTACTTTTTTTTCTTAAAAGTACTACTTTTTCTAAAAAGTAGTATTTTTTCTAAAAAATTAAATTATTTCTGAAAAAGTACTATTTTTTTCTAAAAAAGTACTATTTTTTCTTAAAAAAGTAATTTATTCCTTAAAACAATTATTGAAAAAAAAAAAATATCTGAAATGGTCTATAAGCCCATAACTGTCACAAGGCACATTTCAGATGTGACATGTTTCATACTAGGGCACATTTCCGATGTGCCAGTTATGGGCTCAGAGCACATTTCAGATGATTTTTTCTTCATTTCTTTGAGGGCCTCTTTAACCCTTTCTATGCTAAGTAAAAACTTTTTCTTAACTTCGTTGGTCGACTGCGCCCTCTAGCGGAGATATATCAGATACCAAACTTAAAGCTTTTACATGAAATATCTCCCGACCGGGTGAACATTTTTCCGAAATTCGAATTTTGTATTTTTTGTATCGAAAAGTTCTACAAAAACCGCGTTTAAGAAAGCTTGTACGATTACACAGGGCAACGCTTTTTTTTGCCCGGGTTCTGATAGCTAATTTTGGGTAATTGGGGTACGCCGATTTCAAATCTGGCTATCGTTTTTTTGGGTCAGCTCTAGTTTTTGAGATATAACCTAAGGAATCCTTCAAAATAGGATATTTTTGGCATGTTTGTGACTCCATATTTACCAACACTTGTCTTACATCCAAAAAGTGAATGACGATTTTAGGTATGTTGGATATGCTGATTCCAAAAATGCTCTTACTTTTGTTCAGTCATCTTTAGTTTTGGAAATATCGCTATAATAAAATTTTTAAATTTATTCCCTCTTCAATTTTTCTGAATATTTATGCCCTTTTTAATAACTCGAAAACTGAAGCTGTCAGAAAAAAGCGAATACCAGTTTTGGAATCCACGCATCCAATATAGTTAAGTTCGTATTCAAAACTGAGGCTCTAAAATTAGTTTTGAAAATTATAGCCAAGCAAAGTTGGTAAAAAACGCACTTTTTCGACTCTTTAACAGCTGATGGAAAAAATTGGATAACAGATTCGGAATCAGCAAACTAAAATCCATATAAATCAGTTGGGTTAGGCAAATTGAAAAAGTTCAGTTTTTGTCAACCTGTGTTATTATTCGATTTTTGAGAATTTTTTAACGTTTATTTTGTTTAAGGTCTTATGAAACTTGCTACTTTTTGTATTTTTTATATTTTGGAGAACAGTGCAAATATATTTTCATAGGAAAACTAACCAAGTGTAAAGAGTATGACAATATCATGAAAACGTCAAAAAATATACGTGTGTTATCGATAATTTTGCAATGACTGTCAAAAAAAATATATAAATTTTCAACTTGAAATTGACATTTCCAGAATAAAATGTTAACAGTGTTGCCAATTTTATTAGTTTTTGCTCGAATAAAGCGGTTTTACATTTGTTTTGATCGTTTTTTAGCTATTTTGGGCGAGTTATTTTGAAAATAAAAGTTGGCAATATTGTTTTTTTTTGTTTTGTTTTTATTTTATTGTATTTCTTGCTCTTTCTCGCATTTGTTGTTTCATTCGATCAATCCTAAAAAAATCCAAAACAGAAACTAGCAAGTATCATACCACCTTTAGCAATTTTTTTACGTTATTTGAAAAATGTCCACTTTACTAACAATTATGACGTGTAGAGCCCACCGGATTGCAAATTTATTTTTTGCCGAACACATCTATCGTAAAGATATCCCTTCAATGATTAATGTTGTCCAAACAAAACACAAAAATTTCGTACGGCTAATTTATGATGACGTTTTAAAGATGGGTACACTGTAGTGTACAAGTGGAGTGAAAGGGTTAAAAATAAAACCCTAAATTCGTCTCTAATGATGGGTATAATTGAAGAATTAAAGATCGTAAAATTCCGTATTTTAACCTTGAGATACATAATTATTATATTTAACAAATAAAGTTATTATTATTATTTGTATGTTATTTGAAAAATGTTTCGAAAAACAATTAGGAATTTTTGTTAATTATATAGATTTTGTAATTAAAAACTAAAAATTAAAACATCGAAACATTACTCAATTTTAAAAACGACGCTAAATATTTAAGTAAAAATTCATTAACACTAAAATCGTAGAAGGTCTTCATTTAAATATTAAATATTAACAAATAAAATCACATTAGCAACAAAATTAAAAATATAAAACATAAAAAAAGTAGAGAAAAAATAGCAATAAATGAAAACGAAAGAAAAAAAATGTAACACTTGCCAAAACCACTAACAAAATAAACACCAGCAGCAGCAGCAACACTATTAACAATAATAACCAGCAACACTATTATTAATAACAAACAACAGCAGCAACAAAAGCAACAGAAACAAGTGTGTATGCATAAATATTATGAATGTGTTAAATCGAATGAAGCAAACCAAACACCATTTGTTACATTTAGTCTGATATTAATAATTATAATTATATAGGGGAGTCTTGTCCGTCCGATCGTCTGTCCGTAATTAACAAAACAAAAACAACATTTTACGGTTAATAGTTGTAAAAACGAAAATGAGATTAAACTAAAAAAAAAAGTAAGAAACTTTTAGCCTCGCGACCTAGGCCAATAAGAATCCTACAATATATTTAGCTTACATACTCAGAGAAAAATGCTTCGTAATATTTATGACATGGTTTCATAAATATTTTTGTCTTAACATTACATAATATTTATGAAACCTACATAAATATAATGAAGTTTTATGAAAAAAGTCTATCAAATGCACTTCATAAAATTTCATGATTTTATAATAAAATCACAAACATGTCATATGATTTTTTATAATATAAATAAGAAATTGGGGCAAAACAATTATAGCTCCTGAAAACGATTTTTAAAATTTTAATTCCTTATTTTAGTTTTTCCAATGTAAAAATCATCTATTTTATTTCTAAAAAAATAATGCATATGCTTTATTAATGGAACATTTCATAAATACTATAAAACCTTTTCATAAATATAATAAAAGTTGTCATTAAAGTTCGTCAATGTAACAGTTTCATAAATATTATGAAATGTTTCATAAATATTATGAAATATTTTATAAAAATAATATTATTTTTTTTAAGTATTTTATTATAATTATGGAACTATTTCATAGTACTAATGAATTGAAATAGTTTCCTAATATGATCAAGTATTTAAGAAAAAATTAAATCTATGAAATGTTTCATCATATTTATGAAACATAAAAGTTGATGAAATTTTATTAATTATATTTATTATATACTTTCATAAATATAATAAAAATTTCATAAATATTGACCCTTTGAACAATTATGATACTGTTTCATTGTATTTATGAAACTGTTACATTGGACGAACTTAAATGAAAATTTTCATTATATCTATGACAGTTTTCGTAAATATAATGAAGCTTTTTCTTTGAGTGCACTAAAAAAAAACCTAGAAAGGTCTCATAATCCCATTTTACCAATATTTGACAGCTTTCCTTGTTTTTTAACAAATAATTTTCGATCGAAGTTTATATTTTTTTTTTTAATTTTACAGTTTTTCTAGTAATTTTACAAATTTCCAATTAAATTTACAATTTAATTGATAAAAATCTGTAAAATACAAAAATATTATAATTTTTTCTAGGAATTCTCGTAAAACAGGAGGTAGCAAAAAATCTGGTAAAGTTATGAAACCTCCTTGTAAGTTTAATCGCGTCAAAAAATAGTAAATTTACAATTTTTTTGGTAAAAAGCTTGTAAAATTACAAAATTATTGGTAAAAGGCTTGTAAAATAACAAGGAATTCTTGACAAATAGGAGGTAGAAAAAAATAGTTACAAACTTTTAGGTTTAGATTTAGATTATATTTATGAAAAGTGTTATAAATATAATGGATCACTTCACTTAAGTTCGTCCAATGTAACATATTCATAAATACTATAAAACAATTTCATAATTATTAATAGGGGCAATATTAATAAAATGTTTCATTATATTTATGAATAGTTTCATTTTTATAACAAGGATAATTTCATTAGTTTTTTTTGAAAATTTTCATTAATATTGTGAAATGTTTCATAAATATTATGAAATGTATAATAGTCCATTAAAAAAAACTGTAATGTTAGCAATAAAAGCTTGTAAATCTACAAGAAAATTTGCTGATTTTGAACCCACAATTTTTTTAGTAAGGTTAGCAAAAATGTTTCACCAAAAATTAGTTAACTGAAATTTTTTTATTTCAACTTACAAGGGAAGTTTCCCTAGTGTCACCCGCGGATCTTTATGGAATTGGTTTTGTTTTGTAGATCAGAAAAAATAAAGGGCCACGTATTTTTTTTGCGGCTCAAATTCATATTAAGGGGGTAAAAAGGAGGGGGAAGACAAGGCCATTTTTAATTTTTTTTCGTTTATCTCCTATATTACGCAAAGAAACCTGGTCATGTTTCATACCAAATGAAAGGTATTCGGAAAACCTATCTACGTGTGCTAAGAACGTGTCCAAACATGAACAACTTTTCGTCATATTGAGCAAAATACCAAAATTTTAGGACATTATTGTTAATAAGTCCAAAAATATTAACTTCTTTGGCCCGTTGTTAGTTGTTTTTAATTCCTTTAATCTGATACCACACATGCCTATATTAATTTTGTTTAGGTTAGGTTAGGTTGGATGGGCGCTCGCTATTTGGCGAGTTCACTCGGAGGCCATAAGGCCCATTGTGATTCCCCTAATCATATTTCCCCTCTCTCTCCCTGATACAAAGTAAACCACCCCGTTTCCCTGAGGTATTCCGCTAGAGACGTCAATGAGACACCGCTTAGGCAGTCTAGGTCATCGAAAAATCTTTGCCCTAAATGCTTAAGGCGGCTCCTCATCAGACCCGGGCATTCGCATAGCAAGTGCTTCACTGACTCCTCTTCCTCCACTTCCCCACAGCTCCTACAATAGTCCCTATCAGAAATTCCCAGACGCACGGTCATTTGGCCAATCATACAGTGTCCTGTAAGTACTCCAACTAATAGGCCAACCGTCCGTTTGCCAAAAGTAAGAAGACTTTTTGTCCTCTTAGGATTCGGCAGTGGCCACAGGGTTCTAGATATCCTGCACGTAGTCAGTGATGTCCACCTATCCTTCATACTATTTTCAGATATTCTATCAATTTCGTGCATCAATTCTACTATAGGAACCGATATGTCAGGTTCTACACGTTCCCCCACCGATTCAGAGCCCTTCCTCGCACACTCATCAGCCAATTCGTTCCCAGCGACCCCACTGTGGCCTGGGACCCAGATTAGCTTGAATGTGTGCTGACCGATTCGACGAAGCGATTGTATACAATTCAAAACCATTCCCGATTTTACAGTATTTGACTCTAAGGCCTTCAGAGCTGCGAGACTATCCACGAAAATGTTAATGACGCAAGGACGAAGATCCCTTGTCATAATTAACTGCGCGGCTTTGTCAATTGCAAGCACCTCAGCCTGGAAAACACTACACTTATCCGGAAGCCACAATGAGACCCCGATTTCGAGGCATTCAGAGTAGACTCCCGAACCCGTACCCATCTCCATTTTCGATCCGTCCGTAAAGATTGAGATCGCATTCTCTGTAATAACAGAGTTTTCCGCCCAGTCTTCTCTAGTCGGTATTTGGACTTCGAAGGTTCTGTCAAAGTTCGTCTGTGGTGAGATATAGTCGGTTCTCTGTTAATTTTGTTTAAATAGGCGTAAATCGTAAAAAACTGAAAAAGGTAAATTTCCACCCATACAAATCGACCCCCCCTAAAAATGAGTTTGGGCCGCTAAAAAAAATACGTGTCGAATTAATTTTCGTTCTTAACAACATATCCAAATTTCAAGAAGATCGGAGGGTGACACCAGGGAGACTTCCCTTGTTAGTTCATACACATTTGAGGACCCATTGGGTTCTGACCCGGTAGGTCCAGGCCCATCGGGTTCCTTAAAAACCGTCATAGATTTTATCCAAAATTTGTGTCCGTTCGCTCTACCTTGCTTAGTTTTTGAGATACGTGATTTTAGGGAACCACTGGGGTTTTGAGAATTAAAAAACTCGATAACTACAAAAATATTACTCGAAGAGCTTTTAGTTATTATTCTACGTGTTGAGAGCTACAAAAATGCTTTTGGACTTTTTGTTGTGTCGGCAATATTTACCAAGATATGAGCATTCTAAAATTTTTGGGAATGCTAACATTTTTGGATCCAAAGTTAGAACCCATTAGGGTCCACACATGTGGAGAGAACCGGCAAGAGCCCGAGAACCAAAAATGGCCTCCATTTTGCTCCATCTGGCTTAGTTTCCGAGACAGCGCCATTTAAAGTTTTCTTAAAAAAAAAATACAATTTATTTTTGTTAATATTAGCAAAAAAGCTTGTAATTGGTCAACTCATTTTTAAACTCAGCAAAAAAAAAATAGTTCAAATTTTGTTTAAAATTGCTAATGCGCTAAATGAAGTTTACAAGATATTTTTGCTAACATGCTAATCTCAACTAAAAATTTGCTAAAGGTTAGCTTACTAGCATTAGCAAAAAAAAAATAGTAAATCTACTAATGTATTATTTTTAGTGTAAGAGAATCGCCTTTAATTTTTCCCATTTTTTTGCCATATCAGGGAAAAGGATATGAATAATGTCCTTTCAAAACTTTTTCAAAATATTTTTTTTTTAAATTTTAAATAATATTGAAGGATAAAATTTTGAAAGGACCTCTACCTCCTTTTTTCTGATATGTCAAAATAATAAAATGGGAAAATTAGCATTTTCATTTTCCATCACCAGTGTCATCTTAGGACCAGTACAAGAATTTAAAAAAATATTTTCCAAAAACTTAATCCTCTAAAACTATGAAGTCCTTATAAAAGGAAGCAGGATCATGAAATAAAAAAAAAAAAAACTGTAGATACAGTTTTACTACATTTAGGCTCTAGTTTCAAACGTTTATTATACAGTTCTTAATATAATATTTGAAAAAAAAAAAAAAAAATAATTTAAAATTGGAAAAAAGTTTTATTAAATTCAAAAAAAATATCAAAGGAAAAACAAGAGTTTTTTTCTGTCCACGTAATAAAATAGAATTAAAGTTCTAGGAATTATTAAAAAAAGGACATTTTTTTTAAATATTTGTACATTTAACCAAATTGGTGGTAAATAAATAAAATTCACAAAAATCAAATGTATCACTCGTTACACATTTTATTTTATTGATTTATTGTTGAGTTAAAAAAAAAAAACACTTAAATAATAAAAACAAAAACAGAAAGGTAACTGCTCTGTGGTTGTTCGTTTGTCTGTCCGTCCGTCCTTCCGTCTGCCAGTTGGTGCTTGAAATGTGTTTTTATCATTTTTATTTATTTATATATTTTTTTTTAACCATTCGAGCCTGACTTTTACCGAGAAATATAAAACAAAGATATTTGCATAAATACAAATATAAAGTGTATTTTATGTATGATGAATATTATTTTTTGTATAGTGGTTGTATTGAAATGTGAGGTAATCCACGACAACTATAGACAAATTTTGTAGGATCAAAGTAAAAATTTTGTGTGTGCCGAAATCCAAAGATGTGTGCAATATGTCTAGAGATAGCTAATTTTGAAATATTTCAAAATCGGGACCATAAGTAAACATAAATTAAGAAATTTAGTATCTGATATATATTCTGCTAATTTTGATTCAAATAATTTGTTAAAAAAAGCAAACTATTTTCTATGGATTGTCCTGTATACATGACGAATGAATGCTATACATATGATATAAATGAATTGTATGTAATTTTGTTTTGTTATTTTATATATATTTTTTTAATTTTATATACATTTTGTTGTTAACAGGAGTGGCCATTATGGAATGTCTGTCTTTTGAGTGTTTAAAAAATAATAAAGTGTTTGTGCATGATTAAAAGTTACATGAACTCTTAAGTTTATGACAAAGAAAGGTGTAAAATCATAATGAATATTTTATAAAGTTGTCATACATTTCATACATTCATACATTTAGCATTTTAACACATTGGGACAATTAAGGAATTGCGGAACAACAATAAATGTCAATTAAGAATTTTAATAAAGAAAAAATTAATAAGATTCTGATGTAGTTTTCATGTTCTCACACTTAGATTCAAAGAAAAAAATTTGAGTGAAAAAAATTTCAGTTAAAAAAAGAAGTTTAAATAAAACAAGTGATTCTGGGCCGAATCTTTGATGTTAAAATTATCCAACATGTTAAAATTAAAAAAAAAAAAAATTGACGGGCGTTTGTTTTTTTGGATTAGGCCTGGATAGGGTGGGGAGGTTTTGGGATACCTACCCCATCGCAATAAATATTTACTAATAAATTTCCTATGCTTTTTGAACTTAAGTAATACGATTTATTCATTATTTTAATGATTTTTCGAATCCACGCCCCACAACAGTGGGTGGACCAAAAAAAAAAAAAAATTTCTGACTCCCCCGGGTCTAAATGCTGGTCTATGAACTCCATCTGACATTAAAAAGTTTCCTTTGTTTAACAAACATGCAAGAAAAGCTGTAAAAAATTGCGTTTTTTTAGAGGTTGGTTTAGTTCTTTAAGGGGGAATTTTTTTCCCTGATGCGATTTTGCCCATTTCCGAAATTAACCGGCCTATGACCATGAGACATATTCGTGCCAACTTTCAGGACTCTAGCTCTTTCATTTTGGACTGAATCGCATTGGCGTAGGAAGCCAACATTTCTGGGGGGGGGGCTAAAGTCCCCTACATTTTTATACCCTCCACTTAGTGATAGAGGGTATATACATATAAGTTTGTCATACGAACATATTTTTTGACAAAAAAAGAAAAAAATCGAGGATTTTTTTTACCAAATTTTTTTTTCGCGGAAATTTTTTTTTCAAAATTAATTTCCTTTTAAATAAAGTTTTTTGCAATAATCTTTTTGAAATTGTGGAGGGTATCACTACATTCGGCAAGGCCGAATTTAACTTTTTTACTTGTTTTTTAAGTTTTTGGTATTTTTTTTTTTTAAATAGAAAAACCCAGACCTATTCCTGAAGCGTTCCCTTTAACATGCGTCTAGGTGTCCTAGAAACGAATGCCCCCCGAAAGCGGTTAAACATTCTTATTTTTTTTTTTTAATTTTGATTCTGTAGATTTTTCGGAAACTCCAAGATATGTTTTGAGAATGAAATATTTTTAATGTTTTTCCTATAGTAAAATCCTTAGATTACTATGAATTTTTCAAGAAAAAGTTTTGGTGATTGCAAAAGTTTATGATTATTAGTCAAAATTCTCAGATTTTTTCTTTCAATAACTTATGTCTATAAAAACTCCTTAGAATTTAGAAACTTTTTTAAATCAAAGAAGTTAAAATGTTTTCCTGAAGGTAAAACCCTAAGATTCGGTAAAGTTTTTATACCCTCCACTTAGTGATAGAGGGTATATATAAGTTTATCATTCCGTTTGTAACTCATCGAAATATCGATCTGGGACCCCATAAAGTATATATATTCATGATGCCTGATCGATTTTAAGACATTCTAGCGATGTCCGTTTGTCCGTCTGTCCGTCTGTCCGTCTGTCTGTCTGTGGAAAATGCTGTCGCGGACAAAATATTGCACAGAGATGACTGAAACTTAACATATTTATTGGAAGTTCTCCCGAGAAGTTTGGTATTGCATTTGAGCGATATCGGTGCAGCGGTTCAAAAGTTATGAACGAAAATGTAAGCACACCTCAAAAATTTCAGTACATTCAACATAACCTAAAAATACAAAATGCTTTAATTCGGCTTCTGGTTGACATATGTGAACATAATTGAACACCAAATGGTATTTAAACAAGTACGAACATATTTTTTGACAAAAAAAGAAAAAATCGCGGATTTTGTTTTACCAAAATTTTGAAATTTAAAAAAAAAAAAAAAATTTTTTTAAGTAAGTAATTTCCTTTTAAATAAAGTTTTTGCAATAATCTTTTTGAAATTGTGGAGGGTATCACTACATTCGGCAAGGCCGAATTTAACTTTTTTACTTCTTATTACTGACAAAAACATCAGATTCATATAAAAACTTTTTTTAATAATTCAGACTATTTTTCAATGGGAAAAACTATTAGATCTTATATAATAATCATTGCGAGTCCTAAAGACTCATTACATATTATTATTATTTATTGTTGCAAAAATTAATGAAATCATTAAATTATTGAAAAAAAAATTGTGAATTAATAAAATTCTGGGGGGGGGGGGCTAAAATTATTCCCCAGACATGGCTATCTACGCCTATGCTGAGTTGTGTTTTATACGGACGAACGGACATTCATAGAATAGATCATGGATCAATAATATATATGGGGCATTCCATGTGAAATCGGACACTTTGAAAAACTTTTTTTTTAGATTTTCCCAATTTGTTTACAGTTTTTAGTACCCTTCGAAAACTCCTTCGTGGTAAATTTTCAGATTTTTTTGATGACCCGTTCAAAAGATATCGAATTTTTAAAAATTGGTAGTTTGTTCCTTTACTCAAACTTCTTTTAATCATAACTTCTTCAATAATGGTCCAAATTTCAAATTTATTTTTTCAAAATTTTTGTTTTTTTACGTACTTTCTACAAAAAAATCCCAAAAAATTCTTAAAAGCGCTCTAGTATGCGATTTTTAAGTTTTAAAATTTAAATCTCATTTTTGAAAATGTTTGTACTCTTCGATTTTTTTTAAATTTTTTTGTGTAAAACTTCTATCAATTCTACAAATTTTTTGCCCAGGAAGATCGTGGGATAACGATTACTACTATTTTTTAAAATTTTTTGAAAAAAGTTTATTGTTATTTTCCAATCTTAAAATCATTTCTACTGCTCCAATGGTGCGTCATAGAGGGGTCCTTTATAAGACCGACCCCCATTAATTTTTACGTCTTAACATTTCATTGGAACAAACTAATACCGTATCTCCAATTTCTAAGGGGGCTCCCACACAAAACGACATTTTTTAAAATTTGTTCCAACCGCTCTAACTGCCCTAATAGTGCCCTTAGAGCTACAAAATGTATGACCGACCCACAATATTTTTTTAGTCCAAACATTTTCTCTGAACACACCTAGCCTCTATCTTTAACTGTTAAGGTGGTCCCCATACAATTTTTTTTTATTTTTTGTAAATTTGTTTTATTTAATCAGCTTCTACCGGTCCAATGGTGCGTCCGAGAGGGGTCATTAGTGAGACCGGCCCCCATTTATTTTTACCCTGCAACATTTTTTCAAAACATACCTATTCCCTATCTCCACTCCTAAGTAGGCTCCCATACAAACAACAGTTGGAGCAAATTTTATAAAAATGTAATTTTGTATGGGAGCCTTCTTAGGGAGTGGAGATAAGGCGTAGGTATGTTTTTAAAAAATGTTGGAGGGTCAAAATAAATGGGGATCTGTCTCACTAATGATCCCTCTTGGACGCACCATTGGACCGGTAGAAGCTGATTTAATAAAACAAATTTACAAAAAATAAATATAATTGTATAAAGACCGTCTTAATAGTTAAAGATAGAGGGTAGGTGTGTTCAGAGAAAGGTTTGGACTAAAAAAATATTGTGGGTCGGTTATACATGTTATTGCTCTTAGGGCACTCTTAGGCAGTTAGAGTGTTTGAAGCAAATTTTAAAAAATGTCATTTTGTGTGGGAGCCCCCTTAGACATTGGAGATAGGGTATTAGTTTGTTCCGAAGAAATGTTAAGACGTGAAAATTAAGGGGGCCGGTCTTGGAAATGACGCACCATTGGAGCAGTAAAAATGATTTTAAGATTCAAATATTACAATAAAAATTTTTTAAAAAAATTAATAAAAAACAGTAATAATCGTTATCCGACGATCCCACTGGGCAGAAAATTTGAAGAACCGATAGAAGTTTTACACAAAAAAATTGCAAAAACATCAAAGAGTACATACATTTTCAAAAATTAGATTTAAATTTTAAAACTTAAAAATCGCATACTAGAGGACTTTAAAGAAAGTTTTTTTGGATTTTTTTTTTAAAGAAGGTAAAAAAAAAACAAAAATTTTGGAAAAAAATTGCCATTTGGACCATTATTGAAGAAGTTATGAGTAAAAGAAGTTTGAGTAAAGGAACAAACTACAAATTTTTAAAAATTCGATATCTTTTGAACGGGTCATCAAAAAAATCTGAAAATTTACAACGAAGGAGTTTTTGAAGGGTTTTAAAAACTGTCAATAAAGTGGGAAATTCTAAAAAATAATTATTTAAAGTTATGAAATTATTTTGGGTCCCCGACCGATATTTTTATGCTGTGGTTGGAGGGTATAAAAAGAATCTGTGAATAAAATTTTAGTAAAAAAAATTGAGTGAAAAAAAAATTAGAAATTAAAATTAAATTATATTATATTAAAAAATTTCCTGTTCCCTATTCCATTCCATTTCGTTTCCATTCTATTTGAATTTGAGAATTTTTCTGTATCATAAATGTCTTAGAATCTGAGAATTTTTCTACATGAAAAATGTTTCAGAATCTCAGAAATTTTCTATTTGAAAAATGTCTAAGAATCTGAGAATTTTTCCAGTTGCAAAATGTTTGAGAATTTTTTTTATTAAAACATTTCTCTTTATGAAAAATATCTCTAAATCTGAGAATATTTCTACATACAAAAAAAAAAAAAAACCTTGTCAAATTACTAGAAAAAGTCTCGTAATCCCATTTTACCAATATTTGACAGTTTTCCTTGTTTTTTAACAACAAAATTTTGATCGAAATTTATATTTGTTTTTTTTTTAATTTTACAATTTTTGTAATTTTACAAATTTCCAATTTTTTTTCCAAAAAAAAAAAACTAAAAAATTCACGAAAACTCCTTGTAGTTTTATTGCGCCAAAAAAGTTGTAAATTTACAATTTTATTGGTAAAAAGCTTGTAAAATTACAAAAAAGTTCGTAATTTTTACTAGGTATTCTCGTAAAATTAGAGGTGGCAAAAAATCTAGTAAAGTCACGAAACCTCCTTGTAAGTTTTATCGCGTCAAAAAAATTGTAAATTTACAATTTTATTGGTAAAAATCTGGTAAAGTAACAAAATTTTTGGTAAAAAGCTTGTAAAATTTCAAGGAATTCTTGTTAAATAGAAGGTAGCAAAAAATAAAAAAATTTTCTTGTCATTTTAAAAAGTTTTTTTTTTAGTGTATACGAGAAATGTTACAGATCCTGAGACGTTTTCTATTCAAAAATTGTCTCATAGTCTACGATTTTTTTATACGATTTTTTTATACAAAATATCAGAATCTAAAACCTCTTCTATACGAAAAATATTTTAGAACCTAAGAGTTTAACTATTCTAAAAATGTCTCAGAGTCTAAGACTTTTTTTTACGAAAAATGTTTCAGAATCTGAGACCTTTTCTATACGAAAAATGTCACAGAATCTGGGACCTTTTCTGTACAAAAAAATGTTTTAGAATTTGAGACCTACTCCATACAAAAAATGTTTCAGAATCTAAGACCTTTTCTTTCGAAATATGTCTCAAAATCTATTTATTTTATACAAAAGATCTAATAATCTGATACTTTTTCTATACAAAATATGAGGCTTTTTCTATATAAAAATTTCTCAGAATCTACGACTTTTTCTGTATGAAAAACATGTCAGAATATAAGACTTTTTTCACACATTCAAAAAAAAAAAAAATTTACAAAATTTTTTTTATTACGAGGATTCTAGTTGATTTACAAAAAAAAAAAAAACAGTTGTTTTACAAAAATGATTTTTTACGAGGATTTTTGTTTTTTAACAAAACAAAACTTTTTTTTATTTTTTGTAAATTTTCTAAGTCCCAGACATATTTTTTTCCGTTTTGGAATAAAGAATTATTAAAAAAGGTATAAAAAAATTTTTAATAAAACTTTCGAATTCCTAATTTTTTTTTTGAAAATTTTCCAAGTCCCGGACAAAATTTTTTTTATAAAAAAGATTAAAAAAAATGGTACGAAAATTTTGAATTTTTTCCATTTTTTTAATATATTTACCACTTTTCTTGTAAATTAACAATTTTTTTTTATAATTTTTGTGGCTTAAAAAATTTTCACTACCAAAAATTGGTAAATTTTAAGCAATTTTTTGGTAAATTAACATTTTTTTTTTAATTTACAATTTTTTTTAAACTATTTTTACTATTTTTTTGTAAATTTACCATTAATGTTTGTAAATTTACGATTTTTTTAAAATATATTTACCATTTTTTCTTGTAAATTTACCATTTCTTTTTAATTTTTTCGGTTTTAAAACAATAGTTTTACCAATAAAATTGTTTATTTTACCAATTTTTGGCGCATTGGAAATTACGAGAATAGCCTTGTAAAATTGCGAGATTTTTTGTTAAGTTTACATGTTTTTTTTTGAGTGTACCAAAAAGATTTTCCTGTACGGAGAATACCCTTCTAAACTTGTAAAACGAAAAGAAAAGTTTGTAACTTTTTTTCTTTTGCTACCTCCTATTTGACAACAATTCCTTTTAATTTAAAAAGCTTTTCACCAATAATTTTGTAATTTTACAAGAATTTTACTAGAAATGGGCACATGATCAGATTAGAGCGTGATTCACGCGTGATCACGCGTGAGTGTGACTGAATTCAATTTTATTCACGTGATTGTGAGTGAGTGTGAGTGGAGAAAAAAATTGCGTGAGTGAACGTGCGTGAGTAAGATTTTTGCGTGAGTGAGTGTCCGTGATTCGATTTTTTTGCGTGATTTTTTCTCTTCATATCTCCTTTCGTACCAAAAAAAAATCAAAAAAAAAAATTGTAAAATTTGGCATAAATAAAGTTTTCGTCCCGAAAAAAAAAAAAAAATAAAAATTTGGCTGAACTCTAAATTTTGCTGAAAATTTTGAAATTAATTTTTTTTAATTTTTTTTTGTATAAATAACAGTTTTGTGAGTGTGAGTTAACGTGAGTGTGAGTAAAGCTTGCGTGAGTGTGAGTTCAATTAAATTTACTCACTTGATTGTGAGTGGGTGTGAGTAGAAAAAATATGCTTGTGAGTGAGTGTTCGTGATTCAAAAATGCTTCTCGTTTTACCAATAAAATTTTACATTTTACATTTTACCAATAAAATTGTAAATTTACAAATTTTTTGACGCTATAAAACTAACAAGGACGTCTCGTGATTTTACTAGATTTTTTGCTACCTCCTATTTTTCGAGAATTCCTAGTAAAAATTGCGAGGCTTTTCGTAATTTTACCAATAAAATTGTAAATTTACACATTTTTTGGCGCGATAAAACTTACAAGGAAATCTCGTGAGTTAACTAGGTTTTTTTTTGTAAAAAAACCTTGAAAATTTGCAAAATTACAAAAAAAAATTTAAATTTCGATCGAAAATTTTTTGTTAAAAAACAAGGAAAACTGTCAAATATTTGTAAAATGGGATTACGAGATTTTTTTTAGTATTTAGACAAGGTTTTTTTTGGTGAATCCTTCTTTTACCCATTTTTACCCTTAAAAATTTCTAAATTTGTTTTTTCTTGGATATTATTTTTGCTGGAGGATCCTACATGTCAGATTTTGAGATTCTTGGATTTTTAGTTCCTAAAAGTGTTCCAATTTTCCTTTCTTTCCCTTTTTTCTTTTGTTTTGAAAAAGTGTAAATTTTGCATTTTTAGTCTCTTTTAGTCGCCTTAGAATTAAAATTTTCAAAAAACACTTTTTCAAAAATTTTTTCGACTGAAGAATTCTATGTTTAAAATTTGAATTTAATAACACCATTATTTTAGGAGTAAATAGTAAAAGTAAATTTTTCACGTCATTTTAAACCTATAAAGTTATTATGACCATTTAGGAGATAAAAAAGTACCAAATTACACTTTTTACCCTCTTACTTTCTAAAAATTACTTTTGAATGTTTTTTTCTCTGTATGATCCTACAAGTTTCTAGAACCGTTATTTCAGGAGATAGAAACAGTTCCACTAAATCGAAATTTCAAAAAAGAACGGGTTTTTTCAGGTTGGAGGATCATAGCGATATCCTTCCATCTGTACAAATTAACAATGACTAGTTGAAATGATCTGTTGGTGATTCGTTAATAAGGCTTGATTGCCCCATTGTGCACACTCATATTTATTTTCAATCATTTATAATCTGCGTACGGTTCACTTTTGTTTGTCTTTATTAAAAAACAAAAAAAAAAACTAAAAGGAATTAAACAGTTTGTTTTTTTATTATTATTATTTTATTGTTGGTGTTGTCGTAAAAACAAAACTCGGTATGATTGTATCTCCACTATTGGCTCGAAATTCCATTGAATACATATGAAACTGAACGAAAAAAAAAAAAAAATTAAATAATAACAATAAAATTTATCACTGTCAATTATTATGCAAGAGTTAAACTCCAAATAACAACAACTACAACAGCAAAACAGTTACAACCACAACTTCGATTAAATATACAATAATAAATAAATTTTTTATGATTTTTTTTTTTACATTTTTTTCTGTGTATTTTATGTAAAACATACACGTACAGATCAATATACGGAGTAACTACTTTGCAACAACATTTACAAACATGCAGTCAGTCAGTCAGACGACAATATTCAAATTATGTGGGGGAGTTTTTGAGGTGATACTTTAAAAATTTTGATTGGCAATATTTTTTGATTTGAAGTCTTTTAATCTCAAAATATTGTTTTGTGGTAATTTGAAAGGTTAAATTGTTAATATTTTAAGATAAAGAAGAAAATAAGGAAAAATCATTTGAAAAACTAGCATTTTAAGAAATCTTATTAAATTTTCTTGATATTTTGAATGAAATTTGAGTATTACAAACTTCATCTAAAACCATTTTGCCCCATTGTAGAGTATTCAAAAACATCTCATAATGTCTATAATTTACAAACGAAAATATTTAATATCTGTACAATTTATTAAAAATATTTCATATTTTGTTTCTTGTAGCTAAAATTTATGCAAATTTAAAACGGAAGTTAAAAGAAAAAAACCTCCACACGCATACATTTAAAATTGTTCTTTACACTGTAACGGTCTGAAAGCACAAGATTTCCTTAATTTCTTTTTAAATATTTTTCTTTTACACAGAATACATTTTTTCTACTTTTTTTCTTGTACTTTGTTAATGTTGTGTTAGTTTAACAAAAACTGGCAAGTGATATTAACAAATATTTATGCATTCATGTTAGTCATAACAACAGTGTAACACCAAGAAACTGCAACAACTTTTGAGCTATAAATAGCAGCGATTCTTAAACTTTTAATGTTTTGAGTAGAAAACACATTCAAAATCAGAAAAGATGACTAATGGTCAATTGTCACGGTACCACTGACAAGGAAATTCTTTTACAGGGCACCCACCGACTGTCCTGAAACTTTAATTTAGGCATGAGCGGGAAAAATAAGAGTTACCTGGTTTTTTTAGCTGCCCAATCTCAAATTAAAACAATTAGAAAAGTTAAATTCGACTTTGCCGAATCTATAAATACCCTCCACAATGTCTTTTTTAAATGATAGTACATTTTTTAACGTGAGAAAATTAACAATTTTGATTAGAAATATTTTATTTTGAGTAAAAAACTCTTTTTTGTCATAAAAAAAAATACTAATTTTTTTTTGAGTGTAAAACTTTTTTCGAGTGTAATGTTTCATTTACTGTAAAAATATTTCTGAATGAATGCACGTACACAAAACATTGTCATTTTTGTAAAAAAAAAACAAATTTTTTTTGAGTGCAAATTTTTTTTTTAGTGTAAAATTTTTTTCGAGTGTAATTTTTAAGTTACCAATGCTTTTCAAACTAAACAAGTTTAAAAAGCATTGCTTTAAAACTAAAAAAGTTTGAAAAGCATTGTTAAGTTACCACCTTTGCTTTCAAAACTTGTTTAACACGTGGCATTTAAGATGAAACCAATCTGAAATTCAGGGTTTTGCTTATAACTTTTGAACAACTAGACCGATTGAGCTGAAATTCAATTCCAAGCAGACCTGGGAAACGGCAAAAATACGTTCCAAGTTTTAGCATTCTCATTATTGTCTTTCGAAAGTGATCGTGTTTTTTATTTCGTAAATTCGCTAAAAAACTCTTTCCGAAATTTACTCTTTTGCTCATAACTTTTGAACCACTGTACCGATTTGGCTGGATTGCAATACCAACCTGACCAGGTAAATGACCAATGTGTATGCAAAACTTCAGTAGCCTCTGTAAAGTCTTTCAAAAGTTAGCGTGTTTTCTACGGACGGACATCGCTAGAACGACTTAAAATCGATAGAGGATCATGAATATATGGGTGAAATCAAAAAATGTCAATGTTTTTGAGCCAAAATTGTACAAGCAAAAAATTTTAATTTTTGGTAAATTTTTTTATTAAAATCGATATGTTACATCACTACTAATATAACTATAAAAGATCTCTTCTACAAATTGTTTCAAACAAATTTTATCGACAATTTTATGATTTTTTTGGTGACGGAGTTTACATTCACCATAGAAAAATACGTTACATTTTTTGAACTTTCTGTGAAAACATTTTATTGTAATTTTAAACACGTATTTATGTAATTGCTAACAATTTTTGTAATTAGGATTTTTTTCTGGTTTTTGTTATTAAAGATTTTACAATTATTTTTTATTTTAATAGGATTTTTCTAAGGAAATGTAAAATAAATTTATTATTATTTCTGTTAAAATTAGTTTTTTTACTTTTTTGAATGACTAGTGTTAATATTTGCGTCGGTTTTAACAACTACATAAGGTTTTTTTAATGCAATCGCAAAAAAAAAAAAAAGTTGACGGAGTTTACAGAGACGGAGTTTACATTTCGTCACTTTTTGCCCTTTTTTTCGAAAACTATTTGTCAGAAATTGGTTTCCGAAAAAAAATCATTAGATGTCAACTAGATACGTCAAAATATGACAATATTTCAGATACACGCTAAGTAGTTTTGTTGTAAACGTGGAGACGGAGTTTACAGCATTTTTCGATTTTTCATTTATGAATTATCTTTTCATACCGGGAAATTAATATGCAATGAGCAAACTTGAAACTAATGATGCAAAATGATGCTTTATAGCCTCGCGTTTAATAAATGGGGCAATAACCTATTATTTTTCTATACATAATACGTCAAAAACAACAAAATTGTCAGGTTCCATAATGTCTAAAAAAGTGTCGAAAAATCGTTACACAATTGAAGCCGTGTTTGCATGGGTAAAATAGATAGTTATGACTATATAAAAATATTTTTTAAGAACGTCAACATTCCCTCTTTAAAAATGCAGTCAATTATTAAGCTCTTGGGTTATTGGTTTTTAAGATATAACCGGTTAAAGTTTAAAAATTGAACTTGTTACTGGCGACGGAGTTTACATTTGGCCTACAAAAATGAAAATAACCTGCTTAAAATAGCTAACTAATATCCGGATTGTTGTTAGTTATGTAGAACGCCAATCTATACGACGTTGTACATTAAAAAATATACGAATACTTTAACCCATGAATGAGATATTACACGATTACATGGTTTGTTTGGCATTTTTTGATTTCACCCATATACACTTTATGGGGTCCTAGACCAATATTTCGATGTGTTACAAACGGAATGACAAACTTATATATACTCTCTATCACTAGAGTGGAGGGTATAAAAAAGGGTTGCCACCTTATGAAAAAATAAGGGCTTTTGGGAAAATCCGTATGAAATCCGAACTAGCATGAATTTCGCCAAACGAAAAAATACTGGTCAGCTTAATTTTGATAGAGATTATTATATATGATTTTGGCGGTCGTACGTACATATATACTTTTCTATATAAACTACCCAAACGATTACACATTTTTGACAATAACGAACTTAACAAAGCCGAATTTGGAGACGACCGTCACACCATTGGATAGGCCATCAAAAAATCTTTCGAATGGTATAAAATTTTCATATAGCTTCTTTTGAAGAAAAATGGAAAAATCCGCAAAAATCTAAAAAAATTCCGTTTCCCCCTCCCCTTTGACCCGCTTAAAGTGAGATTGGGCAGCAATAAAAGAATATGTGACTTTACTCCCCTCTTTTCAATATTCAGGACAATTTTTTTTAGTAATTTGCTTGTATTTTCTTGTTTCAACAGAGCGTATGAGTAATATTTATGCAGTAAACAATACTCATTCCCAACGTTAAAACAAGAAAATACAAGCAAATTACAAAATTGTTATGAAATTTAAAATTCGAATGCGATTTTCTCGAAAAAACGAAAAACGCGTTTCTGATTTTTTTTGTGTGGATGGACAAACATCTAAACTTAAAAAAAAAAAAAATTAAAAAAGTGGCCGCATTTTTGATAAATTGACTTTTTTAAAAAATGGAAAATTTCAGAACGGGTTCTGAAAATTTTCCAAAAAACAAATTTAATCGATAGCCCATACAAAACTATATAAGAATGTAAATTTTTGACATTGTGGTGCATTCCATTTTAATGTGATAAATATTTAATCAATGCAACAAATTTGACCATTTTTCAAAAATTTGACCACGCCTTCTAAGCCCAGTTTTTGAAAATTAGAAAAACCAAAAACGCAATTTTCTTAGTTCCATATGGGGCTATCCAGACAACCTATTCAGAAATTTACGGGACATGTTTTTCTGTAGCGGGACATTTGGTGTGGAATGCCTTATATGTGTCCCATCCGCTGTAAATCGGAGGCAACAAAACTCTCTGCATTCTTTACTGTATGGACTTCTACCCGAATGCCACCTGTTGAAAAACCCGGCAACTCTAGCACTTGTTAACTTCTGACAGACGTCATTTTGGATATAAATTAAAGGTATTTAAAATATCTATTAAACGGTGTCAACATCACGAACCTACGTTGCATATTTCTTAAGTTATTGAGCTTTGAAGTTGGAAAATTCAAAATTTTTACTTTTAAGGTCAAATTATTGACCTTTGACCTTATCTTTTTTACCGCGAATATTTTTTTTAGGAGGCTAGCAATATTTTGAAGTAATTTATCCACTTTTGTAAAAACAAGGCACCATAAAAAAAAAGAAAAAAAAAATTATGTTTTATAACCGCATTTTTAGCATAAAATCGATTTGAGCGAGTTGATCACGGCCCGCCAAAAATCTGAAAAAAATCTCAAAAATCTTTTAAGCCATAAGAATTCATATTCCGCTTCAAGAGTAGCAAAAATCAAAAAAAAAGTTTTTGATGAAATGCCCTAATGTCCACAACTAAAAACAACACTAAAAGCTGTATCTTGTGCGTTGAAGAGGACAATGAGGAAATGGTGTGTTGCGATAAATGCGATGGCTGGTACCATTTTTCTTGCGTTGGAGTCACGGAATCAATTGCTGATGTTGAGTGGGTGTGTAGTTCCTGCTCCAGTCTGACAGACTCAGTGGCAAGGGCTTCGTTAGGTAACCACACCATTTTGTCTGCAGTTTCTCCAGCCGGCGAGTATATTCAACATAACCCCACTTCTGACTTGGGGGATTCTGACTTGGGGGTTGCAAAAAAAACTTCAGCCCAGACAACATCTTCTAAAAGCGTTTCCAAACGTCATTTAGAACAAATGAAAATTCTGGAAGAGGAAGAACAGATTTTGCGTAGAAAGGAGGAGCTTTTAAAGAAAAAGAAAGAACTGCTATAGCAACTGGAAACTGACAGCGATAACGAAGAAAGTTCCGACCCGATGCCGAAGGTGTGCCGGCCCAATGCCGAAAGCACAAAAGCGCGCGAAATTGATGAACATGACAACTCATGGGCATTAAATGATGATGCTGGTCTGTCTCAAATGCGAAATACAATAAATGCAATCATGGGCAAAATGGCAGAATTAGAGTTAAAAGGTAATGCCACACAAGAACAAAGTTCGACTTCGCAATGGTTACCCGGTGTTTTTCCCGATGTATCTGTGAAGGCAAATCTGCCCACAGTCCCTACAAATGTGGTTAGACGGCTTACGCGGGAACAAATCGCAGCTGAAGGAGCTTTGCGAAAGACTTGCAAAAATTTTCTGGCAATCCTGAAGACTGGCCATTATTTCTTGCTACTTACCAGCAAACCACTGAGATATGCGGTTTTAACGAAAACGAAAACTTACTTCGTCTTAGAATTTCATTATAGGGTGACGCTTTAAAAGCAGTAAAAAATTTACTGTTCCATGCTGGCTGTGTTCCGCAGATCATAGAGACTTTGCGAATCAAATATGGTAGGCCAGAAATAGTGCTAAGCATCCTTTTAAAACGTGTAAGAGAGATAAGCCCTATTAAAGAGAACAAGCTAGAATCAATGGTAGATTTTGCATTAGAGGTTCAAAACATTATTGCTACCATAAAGGCCGCCGATCTGGGAAATTATTTAAACAACCCAGAACTTGAGCAAGAGCTTATGTGTAAACTTCCCGGAATTATAGCAGCTTTTTGGGGAATGTACAAAAGGAGTCTAGTTGCATGTAACTTAGAGCACTTTGGTTCCTGGCTTTTTCAGTTTGCCCAGGGTGCGAATAGTGTGTTGATGCCAGATCATAGTTTTGGGGGGAAGTCATCTAATGTAAACACTCACTCTGAATTACACCGCTACGATTGCATAGCTTGTAGCTCAAAATGCGAACAACTTTCGGAATGCGAAATTTTTAAAAAATTGAATCGGTCGAATAAATGGGGGTTAGTGCGAACACACGGTTTGTGCCGAAAGTGCTTAAAACCCCATCCTATAGCACAATGTCAATCAAATGCATTGTGTGGAATCGACAACTGTCAATTTATGCATCATCCCTTACTCCATAAGGAGACACGTGGAATTTGTAACGTCGTAAGAAAATTGGAAAACTCCGTATTGTTTCGAGTCCTACCAGTTGTCTTATATGGCAACGGAACGCAAATAAAAACGTATGCATTTTTTGATGATGGATCTTCACTTACGTTGATGGAAGGCAGTCTGCTTCGAGACCTGCATTTAGAAGGTACGCCTAGCCCCTTATGTTTAAAATGGACTGCCGACACTCATCGTTACGAAGACGACTCCGTGGTACTTAACCTCCAAATATCAGGTGATCTTAATAAAAAATGTTTCGATTTAAATAATGTACATACTTTTAAAAGTTTAAATCTTCCCAAGCAAAGCTTAGACGTTCATCTTCTGAAATCGAAATACAACTACTTGAAAGAAATTCCTATATCATCGTATACTGACGCCCAACCAAAACTTCTGATTGGCCTAAACAATGGCTGGCTTGGAACAAGCCTAAAATCAAGAGAGCGCACAATGTCAGATCCGGTCGCTGAAAAAACAAGGCTTGGCTGGACCGTAAAGGGCCAGTGTTTTTCGGAATCCCACAATTTTGGCCTCAATGCCTTTCATATGTGTGGGTAAGCGAGTGAATGTGATTTAGTGCAAACAGTAAAGCGCTATATTTTACTCGACAATTTGGAAGTCAGTCAAGACCACTCGAAACTGTCATCCATAGAAGACATGCAGGGTCTAAGCCAGCTTAAAGAAAACACGCGTAAGCAGGGTCACCAATATGAGACCCGGTTGTTGTGGAAGTTGCCCAAAATACATCATCCCGACAGTTTTCCAATGGCTAAGCGTAGGGCTGAATGCCTTTTGAAAAAACTATCAAAGGTCCCTGGGTTATATGCCTCGATGAATACAATGATTAGAGATTATGTAACCAAGGGCTACGCTATTCGTTTATCTGAAAGTGAGAAAGGATCGTCTCATTGTTGGTATCTCACTATTTTCACAGTCATCAATCCCAATAAATCAAATAAACTACGTATAGTGTGGGATGCAGCCGCAAAAGTTAAGGGGATATCGCTCAATTCTATGTTATTGAAAGGGCCGGATCTAACAGCTCCCTTGGTTAATGTTTTAAGGCGTTTTCGTCAAAGGCGTTATGCTATCAGTGGCGATATTAAAGAGATGTACCACCAAATTAAAATACATCAGGAAGACCAAAATTATCAGCGGTTTCTATGGTATGAAGAGGGAAATAGTGAACCAACTATGTATGCGCTTACCGTTATGACATTTGGAGCCACATGTTCACCTTGCGCCGCTCAATATGTAAAGAATCTCAACGCAGAAGAATTTCGTCACACGCATCCAAGAGCCGTGGAAGCCATCGTCAATAACCATTATGTTGATGACCTGCTGGATAGCATGGACACCGAAGCTGAAATCTTACAATTAGCAAATGATGTTCGCCTCATACATTCTAGAGGTGGGTTTACCATCAGAAACTGGAGATCAAACTCTAAAAACACCTTACGTGCCTTAAATGCTTCGGATTCAGAGGATTTAGATTTAGACGTCGATCAAGTAATGGGGCCTGAAAAGGTTCTGGGGATGTGGTGGTTAACATCGGAGGACTGTTTCTCTTACAAGGTTTCGCAAAAATGCAAACATTGTGAGTATCTTAATGGTAAATGCCGGCCTACGAAGCGACAGGTGCTTAGTATTGTTATGAGCATTTTTGATCCTCTTGGGCTCGTCAGTTTTTACGTAATGTACGCGAAAATAGTCCTGCAAGAAATATGGCGCAGCGGTTGTGCTTGGGACGAATGCATAGACGACACAAATTACACAAGATGGCTGCGTTGGATCCAACATTTGCCCGATGTTGAAGAATTGAAAATTCCAAGGCATCACTTTTACGGAAGCCACGATCAGATAAAGGATTTGGAGTTGCATACATTTGTGGACGCCTCCGAATGCGGTTTTGCAGCAGCTGTGTACGTGCGTTGCCACATTGGTGACTCCATTAAGTGTAGCCTAATCGGAAGTAAAACAAAAGTGTCTCCACTTAAGATGTTGTCTGTCCCGCGGCATGAGCTACAGTCTGCTCTGTTAAGTACCCGTTTAGTAAAAAGCGTCCTCTTATCTCTTGATATCAAGTTTAACCGCAAAGTATTTTGGACTGATTCTAAGACAGTTTTATCGTGGATTCGGTTCGATCACCGTAAGTACTCACAATTTGTAGCATTTAGAGTTAGCGAAATACTAGAAACTACCGAAATTGATGAGTGGAAGTGGGTTCCATCCGCCGATAATGTGGCTGATGATGCTACCAAGTGGCAAAGAACTCCAAATTTCTCTCACAACAGCCGCTGGTTTAAGGGTCCTGGGTTTCTTTTAAACGATAAAAAGTACTGGCCTACAGAAATGGAACATATGAACGACCAGCTACTAAAATTGCCGTACTTCCTATTGGTATTTCGGTAGGTCCACAGAAGGACATACCGGGGGGGAGTGTTGAAAAACCCGGCAACTCTAGCACTTGTTAACTTCTGATTTGCTTTGCCTATCATCCTTTCAGCTCTCAGAATTCGAATGTAAAAAAAAATTATAGAAGAAGCATAATTGAGATTGTAACTTTATTGAAAAACCACGTTGCTTAAAATCTTAAATTGTTATAAAACATAAATTTGTTAATAAAGAATTATTTGTTATTGTGGAACTATACTGAAGTAAATAAAACTAAATGGAAATTGAAAATTAAAACTAACAAGGGAAGTATCTCAACCCTTATGAACCGATTTGCCTGAAACTTAAAATATATATAAATGAGACGATTTTAAGGTTGGGGTGTCTCGGCTTTTCGGCCATATCAGTGTTTCAAAATTTCGTTGTCCCCTTATGAAACCAAATGGACCTACGGGAAAATTTCGATAACTCACGAACCAACAGGAATATCCTCTAGAGAAAAAATACGTGTCGACTTAAATTTAATAAAGATTATTTCGTATTCATATAGACATCGTAGCTCTATGTTTTCATATAAATACCCCCCAAAATTTTCACATTTTCATGAAAAAAGTATTTAACGAAGCCAAACTTTTACAAGGTTATGACACCGTTGAATAGGCATTAAAAAAACCTTTCTTCTCATATGTAAACATCATATAGTTTCTTAGAAAGAAATGGCTGAAAATCCATAAAACGATTTTTTCGCCATTTTTTGACCCATGTTTTGAACCCCTAAATCCCCGATATGGCCGATAAGCCGAGACACCCCAGCCTTAGAATTGTCTCTTTTATATATATTTTACGTTTCATGCAAATCGGTTCATAAGGGTTGAGATACTTCCCATGTAAGTTTAAGTAAATGAATTTTGTATTTTCAGGATTTTTAAAATTCCTTTTCTTTATAATAAAGTGAATTGAAATAAACTTCAGCGTTTCATTTAAATTTCAACACCACCAATTGTGAAATTGATTGAGGATACGCCTCACAAAAAGGAGTATGTTTTGGCATCATTCTTGGACGTGAAAGGTGCATTCAACAATGTCAAAATATTATCAATCCTTCAAGCCTTGCAAAATACACGCATGGACAGATATATTACGCTATGCACGGGCAACATGCTGTAAAGCAGGGCAATCAACTTGAAGATAGGTGATGGTAAAGCGAGAAAAGTCTTTACACGAAGTACTCCACAAGTGATCTCTCTCCTTCTGTGGAATCTTGTAATAAATATGATTCTCAAGGCAGGTAAGATTCCAAAGGACTACTTGCCTATTAGAGTGTCATTGTTTTTATTGAAAACATTGGAAAGACTGGTAGATATCTATGTGAGAAGTACCCTTACATCAGAAAACTTCAGCAAGGCCCAATAATCCTATCTTAAGGTTATCGGATTGATAGAGGATACACTTCACAAAAAGCAGTATATTTTGTCATCATTCTTGGACGTTAAAGGGGCGTTCAACAACCTAAAAATATTATCAATCCTTCATGCCTTGCAAAATACAAGCACGGACACACGTATTAATTTTTGGATGGTCAACACGCTGGAAATCAGGGCAATTAACTTGAAGATAGATGAAGATGATGCGAGGAATGTCCTTAAAAGAAGCACTTTACAAGGGTAGTGAACTTTCACCTTCTGTGGAATCATGTAACAAATAAGATCCTCGAGTCACTCAACGGAATGGGTATCAAAGTGGTAGCCTACGCTGATGACGTTGTGATCATAATCAAAGGTAAGGGATTTAATCCAGCCAAAACCGAACTCGTTCATAAAAAGGGCTAAGATAGACAGGTTTGTTCTTCACAAATTAGATGGACTCACCTTGGAACTATCTAATGGAGCAAAATACCTGGGTGTGATCCTTGACTCAAAGCTTTCTTGGAAAGGAATACAGAGAAAAGAATGAATAAGTCATTATGTGCTTTCAACACATACAGGAGAACTTTCGGAATAAGGTGGGGTCTAAAACCGTTTATTAACCACTTGATGTGTGGTGCGATAATTAGACCTATGGTTCCATTGTGTGGTGAAGAGCAGTGGATAAGAATCTCTGCAAGCTACAGAATGTACAACGACATGCGTGTGCGGGTATCACAGGTGCTATTAGATCGACACCATAGGCCGGTTTGGAAATGATACTAAACATTCAGCCCATAGATATCTAAGTGAAAAACACAGCAGCAAAATCGTCTCTCAGGTTAAGGAAGTCAAAAATGCTTAAGGAACGTTCTGGCGGACAGTCGACCATTTGAAGTAAGGTGGGTGGGGGATAATATCTCACCGCAGACAAACTTTGACAAAACCATCGAAGTCTACATACCTAGTAGGGAAGGCTCTGTTATAACATAGAATGATATATTAGTTTTTAGGGGACGAAATAAAGATGGAGTCGGGTTCGGAAGTATATTATAAATGTCTTGAAATCAGTACCTCATTGAGACTTTTAGATAAGTGTAGTGTTTTCCAGGCTGGAGTACTTGCTATTGATAAAGCTGCGCATATGATTATGATAAGGGACTTATTTCCTTGCGCCATTAATATTTTCGAGGACAGTCTTGCAGCTCTGAAGGCCTTATAATCAAACACTATGAAATCGGGAATCGTTAGGAACTGTAAACCTTCGTCAAATCAGTCAGCACACAGTCAAGCTTATCTGGGTCCCTGGACATGGTGGGGTCGCTGGAAACGAATTGGCTTATGAATGTGAGAGAATTTGCTCTAAATCGGTGAGGGAAAAAGTTAAACCTAACATCTCAGTTCCTTTAAAGGAATTGATGAACGAAATTGATTTTATATCGCATATTAGAATAAAAGATCCCTGTGGCCACTGCCAATCCCTGTGGCCACTGCCAAATCCTAAGAGGGCAGAAAGTCTTCATACTTTTGGTAAACGGCCGTATTGACAGGACATTTTATAATCGACCAAATGGTAGTGCGTGTGGAAATCTCTGATGAGGAGAAGTCAGTGAACTACTTGTTATGTTAATGTCCGAGTCTGATGAATCGACAGCTTTGGTGCGAAGATGATTTTCGACGACCTGAACCTTATGAATGACCGCCTTAGCGATGTCTCATTGACTTTTCCAGAGGAATATCTTAGAGAATCGAAGTGGCTTAAGACGTATAATCAAGAGAATCACAATGGGTCTTATGGCCCCCGAGTGGATTCGTCAAATGGCGGACACGTATCCAACCTATTTTTTTAACGCATGCTACACGGAAACGAGATGGAAAGGAACAGGGAACGAAATTGAAAGCATTTTTTAACTCAAATTTTTTTGTCCACTCAATTTTTTTCTTCTTAATCTTGTTAAATCACTTAATTTCACAAAGGAAACTGATTGAAAATCTACTCAAAAAAGTTTCCTTAAAATCCATTCTGTTTAAAGATTTTCCTTAAATCGTTAGAAACCAATAATTGATTGATCACTTTCTATGGTTTTTTAAATTAAGGTTGTTGGCAATATGTTTAAGTAACGCTTTTTAGTTACTATTTTGAAAAATTCCACCTACTCAGACCTTAAGCCAACATACAGAATGTTGGGAACCTCTGTTTAATATTATACAAAGTACATTCTGCAGCAAAATTTCGCAGAATTTATGAAGAGAAAAAACGACAACTTTTGGCATTTGCATTTTTATGTGACAACTATTGCATATAGAGAGATGAATGGATAGATGGATGGATGTTTGGGTTGTTTGGTTAGTTCGTTGTTCGCTGGTTGTTTTTGAATGGATTGAACGTTTCGCTATTTCGTTGTTTACTTGGCAATATTAGGTATTTTTGTTGTGTAGTATAAAAGTTTGCCGTTTTTAATACCCTACACTTCAATATATTTTTCTTTCATGGGAATGTTCCTGGAGGTTTGGAATGTTCCTGGAGGTTTTTGGGCTATACTTTACATATAGACACTTTTTAGCTCTTTCTTTACTATTTTGTACAACTGAAAGTTAAAAATCAAAATAATTTTGGATTCCGATAAAAATTAGAAATATGCCTTCAAGGGTGTTTTAGAAACGTTTACGACTGACTACAACATATTTTTAATATTTTTACATTTAATATTATTACCGTGATTCTTAGTGTTGTTGCTATTTCGCTAGTTTTGTTTATATTATTGTTTTTTTTTTTTGCTTGCTGCTGTTGGTGTATGCGTGCAGAAAGTGTTGGCGTTAAAAGGTGAACAGCATTTTTTATTGTATATTATAAATCTTACACATATGTATGTACAAACTTTTACAATATAGACTGGTTCAAAATAAAGAATTGAATGAAATCTACAAAAACGGCGTTTGTACTAGTTCGTGACCTTAGTAAAATGCAGGGTGTTTGCCCGTTTTTAGTAAATGTAAAGGAGCCCCGAGTTGGGCACCAATTTAAGGCAACAATAACACCATCTAGAATGTTAATATTACTGTTTTTCTGCGTAGCTTACCAGCAAACTGAAAAAGTGGAGTAAAATGCAGGGAGTTTCAATGTTTTAAGTAGTTGTATAAGAGTCCCGAGTTGGGCGCCAATTTATGGTGGCCATAACACCATTTAGAATGACAATATTATTGTTTTTCTGCAAAGCTGATCAGCAAACTAAAAAAGTGGAGTAAAATGTATTAAAGCCCCGGGTTGGGCGCCAATTTATGGTGACAATATCACCATTTATGACCACTTTAAAATAGAATAGTGAGAAATCTACAAAAACGGCGTTTATACAAATTCGTGACCTTAGTAAAATGCATGGAGTTTGTCCGTTTTTAGAAAATTTAATGCAGCACCGAGTTGGGCGCCAATTTAAGGTGACAATAACACCAATTTAAGTTGACAATAACCATATCATTGTTTTTCTGCGTAGTTTACCAGCAAAATAAAAAAGTGCAGTAAAATGTAGGGAGTTTGCATGTTTTAAGTAGCTATATAAGAGCCCCGAGTTGTGCGCCAATTTATGGTGACAATAACACCATTTATAACCACTCTCAATTTTTTTTATATAATTGAACCAGTCTAATGTGGATAAATATGTTGGTACTTGTATTAAACATTCATCAACTGATGTCAGTTCACTAATACTGACACTAATTGTTATTTATATAAATGCAGTTGTGTTTTTTTGAGGAAGTAAATCAGGAAATAGTTACCAAAAATACAAATGGGAATAACACAACCTAAACCTTTGGAGAATGTTGTTTTAGGGTTTTTTTGTTTCTGTTTTTAGTAAATGTAAATTAACTGGATTTGACGATATAAGGCACAACAATTTAAAATTTATGAAGTAAAGACAAGGATGAATAAGAAAAAAACATACAACTGAAAGCAACACTGCAACGTAAGAATTCAACAGTTAATGCATTTCAAGGTAGTCAAGATGTTAGCATTTTTACCTATGACTGCGGGGTCTTGTCTTGGATTCCCGCCAAAAGCGTTGATATGTTCAACGCAGTTCAACTCAAGTCTGCATTTAATTCTATGAAGACTACTAAAACGCATTCTTCTCTATGAAAGCAAGATTGAGGGAACTGTGCCGTGTGTCAGTTATGGGCTCATGGCAAATTTCAAATGTTTTTTTTTTTTCAATAATTGTTTTAAGAAATAAAATACGTTTTTACGAAAAAATTGACTTTATTTAGAAAAAATAGAACTTTTTTAGGAAAAATGGTACTTTTTTTAAAAAAAAATTTTACTTTTTTTTAGAAAATATAGAACTTTTTTTTAGAAAAAATAGTACTTTTTTTTAGAAAAAATATTACTTTTTTTTTGAAAAAAATAGTACTTTCTTAGCAAAAATAGTTTAGGAAATAGAAATAGTAGTAATTGTTTTAAGAAATAAAATACTTTTTTTAGAAAAAAATGACTTTATTTAGAAAAATAGAACGCTTTTAGGAAAAATGGTACTTTTTTAGAAAATATAGTACTTTTTTTTAGAAAAAATAGTGCTTTTTTAGGAAAAATAGAAAAAAGTACACTCAAAAAAAAAAAACTGTAAAGTTGGCAAAAAATTTTGTTAAATTTAACTAAAAAAACACCTGATTTTGAACCTACTAAATTTCTAGTTAATTTAACAAAAAATATTTAGTTAACTTTTCGTAGAATGAATGTAGCAAAAAAACAGTAATTTTAACTAAAAATTCAGCTGAAAATTTCGTAACATTTTTTATTAGGTGAATTCAGCTAACCTTTTTTTTAAATAAAAAAAAAAAATATATTTTTCACAGCGTTAAGTTCAGCTTAAGTAGGACTAATGAGATTTGCATAGGAGGCTACACAAGAAATGTTTAAAATTTTCGACTTGACAAAAATGTTACAAAAAATCAGCAAATTAATTAGTAAAAATTCGTAAACTCAGTTTTAAAGTCAACAAAAAAAATTAATTCCAAATTTGTACAAAACTAGTATTTTCGTAAATCGAACTTAACTAAAAAAAGTAGTTAAAACGCTGATTTTAACTAAAAATTTGCTAAAAAGCCAGTAAACTCGAGTTAACAAAAAAAAGTTTGTTAACTTTACAGTTTTATTTTTTTGAGTGTATTTTTGTATAAATTTTTTTTTTTTTTGGAAAAAGCACTTTTTTAGACAAAGTATCACTTTTTTTTTGGTAAAATAGTACTTTTTTGGAAAAGTATTATATCACCTCTAAGAAAACAACGTACTTTTTTCCTAAAAAGTATTATTTAGGAAAATGAAGTACACTCAAAATAATAACTCTGTTAAATTACAGAAAAACTCTGCTAATTTAACAGAATACACCCAAAGGTTCGAAAGAATTAATTCTTTAATTCAATTTCCTAATTCGAATTAAAAAAATTGAATTTGGCATTCCCTAAAATCATTCAACTTTCATAATCATTGAATTAATTCTTTCAAGAATTCATTCCTTAAGAATGGTCATTCTTAAGGAATGAACTACTTTTTATCCAAATCAATCTACTACAAATTGAATGGTGAAATTTTCTTATCATTCAATTTAAAACAGTGAAGCGCAACACACATACACACACATTTATGCTTGTGTGGGAAGCAGCAGACGAGACGTCAACAAAACAACAACCGATCGTTTACACACGAAGATGCTTAAAATGCACACAAGCAACACATTTTTGAAAATACAAAGGGAATGAAATAAAAAAATCATCATTCAATTTGTAATAGATTTGAATGATGAAAAATTTTGATCATTCAATCGAATGATTGCTTGCAAGGAATTAATTCTCTTGGGAATTAATTCAATTTGATTTAAGTTTTGAGAATTAAGCCTTTGAATTAATTCGTGTTGAATGCTGGTAAGGAATGATAATTCAAAACTTATTAAAACAGAATTAAACTTTTAATGAATTAATTCTCAATAGAATTAATTCGTTCGAAGCTCTGAATACACCATACTTTTCCAGCTAACAACATTTCTTGGTAATTTTACTAAAAAACTCTGTAAAATGGTTTTGACAGAAAAAAACTGTTAATTTACAGAGTTTGTAGTAAAATATTAGTTAAATATGAAAGCTTTTTTACAGAGAAAACTCTGTAATTTTACTATTAAACTCTGAAAAATGCTTTGAACAAAAAAACTGTTAATTTACAGAGTTTCTAGTAAAATATTGGTTAAATAAACCACCATTTAGCAAAGAAAACTATGTAAATTTACATATATTTGTAAAATACATTTGATGCAAAAAAAAATACAGAAAAAACTCTGTAAATTTACAGAGTTTAGTTAAATGCATGTTATTTTGTAAAATTTTTATAAAATTTCGGAAAAATTTTTTTTGATAACTTTTTTTGCTACTATTTAAACTTTTTCTCAAAAAATAAAAATATACAGATAAAATTTTGATGTTTGGTAACAAAAACTACTCAAAACAGAAAATTTTTTTGGTTATAAAAAATACGAAGTATTTTGCTTAGATCTGTATTTTAGCAGAAAACTCTGTTAATTATCTGTAAAATTAAGATTACGAAGTAAAAAGTAATATAACAGATGACTCTTTGTTTTTTTGTCACAACAAAATACAAAGTATTTTCTTTAAATCTGTATTTTGACAGAAAACTCTGTCAAATATCTGTTGAATTGAGATTACAGTCATTTTACAGAGTATTTTACAGAGTTATTATTTTGAGTATACTTTATTGTAAAAAAAGTACTTTGTAAACAAATAATAATAATATAATAATAATAAATCTAAAAAATTACTTTGTAGAAAAATACTTTTTCAAAAAAAGTGCCATCTTTTCTAAATATGTACTTTTTTCCTGAAAAAGTACGTATTTTCTTAACGGTGCTACAGCACATTTCTTAAAAAGTACTATGTTATCAAAAAAGTGCTACTTAAAAAAAAAATGTTTTTTCTAAAAAAGTACTTCTTTCTATTTTTCCTAAAAAAGTACTATATTTTTCTAAAAAAGTACTATTTTTTTGTAAAAAAGTACAATTTTTTACAAAAATTTACATTTTTTTCTTAAAAAAGTACTAATTTTTTTTTAAGTACTATTTTTTAAAAAATTGCCATTTTTTCTTAAAAAAGTACTTTTTTTTCTAAAAAAGTACTATTTTTTGTAAAAAAGTACAATTTTTACAAAAATTTAAAATTTTTTCTTAAAAAAGTACTATTTTTTGTAAAGTACTTTTTATCTAAAAAAGTACAACACTCAAAATATTTTGTAGGCAAAAACAAATGAAAAACACATTTAAAACCAGTGAATAAACAATTGAAAACCATCCCAGTAATTATTCATTTGTTTTAACAAACATCAACATTTATTTTTTACTGTTGACAAAATTTTCTTAAATAAATAACATTAAAAAATTATGTTTTTATACCCTCCACTTAGTGATATAGGGTATATATAAGTTTGTCATTCCGTTTGTAACTCATCGAAATATCGGTCTGGGACCCTATAAAGTATATATATATTCATGATCCCCGATCGATTTTAAGACATTCTAGCGATGTCCGTCTGTCTGTGGAAATTGTGATCACGGCAAAAATATTACACGGAGATGACTGAAACTTAACATATTTATTGGAATTTCTCCCGAGAAGTTTGGAAATGCATTTGAACGATATCGGTTCAGCGGTTCAAAAGTTATGAACGAAAATGTAAGGACACCTCAAAAATTTTAGTACATTCAACATAACCTAAAAATACAAAATGCTTTAATTCGACTGCTGGTTGACTTATGTGAACAGAATTGAACACCAAATGGTATTTAAACATGTACGAACATATTTTTGCAAAAAAAAAATAAAAAAATCGCGGATTTTTTTGTTTCAAAAAATTTTTTTTTTTCAAAAGTAATTTCCTATTAAAAAAAGATTTTTGCAATAATCTTTTTGAAATTGTGGAGGGTATCACTACATTCGGCAAGGCCGAATTTAACTTTTTTACTTGTTTTCATTCTTTTTTACCAACAAATTCGAAAAAAATAACCTACGAAAATATTAAAAATTAATGATAGTTCTGTTATTTTTACCAACAAATTCCAAAAAAATAACCTACGGAAACATTAAAAATTAATGATTTCGTAGGTTATTTTTTACAATTTTCTATTAAAATATTTTTTTTTAATTTTTTAATAAAATTTTGGGAACTGGATCCCACAATCAACTACATTCTGGCCAGACACTCTACCCATCGTGCCAAAGTCACTTGATACAAACATGTTTTTATATTTCTATAAATAATTTTTTGAACTTTTTTTTTCTACAAAAAAATAACCTACTTGTTTTGGTAAAAACTAATGATATCTCATTAACAAATACCAAAAATTAAAAAAAAGTTACTTACACAAATTATTAAAAATTTAAAGAATAATCAGTAGTTTTTACTTACAGAACAAAAATAAATGACTTTAAAAATTAAATGTTAATGAAAATCTTTATTTTTTAGTGTGTTATTTTTGAAACAAAGGACATAAGTAGTCATTAATAAAAGCTGAACATCAAACAATTCATTTACACATCAAACAAATGTTTTTATACCCTCCAACCACAGTATGGGGGTATACTCACTTTGTCATTCCGTGTGTAACACATCGAAATATCGGTCGGGGACCCCACAAAATATATATAATATTGATCCATGATAGAATCTAAGACATTCTAGTGATGTCTGTATCTGTGTCTAGATGTCTAGATGTCTAGATCCGTCTGTAGAAATAACGATACAGTCCAAACTAAAAGAGCTAGACCCCTGAAATTGGGCGAGAATATCTCTTATGTTACTGGTAAGGTTAAGTTCGCAGATGGGCCAAATCGGACCGGGGGAAAAAAGTTCCCCCTTAAAGAACTAAAACGACCCCTGAAAAATACGATATTTTTACGAGTTTTTTTTTTAATTTTTGCTCAACAAATGTAACATTTGTATGCCATATTATGTCCATAGACCTGCGCTTGGACCAAGGGGGTTAGAAAATTCGATTTTTTTCAGGCTGCGTGGTTATAGAAATTAATTAAAAATAACGATACAAATTTATTGTTTAAGCGTAAATATCATAAACAAATAATTTGTAAACATATATAGCGGGGGTACAGGTGTCCCCCACCAACTCCGCCGACCCCCCCCACCAAAAAAAAACGCCCCTGCGATTTTTTTTTTTATTTTAAACGTGTTGGAGGGTATAAAAGATTCGGCACAGCCGAATTTAACACTCTTACTTGTTTCTTTTAAAAACGACTAAACGTAAAACTTTTTAAATAAACTACAAACAGTTAATGACATAATTTTTTAATTTGAGTGTATTGTTTCTAAATTAATTTGAGTGTATTGTTTCTAAAAAGTAATATTTTTTCTTAAAGTAGCAAGGCACATTACACATTTGAAACTACAGATGTGCCAAATGTGCCCACATGTGCCATTTCTTGCCCTGGTTAGCACTATTGCCATATTTTCCTTCTTTTAAATGCAAACTTTTCTTAAAATAAGGGTTAGAAAAAATTATTTAATTTTAACTAGAAAATGCAACAATTTTAATTTATTTCATACACATTTGGGGACCCGTTTGGGTAAGGACCCCACTGGGTTCGGAACCGTTTCACACCAATTTTGTTCTCACAAACAAACTTCGCTGTGCGTGAACAATTTTTAGCCGATCGCGTTCATATTTGTGTCAAAATATTTTTTATCCTAACCTCACACAAAACTGAGATCCGATTTTGAAAAAGCGAAAATAAAAAAATAAGGTCCACCATAGCCCACATATGAAAATGACCGGTCCGAGTTTTTTCTATAGAAATTTTGACTACAAAAATAAGATTCTTTTTGTAATTCGTAAATTCAAATTAAAGTTTGAAGATTCTACTTGTAAACCGAAGATTTCATTTGAAATTCGGAAATTGCAACTGAAATTCAAAACTTCCTTTTTAAATTTGTCCTTATAGTTTATATCCTCATAGTAAATGCAATGTCCAATCTGAAAACTTCACTTATTTTAATTTTCTGCACTTTATTGAATATTGTGTACATTAAAAGGTAAACAAATTTATAATTCCATTAAGATCACAAAGAAAAAACAAATGTAAATATTCTTGAGATTGCAACGCGCCTTAAACACAAAGAAAAAAAAAAAAATATGCAAAAAATTTGAACAAGAAGTCATAATAAAAAATGCATAAAACTGAAAGAAAAAAAAATTAAAAAAACCGGCAAACAAAAGACATACAGCCGGACGGACAGATAATGTTAAATACAGTAAAAATGAACAATACAAAAAGCCAAGTCAACACAAGATTTTTAGATTTTTTTTAGTTGTTTAAACTACTTGCAACCAAGAAAAAAACGTATTGTTTTAATAAAGGTCTCTCAATGATAATTAAGATTATGAAGCTGTGAATTTTTTTTAAGCAGCATCATCAGCATCAAAAAGAAACATTTAAATGTTGACTTAACTCAACTCGACTCAGGTTGGCCATTAATAATTATGATGACTTATGACAGACTGACACTTAATAATGAAAAATAACAGAAAAAATATTATGCCTTTGCTGACTTGCTTGAATAGATGGCTACAGCATTTACAGATGTAATTCGCAAGAGATCAATTGTAGTTCGAAGATTCTACTGGCAATTCGAAGATTCCATTTGTAATTCGAAGATTTCATTTGCAATTCAAAGATTCTACCAGTTATTTGAACATTCCATTTGTAATTCAAAAATTTCAATTGTAATTCGAAAATAGGTCAATTGTAATTCGAAAAAGATCAATTGTAATACGAAAATGTTCAATTATAATTCGAAATAGATCAATTTATTTACAAAAAAACTTTAATTACAGAAAAACTTTGAAAAAAAAAAAAATAAAAGGTTCATCGGGCCATAAAAAAAAACTCGAGCTATGTTTTCAATACCCTTCAGGGGTTTTGGTCTTCTATTGGTATTCTTTAATTTTTTTTGCTCTCATTCAAGATACACTTATATATATATTGATTCCTATGGTTCCAAGTTGGAACAAAGGGCCGTAACAAAATTCTTCCATTGGGATCTGTCCAGTGCGATTAGTCTGATCTCAGACCAAGTTCTTCTTGTTTCGCTAATTTCGGATTCTAGTTGCCTTCTCCAGGTGTTAGCGGGTCTACCTCTTCTTCTGCTGCCATGAGGGTTCCAGTCAATTGCCATCTTTGATATATCATCATGGGGTCTTCTCAAAATATGACCAACCCAGCTCCATTTCCTCTTTGCAATTTCCATGCGAATTGGTATTTCACATTTTCTTTGCCAGAGGTCTCTGTTGGAAACTACGTTCGGCCAAAATATTCGCAAAATTTTTCGCAAGCAACGATTAACAAATACTTGCAGGGATTGGATGTCGCTTGCAGTAGAGTTCCAGGACTTACATCCATATAGCAGGATAGAGCGAACATTAGAGCAGAAACGGCGAAGCTTAGTTTTTATATGTATTTGTGGTGACTTCCATACTCTCTGTAATGCACCAAAACACTGTTTTGCTTTTCTTACGCGATATGCAATATCATCACGTGAGCCGCCTGTTGTTGATATGATACTTCCTAAGTAGCAAAACGATTGGACATCCTCGAGTGCTATGTTGTTTACTCTGAACTTGGAGAGATTAGTCGAATTGATACGTAGAACCTTAGTTTTGTCGAAGTTAATATGACGACCAACACCAGATGCTAGCTGATGTATCTGATCCAATTTGGCTGACATGTCGGTAAAGTTATGTGCGAGCAGGCAAATATCATCAGCATAGTCAAGGTCTTCCAATCGACCATTCATACCCCATGTAATGCCTCTTCTTATTCGTGGTGCTTGCTGCATAATTGAATTCCATACAATATTGAATAGCAGCGGAGATACGATACATCCCTGTAGTACCCCAGTGCTTACACCAATCGGATTGCTTAACGTGCGTTCATGCAGTACTCGACTTGTTGAGTTGCCATACAGAGCTTTGATTAAGTCGATTAGCACAGGTGGAACTCCCTTGCATCGAAGTGCGTGCCAAATTGCATGATGGTGGATGGTTTCGAATGCTTTGGAGAAGTCGATAAATATCAGGTATAGTGGAGATCTCCATTCCACCGACTGTTCCACTATGATCCGTAGACTATTTATGTGATCTGTGCAAGATCGGTGTGGTCTGAAACCAGCTTGCTCATTTCGAAGATCTGCTGAAATTTATAATTCCAGTCTAGCATGGATTATATTCGCTAACACCTTATTAATCATGGTTAAAAGAGTTATACCCCGCCATTTTTTACATTCTGTTAAGTCTCCTTTCTTTGGTAGATTTATTATCACTCCCTAACTTGAGGAGAGTGTGATGTCCAAAAATCTCTGATAATAGGGCAGGTAGGGTAGGGGATTATTTTAGCGCTAAGAGTCGGATCAGCCTTAAGCAGTTCAGGGTTAACGTTGTCTACGCCTGGTGCCTTGCCATTCTTCAGTGCACGTATTGCAGTGACGATCTCAGTTTCGTCTGTGCAAATTGTATTTATGTCGGATCTGATTTGATTTGATGTGAAGTACAGTGACATTGCCAGACAGTTGTTAGTTGCGGAATTGACAGTATGCCGGCATAATAGCCGGACCATATTGCCAGTTGCCGCTTCACGGACGAGGCAGTTCCTCCCATCGGATCTTTAAGGGGATATGTGGTTGAGAGGGAGTTCCCTAATATCTGCTTTGCAATTTTGTACAAATCTCTACTTCCATGTGTATCGGCAGCTGACTGTGCTTCTATGGTCATATTTTCCACCTAAACCCGCTTGTCTCGCCGCGCACTTCGTTCTACCTGGCGATCTAGACTGGTATACTGTGCCTGTAGGATAGATTTAGAAGCACTTGTTCGGGCAACGTTAATGGAACCTTTAAGTTGTCTTCTATCTTCAATAAGTTGCCAGGTAGCGTCTGAGATCCATACTTTACGCTTAGGTTGAGGATGCCCAAGATGTTGCTTCGCACTGTCTGTGATAATGCTTTTTATAGCATTCCATTGGCCTCTATTGCTGTTCGGGATATCTTCATAGCGAGTTGTTAGGGAGCCTACGTAACTTTTGAGAGTATTTAAGGATTTTAATTTGGATACATCGTATCGTCTTGGCAAATACTGTGTTGTTTGTCGTCGGATCGCAGATATCCTTAATGGTATCTCTCCTACAAGTAAATGTTGGTCTGACGCTCCATCTGCCCCACGCCTATTGCGAACATCAAGTAATGAAACCCGTCACTTCTTGCTTATCGCAATGGTCCGACAGCCAATATTAAACATGCACTGGATGATACACGTCAGAAAATAGAGATGATATGGAGTAAAACTGCTTTTACAGTTTTTCATTTCGTGATCCTGTTTCCTTTTAAAAGGACTTCAAAGTTTTAAAGGATACATTTTGTAAAATATTTTTGAAATATTTGTACTTGTCCTAGGATGACATTGGTGACGGAAAATTAAAGCGGAATATCTCCCCTAGTTTATCCATTTTTCTACTTTGCCATATCGGAATAAAAGGATGTGAATAAAGTCATTTGAAAACTTTATCAAAATATTTTGTTCAAAATTTTGAATGATATTAAAGGCTACATTTTTGAAAGGACGTAGCTTACCTTCTTTTTCTTGATATTAAAATAGAAAAATTAGGGGAGATCCTTCTCTTTCATTTGCTGTCAATAGTGGCATCCTAGACCAAGTACAAATATTAAAAAAATATTTAATAAAATTTAATCCACTAAAACTTTGAAGTCCTTTTAAAAGGAAACAGGATCACGAAATGAAAAACTGTAAACGCTGTTTTACTACATTTTGTTTCTAGTCTCAAACGTATATTATCCAGTTCGTGCTTAACAACTTTTTTTATTTTTGTCGGACGGTGTTATGGCTTTAAAAGTAGAATCTTAGAATAACAATTGATATTTTTCGAAGTGCATCTGTAAATGGTGCCGATGAATGGATTGATGCTTTGGCTAGTTGAATGAATGGGTTTGGTTACTTTGGAGGGTTTGGTTACTTAGTTACTTCTTTTATGATTTGCAATGCATTGTACAAAAAAAAAAACAAGCAACAATACAAATAAAACTATTTTTAATTATTATTGTTTGTTTTTAATAATATTTAGCCATGATGGTGATTTAACATGGGTTTTTCTTTTTTTTGTACAAATTATTTTTGCACGAAAATAAAAAAAAAGTTATTTGAAAAACAACAGTGTGCAATTATCAATGATTGTGTTGAAAACTGAATGTGAATGACCGTGATATTGACCCACTTTAGTTTTTTTTTAATTCCATCATACAATGCTGGGTGCTGCGGCTGCTGTCTTATACTGCCATTCATCCAAAACCATTGATAACAAATTTAAAAAAAAAAAAAATCATTCATGTCTTTTCATCATATTTTTTTTATATTTTTTTCCAATATCCCATAATAATTTAAATCAACATCTCAACACTAGCACCACCATCGCCATTAGCAACCAACCACCTCATAAACTTAAACCATAACTAAAACGTTAATGATGTTTGATGATTTTGCTTTTTGGGGCTTTAGTGTTTTTTTTTTACTTCTTTATGCAGATTTATACCCTACAGCAAATGACTTAAATAAATAAAAAAGGTAACAAGTTAAAATTTTACGCCGAAATTTCCATAAAGTTCAACTTTTATGTATGTTTTTATTCTTCTTTGTTAAATTTTAAGTTTTTAGTTAAAAATTTCATAGAAAAGGTACCAATATCCACTTTTACCTTCTTTGAATCAGAATTTGTAAAAGTACTTTTGTTAGAATCTAATTGCAGCTGGATGCAGCGTTACCAGGTACTTTTTACGTTCTCCCCAAAAATATAACAAAATATCCACAAAAATCCCCAAACAATAAAAAATACGTTTTTTTTTCGATCAGACAAAAAAAAAATCATCAGTTTTTAAAAGAATTTTATGGATGGTAATTTTATCATTTTATTTCGTAGATTTAGCAATTTAAAAATCCCCATCCACGTAAATTAACGGTATTTTAGGCAATGTCAAAATCCATTTTGCAGTCGATAATGCACGTTTTACTGAATTTGTAGCAAAGAGTGGTTTTTTACTAAAACGTTTTTTAAAAACCGTTGATTACATTAAATTAAGATAAATAGATACAACTTTGAATATCCCCAAAAAATCCCCAAAATAATTAGTGATATCCCCACAAAAATCCCCAATCCCCAAATGAGATTTCTCGTCCTTTTTGCTCGCATGAAATTCCCAACTTTGGGGATAAATCCCTGAGTCTGGCAGCCCTGGCTGGATAGTCCTACATTCTAAATTGCAAGTTTCTAGGTAGATTATTTTACAGTATAAAACAAGTAAGAAAGTTATAGTCGGTCTAAACATGGACCTATCGGGTCTTTCTTTTATCAAATCTTTAATTAGTGTAGAAAACACTCACAAACTAAATTTAAGTGATATAGATTTTTGTTTGTTGCCAAAATACCGCTTTAAGTGAATATCGGGCGAAATTTTCATATGGGGCCTAAGTCCAAAAATGGTGTGATTATAATCAGATTTGATTGGATTTAAGAAGTGCGCGTTAAACACAAACAAAAACAAATTTTAATAAAATATTTTCTATTTTCATGAGATTTATGTGAAAAAACCACGTTTACCTGGCAAATTTCGAAAGGATACCTATTACACCGTCCAACAACCAATATTAAAAATGAACCGGATGGTATACATCTGAATGTAGAGATCAAATGGAGTAAAACTGCATTTATAGTTTTTCATTTCATGATCCTGGCCTTTTGTAATTTTTTTTTTAAATATTTGTACTTGCCTTATAATGTCAATGTATGCAAATGAAAGTGGAGAAACTTCGCTAATTTTTCCAATTTTTTTTATTTTTCCATATCAAGAACAATAATGTTCTTTAAAAAAATTTGAAAAAAATTGTGTTTTGAAAGTTTTGAAAGGACATTACTTTCCTTCTTTTTCCTAATATGTCAAAATAATAAAATTAGCGGAAATCCTCTTCTTTAATTTGCTATCAATAGTGGCATCCTAGGACAAGTACAAATATTTAACAAATATTTTATAAAAATTAATCCTCTGAAAAACTTTGGAGTCCTTTTAAAAGGAAACATGATCACAAAATGAAAAACTGTAAATGCAGTTTTATCCAGTTCGTGGTTAAATTTTTTGTCTTTTTTTCTGAAGAGAGTTTATTCCACATACGAATTTTCTCTGTAATGCGTCAGTCAGTTAGTCATCAGTCAATCATCAGTCAGCCATTCAGTCAGCCAGTCAGTTAGTCAGACAGTCAGTCATCAGTCAGTCATCAGTCATTCATCAGTCAGCCAGTCAGCAAGTAAGTAAGTAAGTCAGCCAGCCAGTCAGTCGGTCGTTCAGTCAACCAGTCATCAATCAGACAGTCAGTCATTTATTCAGTCATCAGTCAGTCATAAGTCAGTCATCAGTCAGTAATCAGTCAGTAATCAGTCAGTCAGTAATCAGTCAGTCAGTAATCAGTCAGTCAGTAATCAGTCAGTCAGTTAGCAGTCAGTAATCAGTCAGTCAGTCATCAGTCAGTCATGAGTCAGTCATCAGTCAGTCATCAGTCAGTCATCAGTTAGTCATCAGTCAGTCCTCAGTCAGTCATCAGTCAGTCAGTCATCAGTAGGGATGAGATTTCCATGCAAATGCATGTTTTTTGTCGATAAACTTAAAACGATATCGACCAATTATCTTTCCGAATCAAGAAATTTGCATTAAAATGGCATCGATTTGTTTTTGCATATTTTTGCATATTTTGGTGAAAATGCATAATTTTGCATATTTTGGTTTTAAATGCATATTTTGTGCATATTTCCAACTTTTAAGTGCATATTTTTGCATATTTTGACATAAATTAGCAAAATCCCAAATTTAAATTTATTTGTTTCAAAAACTATTTAAAATTTTAAAAATTTATTTTGGAAATAAAAAAAAATATTTTTTTCTTTAATTTTTTTTTTATAGATTGTGTTAATATCTACAAAATCTTGCTTATATAAAGTTTTAAAAGTTACTATTTAAACACGGCGCTATTTTTTTGCTTTTTAAGGAGTTTTTCCTATGAAAACATGATTTTTATTGAACACATTTTATTTTTTAGTGCATATTTTTAGGTTTTTTAGTGCATATTTTTAGTTTTTTAGCGCATATTTTAAGCGCATATTTTCGATTTTTTAGTGCATGAAAATCTCGTCCCTAGTCATCAGTCAATCATCAGTCAGTCATCAGTCAGTCATCAGTCCGTCATCAGTCAGTAATCAGTCAGTCATCAGTCAGTATGACCGGTCCCGAAATATGGCTTTTTATATCGTCATCCATTTTTTATTTCGAAAATAAAAAAAATACCAGATTAGCCTGATCAGAAATGAAGACATGTTTAAAAAGAAAGTAGTTAAAGTCCAATTTGGATTAATGATGGTTATTTTTCGAAATTATGTACCAATGTTTGGTAATGATCGAAATTTTATACGATCACGAATCTTGATCCGTTATTTGGATCCAGATTACAAATCAGCATTAAGAAAGTAAATCAAAAAAATGGTCAGATCCCAGACGCATTCAAAAATTTCACAAAGCACTTAAAAATGCACGAGAATACGTTTTTGTGAACAAATTACAAGTAGAATTTTTTTAAGTTTTCTCAAAAAACTAACGTACTAGAAACATTTGGAACCCAGATTCAGAATCAGCATCGAAAAGTTAATAGAAAATGAACTGTCAGATCACAGACTCAGCCAAAAATCTTCAGAAATCAGTGTTGGACATCCCGGGAAATTAACAACTGCACAGTGATTACGGAGGGACCTTAAGTGATGGAAAAATTATATTTCTTTAATAAAAGTATTTGTATATTTTTATTACACATCAATAAAAAAAATGTGTTTTAAATTTGCCAAAATTTAGGGATTTAACAAAATTGTTAGCGACCCCCCTGAAACTCACCCACGACCCCCCAGTGGGTCACGACCCACCGTTTGAGAACCACTGCATTAGTCAGCCATCAGTCAGGCATCAGTCAGGCATCAGTCAGGCATCAGTCAGGCATCAGTCAGGCATCAGTCAGTCATCAGTCAACAGGTAAAATAAAGGGTAAAACAAGTATTTTGTTTTAGCGGCCCAAATGAGAGGGGAAATTTATGTCAAAACCGCATTCTTGCGATATGCGTTCGTCCGTTTGCCTATGGAAAGTCCAAACTAAAAGAGCTGCAAATTCGGTAAATGAGTAAAATCGAATCCAAGACATTTATCGATATTCGTCTGTCTATGGAGAGTACATAGCGGTCTAAACCAAAAGAGATAGTCTCCCTAAATTTGGCACAAATGTGTCTTGTATTCATAGACTGGTGAAATTCTTAAATGGACCAAATCGGATCAGGAGGAAGAAACTTTCCTTTGAAGACCTATACTAACCACCGAAAACCCCCAATTTATACCCAGAGGACTTAAAAATGTAACTTTTGCAGTCAGCCCCTTTTGAGGGCGTGCATATAAAAAGTAATCCAATTTTATTACTTAAGTGGAAAAAAGTATTTTTACATTTTGCAGGGTATAAAAGATTCGGGACAGACGAATTTTACACTCTCACCTATTTTTTGTAATTTTGTTAAACAACTGGAATATTTTTGACTCAGAAGAAGTTCAAACTTGGTGAAAAAGTAATTTTGGTTAAAATAATTGAGAAAAAAAACTATATGAAAAAGAATTTTTGATGAAAAAAACATTTTTTTTCTTGATGAAAAAGTTTTTTTTTTCAGAAATAAAATTTTATTACTTGAGTGGAAAAAAGTGTTTTTACATTTTGCAGGGTATAAAAGATTTGGGAAAGACGAATGTTACACTCTCACCTATTTTTTGTAATTTTGTTAAACAACTGGAATATTTTTGTGCCGAAAGAAAGTTAACCTAGGTGAAAAAGTAATTTTGGTTAAAAAAAATTGAGAAAAATAACTATATATGAAAAAGAATTTTTGATGAAAAAATATTTTTTTTTCTTGATTCATAAAAAAGTTTTTTTATGAAAAAAAGTTGATAAAATTTTATTTTTAATGAAACAAAAATTGTTTGATAAAAAAATTGATAAAAAAAATTTTTGAAAAGAAAAATTTTTGATGAAAAAAAAAAAATAGTTTTCCCTTCTTGATCAAAAATTGACATAATTAAGCGTTGGCTTAGTCAACAAAAGTCCTTTTTCCAAAAAGCTGTCATTTTTTTTTTGGGTTAGGTCTTTTTAAATGTAGTTTTTTTTAGGTCATCTGGTTTTTTTTTAATGATGTATTTTTTTTTTCAATTCAGAAAAGTGGACTTAGCATATTTCCTGACTAACCATAAGGCTACGATATTTATATGAATTTGTAAACATTACCAGCTTATAATTAACAATCAATTAAATTTTTGGTAATTTACTAAATGCAAGTAAAACCTTAAAAATATTTTTAATTATTTATTGATAAATGATATATTAAATATACTTAATCTATCCATCATCACCGTCAACGAACGACAACATCATTATGCATTTTCTTAATATTTTTTTTTGGTTTAGATGATGCGTCTGTAAATATAAGTTACATTTTTGGTGTCTATTTCGTTTAAAAAATTCCATAAAGTGCAGCCATAAATAATTTTGTTATTTTTATTTTTGGTTAAAACTGGTTCGGTATTAAGAAAAAATTAAAAAAAAAAAATATTGCATAATATCTACACGTAATTAAATGCCAAAAAATTATGTACAAAATAAACTTTAAAACTGGTTGGGTTAAATTAAATATATAATTTTTTTGGGGTTTTTTCTTGAGTACTTCTTTCATACAGATACGAGTATTTCTCTTCATAGAGATAAAAAAAAAATTATCACATAGTAACAAATCCTTGATGATGATTTTTAAAACAAATTTTTGAATTTTTTAATCAAACTTGGGAAAATTGGAAAATAAAGGAAGAGTGGGACTACAAACTACAAAAATTTAAGAAACTAATAATAATAATATAATAATAGTTTTGATCACATCACATGATCACTTATTTTTATACCCTCCACTTAGTGATAGAGGGTATATATAAGTTTGTCATTCCGTTTGTAACTCATCGAAATATCGGTCTGGGACCCCATAAAGTATATATATTCATGATGCCCGATCGATTTTAAGACATTCTAGCGATGTCCGTCTGTCCGTCTGTCCGTCTGTCTGTCTGTGGAAAATGCTCTCGCGGACAAAATATTTCACAGAGATGACTGAAACTTAACACATATATTGGAAGTTCTCCCGAGAAGTTTGGTATTGCATTTAAGCGATATCGGTTCAGCGGTTCAAAACATAACACATACGAACATATTTTTTGACAAAAAAAGAAAAAGATCGCGGATTTTTTTTTTAACCAAAATTTTTTTTGCGGAAATTTTTTTTCAATTTTTTTTTTTTTTTTCAAAAGAAATTTCCTTTTAAATAAAGTTGTTTGCAATAATCTTTTTGAAATTGTGGAGGGTATCACTACATTCGGCAAGGCCGAATTTAACTTTTTTACTTGTTATTTATTCTATCAATTTATTTACAACTCATTTTTAATAAATGCAGCCTAACCGAGAACTGGTATCAATGACCGTCGTCTCGTTGTAGCGAAAACAACCAAGGGTTCTAGTGGGAATCGAACCCACGACCCCCACGTTGAAAGGCTAGCACTAGCCTACTACTAATTATAGTTGCAATTATTCGACATTTTAAATTTTATTTAAGTAAAAAAGCGAGCTCGAGGCCAGTGTTTTTTTTTTAAATAAATCTTCTTTATTAATTATCAATATTTTGATCCTCATAGAAGATTATCAGAGAGTAAAATTAGATTTTTATCTCAAAAACTTAAAAACTATTAAAATTTTCGCTTAATTGGAAATATTGGAAGTTAATAAAGAAGATTTGTTTAAATAAATACACTGGCCTCGAACTTGATTATTTATTTACTTAATTACGATTTGGAAAACGATTTTTTTCCAAAAAAAAATATCATTTCACAATTATATTTGTCCTAGCGTTAATTGATATGCCAGTTAAAGTATGTTTGATTAAAAAAATATTTTATTTTCATATTTTTTTAATCGATCTTAGCCATTCTTCCCTAATTATTTTGAAATCAATAAAAATTTTTAATTATTTCAACAAACTTCATATTTAAATAAAATTTATGTTTTTTTCTGTGTATTCCCGTTTTAAAACAATTTTCTGGTTCTTTGATATATTTTAATGGAAGTGTTTTTTTACTTGTTTTATCTTTTATGTTTACCAAAACGGTTAACCTTGACATCATTAATTTCCGTTGAAACCAATAAAATATACGAGTTTGAAATTTCTGTCTCTTCCATATTCCTTTTACTTTCCTTTTTGTTGTAACCAAGTTTCACTAGCAAATGTCAAACCACAAAGTAACAACAATTTTAGAGTAAATACACTTATGCTGCACAGTGGTTTTAAAATTTTTGATTTTCACGTAAATTTTATGGAATCATTTTGAGACCCAATAGAAACTTTTTGGACCCCTTTCAGCTCAACAGCTGTATATGGAAAGTCCACAACCAAAAGAGCTGTAAATTTGGTAAATGAGTAAAATCGAATCTAATACATTCTACCGATATTCATCTGACGGTCCGTCTGTGAAAAGAACACTGCAGTCCCAACCAAAAAAGCTAGTCTTCCAAAATTCAGCACTGATAAAGTTTCATGGGCTGATTAAGCTTTTACATGTACGAAATTTGACCAGGGGGAACAAGCTTTCCTTTGTAGAACTAAATCAACATCTGAAGAACGCCAACTTCGACCCAGAGATCGAAAAAATTTAACCTTCTCAGTCCGCCCCTTTCGTGGGCGTGCAAAAAAGTAATACAATTGTTTTACATACTTGTTTGTTTTTACGTTTTGGAGGTTAAAAAAAGATTTTGCGCAGAAGAATTTGACACTCTCACTTGTTTTTTACATTCAGACTTGGAGAAAAAGTTATTTTGGATAACAACATTTTTGATAAAAAAAAGTTTTGATGAAAAAAAAAAAAAAAATTTTATGAAAAAATGAGAACCGATGAAAAAAAACTTTGATAAAAAAAATTTGGGTAAAAAAAAATGATAAAAAAAATTTGGTAAAAAAATTTTTTGATTAAAAAATAACAACTGATGAAAAAAAAAATGTGATAAAAAATATTTTTGATAAAAAAAATTTGATAAAAAAATTTTTAGACAAAAAAAAAAAAAAATTGATAAAAAACAATTGTTAAAAAAATATATTTGATAAAAACCATATTTTGAGGATGTTTATTCTGGCTCGAGGTCATTATTTTCTTTACTAATTAAAACCATGATATTCTCATACCATAATTTTCAAGAAAATTATTTTTTTTTTGTTTTAAATTTATTTATGTATGTATGTTGGTCATTTTTGCAAGACTTAATCGACACGTGTTTCGGAATTTGTCAAATTCCATTGTCAAGATTATTTATCAAAAAAATAGAATCGATTTAGCAAACGAGTAGCAAACGAGTCTAATGACAAATCGTTCGTGCACAAACTAAAATATTAATACATATTCGCCTCTATTCACAATGAGAATTAGAAAGATGAAGAAATTGTACTATACTAATAAGGCAACGATTGTCAATAACCAACAAAAATATTTAAAACAATTTGACAATTGATAAAAAACTCTTCATGAAAAAAACAATTTTAATAAATCAAATTTTGATAAAAAAAAAATGTTGATGAAAAAAAATTTTGATGAAAAAACAAGTAGAAAAGTTAATTTCGACTTTTCCTAATCTATCAATACCCTTTACAATGCCCTTTTTAAAGGATAGTTAATTTTCTGACGTGAAAAAAAATTAACAATTTTGGATTAAAAAAATATTGTGGGTTGGTCATACATTTTGTTGCTCTAAGGGCACTATTAAAAAATGTCGTTTTGTGTGGAAGCCCCCTTAGAAATTGGAGATAGGGTGTTAGTTTATTCCAAAGAAATGTTAAGACGTAAAAATTAATGGGGGTTGGTGTTATAAATGACCCCTCTATGACGCACCATTGGAGCAGTAGAAATGATTTTATGATTGGAAAATTACAATAACATTTTTTCATAAAATCTAAAAAAATAGTAATAATCGTTATCCCACGATCCTCCTGGGCAAAAAATCTGTAGAATCGATAGAAGTTTTACACAAAAAAATTTCAAAAAAATCGAAGAGTACAAACATTTTCAAAAATGAGATTTAAATTTAAAAACTTAAAAATTGCATACTAGAACGCTTTTAAGAATTTTTTGGGATTTTCTTTTAGAAAGTACGCAAAAAAACAAAAATTTTGAAAAAAAAAAATTTGAAATTTGGACCATTATTTAAGAAGTTATGAGTAAAAGAAGTTTGAGTAAAGGAGCAAACTACCAATTTTTAAAAAATCGATATCTTTTGAACGGGTCATCAAAAAAATATGAAAATTAACCACGAAGGAGTTTTCGAAGGGTACTAAAAACTGTAAACAAATTGGGAAAATCTAAAAAAAAAAATTTCAAAGTGTCCGATTTGACATGGAATGTCCCATATACTCGCTATCACTAGAGTGGAGGGTATAAAAAAATTAAAGAAAAAAATATTTGTATGGAAAAATTTTTTGTTTGATGTATAAAAATAGTTTTTGAGGAAAAAAAAATGGTTTTTGATGAAAAAAAAATTGTTTTTGATGAAAAAAAATTGTTTTTGATGAAAAAAAAAATTTTGTGAAAAAAAATTTTGTGAAAAAAAAATTTTTTTTGATGAAAAAACAGATTTTAATGAAAAAAAAATTTTTGATAACAAAATATTGATAATTTTTTTTTTTTTTTTGATAAAAAAAAATATTAATGAAAAAAATATTTTATCCAAAAAAAAAATTTTTTTGATAAAAAAAAAATTTATGAAAAATATTTTTAATAAAGAAAAAAAAAAATATAGTAGTATATAATATTTCTGGCCATATTTCTAGCCCAATGCCAAACTTTTCGGATTAGCACAACAAAATACTATTAAAACATCTTTGAATACTTTGGTTCTTCTATAACTTTTGAGGGCATGTTGACCACTGTCCTTTTGTATGTTACACATAAAAACGTTTTAACAAACATAAATCTATTTGAGACATAGTGTCGCATTGCGTCTCAAACAACTTTCATTAAAAATATACTTTGTAAAAACGAAAAAAATGCATGTGTAGTAAATACAAACTAATTGTTTTCATGCAATTGAACTTAAAAATTTATTTATTGTAAATATCATGTGTATTTACAGTAAAGTTCGATTATTAAGAATTCAGAAGTCATTTTTCTTAATTTTGTGAAATCTAATGAAACAAATTTTATGAAATTTGTTCCTAATATGCGTGATAATTTAATAGGATAATGAATTCCTTCATTGGTTATATAAAAACAAAATAATGAATTCGTTTCATTTATATTAATTTTTTTTTTCAGTGTAGCTTCAGTGGTCTGGCATAAATTTAGTACACACTCACAATCAGAGAAAAACACTTAATAACATTTATGACATGGTTTCATAAATATTTTTGTCATAAAATTTCATTATACTTATTTATGAAACCTTTATAAATATAGTAAAGATTTAAAAAAAAAATCTCTGAAATGCACTCCATAAAATTTCATGATTTCATAAAAAATCATAAACGTGTCATATGATTTTTTTTAATAATATGTATGATCAAAGAAATTGGCCATATGATTGGGGAAAAAAGTTTTTTTTTTTTTAATTCCTTATTTGAGTTCTCCCCATGTAAATATCATAAATTTAATTTCCAAAAAAAATAATGCATTTGGTTATATTAACGAAACATTTCATAAATACAATGTTTCATAAATATTAATTATTGTTTCAATATTACTATAAAACAATTAATAGAATTATATTTTTTTCCTTATATTTATGGAATTTTTCCATAGTATCAATGAATTTTTATATAAATACTATGAAATTTTTCATTTATGTAATGAAAGGTTTTTTGTTTAAATGCAATGAACCATTTAATAAATTTTATGAAGCATTTCGTAGTATTTATAAAAGATTTCATAATGAAATGCTATGAAATAGTTTCATAAATATGGTGATATATTTACAAAAAAAAATAAATAATAGCTAAGAAAAGTTTTAATAGTATTTATGAAACATTTCATAATAGTTATGAAGGGTTTCATAAAAGTTTATGAAATTTTATTGATTTTATTTATGAAACTTTTAATAAATATAATAACATATTTCATTAATATTCACCCTTTTAACAATTATGAAATAGCTTCATTGTATTTAGGAAACTTTTACATTGGACGAATTTTAAAGAAGACTCCCATTATATTTATGACAGTTTTCATAAATATAATGAAGATATTGAAAATAGTGCTCCAAATTTACGTTTCCTTTTATTTTTGGCAACCCTTTGTATGAATTCTCTGATTCATCAAAGCCGAACTCTACTGTTAATGTTTTTTTTTTTTTTTTTGTAAATTGGCATCACTAACAGTAATAATGGCAGCAGCTACAAACACCACCCAGCACCAGTAAATACGTTCATAATACAGTAAAACAATAGTGTTAACCAGGTTTTGGTTAATATTTTATTTTTAAAATTTGTAGTTCAATACTTTATACATATTTATGTATGTAGTTAGTGTTGGTGTATGTTATTGGTTGCCACTGACATTGCCAATAATTATTTACTTGTTGTTTCGATGTTGTCGATCGTCGCCATTGTGTGTTACAAGTGTAATTTTTGCACTAAAAAATGTACGAAATTTAATTTTTATAAAAATGTCTAAATTAAATTGTTGTTTGAAATCTAATGATAGATAACAATTTATGTATAAAATTGACAATCACTTTATTAAGATCAAACCATGTATGTCTACATATAAATTTATTATGTTGAATCAATTAAGGATTTTCTCTATTAACTCTCTTTTATACGCTACTCTTAAAAAAGGTAATGGTCGGCTAAGGCCAAATCGGACACTTTAAAGACAAATTTTAGATTTCCCCATTTTTTTTTACAAGTTTTAGTACTACTTAGGAAAAAATTAATGGATGTCGGTCTCACTAATGACCCCTCAAGGACGCACCATTGGATTAGTGCACTCAAAATAATACATTAGTAGATTTTCTAACTTTTAGCAAATTTTTAGTTGAGATTAGCATGTTAGCAAAAATCTATTGTAAACTTCATTTAGCGCATTAGCAATTTTAAACAAAATTTGAACAAATTTTTTTTGCTAAATTTAAAATTGAGTTGACCAAATTTTTACAAGCTTTTTTGCTAATATTAGCAAAAATAAATGGTAATTTTTTTTTATTTTCAGAAAACTTAAAATGGCGCTATCTCGGAAACTAAGCCAGATAGAGCAAAATGGAGGCCATATTTGGTTCTCGGGCTCCCCACAGTATCGCCAGTCCTTTTCACATGTGTGGACCCTAATGGGGTCACACATGTGAAAAGTTAGCATTCCCGAAAATTTTAAAATGCTCATATCTCGGTAAATTATTGCCTACACAAGAAAAAGTCCAAAAACATTTTTGTAACTCTCAACACGTAGAACAAGACCGCAAAATAATCAAAAGCTCTCCGAGTAATATTTTTTAAGTTATCGAGTTTTGAAATTTTCAAAACCCCGGTGGTCCCCTAAAATCACGTATCTCAAAAACTAAGCAAGGTAGAGCGAAACGGACACAAATTTTGGATCAAAAACTATGACGACTTTTAAGGAACCCAACTAGGTCTAGGCCCATCGGGTCCGAACCCAATGGGGTCCTCAAATGTGTACGAACTAAGTTGAAATAAAAAAAATTTCAGTTAACTAATTTTTGGCAAAACATTTTTGCTAACTTTACCAAAAAAATTGTGGGTTCAAAATCAGAAAATTTTCTTGTAGGTTTACAAGTTTTTTTTTGATAACATTACAGTTTTTTTTTTGAGTGTAGAATCTGATTATATAAAACAAATTTACATGGGAACTGCGACGGACGGACTGACATATCTAAATCGACTCTAAAAGTGATTATGTGTCGGTCGGTATACTTAAGGGTGGGTCTAGTTCCAAACATCAGCAAAAAGTGATTATACCCTGTACCACAGATTGCTTTGTGGATTACACTGTGCTACAAATCGAATATACTTTTGAAATGAGGTAGTTAAGGTTGTAGGTCTCGTCGAAAAGATCCAAAAAAAATGCCCATCAAACTTGCCAGACACCCTCAAATTTTAAAGTTATTGTCAAAAAACATGTTTTGGGACTTTTCTTACTAAACCACGTGTAACCTGAAAATTTTTCAACCGATCTTCAGAAAAAAAAATTAATTAAATTAAAAAATAATGACAGCAAACTATTTCTGTAAAATGTTAAAATAATCTGCTAAAAATATGTTCAGAAAAATCTTTTTAATTGTATGAAAACAAAAAAAAAATTTACACTTTGACAAAAAATACTTAGAAAATTTTCTTGAAAAAATAATGACATCAAATTATTTCTGTAAAATTTCAAAATAGTCTGCTAAAAATATGTTTAAGAATATGTTCAGAAAAATCTTTTTAATTGTATAAAAAACGAAAAAGAAAATTTTCTTGATGAATGATAGCAAATTATTTCTGTAAAATTAGAAAATAATCTGCTTAAAATATGCTCAAAAATATTTTGAAATTAAGCAAACAGAATCAGTTAAAATACAGTAAAATGTCTGATATCTTCTAAAACTGAATGATACAGATTTTAGTAAAAATATTTTTAGTAGAACAATCTGCTGAAAGATTACTAATTCAAATTGAAAGTCATTTTACAGATTTTTTGACAGAGTTTTTCTTTTGAGTGCACAAAAACAAACATTTGGGTGTAGGACAAAATTATAAAGTACTTTTAAATTTCAATCAATTGCGGTAAAGAAAAATCAATCTTTTTTTTTTTTTAATTTCAAGATTTTTACTATTTTCGATCTGCCAAGCCTAGGTACATCATCAAATTTTTTTCTGCCCATAATAAGGTGAGTCGCTCTAAAGAACAATGATTATATTTGTTTTAAATAGGCCTTGATTTTGGGTATTTTCATTTCTAAATATTAAATAAAAAGTCGATTTAAAAGTAAAAATTATATTTATAACTACCCGAGTAAAAATTTTCTGGTCTAATCATATATAATTTAATACAATCTTATATGAGTTAATATGCTTCCGTATAAATTTATATAAAATTTTATCTATCACTTTGATACGGTTGATCCACTTTATATGGTTAGATATTGCTCCATATATGATTAGATTCGTATTTTGGTTTTGCTCATCAAATTATATAAAAATAGATATTATAAGATCAATTTGATCTAATTAGATTTGACCAAATTCAGGATCAAATTGTATCAATTTTTATATTTTTTGATCTAAAGTAATACAATTTGATATTATTTGATACAACCATTTTACGGATCAAATTAGATCTATTTAGTAAAATTAGTATAATATTTTTACTAGGGTAGAAACAAATAAATATCTGTAACAAATTATGTTATCTATGTCTCAGCGGGGAATCGAACCTAGGCATACTTGCTAATAGTGCAGCACGCTAACCTTTAAAACACACCATTATCATTGATTTAATGGTGTTTTTAGTAATTTCTTAAATACCCACAGTGCAAAGGTATACCTTTATAACCTTTGTAACCTTTATTATAACCTTATTATAACCTTAAATTATAAAAGTTTAGACAATTACTATCCAAAGTTTATTAAAAATTAATTGCAGCCATATTTAACAGTTTTTCTGGTTAAAAATTACTTAAATTTGAATTAATATCAATTCAAAACTTCCAATATAAATAATTTTTCTCTGTAATTGAATGTGTGAAAATTTAATAAACAATTTATGTTTTTTTTAACCGTTATTTCTAGTAAATACGTAGTTTTTCATTACAGGGAGACAAAAAATTGTTTATACTAAAAAAATGCTATTAATTTTTCTTATTATGTATGTAACTATTTTGTTTTGTTTAATATTTAAAACCGTTTTGTTGGTTGGTTTTTGCCGCATGTTGCATACAAATTTGTTACTAACGCGTCGGTATTACCAATATAATTTGACACATGCACAAATATGTAAATATAAATTTATTTATTTTTTGTTCATATTAAATTTTTCTGTTGCGCACCTAATATTTTTTTTTGTGTTTTTGCTGCCTGCGCTTAACAAATATATTTAATATGCCACATTGGCATCAGGTTGATAACATACTAACCATTTTAAATATACAGTTACTATCACTTACTATATTTACCATAAAATAACAATAATTACATACTAGTATTATTTAACATTTTTTTTTATTTTTTAAAAAGTTATTCTATACAACATTTTTAGTATTATTTAATATTTAAATTGTAGGTGTAGTGAAATATAACTGTGGCAATAAGTTAGAAAAACTTAAGTCGGTGTTGGTTTAAATTGACTTTAATGAAAAAAAAATCTTAAAAATCTTTTTTCGGAAAGTTATTTTCCGATAGAGGATGCTACATTACATAAATAAGTTTTGTTTTCATTACACTATACAACAATGTCAAACTTTTGCACAAAATTACGAAATTTTTGTAGAATATTTCATCCTCGTCGTCCCCCTTTTTATAGGTGTTTTTATGTTATGTGGTGGAGTTAGAGAGAGTAGTCTGGCACACATTAGATGCTTGGGGAAGTTGTAATAATTTGGCTGATTGTCAACCGATTTTAGTTTTTGGTTCCTTATTAGAGAGACATTTTACTCCGTATTATAATTCTGTAACCACTTGAATTTAAACATAATTTAAAATACCAAAAAAATTGAGACACAGAAAAAAATTAACATTTTTCCTTGTAATCCGTTTTGTGGTAGTAGTCTGCACACGTTAGATGCTTGGGGAAGTTGTAATAATTTGGCTGATTTTCAACCGATTTTAGTTTTTGGTTTCTTATTAGAGAGACATTTTACTCCGTATTATAATTCTGTAACCACTTGAATTTAAACATAATTTAAAATACCAAAAAAATTGAGAAAACTGAAAAAAATTAACATTTTTCCTTGTAATCCGTTTTCTAAACTTCAAGGCCCATGCGGAACGCTTTACCCATGTCCCATCGTTCTTAATTTTTGTGAGACGTATTTTTACCTTGAAATAAATATATCTAGGGTAAGTTAGCGTCAATATCTACCAATTTAATTTTTTTTTGGAGCACCATATAAAAAAAATCAGAATCAAAAAATATTTTTTTTTCATCAATTTTTTTTCCATTAATTTTTTTTTCATCCATTTTTATACCCTCCACTCTAGTGATAGAGGGTATATATAAGTTTGTCATTCCGTTTGTAACACCTCGAAATATTGGTCTAGGACCCCATAAAGTATATATATTCATGATCCTCGATCGATTTTAAGACGATCTAGCGATGTCCGTCCGTCCGTCCGTCCGTCCGTCTGTCCGTCTGTCTGTCTGTCTGTCTGTTGAAAACACGCTAACTTTTGAAAGACTTTACGGAGGCTCCTGAAGTTTGGCATATATGTTGGGCATTTACCTGGTCAGGTTGGTATTGCAATCCAGCAAAATCGGTCCAGTGGTTCAAAAGTTATAAGCAAATGAGTGAATTTCGGCAAGGGTTTTTTTGGAATTTACGAGATAAAACACACGGTAACTTTCGAACGGCAATTCTGAGGGTGCTGAAGTGTGGCATATATATTTGTCGTTCTTCAGGTCCGGTTCGTTTTAAATTTCAGCCAAATTGGTCTAGCGGTTCAAAAGTTATTAGCAAAGCCGTAAATTTCAGATTCGCCTCACCTTAAATTCACGTGTTGAAAACCCGTTAAACATGTTTTAAAAACATTGGTAAGTCACAAAAATATTTTACATCGCATTTTTGTCACCCAAAAATATTTTTACACTAAAATAAAAAAAAATACACTCGAAAAAAATTTTACACTCAAAAAAAATTTTACACTCAAAAAAAAAATTTAGTAAATTATTTTTTTTTTCAAAAATTAGTTAAAATAAAAAGTTTTTTTACACGAAATAAAATATTTAAAAAATATTATTTTTTCACTCTAGAAAGTTTACTATAACTTAAAAAAGGCGTTGTGGAGGGTATTCATAGATTCGGCCAAGTCGAATTTAATTTTTCTACTTGTTTTTCATCATTTTTTTTTTTTTTTCATCAAATTTTTTTTTCATAAATTTTTTTTTTTTCATCAAACTTTTTTTTTGCATCGTTTTTTTTTATCAAATTTTTTCTTCATAAATTTTTTTCGTCAAATTTTTTTTCATAATTTTTTTTTTCATCATTTTTTTTTTCATCAAAAATTTTTTTTTTTTTTAATTTTTTTCATAAATTTTTTTCATAAAATTTTTTATACCCTCCACTCTAGTGATGGAGGGTGTATATAAGTTTGTCATTCCGATTGTAACACATCGAAATATTGGTCTAGGACCCCATAAAGTATATGGGGCATTCCATGCCAAATCACTCACTTTTAGGCCCGACCCCCTTCGATTAATTTTATTTTTGGATATGTTTTAGTACGTATTAAATGCAACTTGCAGCCAAATTTTCAGCCTTTTATACCAAGGTGGTGTTGAGTAATCAATTTTTCAAAATGGCGATTTTTTCCAAAAAATGAAAAAATTTAAATTTTCAATCAATTTTGACCAGTGAAAAATATAGATATTTTAAAAAAAGTTGGACAACGTTTTGTTGGTATTTAAATGTAGTTTTAGAAAAAAAATGTGAAAAAATTATTCGAAGTTAATGCAACTTGCAGCCAAATTTTCAGCCTTTTATACCAAGGTGGTGTTGAGTAATCAATTTTTCAAAATGGCGATTTTTTCCAAAAAATGAAAAAATTTAAATTTTCAATCAATTTTGACCAGTAAAAAATATAGATATTTTAAAAAAAGTTGGACAACGTTTTGTTGGTATTTAAATGTAGTTTTAGAAAAAAAATGTGAAAAAATTATTCGAAGTAATTATCACTTATTTTTTGACGTTTAAAAATTAAAATCGACTTTTTGAAAAAGTCCGAAACCTTCGATTTTTTTGTAAACAACTATAAGAATTCTACTCTAAATTATGCAACTTTTAAGCTATAACTCGAGATGTGATCACAATTCTTTCTATTTTTTTTTTTAATTTTTAAAATTGCACCTTTTATGTTTTGCGTCTGATTTATTTTATATGGAGCTCCAAAAAAAAAAAAAAAATGGTAGATACTGACCCTAACTTACCCTAAATATATTCATTTGGAGGTAAATATACGTCTCACAAAAATTTGGGACGATCGGACATGTGTAAGGCGCTTAGCATGGTCCTTGAAGTTTAAAAAACGGATTACAAGGAAAAATATGAATTTTTTTCTGTTTTCGCAATTTCTTTGGTATTTTAAGTTAAGTTTTAATTCAAGTGATTACAGAATTATGATGTGGAGTAAAATGCCTTTCTAATAAGGTACTAAAAACTAAAATCGGTTGAAAATCAGCCAAGTTATTACAACTTCCCCAGGCATCTAGCGTGTGCCATACAACTTGATTAAAAAATACGAGGCCCTTTTTTTAAATTTATTGAAATTTTCTACTGTAATAACATTTTTTCATTATTCATGTTTCAGTGTAATATTTTTTTTACTTTTCCAAATTTTAAAACAAAAAAAATATTTTTTTTTTTAAAATAGAGATTGCAGGCATTTTTAGCACTAATTTAAAAAATGTTAGCAAAACACAATATGAAAAATACTTGTCATCTAATAACATTTGAACTTGAAGAATAAAAAAATGTTATTACAGTAGAAAATTTCAATGAATTTCAAAAATCGGATTGTATTGATTAATCAAGTTGTCTGCCACACGTTAGATGCCTGGGGAAGTTGTAATAACTTGGCTGATTTTAAACCGATTTCGGTTTTTATGACCTTAATAGAGAGACATTTTACTCTACATTTCAATTCTGTAACCATTTGAATTCAATATTAACTTAAAATACCAAAAAAATTAAGAAAACAGAAAAAAATGCATATTTTCCCTTGTAATCCGATTTTCAAACTTCAAAGCCGATGCGGCACGCCTTACCCATGTCCGATCATCCTAAAATTTTCTGAGACGTATTTTTACACCCAAGTTAATATATCTAGGGGAAGTTACGGTCAATATTTACCAAATTATTTTTTTTGGAGCACCATATAAAATAAACCAGAGTCAAAAAAAAAAAAGTGCAATTTTCAAAATTTGAATAAAAATAGAATGAATTACGATCACATCTCGAATTATGACTTAAAAGTTGCGTAATTTAGAGTAGAATTTTTTGACATTTTAAAAAAAAAAAATCGAAGGTTTCGGACTTTTTCAAAAAGTCGATTTTAATTTTTATACGATAAAAAACAAGTGATAATTACTTCGAATAATTTTTCATATTTTTTTTTTTCTAAAACTACATTTAACTACCAACAAAATGTTGTCCATCTTTTTTTAATATATCTATATTTTTTACTGCCCGAATAAAAAAAAATTGTATGGTAAAACATGTTATCTTATAAAATTATATATAATTTGTTGGATCTGATTTTGCTAAATTTTATCCGAAAATTGGCCGCGCCAAAGTTATCTCATAACATCATATAATATATGAAGTTACAGTTTAATATTTGATTGTATGTGATTTAATCCGGAAATTGGCCGCGCCAAAGTTATCCCAAATTATCTATTATCATGATTTTGTATTAAATATGATATAATATGATGTAATTTCATCCGGAAATTGGCCGCGCCAAAGTTATCTTATAATATCTGATATCTTGATTTTATAAAAAAATTATTGGATACATTTTTATCCAAAAAATGTTTCTGTTTTTAGATTTATTTTTAGATATAATAATGTCAAACTGAAAATAAATAAAAAAAAAAAAACTTCGAACGGACGGGGATTAGAACCACAAGTCTTCCGTTTTGTAATCGCAATCTCTACCCTCTAGACCAGCGGACGTTGTTAGCAAATAACAACTTAAAAAGACTTAGTTTTTAATAAATTGATCGTATCTAATTATATCAAGTTGATCTAACATATAGTAATATATGATAATATCCAATTAAATATGTTATTCACTTGTACACAATTTTCAAAAAGACTTAGAAAATTTTTGATAAAATTTGCAAAAAAAAAAAATTGGAATGACGTACAGCGCTATTAGGGGCTTCCATGGTAAGCTTAAACAATAATTTTAATGCAGCAATATGACTTATTTCCAAGTCATAGGCTTCCAAAGTGAAATAAGACTTTGGCTTATAAATTTGAAATTTTTCATGAAATCAGGAAATCAGAATTAGATTTAAGATCGGGTTCCAAAAATCATTGATAATTTGATAATTTAAACCAAATATAGCTATTATTAACTATATAAATGCAATATAAATTTTTAAAAATGATTGCAAAAAATCAAAAAGTAAAATTTTTTAAGTTCTAAAAAAATAAATGCAAAAAAAAAGTGTTTTCCATTTAAAAAAAAAATAAAAATAATATATTTTTTCTGGAATTGAACTCGGGTTCCCAAAAATGATAGATAATTTTATAATAAATTAAATATAGTTATATATAACTATATAACAGCAATATAATTTTTTAAAAATGATTGCAAAAATTCAAAAAAAGAAAAATTTTTAGTTCTAAAAAAAATAAATGCAATAAAAAAGTGTTTTCTATTTAAAAAAAATAAAAAAAATATATTTTTTTTCTGGAATCGAACTCGTGTTCCCAAAAATTGTAGATAATTTTATAATAAATCAAATATAGTTATATATAACTGTATAAAAGAAAAATAATTTTTTTAAAATGATTGCAAAAATTCCAAAAATGAAAATTTTTTAGTTCTAAAAAAATTAAACGCAATAAAAAAGTGTTTTCTATTTAAAAAAAATAAAAAAAAAACTTTTTTTTTCTCGGCTGGGCCGGGAATCGAACTCGAGTTTCCAAAAATCATATGTAATCTTATATGATACAATAAAAAGTTTTGTATAACCATATATGTTGACACACAAAAATAAATTTTGAAATACTGGCATATATAATTATATATGGCTAGTTGTTTGGTCAAAAAAATATTTTTTTTATACATGATTATATCAAAATATATATTCTATTACATATGCGACCATTTATAAATATATATTGAGTTTAGACGAAATTTGCGTATATATAGTACCATACAAACACAGATATGTTATCGTTTAAGACACATATAATTATATCTATTATTCTTGTTTTAGTATGGAACCATATCTTAGTTTTAACTGGTATTATATTAGTCATATATAATTATACATAAATTGATACTGGATTTTTTGTTTAGTAAAGTCCTATACATAATTAGATAAAAAATCACGTATAATAATGTATGAAATCGGATTAAGTTTTATGTGCAACGTATGATTACATCTACCATTTATATTAATATATTATGAACAATATAATTAGATATGATTTTATATGACATCATTTAAAAAAATTGGAAAATTTCAAAGTGAGATATAATTTTATACTTTGACTCATATAGTTGTATATGGTTTTATGAAAACATATAAAATAATATACATTTATATAAATTCCTTTTTACTCGGGTGGTCAAAATTGATTGAAAATTTTAATTTTTTAATTTTTTGGAAAAAATCGCCATTTTGAAAAATTGATTACTCAACACCACCTTGGTATAAAAGGCTGAAAATTTGGCTGGAAGTTGCATTTAATACGTACTAAAACATATCCAAAAATAAAATTAATCGAAGGTGGTCGGGCCTAAAAGTGAGTGATTTGGCATGGAATGCCCCATATATATTCATGATCCTCGATCGATTTTAAGTTGATCTAGCGATGTCCGTCCGTCCGTCTGTCTGTCTGTCCGTCCGAGAAAACACGTTAAATTTTGACATACTTTACAGAGACTACTGAAGTTTGGCATATATGTTGGGCATTTACCTGGTCAGGTTGGTATTACAATCCAGCCAAATCGGTCCAGTGGTTCAAAAGTTACGAGCAAATGAGTAAATTTCGGCAAGGGTGTTTCGCGAATTTACGAGATAAAAAACCCGATAACTTTCAAAAGACAATAATAAGACTGCTGAAGCTTGACACGTATCTTTACCGTTTCCCAGGTCTGTTTGGTATTAAATTTCAGCTCAATCGGTCCAGTGGTTCAAAAGTTATAAGCAATACCCTAAATTTCAGATTAGTCTCATCTTAAATGCCACGTGTTTAACAAGTTTTAAAGGCATTGGTGGTAACTTAACAATGCTTTTCAAACTTGTTTAGTTTTAAAAACATTGGTTACATAAAAATTACACTCGAAAAAAATTTTACATTCAAAAAAAATTTTACACTCAAAAAAAATTTTACACTAAAAAAAAAATAGTTTTTTTTTTACAAAAATTACAATATTTTGTGTACATTCGTACGTGATTTCACTCAGAAATATTTTTACAGTAAAAAAACATTACAATCGAAAAAAATTTTACACTCAAAAAAAAAAAATAGTAATTTTTCTTTTTTTTTTAAATGACAAAAAAAGAGTTTTTTACTCGAAATAAAATATTTCTAATCAAAATTGTTAATTTTTTCCCGTTAAAAAATGTACTATCCTTTAAAAAATGCATTGTGGAGGGTATTCATAGATTCGGCATAGTCGAATTTAACTTTTCTACTTGTTTTTTCATAAATTTTTTTTCATTTATTTTTTTTCATAAAATTTTTTTTTCAAGCAATATTTTTTTTTCATAATTTTTTTTATCATATTTTTTTCATAAAATTTTTTTATTCTCAATTTTATTCTCACCAAAAATTTTTTTTTTTCATCAATTTTTTTTCATCAATTTTTTTTACATCAAATAATTTTTCGTTTCATCAAAAAAATTCATCAAAAACTTTTTTTCATCTAAATTTTTTTTCACCAAAAATTTTGGGTTCATTAAATTTTTTTTAACATAATTTTGTTTTTCGTGAAAAAATAATATATTTTTTTTACCAAAACTACTTTTTCACCAAGTCTAAGCTTTTCGCATAAAAATGTTCCATTTGTTTATCAAATCTATATAAAACAAGTGAGACTGTTATATTCTTTGGTGCCGAATCTTTTATACTCTCCAAAATGTAAAAACACTTTTTAGCACATATTTTTGCACTCACTTACGAAATGTACAGCTCTTTTGGTTTTTATATTTCAATTCGTTTTGCATGGAATAACAAAGTAATAGCTCCATTCGATTACCCAAATTTCTTACTATTTTTTACTACAACTGGAAAGTCTTGTTTATTTTTTGTATTGAAAATTTCCAGCTGTAGTAAAATGAGTAAAAAATAGTAGATAGTAGTAAGGTAATCGAATAGACCTAATATAACATTATTTTTTCTAAAAAAAATGTGCTTTGACAAGTACACCCAAATCTTCCGCAAAACATTATCATGATTTAATGTTTTGGGCAAGAGTACAAAATTCGCAGGCATTTTTTTAACAACTCTCTGAAAACTCTTTTATGTTGGAAAACACTGATGATTTCTTCAAAAAAATTTCGGTTCAACTTATACTCTTGATGTCAATTAGTATTTCAGTAAAAACAACTGTTAAAAAACAACTGCCATAAACTGTTGTTGTTATTTTACAGAAATTTCGTTGACTTCAAACAGCTTCATTTCAATGGTTTTATTGTTATAGTGCAGAAAATATAAAAAACTCACAATTTTTGAAAAAAAGAAAATCCCTCAAATTGTGAGGACTTTCTTAATTAAGTTTTCAAAAATGTTCCATTGAGAAAACTTCCCAGCTAAACACATATTTTTTTTGAATAGCACTGATGTTCTCAGCGTTTTTTTCCAATAAATCCGATGTTATAACCTCACCGAACATCTCAGACTCATTTGGAATCATGAAATTACATTATCTTTCTAAAAATATGGCAAATCCATCATTCGGTGAACTTTTCGTTATAGAAAACCCAAAAATTCTATAAATTAATGAAGATCAAACTAATCTCATGTTTAGATACATTTTTGCGTTTAGGGACCTCCTGAACCACGAACTCTAATCTCCTTGGAAATAATTCATTATAAATTATCTCATTGCCAGACTTAAATTATAAAAATCTACTTTGACGACTTATTTTATAGAAAATCAAGTTTTTCTATAGAATTTTCAATAAAATTATTTTTTATGTAAAAATTTTTAAAAATCAGTACAGTACATATTTCAAAAAATCAGTACAAATCGGTACAACGTTTTATCATCAGTACACGTGATCAAAAATCAGTACATGTACTGATCAAATCAGTACGAATGGTCAGCCTACATATATACTAATTTAACCTAACCGAGAACTGGTAAAATTGATCATCGTCTCGTTGTAGCGAAACAGACCAATGCGCCTGTCGGGAATCCAACCAACGTCCCCTACACTCATACCTTGCAACCTACTAGCCTACTAGGACGCCTTAATTTTTTTTCGACATAACCTATTTTTATTTATAGCCACCGATATATTTGCTATTAAGGTCAAATTTTGTATTAAACTTCCTGTTCTTTGTTGCACAATTAACCCTTAAGTGTACAATAGGGGGGAGCAAATTTATTTTTTTTTTTCGAATTTCGAAAACATCGAGGTCGAGAAGGTTGCTTTTAGGGTCGATATTAACAAATGGCTCGAATTACTATAAAAAGCTAATTTTGCTTCACCCTACTGTATAATACCGAATTTTATATTATAATTTATAATATTAATTATATTGTAATTCTAAAAATTACAATTTTGTTATTTATAACACTAGTTTTAGAGTATCCAAAACCAGGGAAACCAAAAATATGCAGTATCATGTTTTTTCCTGTGCCTTTTATTAATAAATGGGTAAGGTATTTGTCCGTTTCAGAAGTTTTTAAGAAATCTGGCATCGATTTGTTAGAGCATATTTTTGCATATTTTAGCCTTAAGAGCATATTTTTGCATATTTTAGGTTTAAGAGCATATTTTAGCATAAGAGCATATTTTAGCATAAGAGCATATTTTTAGTTTTTAGAGCATTTTTCCACTTTTTAGAGCATATTTTTACATTTTTAGAGCATTTTTTTTTCAATTTTTAGAGCATTCTTTTCCAATTTTTTTTATGGCAACATTTATTTTTAAATCTTTAAACCAACAAGGATGTTTTTTTCAACAATTACGGAATTGTTACGATTGATTCCCCTTTGGCCTGTTCTTGCTTCATATCGGTATATGAAACTATGTTTTCATTAGATTCAGCAACTTGGTAGAAAATATTAATGCAAATATTTTTGTAGAACATTTTTAACCCTCTAACTATCGCACATAACGGTATTTGGAGGGTCTGTTCTCTAACAAATTGTAGAAAACACAGCAAAAATGGGGACATCATTTTTTTTAAGAGCATATTTTTATTGTTTTTAGAGCATATTTTCCGTTTTTAAGGGCATTTTTTAAGCGCATAAAACGTGTTTTTAGAGCATATTTTTGGTTTCCCTGATCCAAAACCAAAAACATTTTGAAAAACAAAAATCGAACGTGAATTTTCAACAAAAATCTAATTTTGTTGAAAATAATCAAAAACTCTAAAACAACCAGAACTCAAAAATTGCTTTTTATTTCTGAAACATTATTTTAGAATATAAAACCATTAAAACATTTTTGTTAATTTTGAGTTAAGTGAAGGTAATTAAATAACTTTGTATATTATTTTCTTCTATTTAATTTTCAAGTTTCGTTTTTTTTTAAATAAAAACCTAAAATTATCAAAAAACCAGATAAAACCGGTTGACCAGTTTTTTATATAAAACCGAAACCGGTTTTTTGAATTTTATATTTTTCGAATAAACCGACTAACTACCCGCTTAAAAAAATATTATATCAAAACATATCTCCTTTGATAAAAACATATATGGATCATATATAAATGGATCTAATCAGATCGACTCCATATATATTCATATCTGCTTTAGATATGTTTTGATCCGTAAATTGAGTCTATCTGACAATTTTACATATATGAACATATCTGAAAATGTCTGATCATATATGCCATATATGCCAGTTAGACTCAATTTACGGATCAAAACATATCTGAAGCAGATATGAATATATATGCAGTAGATCTGATTATATCCATTTAGATATGATCCATATATGTTTTTATCAAAGGAGATATGTTTTGATATAATTATTTGTTTACACGGGTAGTTTACAAATAAATTCCCTGCACAATAAACTTTTTTTGTCAAAAAAAATTGTTTACGGATTCAGCTTTTTTTTTAACTTTGCATTTTTAGAGATTTTTTTTTTTAGTTTCATAAAATTCTTTATAACTTTGGTGTTTGCCCATAGTTTTTTTTAAACCCGTTACATAAAAAAAATATTCACTTTTAGTGCTCATTTTCGTTGTAAACAAGTGTTATTTATATAAAATGATTATTTCTACTCATGAATCTTTATGTGTTTATTTGTCTTCTTCTCTGGCCCCATTAGTTACAAAACTTCAAGACAACTTAAATGTCAAATTCTTATAAGGTTATATTTTGACATTTAAATAAATATCGTCATCGTTTTAATAAAACCTAACTGTTATAATTATATCTGTTGTTAAATACAAATAAAAGTAAATTAACATTGAAATATACTAGAAAACACTTTAAAACAAACCACATTTAAACAGTTTTTATGGTTTTCTAAGTGCTAATCCTGTCAGGTTTTTTGTTTTTAAATTGACATTTAAATTGTCTTTAACATCGACTTAAATAAATGACAATGAAACATTTTTTTTATAGTTACTTCCTATACTGATATGAATTCTTAATAAACTATAAAATGAATAATTCTTTTATCAACAAAATAAATAAGAATTTTTTAATATGATTTTATTAAAATTCTAGTAAATTATATGACTATAACCCAGCAAAACTTAGATTACCAAATAAGGTATAAAATAAGGTATAGGATCTCTTATTTTATACATTGCAGCATTGATGATTTTAACAGGGGATGAGACTCAAAGTAATGCATCCACATTATCACAAAGAATACCAGTAAGGTATAAAATAAGTCATAAATTTATAACGAAGAATACGAGTAAGGTGTAAAATATATGATATTTTATAGGTTACGAGAAATGAAATAATATAGCATACCAGAAGATTATATATAAGGTGTTACGAGTAGTGAAAAAGTAATTTTGTATTAAATTTACTCACGTGATTGTAAGTGAGTGTAAGTAGATAAAATATGCTCGTGAGTGTGTGTCGTTAGAAATTTTCTGTCGTATGCCCATCTCTAGTTTAAACTTATGCATTTTTTTATAAAATAATTATTTTTTATGTTATTGTAATGCATTATGCATTCAATTATAAATAATGCATTATTTCAAACTTTCAAATAATACATAATGTAACCAAATATAAGTCATCCATGATTTAATGTTTAGAAATAATAAATAATAAATACATTTTTTCCAATAATCATGCATTATGTAGCAAATTATTAGTAATGCATTATTTTTCACTTGAAAATAATACGTTGTGGAACAAATGTTTAGTAAGACATCATAAAATAATGCTACAAATAAGTTATATACATTACCTGGTAATGTGTTATATAATCACTACCCATTACCAAAGTTTTGCTGGGAAATTATTTAACATATTGATGACAATCTTTTTTTTATTATTTTTTTGGGGAGAATTTGTGTGGCTTAAATTAAATTTTTATTTATTTATTTTAGCAAACAATTTTAAATTAACATTAAAACCTAAAACTAGTTCTTTTATATTTAGACAGTAAAATAATAAAACCTGAAATAATTTAAAATAAAAACCCAAAAAAATTTGGTAATAAAATTGAAGCAGAAATTATTTTGTGGTACACTTAACAAAAAAGCAAGAAAGAGCAAATCAATTGGAAATTTAACTGGCAATGTTGATGAAGATTATGATTAAAAACTATATTTCGTTTTTTTAACATGATAATGTTTTTAGACTGGTGTCTAATTTTAAAAAAGTTGCAGGACGCCACCTCAGTTTGACTATATAAGCTAACATTAACGAAAAAGAAAACAAGAATTACTATTTTCATTTTCTTAAAATCAAAAATTTCAATAACTTGGGTTTGAAACTTAGATAATAATTCACTTTGGGGTGAATAAAATCGTTTTGCACCAGCTGGTGAATAAAAAGTAACATCAATTTTTTTTTCATCAAATTTTTTATACCCTCCAACCACAGTATGGGGGTATACTCACTTTGTCATTCCGTGTGTAACACATCGAAATATCGGTCGGGGAGCCCACAAAGTATATATAATATGGATCCATGATAGAATCTAAGATATTCTAGCTATGTCCGTCCGCCCGTCCGTCCGTCCGTCTGTAGAAATAACGATGCAGTCCAAACCAAAAGAGCTAGACCCCTGAAATTGGGCAAGAATATCTCTTATGTTACTGGTAAGGTCAAGTTCGAAGATGGGCAAAATCGGACCAGGGGAAAAAAAGTTCCCCCTTGAAGAACTAAAGCGACCCCTAAAAAATACGATATTTTTACGAGTTTTTTTTAGTTTTTGCTCAACAAATGTAACATTTGTATGCCATATTATGTTCATAGACCTGCGCTTGGACCAAGGGGGCTAGAAAATTAGATTTTTTCCAGGCAGCCCCCCTTTGGGGGCGTGGTTATAGAAATTAATTAAAAATAACGATCAAAATTTATTATTTAAGCGTAAATATCATAAACAAAAAATTTTTAAACATATATAGCGGGGGTACAGGTGTCCCCCACCAAGTCCGCCAACCCCCTCCCCCCCCACCAAAAAAAAACGCCCCTGCGATTTTTTGTTTTTAATTTTAAACGTGTTGGAGGGTATAAAAGATTCGGCACAGCCGAATTTAGCACTCTTACTTGTTTTTTCATCAATTTGTTTTCCATCAGATTTTTTTTCCATCAAATTTTTTTTCATCATTTTTGTTTTCATCAAATTTTTTTTTTTTCATCATTTTTTTTTTTTTTTTTTGTTGTCAAATTTTTTTTTTCATCAAATTTTTTTTTCATATTTTTTTTTTCATCAATTTTTATTTTTTATTAATTTTTTCATAATTTTTTTTTTTTTTTTTAATCAATTTTTTTTTTTATCAAAAATTTTTTTTCATCATTTTTTCTTTTATCAATTTTTTTTTCATCAAATTTTTTTTCATCAAATTTTTTTTTTCATCAAATTTTTTTTTTCATTAATTTTTTTTCATCAAATTTTTTTTCATTAATTTTTTTTTTCATAAATTTTTTTTATCATATTTTTTTTCATCAAATTTTTTATCAAATTTTTTATTATCAATTTTTTCTCAGCAAAAAAATTTTTTTTTCATATTTTTTTCATCAATTTTTTTACATAAAAAAATTTTTCTTTTCATCAAAAACTTTTTTTCATCAATTTTTTTTTTCACCAAAAATTTTCGGTTCATTAATTTTTATTTAACATAATATTGTTTTTCGCGAAAAAAATATTTTTTTTTTTTAAAACTACTTTTTCACCAAGTCTAAGCTTTTTGCAAAAAAATTTTCCATTTGTTTATCAAATGTACAAAAAACAAGTGAGAGTGTTATATGCCAAATCTGTTATACTCTCCAAAATGTAAAAACACTTTTTTGCACTCACTTACGAAATGAACAGCTCTTTTGGTTTTTTAATGGGGTCCTCGACTGATATTTCAATTCGTTTTGCATGGAATAGCAAAGTAATATAACATTATTTTTTCTAAAAAAACTTTGCTTTGGCAAGTACACCCAAATCTTTCGCAAAACATTATCATGATTTAATATTTTGGACAAGAGTACAAAATTCGCAGGCATTTTTTATCAATACTTTGGAAGATATGGGCGTTTAAAAAAGCCCCTTTTTAGCAATATTGACTTTTACACAAATTTTTACCATTTTTCTACTCGGAAACCGTAAGCCTACCACTTTTTTAAAAAGCTTCAAAAACATTTTAAAACAATATTGAAATGTCCTTTTTTTCCTGGCTAAGACACCATAGATTTCCGAAAGCACAATATTATATTAAAGTCTAGAATATCCTTTTAACTCTGTTAAAATTTCAGAGAGGTGTTTTTTCGTGTTGTTGAGCAATCAATTTTTAAAATATGTTGGCGAGCCCAATATTTGTTTTTTTTTGCAAAAATTTAAAAAAAAATCAAATAGTCGTCTTTAGACAGTTTTTTTGTGTTTTTATTACTAGGAAACCGTAAGTTGTACGAATAAACTATCTGTGACAATATTTTTAACTATATTATGGAGATTTAAAATTTTGAAATAAAAAAAAAATTTTCCAAAAAATTTCAACAAAAATTTTTGAAAACAATATTTGAATGCCCTTTTTTCGTGGCAAAGACAACATGGATTTCAAAAACCAAAATTTTGTATTAAAGTTTAAAATGTCCCTTAATGCTATTAAAATTTCAGAGATGTTTGTTTTTGTGATGTCGAGCAAAAAATTTTCAGAATTGGTAATAAAGCTAAATTTTTGCAACTATTGTTACAAACTTTGAAAATTGATTACTTAACAATACGAAAAAACCCCTGTCTAAAATATTATAGAAGGACATTCTACTTAGGCTTTAATACAAAATTTTGTTTTTGGAAATCCATGGTATTATGCTAGAAAAATGGACATTCAAATATTGTTTTCAAAATTTTTTGTTGAATTGTTTTTTTTTTATTTTAAATCTTCATAATTTTATCTACAATATGGTTTTTTAAGTTTTTTTGTACGACCCGAGTAAAAAAGATCATATATAATTATATATAGTTCTATATATACATATATTATTTCATAAATCTATATGTATTTTTTGTTGCATCATATGTGATTTTATATATTTGCACTTCTAATTTGTTTCTTATATAAAATTATATAACAGAAAATATTGACTTTTATATAATAACATATGATTTAAAGTTCGTTTATATAATTACATATGAACTTTAAAATTCTGTCTTCTTTTTTATAAAATTTGATAAAACAAAATATTTGAAGTAATTTTATATAAAACTTTATGCAACTGTTTTTAAATTATATGTTATCTTATATGAATAAAATTTAAAAAAAAATTCTAAGTCCTTTACATATAATTTAATATAAGTTTTGAAAATTTTTCAAAAAAAAAAAAATTAAAATTTTCTAAGTCCCAAAATTCTAGGGCTGAAAAAGAAAAAAAATACATATAATTAGATATAACTTTTAAAAAATTTTCTAAGTCCAGATTTTTTTTTTTGAAAATTTTTTTTTCAAAAAATTTTTTTCAAAAATATTTTTGAAAATTTTTAAGTCCTGGAAACAAATTTTTTTTTGTCAATTTTTTGCGTTTTGGGGGAAATTTTTTTTTCTTATATATAAATTTATTTAATTATATATAATTGCATAAATTTTTTCCAAAAAGGGTCCAATTTTCGCATATAACTATATAAAATTATATTAAAATTATATCAAATTTGATGAGATTTGATCAAATTTTATAAGTTTTTATATCGTTTTATCGACTCATTTTTCGCATTAAACTATATATGATTATATATGATGTCTTTATATAATTTTATATGAATATATATAATCTTTTTTACTCGGGGACTTACGGTTTCCGAGTAAAAAATTGTAAAAAAACTGTCTCAAAGTCTATATTGCAAAAAAAAAACATTTTTTTCAACGCCCACATCTTCCAAAGTGTTCATCCGAAAAAAAAGTAGAAAAGTTATGACCATACTCCACAATGCCCTGTTTAAGTGATAGAAAAAATATGAAGGGCTTATTGTAAAAACTCGATAAGCAACATTTCTTTTTATGGTGGTTTTGGACTCAAAACTTTCATATTCAAAATACTTTTACGAAGGGTTTAAGCAAGACTTCTGCCAAGAATCTGTCAATGGAACATCAGTAGAAGGAGAAAAACAACAAAAAATAAAATGTTGCTTATCAAGTTTTTACAGTAAGCCCTTCATATCTAAAGTGAAAAAAAAATGAAAAATTTTTATTAGAAATATTTTATTTCGCGTAAAAACTTTTTTTGGTAATTTTTGTAAAAAAATACAATTTTTTTGAGTGTAAAATTTTTTTGAGTGTATATTTTTTATTTTTAGTGCAAAAATATTTTTGAGTGACAAAAATACGTTGTAAAATATTTTTGTGAGTTATCAATGTTTTATAAATTCTAGAAGGGTCCTTGGACCCTACTAGAATTTATAAAGGCATCTAAATGGGACGCATAAAAAGAACCACTTTTGGCTACAAAGTAAAAGAGGAGAGAGGATCAAGTTTCAAAGGAATCATAATGGGCCACATCACGGCCTTTATGGGCGCTGGTTTATACCAGTGTCATCCTTCATAACCTAACCTAAAATATGTTAAAAGATTTTTCAACTCGTGAATTTAAGGTGAAACAAATCTGAAAATGACGGTTAAGCTAAAAACGTTTGTACTACTAACAGATTTGATTGAAATTCAATACGAACCAGGCCAGGGGAACGACAAATATATATGCCAAGCTTCAGTAATCTCAGACTAGCTTACCATCCCGGTAATTCGTTACCGGTTGTATTGAATACCGGATAATAGAATGATCTGAATTACTCTATCGATTTTAAGAAAATTCCCCTACGTAGTCTTTGTTTTATTTACTTGTGCACGTTTAACTCTTTCATAACGTCGCTGCGCCTAAAAATGGAGTCATGTGTTTTTCAAATTTTTTCAAAGAGGCCCAAGAAACAGCATTTTTTGGTCCTTTCGCAGTACATTTTAGAAGTCAACTTTTAATCAACATAAAATTTATAATATTGGTTTAATATTTATGTGAAGTTTTTTACACAAAAGTACCGCGAAAGGACCTAATTTGGCTATTTCTTGGGCCTCTTCAAAAATAAAATTTTAACACATGACTCCATTTTTAGGCGCAGCGACGATAAAATAATATTTCTGTGAATAATTTAAACAATAAAATTTGAATAATTTTCGAGCTCTTATATCGGGATTGGATTGGATTTTGATTGAATAAATATTTCAGTGAATAAAGAAATTGGAATAAAAATCAGTTTGATTTCACACAACATATAGAGAGAAAAAATATGGAGTAAAAAAAGGTAAATACGCACTGTTGCCAACTATTTTTAACCAAAAACCTCTAAATTTCACGAAAAAAGCGCTAGAAACCGCCAAAGATTAATTTAGCGGGGAAAATTTAAAATTTTCCCGCTAAATTACAAAAAAAAAGCGCTGAAAACCAAAAAACTTGGCATTTTTGATTGACAAAAAAAAAAAAAATTAAAAAAAAACCTCCAAATTATTTTTTCTACGAAAATTTACTTTTCATTAAAAACGCGCAAGAGACGGTCGAAAAAATTTTAGCGGAAAAATACAAAATTCTCCGCTAAATTACAAAAAAAGCGCTAAAATTAGACAAACTTGGCGTTTTCGATTGAAAAATTGGAAAAAAAACCTCTAAATTTGCCCCACTAAATCCAAATAAAAAGCGCTAGATTTTCCCGCTAAAGCACCGTTCCCGCTAAAACCAATTTTCGCCCGCTAAATCCAAACAAAATTCGCTAGATTTAGCGGGAAAACCTCCAACTTGGCAACAGTGTAAATACGAAAAATTTGAGTAAAAAGTAAATATAAAAAGGGTACTTTTTATAAATTTTAAAGGGTACTTTTTATAAAAGGTACTTTTTATAAAAGGTACTTTTTATAAAAGGTACTTTTTATAAAAGGTACTTTTTATAAAAGGTACTTTTTATAAAAGGTACGTTTTCGAAAAGGTACTTTTTATAAAAGGTACTTTTTATGAAAGGTATTTTTTATAAAAGGTACATTTTATAAAAGGTACTTTTTATAATAGGTACTTTTATAAAAGGTACTTTTGATAAAAGGTACATGTTATAAAAGGTACTTTTTATAAAAGGTACATTTTAAAAGGTACTTTTTATAAAAGGTACTTTTTATAAACGGTACAGAATTTTCAGAAAGTACTTGTTCCAGAATGTTTAATTTCACTAAAGGATCCTACATTCCAAATTTCAAGTTTGAATGACCATTATTTCAGTAAATAAAAAAAGTACCAAAAGTACACTTTTTTACCCATTTTACCCCCGTACAATCAACATTGGCAAAAACCCAACCTTAGTGAATCTTTTTTCCGGGAGGTGAACCTACATTGCAAATTTCAAGTTTCTAGTACCATTATTTAAGGAAATATAAAATGTACCATAAGTACAGATTTTTACCCTTTTTACCCCTTAGAATCATCATTGGCAAAAATCCAGCCTTAGGGGATCTATATTCCGGGAGGTGAACATACAGTCCAAATTTCAAGTCTCTGTGACAATTTTTTAAAGGAATATAAAAGGTACCAAAATTTCGAAACATTTTATGTCGTGAAATCACGAAAAACCCTTGCGAAATTCAGTTTTTTGCTCAAAAATTTTGAACCAAACTGACCAGGCAAATGCTCAACATATATGCTAAACTTCAGGAGCCTCCGTAAAGTTTTTCAAAAGTTAGCGCGTTTTCAACAGACAGACGGACAGACGAACGGTCGGACATTGAAAGATCGTCTTAAAATCGGTCGAGGATCATGAATATATATACTTTATGTGATCCTAGATCAATATTTCGAGGTGTTACAAACGGAATGACAAACTTAAATGTACCCTTTATCACTATCATAGTGGGTATAAAAGAGGGTTAGGTGTAAAAGTGGTGTAAATTGGTACTTTTTGTATCTATAAAAAGGGGACCGAAATGGAATGGAGCAGGAACAGATATCGAATGATACTTTTTTTCAAGTATTTTGCACTCACAAAAGAAGTATCCCTAGTGTCACCCGCGGATCTTTATGAAATTGGTTTTATTTTGTAGATCAGAAAAAATAAAGGGACATGTATTTTTTTTTAGCGGCCCAAATTCATATTTCGGGGGTAAAATGGAGGGGGGAGGACAAGGCCATTTTTCAGTTTTTTTTTTCATTTATCTCCTATATTATGCAAAGAAACCTGGTCATGTTACATACCAAATGAAAGGTCTTTGTAAAACCTATCTACATGTGCTAAGAACGTATCCAAGCATGCACAACTTTTCGTCATATTTGGTAAAATACCAAAATTTTAGGACATTTTTGTTAATAAGTCGAAAAATATTAATTTCTTTGGCCCGTTGTTAGCACCACGAGACAGGTATTTTTAATACCTTTAATCTGATACCATACATGCCTATATTAATTTTGTTTAAATAGGCGTAAACATTTCTTTTTCCTCAATCTGAAAATTTTTCTACACAAAAAAGTCCTGAAAATTATTCAATTATAAAACATATTTCCAACCATTTTCCACTAAATTTTCTTTGAGTGCATAAATAATGTAAATACTTTTTATTCATTTAAAAGATGAATCATTTTAAGATTTTTTTTGTGGGTTTTTTTCTGTAAATAAAATTGTTAATAACCAAGAAATAAAAAAAAGTAAACCTAGAAATCCAAATAACCATGTCAATGGTAATTATTACTTTGTTGTGTATGTAGATTGTGTGAATGAATGAATGGATTTCATAAGAAACGTGGATTAAAGCAGCCTGATAACGCATGTTTAAACAAATTTAAATTGAAATAAACAACACCAGAACAACAGGCAGTAACATGATTAAGCATGTTCAAGTACTCTCTGGCAAACATGAAAAACTCACAACAAAAACAGTACATACACATAAGCCGATCAAGATTTTAATGTTTCAGATTCAGAAAACAAAAAATAATCACAAAACACCACCGCACCTTCTTACTTGAGTTGAGTTTATATTCAAATTTGTTGGTGTCGCTGTGTTTACCCAATGCCCGTCAGTCAGTCAGCCAGTCATTCAGTGCTAAACCACTCTACTATGATCTTTTGCTTACATCCCAATTTTGTTGGAGCCACTTCACAGCCACAAAATAATCTTAAGACCTAAAAACACCACTACACCCAAACAACAACAGACAACTAAATACAGTAAAGCTCCATGTGACATAACAACTATAAAACAAAAACAATGTAAACGGCAGCTAGTGTAAACCAAACAGCCCCAGACCAGCCAGCCAACCAACCAGTAAAATCATTCAGCAACAGTGCAATGATTTTGTTAAATTTGTTTATTCTCCTAAATAGTGAAGAATTTATATCCGGTTTATCATTTCATTGGTTAGATGAAAAAATCTTAATATTTAAACTCTCCAAAGAATTTAAATTGGGACTATTCAAATTCCAGGGGATGCCTTCTAACAGTGGCGGGTACAGCTTTCGAGTTTGGGGGGGTGGGGAAAATTTTTGTTTTTGCTTCAATTAACAAAAACTTATCAATTCACCGTTGGCCGACATGTCGGCCAAGCAAAAAATCAGATTCTGAGATATTTTCCCATAGAAAAAGCCTTAAGTTCTGAGACATTTTCTTATAGAAAAAGTCTTAAATTCTGAGAACTTTTATCGATAAAAAAACATTCAGACTCTAAGACCTTTTCTATATAGAAAAAGTCCCAAATTCTGACAACTTTTTCCGATAGAAAAACTTTCAGACTCTAAGACCTTTTTCCTATAGAAAAAGTCTAAAATTCTTGGGCCAGTTCCATTAGAAAAAGTCTCAAGTTCTGAGACCTTTTTCTTATATAGAAAAAGTCTAAGATTCTGGCACTTTTTTCCTAAAAAACCAAAAACTCTCAAATTCAACACAATTTTCCTATAGAAAAAGTGTCTGATTTTGACGCATTTTTTCTATAGAAAAAGTTTCGGATTCTGAGCCAATTTTCCTATAGAAAAATTCTTAGCTTTAGAGACATTTTTCTTTTAGAAAAAGTCTTAGATTCTGAGACATTTTCCTATAGAAATAGTCTCAGATTTTGAAATGTTTTTCCTATAGAAAAAGTCGCAGATTCTGAGACATTTTTCCTATAGAAAAAGTCTCAGATTCTGAGATATTTTTCCAGTAGAAAAAGTCTCAGATTCTGAGGCATTTTTCCAGTAGAAAAAGTCTCAGATTCTGAGACATTTTTCCTGTAGAAAAAGTCTCAGATTCTGAGACTTTTACACTTTTTCAGATTCTGAAACATTTTTCCTATAAAAAAATCTCAGATTCTGAGACATTTTGCTTATAGAAAAAGTCTCAGATTCTGCGACACTTTTCCTATAGAAAAAGCCTCAGAGCTTTTGTCAGTCTCAGAGACATTTTTCCTATAGAAAAAGTCTCAGATTCTGAGACATTTTTTCTATAGAAAAATTTTCAGATTCTGAGATATTATTCCCATGCTATAAAAACCTGCCCAAAATTGGCCCACTAAGCGATTTTAGGGCTAATACCTCTCGAGATTTTGATCAGATCTACGTCAACTATGGCTGTGCTTAGGATAAATATCGATTACTCTGACCCTCGCAACTTGAGCGGTCACTCCAATATCCTTTCTTCAATAGGAATAGACTCTAGAAGCCTAAATTGGTATAATTACGGACCAAGAAGTACTTCTGGAGTGGGCGCTGCACAGTGCTTTGTTCCCATGTTAAAATCGGCAAAAATAGATGGAGTGGTCAGGCGTTTTTGAAATTTGGTACACTAACAGCAAATACCTTAATTAAGAAAAATATGAATTTTTGGAAAAATCGGTGCAAGGACACGCTTACCTCCCATGTGTCCTGAAACTTAAAAATGTTATTTTAGCTACAATAATGTCCGCAAAAGAACAAAAAGTGGTTATTCGGATGCATATACAACTAGCAACATGTATGTAAATTTTCAGCTTAATCGAAGTAAGGACTCTAGGTCCTGCCATATATCCTTTTTCCTAAAAACGCTATAACTACAACAAAAATAGTCCGATCGTAACAAAAGTTGGTACGTAAATTGATATTTATAAGGAATATATTATTGCCAAATTTGGGTAAAACCGGATTATTAATGTGGAAAATACAAAAATATCCTTTATTGAAAAATGGTGGAATTTTTTTCCAAAGCGGTTGGAAAAAGTAAAAAAAAAGTATTTAAGCAAGTTCTGAGCTAAATAAAGTTAATTGATGTATGCAGTGAAATTTTATGACGGTTATTTTCTTAGAATACATTAACCCTCTATCTCGTATTTTTAGGGGTCATTTTAGTCCATTTTCCAAAAACCCTCATAGAAAACCACTAACACGTGGGTTTAAAGGGTTAAAGTATTCTACAAAACTTTTAAGCATCGAATTTTACTAGGGGTTTTCAAAGGTCAAAAGTTCGTACGGTATAAGGAAAATGCATAAAAAAGAAATTGTAAAGTATCATATATTGTTAAATTGTGTTTTACTGAAGTAGATTGAAATAAGAAAAATATTATATTTACTAAAAAATTTATTGAATTTACTGCTGGGCTAAATTATGTTTTTACATATTTTTAGTGAAATTTAATGGCACTTTTTCTTGGGACATATTAACCCTTATCTCCCATTTTAAAGGGTCACATTATTCGCTTTTACAAAAATTCTAACATAAAACCTATAAAACGGGTATTTAAAGGTTAAAGAGCAATACCAAATTACTTTTTTTTCACAGTTTCTTTAATCTAACTTATAATTTGACATATTAAATTAAACATAATTTCTAGCTACAGTTAAAAATTAAATAATCCATAATGGGTAAAAAAATCCTAAACTTCAAATCAGTTTTTAAAAAAGTTTTTTCGAGAATTAATGTCTTGAAACAATTAACCCAATTATTATGTTAAGTTATTTTTGCATAAAATTCTCTGAGTTTAGAGCCCTCTCGTGGCATCAAAAGCAATTACACTAAATGTTTTTTTCACATTTATTTGAAAAACTTAATTATCTTTCAAAAAATCTGTCTTTAATAACAATTTTAGACAATTTTATTTTTTTATTTTTATCCATGGGAAGAAGCATACTGCCCTACTCAAATTCATTTGTATTCAAATTTTTTTTGCCATTGTGGACAGTTTTCATGGATTTGGTGAAGCCAAATTTAACTTTTCTACTTTTTTTTCTTATTTTTCTGCTGATTGGGTTGAAAAAAGGTTTAACATAATTTCTATAATATTTTTTCAAACATTGTCAACTCTTAGCCGTTACCAAAAAATAACGAAAAAATAGACACTTCGAAAAAAAAAATTTTTTGCCGTTCTAAAAAAAAGTTGCAACTGTTTACTTTTTTATTTAATAGATAAAGATTTAACCTTCTCAAAAAAAGAAAAAAATCCAAAATCGGTTAACATATATTTTTTTAATATTTTTTCAAAATTTGCAAATTTTGGGTCTTCAAACTAAAAATTTAGGTAACTTTCAATGCGTTTAGAAAAACAACTTATTGCTTAATACTAAGGTAATTTTTTCTGGTAAAAGAATATATATTTTAAAGTTTTTAAAAAAAAAAATCAAGCCATTTCATTAAAAAGCAAAAAAGTTACGGCTATTTTCGTCAGCCACTAAAATGGATTTTTCAAAAATGTGATTTTAGGCACTTTAAAAAAAAAATATATCTAAAGTTCTACTCAAAAGTTGCAAGCGTTGTTTTTTTTCTTTGAAAGATAAAGGTCAAGGCTTTAAAAAAAAATTATGAAATCAAAAATCGGTTAACATATATTTTTTTAATACTCCATCAAACTTTTGTTATTTTAAAGATCCTCACAAAAAAAAAGTAGTAATTCAAAGTCTGACAAAAGGCACATACTTTAACTTTTTATCTCCAACAAAAAATTTTCCGTATTTCAAATATATTTTTTAATTTTTTTCAGAAAAAATCAAGTCATTATCTTAAAAACTGAATTTTTGGGAACTATTTTTGTAAAACTCAAAATAATATTATTTTTTTAAATACCTTTTGCTTGGAAATTCTCTAACTTTAGCGACCCCTTGTGGCGACAAAAAGAGTTATATCGAAAGGGATTATTATTAAAATATTAAGTTACCTTATTACCTTTACAAAAAAATATATTTTAATAAAAACGATGGGAACTTTTTTTTTTTGATTTTTGTCAATGGGACAAAGCACTGTGCGCTGGTGTTTACGGAACAAACACGCGGATCTCCGAACTCGATGGTCTACAATTTTTCTGGTTCAAATTCAAGCTATTATAGAGTTATTATTGCAAAGGATATGAAGGGTGCTTAATTTAAACCATAAGAGTTGCAGTGCCGACCATCTAGATCTCCCCTTGAATAATAATAACACAGGACAATCAACTACAAATGATTTTGCTCTACTGAAAAAGAGAGTATTATCAGCAATTACTCGGTCCTGGGAAATAAGTTCACTTATCTCAGATGAATTCCTGCCATGGTAATATTGATAGATAAGTGGTGTATCCAGCTGAATCAATAAAGTTGGATACACCACTGTCATTGATAAGTTTTTCCGCCATTTCCTGAACTCGGTCTATAAAAACCCGTGCCCTTATATGGGAGTTGTATTACACCTTCGGTCGGATATAGCTGTTATAGATACTAAGGAGGTAGGATGGGGTAAAATAAGTCCTGCACTGTTTTTGAAAAACAAGGCACTTAATTGCTTCTTTCGAGACTTGAAATACATGTTTATTACAACGCACTTCAAGCAGTATTCCTATGCCCAGAACTAGAGACGGGCATGGGTCACGTGATTGACGCTAATCAAGTGAATCACGTCATTCATAATTGCCGCATGTCTCGAAAATTAATATCATTTGCAAAAGAGTAGATAGGATTACAAATCTGACAAAGAAGGTTATTAAGACAAGGGTAAGAGAAAGAACAGGGCCTTGAGGTACCTTGAAATTTAGCTGAAACCCAATTGATAAGACCCCATCTAAACCAACACGTATAGTGCGATCTATGAGAAAACTCATGATGAATCGAGAAAAGTCTTTACCGATACCAAAATCAATAAGCTTAGAACGCCTTAGAAATATTCATAGCATTCACTTTAATCACACCAAAATAGTGGACCGCAGCGGAAGCCATACTGTCTATCACTTCACAATACTTCAAAAGATGGTAATTTATCATGACTTCCATCACTTTGGACAGCGCAGTAGCTGCACCCTTTTTGGGATTGGCTGGACATTGGTTACCTTTCGGCTTGAGGGGAAGACTTCGGCACTATACGAGGAGCTCAAAAGGTTTGCCAATGGACATGATAACGTCGGCAATAACCCTTTTAACTGCTCAGGTACGAAAGAAGATCGAAGGTATATTATAAGATACTCTTTCGAGAACGGGCAGTTGCTTTACGGCAAGAAAAAATTTCTTGCAAATAGTTTAGCGTAGAGGTTGGGCCATAGAGTAAGGAAAGTAAGAGATTTTCAAATGACCCAAAATAAGTCTGCAAGTTTATGAAAATTGGTAAACTTAATGTATTGCAGAAATTTAAAAATTTTGTAAAAAGATCAAAGAGAATTAGAAAATGAGTAAATTTTACCACTATTATTGAGAGGATTACCTATCTATATTGAGAGGATTACCACTATTTCCGTTATTAAAATTCTCTCTTAATTAATTTCCCTACTTTTTCCCCTGATTTTGGAGCATTTTGTCTACTCTTTCTACTTTTTCCCCTGATTTTGCAGCATTTTTTTAAAAATTTGCAGATATTTTCATGCATTAAGAGAACCATTTTTTCCTTAGTTAAAAAAGAGTGCATTTTTTTCGGCCCCATATAGACTGATACCCACTGGGTTGGGCTTACCAACCGGGTGAATGATTTGTGAATGATTGGCCGTCCTTTAAAAGAGAGGAAAAGAAAAACTATAATTATTTGGCACTAACGATTAAAAGGTCTTACAGCCTTGAGGGACAAAAATAACTTTTGTGTGTAGACGCTGTTCCCGAATAACCTTTTCGCGTCGAAGTACTTTGACATACTCGGTTTTTGCCTTTTTGAGATGCAGATCAGTAAAAACGTTTTTTTTCGTACGCCAATTACTGAATGCTTCCTCTCTGGATCTGACTGCACTTTTAAACGTCTGGTTAAACCAACAATTATGTTTTGGTTAAGTCGAAATATGCTTCATAGGAAAAAAGAATTTAATATCGGTCATAATAATATTAACCTCCATTTCTGCTGCGGCATTGACGTTTTCATCAGGGAAACAATCTTTTTAGTTAAAATGCCGGAAGAAATCGTCGATCTGTGATCCGAATTACTAAGAAGTGCAAGTATTTTCCCTTCATACTTTTCAGGGTATGAAGTGAGGAAGAGGCCAAGATTTGGTCAGCATCGTAGCCGGCATTATATCACCAGGTCTAAGGAATTTATAAGGCCTGAAGTTTTCAATCACCCAGATGTGCAAATTTATTATCTCCAAATCAATTTAAGATGCTTGTGCGTTAGAGCTGTCTAAAGCATACCCCGAATCAGTCTTAAGATTAGACGTTAGACCCCGGCAAAAGGGGGGAATGGGGCAGCAGTAGGATCAAGTTTTATTAACCCTGGTGTAGAGCATCACAAATTCGTTCTATTGCTTTCTTAAACATTTTTTGCATTTTGTTTTGATAGTTTTTTTTAAATTTTTTTTCTAGCATTATACCCACAAACTTTTAATCCTCACTTTTGCTTTCATTTAAAACCAGTATATTGTTTTGGTTGTAAAAAAAAGAATTGAGATAAACTTAGTGTTTTTAAAGTGTGAAATATTCGCAGTAAAAAAATAAATACAAAAAACTATATAAAACAAAAGAAAAAACAATAACAATATAATACTCCTAACATTTATAAAAATTTATTGCAATTCATTACAAATTATTTATTATTTTTTAACCCTACATGGTTTAGTAAGAGATTTTATTTTTTTAGTTTTGAGATGGCTGGATTAAACTTTATTTAACAAAAGTTTTAGGGGGTTTTAAACAATGAAACAACTCTTGCATATGGCAACTATTTTAACAGGGTGGTCCAAATCTTTTTGAACCTCGTGCTATTTTGATACTGACAACCGTTCAAAATCTTAGTTAGTATTTTACCTTCGCGTAACAAAATTACTCGCGTTCCGCTTGAAAAACGCAACGAAATTTTGAAAACTCATTTCTGTACACAGAGCTGCGTTATCAAAACGTGCGTTTTTATGAGAAGGCTCGTTGAGCAGAGCCCAATGAATTTTTCGCAATACCAATACTGGTGTTGAACCAGTGTTCTTCGACGTTAAATCAACAGTTTTTGAATTATTTAATTTTAAAGCTCTAAAGGCTTCTAAATTCAGCATCTCGAAAACTAAACAAGGTAGAACAAATCGGAAAACAATTTGGGTTAAGACCTATGTTAGTCTCAAGCCAACGGTGTCAGGATCCAGTGGGTCCAAACCCAATTTGGTTTGGACCCAATTTAGTCCTTATATTTGTATAAACTAAATTGGAATAAATGTTTTCCCATTTCCAAGTTATAATTGTTTTCCTTATTTTTAAGAAAAATTTTAACTAAACAAGCTTGGTCAAAAGCGACTTTAAGAACTTTTTCATTTACTTACTTTTTTCAGATTTGAACGGTCTGTTGGAAAAAAAAATCCAAATACGTTGTTTCTTAAAAACAAACAAAAAAAGAAAAATTTAATTCCAATTTATTTCATACGCATTTGAGGACCTCTTGGCTGGAGTCCGTTGGTCGCCATAGATTTTATTGTTTCAAAATTGTCCGTTTCGCTCTACTTTGATTAGTTTTCAGAATATGAGAATTTAGGGGAATAATAGTGTTTTGAGAATCTTAAAAACTGAATAAACCAAAAACTGTTGATCGAAGGACTTGCAAGTATAATGCGGTCTTGTTTCACTGGTCAAGACCTACAAAAATAATACTGAACTTTTAGAATTTTTGCAGTTAGTCATTATTTCACACTTGAAACGTCAACGCGATTTTTTCGAATGCATATGCATAATCATGAATGCATCATTAAAAATGACATTTACAGTGTTCGGAAGTTAAGGTTCAAATTATGTCCGACGAAGCGTGTTAAACGAAAGAAAAAACCATTTTAGAGCCAATAATTACCCATTTTTCTAAAATTTAGTTAATTTTTAAATTTTTTAGTTAAATTTAAAAAAAAAAATATTAAAATTTACTAAAACAAGTGAGAGTGTTAAATTCGGCTATGCCGAATCTATGATACCCTCCAACATGTTAAAACATATAAAAATCCAGGGTAGTTTTTGGTTGGAAGGGGGCTCGGTGGGGGTGGTGGGGGATACTTTCCCCATCGCGATAAATGTTAACTAATTTATTTATTATGCTTTTTGCATTTTAGTAATACCGTTTCCCATTATTTTAATGATTTTTTTAAATCCACGCCCTCAAAAGGGGGCGGGCAAAAAAAAAACTTAAATTTTCCAGCACCAGGGTCTAAGTTCAGGAGTTAAAACCCCTTCTGACACAAAAAGGTTTCATTTATTTAACAAAAATGGCACAAAAATATGTAAAAATGGCGTTTTTTAATAGGTTTTTTTAGTTCGTTAAGGGGGAAATTTTTTCCCCCTGGCCCGATTTTGCCCATTTCCGAACTTAACCGGCCTATGAACATTATACATATTCTTGCCAATTTTCAGGGGTCTAGCTCTTTTATATTGGACTGAATCGTGCTTTATACAGACGGACGGACGGACGGACATTCATAGAACGACTTAGAATCGATCATAGATCAATAATATATATACTTTATGGGGTCCCCGACCGATATTTTTATGCGTTACAAACGGAATGACAAAGTGAGTATACCCCCATACTGTGGTTGGAGGGTATAAAAACATCATCGTATTTCTCTTCTTAGAATTAAGGAAGTGTACTTCTTAGAATTTAGTTAAAAATTTAGAAACTAAGCGAGATAGAGCGAAACGGATGAAATTTTCAACAGAAAGACGACAAAGGGGTCTCAAGGTCCTAATTTTGGATCGAAAATTTGAAATTCTCGAGATTTTATATATGCACATATATCGGTAAATACGGCCAACACGAGAAAAAGTCCAAGGGCATTTTTGTAGCTCTTGAATCGTAGAACACTTTCCCAGAATACCCGAAAGCCCTCCGTGAGGAATCTAGTTTTTAAGATTCTCAAGACCCTATCAGTCCCCTTATTACCGTATCTCAAAAACTAAGCAAGGTAGAGCGAAACGGACAACATTTTTGGGTCAAAATCAATGGCGACCCTTAAAGGACCCAACGGGGTCTCGAGTTAACAGGGTCTGGACCCATGGGGTCCGAACCCATGGGTCCAAGGCCTGGACCTAATCTAGTCCTAAAATGTGAATGACCTAAAATATAATATATTTTTTAGTTAAAATTGGCTGAAAATTAAATAACTTTGTTTTCCTTATTTTTGGGAAAAGTTTGAACTAAAACCAAGAAAAAAATGATTTGGCTCATTCCCTCTTTTTCTCAAAATTAAGTTAATGTTGTAGGTTTTTGTTTGGCTAAAGGTCATAAAAATTAAAATAAAAATCTGCAAAAATTTTTGTATTTTTAATTTCGTTTTTTATTTATTTCCAATATTTCTACCAACTTCGTTGGTCATCTTCATGGGATATTTAAAACATTGGTTTTTATAAAGGCGAGTTGATACGTCTTTACCGTTTGTATGTTTTCATTAACGTTATTATTATTAAGTTAATTTTCACAGTTTTTAGTTTACTTACAGTAGTCCAGGGGATTTTCTTTAGCCGATTGGGAGTGGACAGTAATACATGAAAAATGCAAAAGACTGATGCATATGGTAATCGGTAAAGAAAAAAAAAAAATTTTTTTTTGTGTTTTTTTTGCCTTTGCATTACAAGGTAATATTTTATATTAGGCATAACCATGTCTACACTCAAAATAATTCTGCAGTAAAAGGTTTAGTAAGTGATTTTGTAGTTAAATCTACTAATAAGTTACTAATTACCAGTAGATTTTTAGTATCTTCAAGGTACTAAAATTAGTAATTTTTACTGGTTTTAAATAACATTAGTAAAAAACTTTTTGGACTACTTCATTAGTACTTTAGTTAAATTTTTAGTAATGAATACCCACGTTTTTTTTGAGTGTAAGGTTTTGCTGGGTATATCAAACAATATTTTGTCCTTTGATATTCTTAAATGACTCAACCATTAAACATATTTAAAATATTTAATTCACCTATCATTATAAACTTAAGTTTAGATAAATTTATATATTTCTGCTACGGAAAAGGTAAATAAAAATTAATTCTATAAATATTATATAGAATTTGTTTGACTCTAAACCTTGGATATTTGTTCTTTCTTTTGAGTTTATATTAGCTTTAAGTCAAAATAAATTGTAGTAGATTATAAATTTTTTTATATATTTTTATTTTTATTTTTATAATAGTAAAAATATTTGAAATTACCTACAAAATGAACTTTCGACCTAAATTTTCTATAATACAGAGTGGACATTATAGTTTAATTGTTTTTTTTTTAATTTTCTATCTCAAAGGACCTATTTGCTATAACAGCAAATATCCTTTTAAAACTTTTTATTTTTTATTTTTTCACAAACAACAGCATTTAACATTCATTTAATTTTGTTTGTTTTACATCTGCTAATTAAGCATTATAAATAAAAAGTGTTTAGAAAAAATGAAACTCGCTAAATTAAATATAAAATACTTTTTAGTCGAAACAACTTGTTGGTCTTAATTTTATTAAACAAAATTCTTTTGAATGTCCGGAATAATAAAAGTTTTTTTAGTTGTTTGCAAAACAATAATCATAAATAAAATTTATTTTTTTTCTATGGGCAAAGGTACTTTTATACATTTACATAAGGGTGGCACGTAATGTTCAAATTGTGAGAGTCTTAACCCTAGGAGGTTCAACCAGGTCTGAGCAGACCTTTTGCGTAATAAACTGTGTATAAATCTATTGATTTTCGTTTTAGAGACGAATCCGTTTATGACTTCCTAGAAGCGGGTCTTGAGAACAAACTTAGCTCAACATCAGACTGCTTATATATTTCTATAAGATTTTATTCGTGTTTAGAAAAAAATAGTCATAAACGTACAAACTATGTCTGTGCAGACCTATGAATTTGAATGAATGGTAAGGCATGTTATTGAAATTAGTTTTGTCTTTTGTGCTCGTAAAATGTGTAAGGGGACAGTACAAACACATTGACATTCAATTTTATGAAATTCGCGTACGTTTTCACTTACTTGGCTAGGTTCAAATTTTGGTCCAAAACCAAACAAAAATATAGGTCTGCGCAGACATAGTTTTCATGTTTGCCAAGGTCTAGTCAGACCTAAAAGTTATTTGAATGGTGTGGCATGCGATTGAACTTTTTATTGAGTTTTTTGTGCTAAAAATGTGTATGCAGAACGTACAAACATATTTACACAGACTTTTAGGATTTCTGCTTATGTAAACCCCTACAAATCACAATAGGTCTGCGCAGACCTAGTTGTTACGTTTGTGACTATTTTTCCCTGATCATCCTAGGGTTAAATTGGGATATGCTTAGGCTGACCATTCGTACTGATTTGATCAGTACATGTACTGATTTTTGATCACGTGTACTGATCAAAAAAACGTTGTAATGATTTGTACTGATTTTTTGAAATATGTACTGACTGTACTGATTTTTGAACATTTCAACATAAAAAATAATTTTATTCGAAAATTCTATACAAAAACTTGAGTTTCCATAAAATAAGTCTTCAAGATAGTTTTTAATAACTTAATTCTGACAATAAGATAATTTATAATGAATTCTAAAGAGCTTAGAATTCGGAAATCAAGAGGTTCCTTAACGCAAAATTGTAACTGAGCGTGAGTTTTTTTTTATCTTCTTAAATTTATATAAAAAGGCGCACAGAATCTCTGAGGTTTACTAAAACGAAAAGTTCACGGGATGATGGAATTTTTATATTTTTTTAGAATGATTGGATGAATAAAATGATCCTTACATGCACGATGAGGTAATGTCATACGAATTTATTGGAAAAAGCGCTTAGAACATCAGGTCTATTTAAAAAAGATTTACTTTTTATATGGGAAGTTTTCTAAAAGAAAGAGTTATTAAAAGTCCTCAGAATCTGTGGACTTTTTATTCACAAAACCTGTTGGTTTTTGTTATATTTTCTGCACCGAAACGATCAAAACATTCAAATGAAGTTGTTTATAGTCAACAAAATTTTCCGCAAAATAACGACACAGTTTATGACAGTTGTTTTTAACAGTTGTTTTTAGTGAATACTAAATGACCCCAAGTTTGGTAGTTTAAGCAAAACTTTTTCAGTGTTTTAAAAATCATCAATGCTTCTTAAAAATCATCAGTGTTTTCCCACAGAAAACAGTTTTCAGAGAGTTATTTCAGAAAAAAATGGTCACTCTAGATATGCTTAATCTTTTTTAAGCTCCAAAATGTTAAAATATTAAACAAAAGTAAAAAAATTTATTTTGGTCGTGCCGAATTTATGTTTTTTACATTGGATTCCATTTAAAAAAAAAAAAATTTAAAATTTGAATCAAAAAAAAAAAAAAAAAAATCGAAAACAAACTTTTGGTTAAAAAAAAATTCTACATTTTTTTTGGTTAAAGACACATGTTTGTACTTATTTAAATACCTCTCAGTATCCAATTCTGTTCACATTTGTCAACCAGCAGTCGAATTAAATCATTTTGTAGTTTTAGGTTATGTTGAATGTACCAAAATTTTCGAGCTGAACCGATAGGCCAAGCTTCTCGAAGCAACAACCAGTAAATATATTAAGATACAGTCATATCTGTTTAATATTTTTGCCGTGATCGACCTTTCACAGACATTGTAAGAATGCCTTAGAATTGATCATGGATCAATAATATCTAGGCAAACCAAAAATATGCATTTATTAATTAAATTTAAGCCCTTAAAGTATGCAACAACAAGATCGTAAAATAATTCAGAAATCATATATATTTTTATTTAGGTTGTCTGACTTAATTTTCAAATATGTTGTTGCATACTTTTAGGGCTCAAATTTAATTAATAAATGCATATTTTTGGTTTGCCTAATAATATCTATTACTAAGTGGAGGGTATATCATCACTGTTCGACACCAAAAACTTCCCAGTAAAATGTCTGACATAGATTTTGGTGTCCAGATTCCAAATCTGCATTCAAACTTTTAGCACTTTTGGGGGTCCACTGTTACGTATTCTTACGTTGCTTCCACAAAATGGGACTTAATTTTATATAAAATTTACCTCCTGATGCCAAAACTACAAATCAAATTTTTCTAGCATGTTCGAATACAAGTGCTTAGCTTGTGTTTTTCAAACGCCAATATTAAAAAAACAGTACAAGTTAGGAAAACTTGGATGCCAGATTTGGAAACAAGATGTCTCATTTATACTAAAAAAGTCAAATTTTATAAATCCATTCTATATGAATCTTTTCTAAAAAAATACTCCTCTTTTGCACGAAAACTTTGGTTTTTACAGCTGTAGCGAAAAAAGTACCTATTATTATTTATTTTAATAACACCCTAAAAGTATGCAGTTGAAAATAAGCTAAGCACAAATCTGTAGTGTTGCCAGATAAAAAAATTATGAAGTTTTAAAATTGCTTCAGGAAAAGTGACAAAAAATATCACTTGCTATTTTTTCGTATGTAGATTAATTCTTTCAGAAAATTTTTCTTGAAAAATGTTTTAAAGGCAGGTAATATTTATAGTTTTATATCGTTTATTCCTCTACTTTGTTCACAGTTTTTGTATTAAAAACGACCAATTTAGTATAATTGCCTTGCAAACAAAACAATACGACATCGATTCGCCGATTGTATTGCCGATACAATAAATGTTATTGCGGCAATTATCGAATTCGCCGGCGATACACCTTTCGGGAGAAACTGTTAACCGACGGCAATACATCCCGGCGATAGGAAAACGATATGCTTTGCGATTAAAGACCAATTGTTTGCAGGGTGGTCATTTGTATAGGACCAGTTTTGTTTATTGGTATCTAAAAATTAGAAATTCACAATTTGGTGACAATCGGATAAGGAGAACACGTGCCGAAAATCGGGTAAAACTTTTAACAGGGGAATTTTTTTTTGGTTCTTACAAAAAAAAAATTGAATTTTTAAGATGTTGGTTTAGTTCTTCAAGGGGGAACTTTTTTCCCCCTGGTCCGATTTTGACCATTCCCGAACTTAATCTGCCTAGGACCATAGGACATATTAATGCCAAACTTGAGGAGTCTAGCTCTTTTATTTTGGACTGCATCGTGTTAACTACAGACGGAGAGACGGACGGACGGACATCGCTAGAATGTCTTAAAATCCATCACTGATCAATAATATATATGGGGGTTTTCGTGTCAACTGACACAACTTTTGAAACCGATGTCTTCCGATCGGGATGAAATTTGCACCAAGGTTAGTCCTATTGGATAGTAGTTCAGACACAATTTTTCAACGAGATCGGTCAAGAACTCTCTGAGTTAGAGGGGGTCGAAATTTGACATTTTGGCCAAAGAGGTGTTGATTCTCATCCATGTTACTTCTTACCTATTGTTTTTAGTAAAATGTGTCCCAAAGAGTTTAGATAGCTATTTCTTCAGTCTTTCAAAAAAAAAATATAAAAAAAATAAAAAAAAAATTTTTGATTTTTTTTCTTAAAAATCCAAAACTTTTTTGACTTTTTCCTCAAATTGGGCCCTTTTTTTTTTTTTTTTTTTTGATTCAAAAGAAAGCTTAGGCGATTTCCTTTAAGAGCTGTGGGGTCGCTTAGTGGGATGCGGGTGGGATATCTATGAAATTTTTTTTTTTTAACTTTGGAACACAAAAAACGGTTCTTCAATTTGCACTATTAGGCGTGGGATAGCTAACCAGTTTTCGATTTCGATCCGCGATACCCTCTAATTTTTTTAGGTTCGAAAAAGAAAGCACGAGCCAAAAAATGGGGGCGGTGGGGAGGGGCCATATGGCCCCTCATTGGGGTCAAAGTTGGGCATATAGAGGTAAAAATCCTCAAAAAGCCCCAAAACTCCCCTAGAAACGCCCCTGGAAGGGTGCAATGTGAGACCGACCTCCAATAATTTTCTGCCCCCAACATTTTTTTTGAACATACCTTACCCCTATTTCCACTTCCTAAGGGGGCTCCCATACAAACCATTTTAAAAAAATTTGATCCTACCGCTCTAACTTACCCTAAAGTGCCCCTAGTGGGGCCAAATGTATGACCGACCTCCATTATTTTATTATTTCCAACATTTTTTGCAAACATACCTACAATGTATCTTTAACCCTTAAGGTGGTCCCCATACATTTTTTTATTTTTTATAAATTTGTTTTATTAAACCAGCTCCTACCGCCCCTACCGTGCCTCCTAGAGAGGCAAAAATTACGACAGACCCCCATTATTTTTTAGTTACCAACATTTTGTCCGAACATCATAACACCCTATCTCCACTCCCTAAGGGGCTCCCATACATTATAAAAACATGTATTTTTAAAAACTAATAAAAAAATAAATTAAAAATGTATGGGGACCCCCTTAAGAGTTGAAAATAAAGGGTAGGTATATTCTGAGAAAATGTTGGAGTTGAAAAAATATTGGGGGTTGGTCATACATTTTATTTCTCTAGGGGCACCCTATGGACAGTTAGAGCGGTAGGAGCAAATTTTATAAAAATGTCATGTTGTATGGGAGCCCCCTTAGGAAGTGGAAATACGGGTAAGGTATGTTCAAGAAAAATGTTGGGGGCAGAAAATTATTGGAGGTCGGTCTAACATTGCACCCCTCCAGGGGCGTTTCTAGGGGAGTTTTGGGGATTTTTGAGGATTTTTATCTCTTTACGCCCAACTTTGACCCCAATGAGGGGCCAAATGGCCCCTCCCCACCGCCCCCATTTTTTGGCTCGTGCTTTCTTTTTCGAACCTAAAAAAATTAGAGGGTATCGCGGATCGAAATCGAAAACTGGTTGGCTATCCCACGCCTAATAGTGCAAATTGAAGAACCGTTTTTTGTGTTCCAAAGTTAAAAAAAAAATTTTTTCATAGATATCCCACTCGCATCCCACTAAGCGACCCCACAGCTCTTAAAGGAAATCGCCTAAGCTTTCTTTTGAATCAAAAAAAAAAAAAAAAAAAGGGCCCAATTTGAGGAAAAAGTCAAAAAAGTTTTGGATTTTTAAGAAAAAAAATCAAAAATTTTTTTTTTATTTTTTTTATATTTTTTTTTCGAAAGACTGAAGAAATAGCTATCTAAACTCTTTGGGATACATTTTGCTAAAAACAATAGGTAAGAAGTGACATGAATGAGAATCAACACCTCTTTGGCCAAAATGTCAAATTTCGACCCCCTCTAACTCAGAGAGTTCTTGACCGATCTCGTTGAAAAATTGTGTCTGAACTACTATCCAATAGGACTAACCTTGGTGCAAATTTCATCCCGATCGGAAGACATCGATTTCAAAAGTTGTGTCAGTTGACACGAAAATCCCCATATACTTTATGGGGTCCCCGAACGATATTTCGATGCGTTAGTGAGTATACCCCCATACTGTAGTTGGAGGGTATAAAAATTATGGTATAATGGTTTGTGGAAATTTTTAACAATACCAAAATACCAATTTTGAACTGCGATAAAACGCTAACCATTCACAATTTTGACTAAATAACAAAAACTGGAATTTATCAAAAATGGAAGAATTTGTGTGTCAATTTTTGTATAAATTGAACAATAGGGTGGAGCAAATGTAGCTTTTTTCGAATTTCTAAAACGTCGGGGACGGGAAGGTTGCGTTTTGGATTCAATATTAACCCACAAAAATATTGGATCTGTATGGCAATGGTTTTGGGTTTCTTTTTGACTTGAAATCGGAAAGTCCCAAACGAAGTGAAAAAAAAATTTTTCAACCTGTTTTTTATTTTTGCTTAAAATATGAGTTTATATTTGGACATTACTGAAAAAGTGTTTTTATGGTAAAAAAATTTTTTTTGGTCTATAAATTTTTTTTTTTTTTAAATTCTTTAAAAATTACTTAAAAATGTTTTATTAATTTCAAATTGCGGTACAATAATTAAAAATATACATCTTTTAAATACTGACAATGAGTTAATATAACGTAATAGTTTTAGTTAAAAACTAACTAAAAATATTTTTTTTGTCTACTAATGATATACTACTACAAGTATCAAAATCATGTTGTACAGTGTAATTTATAAACTTCACATATCTTAAAGTTAATTTTTGGAATTATAAATTTAAATATAATTTATTGTTATAAGTATATCTTGTCAACACTTTATTATTTTTGTATTGTAAATATTTTAAAACTCTTCAAAAATTTGCATTTCTCATACTTTATTTTACACATTTTTACATGCATAATTTATTAATGTACTACACATTACACATGCAAAAAACCATTAAAGTTGTATGCCTGGAAGTATGCTTTAAAAAATATGCAAGTAATTTTTTGAAAGTGTTTGCTGTTATATATTTATAACAGATTAAGCACATACTAAACACACACATATTTAAATTAACACATAAAATTTTACACATATTTTTCGTTTATTCGTGTTAAATAATAAAATGCTACAAAAGTTATTATTTTCAAAAAAATTACATGCAAAAATTTTTGTAAAATTTTATAATTTATTATTTATTACAAAAATATATTTACAATCAGGAAATTCAGAAAGTTTTATCATTTATTTTAATAAAAAATATTTTTTGTATTTTGTAAAGAACATAAATAATGTTTATGTTTCAATTTAAAACTAAATTTTACTTATTCAAGAAAACAATTACATTTATTTTTCCCGAAGCCATTTTACAAATCTTTTATTATCCTTAATATTAAATTTTATACATCATTATGTGTAAGTGTTTTGTTAATACGCTGAAAAATATTTGTTATACATATAACATTAAATTATATATTTTGTATTAGAGATGTGCAAATGAGTGTCATTTTATGTAAATTAAAACGCCCCATCTTTTATTAACGCACTTTTAGTAAAGCATCGTAGATTTTTTTCCATAAAAGCATTTCCAAATTTTGAAAATTTGTTCCTGCAGAAAAGTTTTTAGAACTAAACAAAAACTCGCCGAATTTTCTTCACAAGTTTTAGATTCGGAGATACTTTCAAATGCCAAAGTAAATATTTCTCATTTTCGACAAAAACCAACCAAAAAACGAAAAATTTTGTCAAGTCCGACATACCATTGGATAGACCTTAAAAAAACCTTTCTATCCATATATAATGTTCATATAGTTCTTTTGGAAGAAATACGAAAAAAATAGCAAGGTCATCAAAAACAGGAAAACTTACCGGAAAGCAGTTTTCGAAGGATACTAAAAACCTAAGAAGATTTTTGTCGTGTCGTAAGTCAAGTGTCACATACACGTCCATCTCTAGTTTACATACACTCAAAAAAAAAACTGTAAAGTTAGCAAAAAATTTAGTTAAATTTAACTAAAAAAGCACCTGATTTTGAACCTACTAAATTTCTAGTTAATTTAACAAAAAAAGCAGTAACTTTAACTAAAAATTCAGCTGAAAATTTTGTAACATTTTTATGTACATATTAACAAAAAAAAATAGTTGAATTCAGCAAAACTTTTTGTTACTTTTTTGTAAAAAATTGTAAGTTTGTTAAATATTGGTTTTAAACCACTAACACTTCACTTATTTTTTTCTTTTTTTACAGCATTAAGTTCAGTTTAAGTAGAACTTATGAGATTTGCATAGGAGGCTACACAAAAAATATATAAAAAATTTTCACTTAACAAATATGTTACGAGAAATCAACAAATTAATTAGTAAAAATTAGTAAACTCAGTTTAAAATTCAACAAAAAAAATTAATTCAAATTTTCTTCAAAACTAGTAATTTCCGTAAATTGAACTTTACTCAAAAAAGTAGTTAAAACGCTGATTTTAACTAAAAATTTGCTAAAAAGCCAGTAAACTCGAGTTAACAAAAAAAAAAATTGTTAACATTACAGTTTTATTTTTTTGAGTGTATATATATTTGTGTGAAAAATAAGACACCTCTAGCCATGCAGAGAAAGATGTAATTTGTTTACACAAAATGTGGATTTTGTGTAAAAAATATGATCATACATGTATGTATTTTATATATTAGGGTGGCACAAAGTTTTTTTTTCAGAAATTTGTTGGTTGGCTTCGTACAAAGTGTTTTATTGAAATTTATAAATGTTGTAGAAAATTTATATCAAAGTGATAGCCGGTGTAAAAATCGGTTTGATCTTCATCTGATTGCATGTAATTGTATAAGATCAGATCTAATAAGATGTTGAATTTGTGTCGACCCGAGTAAAATTTGATATAATCATTTATTTTTTGATATAATTGTATATAAATTGATCTATCATTTGATCCAAAAAATGGAGGATTCAAAAATGTATGATTATATCTTATTAGATCAAATTTGATATAATTAGATCCCAAAAATGGAACTGTCAATTTAATCTTATTTGATATTGAAGATCATATTAGATCTAATATGATATAATTATATATTATATCTAATTAGATCTAATTTTTTATAATATCAAATTAGATAATATTTACCCGAGTAAAAAAGATCTGATATAATCATATATGCTATTATATAATTATTTATATTTATATATGGTTATGCATGAACTTTGATATGGACATATAAGTTTATATATAGCATTGTATTTTTCCTTATTTTTTAATATGATAACATACATATTCATATCTATTTATATACCGATCTATATGAAATTCGATATGACATATGTATAAGGTCGGGAATTTTTAGATATGGCAGATAAAACGATATATGATTTTATTTATAATTATATCCCGAAAACATTTTCAAAATTTTCTAAGTCCCGTACAATTAAAAAATTTTCAAGTTCTAAAAAATTTTATTAAAATTTTCCAGTCCCAGACACAAAATTTTTTTGGCATTTTTTTTTTTTTTTAGTAAAAAAATCATTGAAAATGTTTTTAGGAGAAATTTTATGTTTTTAACAAATTTTTAAGTTCAGAAAAAATGTTTTTAAATTTTCTAAGACACAAACATTTTTGAAATTTTTAAATCCCTTAAAAATGATTTAAGAAAAAAAAATTTACAAATTTTTAATAATTTGCCAAGTCCCGAAAAATTCCGAAGAATGCAATAAAAACACTTCTAATTGATAATGTATCCAATCTGATAAAATAATTTCTTATTTCACGTTTAAAATTCCAAAAAATTTTACCACATTTCATCTAATAATATAAAAATTTATCTAATTTTAACAGATAAGATATGATTTAATACAATTGGATAGACCCATTTTTGGGATCAAACTTAATCAAATTTGATATTATTTTATCAAAAATAATAGAATTTGATATAATCGTATAATATTCGATCCGCCAATTTTCGGATCAAAATTAATATGGATGTACATAAAAGCATATCTGTTCATATATAATTAAATATTGCGTCATATAACTTTTTTTTACTCGGGTACCGTTCCATTATTGGGATCTAATTACATCTAATTATATAAAATTTGATCTAATAAGATATAATCGTATATTTCTGGAACCTCCATTTTTAGGATCAAATGATATATGACGCTATATTATTTTTTCCGAGATATAATTAAATTTGGATTTTGGTCACCTCAGATATAATTATATAAAATCAGATACGATCATATATGAACAGTTATAAACAGATAAGATCCAATTAATTTTTACACTGGAAGTATTTTTATTAAATTCCCAATCTTAGATAAAGAGGGATCATGTGAAACCAATAATTTTTTTTGGCGTTTTTCGATAAAAAAAATATTTAGCAAGCCATTTGCTTCACTAAATAGTTATTTTAAAAACATTTCTTAAGACTTTTCTTTTTCATAAGCCACATTGTTAATTTTAATGGCAGACTTTGCAATAAAGGCATCTGGAAAATCTCGAGTAATAAAAATCGTTATTCATAATGTCGTACCACCCTATTAAATAAAAACATTTCAAAAGAGCTACATTAACTATTATTTTCAATTGTATTTCAGTCAAAAACAATAACAATTTATAACAAAATCATAATTTATTTAGTAAGAACGAACATGTTAAACCGTACACAAAATCGGGGTTTGTTTAAGGGTAACCTTGATTCTCATTATTCTCATGATAGAAAAATTCTATTAGATTAAAAAATATTTTTCCTGTAGAAAAACTCTCAGATTCCTAAACATTTTTCTTAGTGAAGTAGTCTAAAGATTCTAAAACATTTTTCTATAAAAATATACTTAAAATCTACGTCAATTTTTAGAAAAATATTCTCAACATATTTATCACAGAAAAACTCTCAGATTCTGAGACATACATATTTCCTGTTCATTAATTCTCAAATTTGAAAACATTTTTGGATAAATTTTTGATTTTTTTATTCCCAGACGTGTGTCGATGTTTTGAAAGATCACGTCGGAATTTTATTTTAGAGGGGCCCTAAAGCTCACCCCTTTTGCCGTTCATATACCGGTATGCCATGTTACCATGTTTTCTTTACATCTGAGGTGTGGGTATTACTTTATGGCCATGTCAGGTAAACTGCTGTCTACAAGGATTTTTTTACGATTTTTTTGGAAAAGAGCCAAAAATGCCCATTATATGGGGAGTTAAAAAGTTAATATGTTCCACAAAAATATTTGCCTTCCCGAGTAAAAATTTTCTGGTCTAATCATATATAATTTGATACAATCTTATATGAGTTAATATGCTTCCGTATAAATTTATATAAAATTGTATCTATCACTTTGATACGGTTGATCCACTTTATATGGTTAGATATTGCTCCATATATGATTAGATTCGTATTTTGGTTTTGCTCATCAAATTATATAAAAATTGATATTATAAGATCAATTTGATCTAATTAGATTTGACCAAATTCAGGATCAAATTGTATCAATTTTTATATTTTTTGATCTAAAGTAATACAATTAGATATTATTTGATACAACCATTTTACGGATCAAATTAGATCTATTCAGTAAAATTAACATAATATTTTTACTAGGGTTAATGTTTTCACCATAGAACCCAGCAAAACTTAGATTACCAAATAAGGTATAAAATAAGGTATATGATCTCTTATTTTATACATTGCAGCATTGATGATTTTAACAGGCGATGAGACTCAAAGTAATGCATCCACATTATCACATAGAATACCAGTAAGGTATAAAATAAGTCATAAATTTATAACGAAGAATACCAGTAAGGTGTAAAATATATGATATTTTATAGGTTACGAGTAAGGTATATAATATAGCATACAAGAACGTAATATATAAGGTGTTACGAGTAGTGAAAAAGTAATTTTGTATTAAATTTACTCACGTGATTGTAAGTGAGTGTAAGTAGATATAAAATGCTAGTGAGTGTGTGTCGTTAGAAATTTCTTGTCGTGAGCCCATCTCTAGTTTAAACTTATGCATTTTTTTATAAAATAATTATTTTTTATGTTATTGTAATGCATTATGCATTTAATTATAAATAATGCATTATTTCAAACTTTCAAATAATACATAATGTAACCAAATATAAATCATCCATGATATAATGTTTAGAAATAATAAATATGTAATACATTTTTCCAATAATCATGCATTACGTAGCAAATTATTAGTAATGCATTATTTTTCACTTTAAAATAATACGTTGTGGAACAAATGTTTGGTAAGATATCCTAAAATAATGCTACAAATAAGGTATATACATTACCTGGTAATGTGTTATATAATCACTACCCATTACCAAAGTTTTGCTGGGAAGTAAACAAAACGTAGTTGGCACATTTCAGATATTTTTTTCAATAATTGTTTTAGGAAATAAAATATTTTTTTAAGAAAAAATTGTATTTTTAAGAAAAAATAGTACTTTTTTTTAGAAAAAAGGTACTTTTTAAAAAAAATAGTACTTTAAAAAAACAAAAAATAAGACTTTTTTTTAAAAAAAATTTTAATTTTTTAGAAAAAATAGTACTCTTTTAGAAAAAATAATGCTTTATGGAAAACTTGCACTTTTTTAGAAAAATTAGTAAATTTTTAGGATAAATAGAAAAAAGTACTTTTTTGGAAAAAAGTACTTTTTTTTGGAAAAAAATACTTTTTTTAGAAAAAGTAACAGTTTTTTTAATAAATTAGTACTAGTTTAGAAAAGAACTAATTTTGTACTTTTTCAGGAAAAATAGTTTAGAAAAAGTACTAGAAAATATTTTTGTTTTTATAAAAGGAACTTTTTTATAAAAAAGTATTTTTTTATAAAAAAAGTAGTAAAACATGTATTTTTTTAAGTACATCCCTCCTAAAAATTTTTTTTTTGTTTAGAAAAAGGTACTTTTTAGAAAAAATAGTACTTTTTTAAAAAAAAAATTTACTTTTTTAGAAAAAATAGTACTCTTTTAGAAAAAATAATGCTCTTTGGAAAAATTGCACCTTTTTAGAAAAATTAGTACTATTTTAGGATAAATAGAAATGCCGACACACGTAAACTTTTTTTGGTCTCCTCTACCAGAATCAGGCGCCGAAACCTCGTAATTTTGGAAACATTTAAGATTGTGTTACAGGGTAATTATATTTAAACATGTAATGCTAACATCAGGGATGGAAAATCGGAATTTTGAAATGGTACTGGAGCTTAACCAAAAAGGTACTTTTTCGCCGTTGACGGTACTAAAAAAAATTAATATCCAGTTTCTGTACGACGAACGTCATTCGTCTGTGACGAATTGGCATGTCTTTTGTTACAATAACAAAATACATGCGAACTCGTCGCAGACTAATATTGTTTAATATTTAATATTAATATAAATGTTCTTAAGTTCAGGACATCCTTATCCATTTATTTAATTTTTTAAAGAAAACTCCAATGAAGGTTGACCAAAATTAAAAATATCATGTATTTAAAGCGTTAGAAGCAATTTTTCTTTGAAAATCGATAGATTTTCAGATTTTTTTTAGATTTGGTTGAACAAATTTATGAAATCGTTTGGTATAGAAAAGGTACTAAATAAGTCGCGGGGGTACTACGGTATCTTTGAGAGTGAAAAAGTACTGAAAAAAGTACTAAAGTACTAACTTTTCCATCCCTGGCTAACATTTTAAGTAATTGGTTACAAATTAAAAAAAAAAATTGAAATTTAATCAAAAAAATTAGAATGTCTCCAAAAATTTAGAAAATGAAAAAATAACATTTAAAACAAAATTTAAAAAGAATTGTAATTTACTGCCCAGTTTAGGATTGGAAATTAAAACTTAAAAGTTGCAAACAATATTTTAAAGAGATACTAAAAAATTCCAAGTGAATCCTTATAAAACAACAACGAAGGGGGGTGACAATGGATGTCTGGCTTGCAGTCTGGAACCAAAAAGAAAAATAAAACCAAAAAAAACACAAATGATTGTTTTTTCAAATAAATTTGGTGAAGTAAAAAATACTTTCCTGTTTATTGTACAAAGTTTAACCAAAAAAAATTACAATAAAAGTTTTAAATAAAATAAATTTGTAAAGCGCGGAAAAATCACAACTTTAGGTATCGAAAAAAATTACAACGATAAAGCTAAATTATTGTACAATGGCATTCGTTAAAAAAAGGAATTAGTAAACAAAAGAAAAACTATAATAATATTAGCGCCACCTAGGTGTCAATTACTCCCATCTAAACATGGCTTCAAAAAAGGGGTGACCATAAGTAGGGTGACCATTTGGCTTAAACATCCCGGCCGCCTTGCAGTACTGCAACAAAAAAACCCATTGTAGGGAGAACCTAGGAGTCAAAAAAATAAAAGAAGAGAAAAAGAACCAGAAACTCCAAATTCTCAGTTCAAAAAACTCCATTTTATTTCTTAACAAAAAAAAAAATATATTAAGTAAAAAAAAAAAAAAAAAAATATATATTAATATAAAAAATATATTGGTAAAAATAAATTCATAACAAAGAGAAGTTAAACCGCCAGCAGCAAACTTCAAAATCCAACAGCTACCAGCTGTTTAGTAGGCAAAAAAACCCAATTATATTGGGGGGAAAAAAAAACTAAAATAATAAACAAAAAAATTATGTTTATGCATCGTGATCAAAAGTTCCAAAAATATCAAAAAAAAATATGCTCCTTACAGATGTAATTATTATGGAGAACAGGACCCAGATATGATGTAGCCGAAAATGGTAAATTGGGCTAAGGGCTTGCCAAAAGAGCCACCAGAAACACCATTTCTCATTATCCTCGCGTAAACATCACCGCCAAGAACCACACTTACAGGAGAGGGAACATGGAATTGTGGATCCGCCAACTGTAGACCGGGAAACTCATCTACTATCCTTGCGTCGATCTTCTTCGATGGAGTCGTAACGCTGTAACGCCGTCTAACTTCAGCATAGGCCTCAATCGTCTCGCTGATACCATGGTTCCCCTTTATGGTGAGTAAACACCTCTCCCTCGACGCTACCACAATTTTCTTGGCACCAAGCCGGCGAGCTACATCTTCCGATACGATTGAGCAATCAGAACCAGGGTCAATTAACGCTCTTACCAAAATAAATCGATCCTTGCAAACTATCTTTATCATCGCTGTCGGTTTTAATAAAATAGTTTCACTGATGTGGTAGGTAGCAAGGGCCGAAACGTTATTGTGGGTTCTATTTTTGATGCTGGAACTTTTGTGCCGTGTGTTTGAGCTGTTCTTCGAATGATGAGGAACAAGAGCTTTCGACGAACTTGGTCTTTCGCTCTCTTGACCATTGGACGAACGAGGTCCCCTGGCTGAGTCTTGGGACGAACGAGGTCCTCTACTCTTTGGGCGGGTCGACGAACTAGGTCCCCGTTGGCAACGCTTTACTGGTTTTTCCTTCTTCGGGGCAGACGAACGAGGTCTTTTGCCCGGTTTATGTAAAAGCGTGTGATGCATATCACCGCAGCGCTTGCACTTTCCCGTACTCTCACAAGTACGCCAGGTATGGTCGTGGCTCAAACAACCAGCACAATATTTGTAGACGGATACCAAATGCATCCTCTCCTTGTAGTCCACCTGCAGGAACTTCTTACAAAAGCGTAAGGGGTGGTCTTTTAAACAGACCCGGCAAATCATTTTAGCGGTGGTACGACGACCTTCAGCATATTTTTTCGACGAGACCATGATGCTATAAAGAAAATTTAAGTAGTAAAAAACAAAAAGACTAACAAGTTGGAAGAACTACAAGCTTCACAACTGGTCTTGTAACTAAGCCACGCGCTGTTTTTAACTCTACAACTCTGACGTGACCATCTTTACCCATGTGAATTTTAATTACCCGACCTAATCGCCATTCATTAGTCGGTAAGTTGTCTTCACGAATAACCACCATATCACCGATTTCAAGATCTTTCTGCATAAATTTCCATTTATTTCGTTTTTGAAGATCTTTCAGATAATCATCTTTCCACCTGACACACAAACGTTGATTTAAAGCCTTTACCCGCTGCCATCGATTAGTAATGGAAATCGGGGCTTCCGAAATTTCAACTTCAGGTGGGGCTAAAAGTGGGCCGCCAATAAGAAAATGACCAGGAGTTAAAATGTCCAAACAATCAACATTTTCAGTCAAAGGGCACAAAGGTCTTGAATTTAGACAAGCTTCAATGCGAGCCAACAGGGTCGAAAACTCTTCAAAAGTGTATTTTAAGCTACCTGCTATTCTACGAAAATGGTGCTTGAAGCTTTTTACACCCGCTTCCCATAGGCCTCCCATATGAGGCGCACTGGCCGGGTTAAAATGCCAATTAAGGCCCTGTGGTCCATATTCAGAATTTATTGCAGAATTTGAGCAACGAAGAAAATCTCTAAATTCTGTCTTCAAAACTTTGGAGGCACCAACGAAATTTGTGCCATTATCCGAATACATGTCTGTCGGATACCCACGTCGAGCAACAAATCTTGAAAATGCGGCCAAAAACGCTGGAGTAGATAAACTACTCACCGCTTCCAAGTGAATCGCTTTGGTTGCGAAACAAACAAATAAGCAAACATAGCCCTTTGTTACTAAACATGCTCGACCTGTGTAATTTCGAATATCGAAAGGACCAGCAAAATCTACCCCAGTGGTAGTAAACGGACGTGAAATTACCGTTCTAGATGTTGGGAGGGCTGCCATAATCTGACTTTGAGTTGCCTTTTTCTGTATTGTACAGATTTTGCAACGGCCTATTACTCTCTTTATCAGATTTTTGGCATGTGGAATATAAAATTCCGTCCTTAGGACCCTTAACATTAACTGATTTCCTCCATGCAACGTAATCTTGTGAAGATAAGTAACAAAAAGTAGGGAAAATTCGCAACCAGAGTGTAAAACGATAGGAAACTTTTCGTTGTATGTTAAATCAGGTGCGTTAGCCAACCTGCCGCCAACACGAATAATGCCCTTATCGTCCAAAAAGGGATTTAAATTTAACAATTTACCTTCCGAAATAGGTTCATCGTTTGATAACTTATAGTACTCACTCGCAAAAAACGCTTTTAGTGATACTATTATCAGTTTCTCCTTTACTGACTGAATTTCAGCTGGAGTGACTTCAGGCGTCGAAAAACTAATCTCCTTTTTAAGAATTAATTTCCAACCTCTAACCACCAAAGCCAAAACACGCAATGCTCTTGAGTAAGAAGAAAAGTCTTTTAGCAAATCATAAAATGACTTAAAATAGACAAAAAAGGCCTGATGTCTACGTTCTTCTTCTCTTGTTCCAAACTCTTTGGCAGACGAAGAATGCCAACGGTCCGTTGAACCACAGAGCCATGATGGACCATACCACCAGAGAGGATTATTGACTAAATCCTGCGGACGAACCCCTCGACTTATTAAATCAGCTGGGTTGTCCTTAGAGCAAACGTGTCTCCAGCAATCTTTGTCAGTTTTACCAACAATTTTTGAAACCCTATTCGCAACGAAAGTTGTCCATGTATTGGACGGTTTCTGGAGCCAAGCCAAAACGATCATTGAATCGCTCCATGTAAAAAACTTGGTTCGAGTTTCATCAAATTTGAAGTCTTTTCTGACCGTATCAATTAAATCTGCTAAAAGAGCAGCCCCACACAGTTCCAATCGAGGTAGAGAAACTGTTTTTAGGGGAGCTACCCTAGACTTAGCCAACAATAAATGCGACTGAATGGCGCCGGTTTCATCCTGTAGGCGAACATATACGCAAGCGCCATATGCCTTTTCAGAGGCATCAGAAAAGCCGTGAATCTCTAAATAGGCCGACGGTTCAAATCCAACCCAACGAGAAATGGTTATTTTATCAATGTCACCATAGTCACTGATAAATTGTATCCATTTCAAAGAACTTGCCTCAGATAGAGAATCGTCCCAATCAGTTTTATCGCTCCAAATCTGTTGCATCAACATTTTAGCAATAACAACTATTGGGCCTAGCCAACCAGCGGGATCAAAAAGTTTAGCGATGATGGACAAAACCTCTCGCTTAGTAAAATTTTCCTTAAAAGGAATTGGCGAAGTAGCAAAATAAAATCGATCCGATTTTGCGTTCCACCTAATACCCAATGTTTTTGTGGTGCTCTCATCATCGATTTCCAAAAAGTTTTCACTCAAAAGGTGATCAGCCGGTAAACCATGTAAAATTCTTTCATCATTTGAGGTCCATTTCCTCATTGAAAATCCAGCCGATGTTAGTGCTAACATCAGTTGGTCCCTTGCCGCAATCGCCAAAGAAACATCATGAGCCCCTGCCAAAGCATCGTCCACATACATCATGCGACGTAAAATCTTTGAAGCAAGAGGCCATTTTTCCTCCACATCGGAGGCCAACTGATGTAGCGTCCTTATAGCCAAATACGGAGCGCAATTCACCCCGAAATTGACTGTCTTCAACTCGAAATCCTTTAACTCATCATTCGGGTTTTCACGAAAAACAATTCGCTGAAATTTAGTTTCTTTTGGGTCCAAAAGAATTTGACGATACATTTTCTCAATGTCGCCATTAAAAACGTATCGGTAAAAACGCCATCGAATTATCAGCAACATTAAATCATTTTGTAGGACAGGCCCCGTGAACAAAATATCGTTTAGACTTAGGCCCGACGACGTACGACTTGAGGCGTTAAAAACCACTCTAACCTTCGTGGATGAACTTTCAGGCTTGAACACAGCATGATGTGGCAAATAAAATGACCCCAAAAAGTCCGAATCATCATGCTGTAAAACCTCATATTCCGAAAGAACGTTGTCGTACACCGTCTTCAATGTCGGATTTTTGAGAAGAGATACCTCATTTCTCAAAAACTGCCGCCGAGCCTTCTCACGCGAACAACCTAAGCCACTATCAACCAAATATTGCGGTTTAATAGGCAATGAAACAATATATCGCCCATCAGAATCTCGCTTTGTCGTCCTTTGGAAGTGATCTTCACAATATTCATCTTCCGGCGAAGATTCTGAGGCCTTTGGGGGTTCTTCCAATGCCCAAAATTTTTCCAACTGCTTGTCCAGACCGATTTCCGTGTAAAACGACACACAAGTTGTGAAAGCCCCTTGTACTGTGTCAGGAATTGACCCCGTCAAAATCCATCCAAAAATGGTTTCCTGGGCCATTAAATTCCCAACAATATTTCGCCTGACCCCTTCTCGCATGATATTTGGATAAATATCCGCACCAATCAAGAGGTCAACCTGACCACTTTTCGAGAAATTGGGGTCAGCTAGTTTCAAACTAAACAACGATGACGAGCGCGAAATATCTATCGATTCACACGGCAAATTTCCAGTCAATTTAGGTAGAATCAAACCATCCACCTTGATTTTAAATTGACTATTCACCGGAGAGCTCAAAACAAACGAACAGAGTTTTTGTACCGATCCTGCCAAAGCATTGTTCAATCCAGAAACTTGAGCATTTATACCCCTAACCGGCAAACGAAGTTTCCTTTGCAACTTTTCCGAAACAAAAGTTGCCTGAGAACCCGAATCAATAAGCGCCCTGGCCGAAAAAACTTCGCCGCGACACTCTATATTAACGACAGCAGTCCCCAAAAGAATCTGCCTTGAAGTCGCCGCAAAACAATTCTGAACCGATGTACCCTGTGCAGCCGCCTGACTCGTACTTGGTCCCGTATCAGCCGTGGTGTTGTCCTCAACCTTCTTATGCAACAACGTATGGTGCTTTAATTTGCACACCGAACAACTAAAATTGCTTTGGCAGGAACTTAATTTGTGGCCTTCACTCAAACAGTTCAGGCACAGATTGTTTCTTTTTACAATCACAAATCTCTCCTCCGGTGACATTTTCTGAAATTTGGGACAAAATCTCACTAAATGGTCCTTAGAACAAGTTGGGCATGATTTCCTTGTAACTTTTGCCTGATAAGTCCTCACTTTTTTCTTTGAAAAAGAATTATTTCCTGAAAAGGAAGCATTCCCCGAATGAGAATTATTACCCGAATGAAAATTATTCCCCGAATGAGAATTTTTATTCGTGGCAGACTTTTCAGAATGCCTGGTCGGGTTTGAGCGGATTCCGGATACGGTTTCCAAAGACTGAAAACGAGAAGTGAGAAAATCATCCATTTCGTTCCACTTTGGAATCTCTGTTTTATCTCTGATCGATTGTTCCCACAATGACAAAGTTAAGTCGGGCAATTTTATCGAACAAAGAAAAACAAAAATAGGATCCCAATTTTCGATATCAATTTCATGTGTATGAAGCGCCGAAATGCAATTATTGATATCTCTTTGCAACCGTTTTATCTCATTAGCTGACTCCGATTTGACTTCAATTAAATTAAACAAAATTTTTAATTGAATGTTGACTAATATGCGTTTATTTTCGTACCTTTCCCTTAAGTTTTTCCAAGCAGTCTCAAAACCCTCATTAGTAAGAGGAGATTTCTTTACAATCTCTAAGGCTTCGTCTCTGGTATTTTGTCGAAGATAAAACAGTCTTTCGACGTCCGACAAACCGTTCGTCTTAAGATAGACTGCAGAAAACATATCCCTAAAAGTGGGCCAAGATTGGTAATCACCATGAAAAACTTCCGTAGTACACGGTGGCAACTTCATTTGATGACTAGGTGGACGATTTTCAACGGGCAGTGTTACCCCAGTTGAATTTCCACCACAATGAGTTGAAGAAAGCATCGGCTTGCTTATAAAACTCTGAAGTTGTTCGCCCATTTGTGCAGCACAGGTAATGTACGCCAGTCTACATTCCTTAAACATCAGCTTTGCTGCCTGGCAATCCGCTTCAGAATCCTTACCCTCATTTGAGGTCACAAAAGTCTCGTAAGACACCCTAACTTTTTCCCACAACACTTTAAATTCCTCCTTTTCAACGTCAATAGCGAAAGACGTCTGGTTGGCAGGGCGGGCGTTAGTGTAGTCATCCTCAAACTCCATAAAAAGAGCAGCCAGCTTTTCAAACTTCTTCAAAAGACCAGATTTTACCATTTTTTTCCAAACAAAATGAAAATTTCCCGAATAAAATTTAAAAATGTTAATAAATTTACAAAGAAATTCAATGGAAACTGCTGAAATCACGAAAATAGACCGAATTTTCAAGAAAAATATAGATTGGTATTTAACAAAAACCTTTTATTCAACAAAAAGTTGTTTTAAAATTCGAAAAACGTTAAAAAGTACCAACAAATCTTCTTTTAACAAGAAAAATCACAAAAATTTACTTCAAAAATCAAACACAGCCAGTAAAAACGATTAAAATTCCAAAAAATATTGATTAAAAATCAATAAGAATCCTTTTTTTCAACAAAAAACGTTGCTTGGTAATCCAAAAATACGTTAACAGCACCAAAAAGTCCTCAAAAAACAAGAAAAGTTCACAAAAATCCGAATTTAAAATCACAAAAAAATAGCGAAAACTATTTCACGTTCAACAAATATACCCTTTTCTAACAAAAAGTTTGTACAAAAGTCGAAAAACGATTTAAAAATCCAAAAAAGAATCCCCAAAAATTTTATTCTTTCCAACAAAAAATCTAAAAAACACTTTAAAATACCAAACACTCACCAGATATTATAAAAAGGCAAAATAAAAAATATTTTTATTGAAAAAAATTAAAAAATAAAATATATGACAACTTTTGCCCTTCACTGTATCGAAATATACACAGAATTTAAGTGGTTTTTTCTCCAATTCTTTTACCACTTTTATTCGTTGTATTTGACACTTCTTTTCACTTTTAATTATTTCCACCCACTCACAAATATTTTTCTTTGATTATTTTTATATTTATAATGCAATTTAATATAAAGGAAACACGATTTAATTTAATTAAATTTACACACAAAAAAAGTACAAAAAGTAAACAAACGAAAAAAATAATGTGACAGCAACAGATGATCAAATGAACAGATGATCGTATGGTGTTGCCAGATCAACAAAAAACTCAGAGTTGTATTTTAAATTCGGAGTAAAAACAGGGTGGCTCTAAATTTAATTATTTTTGTGTCTTTTTGCACTACTTTTTATTTCTTTTATATATAGGAGTATTTTTACTCCTTTTTTACCTCCAAAAAATATTTCCTTAAAATTTTTTGTCAAATAAAAAAAAATTTTAAAGGAAAAACTGAGGATTTTTTCGAAAGGAAATGTAAAGGTACTTCACCTTATTTAATGGTTTTCCAACAACAAACGGTTCCACTGCAATCCGGTTCGAAGGACCAATAAAAAATTCCAAGTGAATCCTTATAAAACAACAACGAAGGGGGGTGACAATGGATGTCTGGCTTGCAGTCTGGAACCAAAAAGAAAAATAAAACCAAAAAAAACACAAATGATTGTTTTTTCAAATAAATTTGGTGAAGTAAAAAATACTTTCCTGTTTATTGTACAAAGTTTAACCAAAAAAAATTACAATAAAAGTTTTAAATAAAATAAATTTGTAAAGCGCGGAAAAATCACAACTTTAGGTATCGAAAAAAATTACAACGATAAAGCTAAATTATTGTACAATGGCATTCGTTAAAAAAAGGAATTAGTAAACAAAAGAAAAACTATAATAATATTAGCGCCACCTAGGTGTCAATTACTCCCATCTAAACATGGCTTCAAAAAAGGGGTGACCATAAGTAGGGTGACCATTTGGCTTAAACAGATACTATCTCACATTCTGTAGTATTTAAAATCATTTTAAACATTATATATAAGGTGTTACGAGTAGTGAAAAAGTAATTTTGTATTAAATTTACTCACGTGATTGTAAGTGAGTGTAAGTAGATATAAAATGCTAGTGAGTGTGTGTCGTTAGAAATTTCTTGTCGTGAGCCCATCTCTAGTTTAAACTTATGCATTTTTTTATAAAATAATTATTATACCCTCCAACCACAGTATGGGGGTATACTCACTTTGTCATTCCGTGTGTAACGCACCGAAATATCGGTGTAGGACCCCATAAAGTATATATATTATTGATCAGTGATCCATTCTAAGACATTCTAGCGATGTCCGTCTGTCCGTCCGTCCGTCCGTCCGTCCGTCCGTCTGTCCGTCCGTCCGTCTGTGGAAGACACGATACAGTCCAAAATAAAAGTGGTAGACTCCTGAAATTTGGCACATATATGTCTCATGTTCATAGGCTGGTTAAGTTCGGAGATGGGCAAAATCGGACCAGGGGGGAAAAAGTTCCCCCTTGAAGAACTAAACAAACCTCTGAAAAATACCATATTTTTACATGATTTTTTGTTTTTTTGTTTAACAAATCCAACATTTTAATGCTACAAGAAGTTCAAGGTCCTGCATTTGGACCCACAGAATTAGAAAAAATAGTTTTACGGTCCCCCCCCCCCTTTTATGGGCGTGGAATAATTTTTTTTTACATAATGATAAATTTGTATTTCTTTAGTGCAAAAAGCATAAGAATTATTTTTTTTAACACTTATTCGAGAGGAATTGTGCCCCCAATTACCACTACCGACCCCCCCCCCCCCAAAAAAAAAGAAGACGCCCCTGCAATTTTTTTTTTTATATATTTGCATGTTGGAGGGTATAAAAGATTCGGCACAGCCGAATTTAACACTCTTACTTGTTTTTTATGTTATTGTAATGCATTATGCATTTAATTATAAATAATGCATTATTTCAAACTTTCAAATAATACATAATGTAACCAAATATAAATCATCCATGATATAATGTTTAGAAATAATAAATATGTAATACATTTTTCCAATAATCATGCATTACGTAGCAAATTATTAGTAATGCATTATTTTTCACTTTAAAATAATACGTTGTGGAACAAATGTTTGGTAAGATATCCTAAAATAATGCTACAAATAAGGTATATACATTACCTGGTAATGTGTTATATAATCACTACCCATTACCAAAGTTTTGCTGGGAAGTAAACAAAACGTAGTTGGCACATTTCAGATATTTTTTTCAATAATTGTTTTAGGAAATAAAATATTTTTTTAAGAAAAAATTGTATTTTTAAGAAAAAATAGTACTTTTTTTTAGAAAAAAGGTACTTTTTAAAAAAAATAGTACTTTAAAAAAACAAAAAATAAGACTTTTTTTTAAAAAAAATTTTAATTTTTTAGAAAAAATAGTACTCTTTTAGAAAAAATAATGCTTTATGGAAAACTTGCACTTTTTTAGAAAAATTAGTAAATTTTTAGGATAAATAGAAAAAAGTACTTTTTTGGAAAAAAGTACTTTTTTTTGGAAAAAAATACTTTTTTTAGAAAAAGTAACAGTTTTTTTAATAAATTAGTACTAGTTTAGAAAAGAACTAATTTTGTACTTTTTCAGGAAAAATAGTTTAGAAAAAGTACTAGAAAATATTTTTGTTTTTATAAAAGGAACTTTTTTATAAAAAAGTATTTTTTTATAAAAAAAGTAGTAAAACATGTATTTTTTTAAGTACATCCCTCCTAAAAATTTTTTTTTTTGTTTAGAAAAAGGTACTTTTTAGAAAAAATAGTACTTTTTTAAAAAAAAAATTTACTTTTTTAGAAAAAATAGTACTCTTTTAGAAAAAATAATGCTCTTTGGAAAAATTGCACCTTTTTAGAAAAATTAGTACTATTTTAGGATAAATAGAAATGCCGACACACGTAAACTTTTTTTGGTCTCCTCTACCAGAATCAGGCGCCGAAACCTCGTAATTTTGGAAACATTTAAGATTGTGTTACAGGGTAATTATATTTAAACATGTAATGCTAACATCAGGGATGGAAAATCGGAATTTTGAAATGGTACTGGAGCTTAACCAAAAAGGTACTTTTTCGCCGTTGACGGTACTAAAAAAAATTAATATCCAGTTTCTGTACGACGAACGTCATTCGTCTGTGACGAATTGGCATGTCTTTTGTTACAATAACAAAATACATGCGAACTCGTCGCAGACTAATATTGTTTAATATTTAATATTAATATAAATGTTCTTAAGTTCAGGACATCCTTATCCATTTATTTAATTTTTTAAAGAAAACTCCAATGAAGGTTGACCAAAATTAAAAATATCATGTATTTAAAGCGTTAGAAGCAATTTTTCTTTGAAAATCGATAGATTTTCAGATTTTTTTTAGATTTGGTTGAACAAATTTATGAAATCGTTTGGTATAGAAAAGGTACTAAATCAGTCGCGGGGGTACTACGGTATCTTTGAGAGTGAAAAAGTACTGAAAAAATTACTAAAGTACTAACTTTTCCATCCCTGGCTAACATTTTAAGTAATTGGTTACAAATTAAAAAAAAAAAATTGAAATTTAATCAAAAAAATTAGAATGTCTCCAAAAATTTAGAAAATGAAAAAATAACATTTAAAACAAAATTTAAAAAGAATTGTAATTTACTGCCCAGTTTAGGATTGGAAATTAAAACTTAAAAGTTGCAAACAATATTTTAAAGAGATACTATCTCACATTCTGTAGTATTTAAAATCATTTTAAACATTATATGATATCTTTAATAGTTTCTTTAAAGTAAAGTGGTAATCATATCATTCGTACATACGAATATATCCTTAGTTTTCATACCTAAAGGCTAAAACATCAAAATTTCAAAAATTGTATTTTCTTGTTTTTCTTGCCATTACATACATATTACAAATTTATGATTTTAATAAATATTTGAGGATGTTCTATCCTTCTCTATTTAACTGCATAAATGTACTTAGTAAGTAACTTGATGCTAGAACGTACATACACTGAAAAAAACCAGGTCAAAGACTGAGGCAGGTTTCTTAATTCTATTCCATACCAATAAAATTTTATATTTTGGACAATCGGAATTTCCAGTTTTATTTGTGATTTTGCAAATTTATTTTCGCAAATGTACGAGTATTCTTCAGTTTTTTTAAATCTGTAATATTACAAAAATGATTTTTTGACGAGATTTATGGTAATTTACAAAAAACTGTAATTTTGCAACAATAGGACATATCAAAAATTAAATTTTAGTTTTTTTTTGCTTTTTGGAGTAAACAACTTCATTAAAAACGGTTTTGTAAAAAAATTTTTTTGATAAATTTTGAAAAATTTTTCATGTCCCAAAAAATTTTTTGGATGTGTAATACTTTGGCCGTGATCGCAATTTCAACTGAGACAGATGGACATCGATACAATGTATTACACTCAAAAAAAAAAAAAAAAAACACTGGTAAAACGCCTGGTAAAATGCCTTGTAATCCCGTTCTACCAATATTTAACAATTTTCCTTGTTTTTCAACAAAAAATCTTGTATTTTGCTCAAACGAGAACTAAAGTTTTATTGGTAATTTTACAAATTTATTTTCGTAATTGTATTCTACCATTTTGAAAGGTTATTTTACAAAAAAAAAAAACTGTAATTTTACAACAAAGTTTATATTACGAGGATTCTAGTAGATTAAAAAAAAAACTGTTATTTTACAAAAATTATTTTATACGAGGATTTATGTTGTATAACAAAAAAAACATTTTTTTTTTTTTGTAAATTTTTTATTTTATTTAAAATTTTTTTTAAGTCCCGGACAAAAATTTTTTTTATTGAAAAATATTTAAAAAAAAGTTGACAAAATTGTTAAAAATTTTTTACGAGGATTCTAATTAATTTGCAAAAAAAAAAAACAGTTATTTTACAAAAATGATTTTTTACACGGATTTAAGTTGTTTAACAATTTTTTTTTTTGTAAATTTACCATTTTGGTTTATAAATTTACCATTTTGGTTTGTAAATTTACCATTTTTTTAAACATATTTACTATTTTTTCTTGTAAGTTTATCATTTTTTTTTTTCAATATTTTTACCAATAAAATTGGTTATTTTACCAATTTTTGGCGCATTCAAAATTACGAGGAAATTCTCGTAATTTTACGAGAATTTTACCTACCTCCTATTTTACGAGAATAGCCTCGTAAAATCACGAGATTTTTTGCTAACTTTACAAGGTTTTTTTTAGTGTACTTTAAAAAAAAAAAAAAATGCTTATGTACCCCTTTTTTGAAAAAAAAAACTTCTTTCTAAAAAAATGTAAATTTTTCTAAAAAAAAGTACTTTTTCTAAACTCTTTTTCTGGAAAACTACGTAAAATAGTACTTTTCTAAAAAAGTACTTTTTCCTAAAAAAGTACTTTTTTCTATTTATCTTAAAAAAAGTAATCATTTTTCTAAAAAGTGTTATTTTTCTAAAAAGCATTATTTTTCTAAAAGAGTACTATTTTTTCTAAAAAAGTAGAATTTTTCTTAAAAAAAAGTACTAGTTTTTCTGAAAAGCACCTTTTTTTCTAAAAAAGTACTATATTTTCTAAAAAGGTACTATTTTTTACTATTTCTTAAAAAAGTATTTTATTTCTTAAAACAATTATTAAAAAAAAAAGGAAAATTGTCGTAAAATGTTCGATTCTGAGGATTTGTTCACTATGAAAAATGTTTTGAATCTAAGAATAGTTTTATAAAAAAAAAATTCTTTGAATTTTTTTATCAGGAGAATATCTGAGAATCGAGGTGCTCCTAAAATAAACCCCGATTTTGTGTACGGTTTAACATATTCGTTCTTACTGAATAAATTATGATTTTGTTATAAATTGTTATTGTTTTTCTAAGGAGACACACGAATTCACTCTATCTTTAAAGTGCTTAATTACCGCTATAAAATAATGCTTTTATCATCGCCTTAGAGAAACATGCATGAATTTAGCAAGTTTGGATGCGCTCCTGCCAGTTCAGAAAAAATGTGTGCTGGGAAGCATACATCAGTACAAACCAAAAGAGCTAGACGCGCTAAATTTGACACAAATATGTCTTGTATTCATAGGCTACTAATATTCATAAATGGACGAAATAGGACCCTTTAAAAATCAAACCAACCTCTAAAAAACTTTGTTAGTACGCACAGTGGGGAAAAATTGACTTTTTTTGTCCAATTTTGCCTACAGGTCGCAATTCTTAACCGATTTTGGTCTTTCTTTTTTTGTATTTTAGCTTATAAAATTTCGAATCGATCTGTCATGGTGGATTTTTAAAAAAAAAAATTTATATTACTTTTTATATTTTCCTAAAGTTCAAAAAATTTTCATTTTTTCAGTATTTTTGCAATAAAAAATGTATTAGGCATGGGACGAATATGCTTTATAGACTAAATTAAAGGTATTGTAAGCCTTTATCAACGACGTGATTAGTATTTGAAAATATATTATTATTTTGGTTTTTATAACCAGACAAAAATTCAAGAATTTTCACTTTTAAAAGTCTATATCTTTAAAAGTAATGTACCAATTTCAATGAAATCTTTTTTAGATTAAATCTTATGTTTTGCTTAGTCATAATTGGTACACAAAATTTTTTTAAAAAAATATTTTATTTTTTGCTTAAATTTTACCTTATGATTTTTGGAATTTTAAAATTATTTTTTAGTATGTTAAAAAAAAAAAAAAAGTTGTTACATTGTAAATTCGAAAAAAGGAGTTAAACAATTTTGCAAAAATAGTTTGTTTACCAATAATGATTAAGAAAATGATAAGCTTTAATCTAAAAAAAATTTCATTGAAATTGGTACATTATTTAAAATAATATTGGTACTTAAAAGTGAACATTTTTAAGTTTTCATATGTTTATAAGAACCAAAATAATAATAAATTAACAAATTCTATTAATGTCGTTTATAAGGGGTTCAAATACCTTTAATTTTGTCCATACAGCTTATTCGTCCCCTAGCTATTAATTTTTTTAGAGCAAAAATTCTAAAAAAAATTAATATTTTCTGAACTTTAAAAAATTATTCAAAGTAGAAAAGTTAAATTCGACTTGGCCGAATCTATGAATACCCTCCACAATGCCCATTTTAAGTTATAGTAAATTTTCTAAAGTGAAAAAATAACATTTTTGATTAGAAATACTTTATTGGTGACATGACATAATCCCCACGGACATAATCCCCATTTCCGTTATGGGGATTATGACCAAATTTATTTCGGGGACTATGACCGAAAATTATTTGGACATAATCCCAATAAAAAACGGACATAATTCCCAGATTTATGGGGATAATGACCACGTAACAAATGGCCATAATCCCCATTATGGGGATAATGTCTTCTATACTAGTTGGTCATAGTCCCGAAAACTAAAATAATTTTTTTTTTTTAAAAGTTTTTCTGCGTAGCCGGCCTTCGGCCGGGCTTAGGGATTACAAACTCCATGCATTAAACCCACCCTCTCTGCAGAAAACGGGGATTATGACCAAAATTGCTTTGGACTTACTCCCCATAATGTGAATGGGGGTTATGACCGAAAAAATTTCGGTCGTAATCCCAACAAGGAACGGACATAATCCCCATTGGGATTGTGACCGTTTTGAAAACGGTCATAGTCCCCACGACTATTATGGGGATTATGACCGTAATGAATTCGGTCATAATCCCCATTTCCGTTATGGGGGTAATGTCCGTGGGGATTATGTCCTGTCACCTACTTTATTTTGTGTAAAAAACTTTTTTTTTTAACTAATTTTTGAAAAAAAAAAAATAATTTACTAAATTTTTTTTAATGTAAAATTTTTTTTGAGTGTAAAATTTTTTTCGAGTGTATTTTTTTTTCTTTTAGTGTAAAAATATTTTTGACTGACAAAAATGCGTTGTAAAATATTTTTGTGACTTACCAATATTTTTAAAATATGTTTAACGGGTTTTCAATACGAACCAGCCCAGGGAAACGACAAATATATATGCCAAGCTTCAGCATCCTCAGAATAGCCCCCTTAGGAAGTGGAAATAGGGGTAAGGTATGTTCAAGAAAAATGTTGGGGGCAGAAAATTATTGGAGGTTGGTCTCACATTTCTATGGAAGGTTTGGGGCTTTTTGAGGATTTTTACCTCTTTACGCCCAACTTTGACCCCAATGAGGGGCCATATGGCCCCTCCCCACCGCCCCCATTTTTTGGCTCGTGCTTTCTTTTTCGAACCTAAAAATTTGAGGGTATCGCGGATCGAAATCGAAAACTGGTTAGCTATCCCACGTCTAATAATGCAAATTGAAGAACCGTTTTTTGAAAATTTTTCATAGATATCCCACTCGCATCCCACTAAGCGATCCCACAGCTCTTAAAGGAAATCTCCTAAGCTTTCTTTTGAATCAAAAAAAAAAAAAAAAAAAGGCCCAATTTCAGGAAAAAGTAAAAAAAGTTTTGGATTTTTAAGAAAAAAAATCAAAATTTTTTTTTTATTTTTTTTATATTTTTTTTTCGAAGGACTGAAGAAATAGCTATCTAAACTCTTTGGGACAGATTTTGCTAAAAACAATAGGTAAGAAGTTACATGGATGAGAATCAACACCTCTTTGGCCAAAATGTCAAATTTTGACCCCCTCTAACTCAGAGAGTTCTTGACCGATCTCGTTGAAAAATTGTGTCTGAACTACAATCTACAATCTACAATAGGACTAACCTTGGTGCAAATTTCATCCCGATCGGAAGACATCGGTTTCAAAAGTTGAGTCAGTTGACACGAAAACCCCCATATGCTAAACTTCAGGAGCTTCTGTAAAGTCTTTCAGAAGTTAGCGTGTTTTCAACAGACGGACAGACGGACGCACGGACGGACGGACGGGCGGACATCGCTAGATCGTCTTAATATATATACTTTATGGGGTCTTAGACCAATATTTCGAGGTGTTACTAACGGAATGACAAACTTATATATACCCTCTATCATTAGAGTGGAGGGTATAAAAAAATTATTAAAAAAAATTTATGAAAAAAAAATTTTTGATAAAAAAAAATTTTGAATGAAATAAAAACATTGATAATTTTTTTTTTTTTTGATGAAAAAAAAATATATATAACTGAAGTTTTAGTTTATTTATAAAATAGAATTAAAAAGACTTAATATTTTTTTTTTTGTGAAAAAAAAATTTGATGAAAACAAAATTATGAAAAAAATTGATGAAAAAAAAAATGATTAAATTAAATTTTTTTGTAAACTTACACTTTTTTATTTTGTAAATTTACAACTTTTCATTGTAAATTTTCATTATTTAGCAGAAATTACTGCAACTGATTACAATGATTTTATTATTGTAAATTTGCAACATTTTGACGATTTTTTTTTATACCTCCTTTTTTATAAGAATTCTTAGTAAAGTTTACATTTTTTTTTGTAATATAACTAGTGTTTGGGGTCCGGGAATTCCCGGGTCGGATTTCCCGGGAATTCCCGGGAAAAGGCTGACGGAAATTCCCGGGAATTTTTTTAATTTTTCCCGGGAAATCCGGGAATTTTACAAAATAAACCATTTTACATAAAAAACGTTAATTTTAATTTAATTGTTAAGAATTTTTTTTACATACAGGTATAATTACACTTGCTATTTTTTGTATTTTTTTTCTATTTGGGAGAACAGTGCAATATATATTCATAGGAAAACTGACCTAGTGTAAAAAGTATGACAGTATCATGAAAAAACTTAAAAAGTCAAAAAATATACGTCGGTTAATGATAATTTTGCTATGACTGTCAAAAAAATATAAAAATGTTGAACCTAGAATTTACATTTCCTGAAAAAATATTAAAAGTATTACCAACTATATTAGTTTTTTCTTAAAAAACGCAGTTTTAAATTTTCTTGCGATTTTTAGCTATTTTTTGCGATTTTTTGTGGGGAAAAAAGTTGTAATATTTTTTTGTTTTGTTTTATTGTATTTCAGGATTTTTAACTTATATTTTTTGATTTTTTATGTTTTAATTAATTGTTTATCTCTAGAAGAACTGTTTTGATTAAAAATTTGGTCAAATTTTAACGCTTTTTATGATTTATATTAATAATGAATATTTCCCGGGATTCCCGGGAATCCCGGGAAATAAATTATTTTTTTCCCGTTTCCCGGGAAATTGAAAAGTCCGGGAATTCCCAAACACTAAATATAACAAATTTTATTTTTTTCACTGTAGGTACATACATGAAGATGAATAGATGAATGACAATAAGTTTACACCAGTTTTATATATTTGTCAAATTTGACTGTAAATGAATAATGTTCGCAATTTGAAAATTTCTTTTGACATGCTGTGCTGTTACATTATGTATGGAATAAAGTGTCTGTCTATTCATCTTCCGATTGTTGTTATACTCTGTCGTCTTTAACAATTTTTACGTTTTTCTTACAAACAATTTATGCTGTTGCATATATTGCAAACACTCTAATATCGTTGCATTATACACGAGAATTTGCAGTAGTTTTTTTGAAAAGTAACAAAAAAAAAAAAATGTTATGCAAAATAGGTTTATTTTAAAGAGTCTAATACACATACATTTCACATTTCACACAGTATGTAAATTGCTTACATAGGAATTTTTTTATGTACAGATATTTTTTTTTTATGATGCATAACAATTTTTATGTGCATTTGCTACAAATACACTCACAGATCCACAAAATTCTCATACACATGTACGCACATTGTGTATGAGCAATTGCTCATACTATTTAAATGTACCCTAATGTACATTAGGGTGGCACTAATAATGCATTTTTTTCGAATTTTGTCAATTGCAGGGCAAATTATAGGTTCTTTTGGCCTAAAATTCTATTTTTAGTTGTTAGCCAATTCGGACAAAATTAACCCGTGTCTTAAAGTTAAAGTTGTGCCTAATAAGCAAATAAAATAATTATTAAAAAATCTAAAAAAATGTTTGGTTTGGTATGGGAAATTTTTTTTTTGGGCGAAACTTTCGATAAAATTCGAAAAAAGTCATAATACGCGCCACCCTAATGTTCATATGAACATTGTAAACCCAAACACACAACAGTGTCAAATGCAAGCAACATCAAACACCATCATCGTGTGGCATTTATGTTGCCACCACACACACTACTTCATTGTACATGAATGCTATAACTGCTACTGCAACTGTTGTGGAGAAGTTTCATTTTTTGTTTTTTTTTTTTGTTTAAGGATATAAAAAAGGTTACAACAATTTATGTATGAAATTAAAATAACCTTGTAATTTTTTTTTCAAACATCCGTATCCTGTTGTATATTAGAGTGGGCTGAAAAAATAGAATGAGTCTTAAACAAACCAAAACCCAAAATATTAATGAAGAAAGAAAAATGCTTCATCATATTGATGAAACGGTTTATTAAATTTGACAAATTATTTGAAAAATTTATTTATTTTATGAAGCTTTTCTTCGATATGATGAATCATGTCATCAAAATTGTAGAAACAAGTAATGACACATCTCGTTATATCATCATAAAATGCTGATTTTTGTTAAGAAAACTTTTGCAAATTCAACTTTTTTGCTTGAAATTTTAAACTTAAGGTTCTTAGGCATGCTTACATATTTTACTAAAAGATAAAGCAATACATCCCATTTTAAAGGGATGCTGTCATTATAAAAAAATGATTTTTTGCGATTTGCAAAAAAGTTACATGTATTTAAATTATTTTTTTCCATAAACTAATAACTCAAATTAGTCTTTTTACATAAATTATATCAGGTCTTGAAATTATTTACGGAGTTTTACGAAAAAATAGCGCAAAATCAATAAATTTTGGAAAAAATCACGATTTTTACCACTAAACCGAACTCAATTTAATCCAAATTCGTATTTAGTATATTGCTATGGGTCGAATCCACATTTCCCAAATCAAACAAATTTAAATTTGTTAAAGCAGATTTTTTTTTTTAAATAAAAAATCGCCAAAAAAATGGGCTAAACTTTGAAGAAGATTTTCAAGAAAACTATTCCATTGATTTAAAAATGGACTTCACGATTGAAATCAGCATGCCTTCATTATATAGAAATGAGGATCAGACCTCGAGTCACAAATTTGATGTTACGTAGTGTAATTAAAACAGTTAAGTACATATATTAAAAAAATATAAAAAAAAAAATAAATAAAAACAATACTTGTTACTTGAACCCACGGCCTGCCAGTTGCACCACCAATAAAGAAAAACCTCGCCACCTATTACTTACAATTCGTAAGATAGCGTTTGCTAATGTGGATTTGTAAATACTCAAACATTTTTGTTTTGTACTAAATCCCTCTCTTCTTCTTAGTTTAACAACGTTTGCTAATGTGGATTTTTAAAGACCCAAACATTATAATTGCATACAAAATCCCTCTCTTTCTCTTGAATATTATAACACAAGTAAACATAAAGATTTTTGGTGTTATTGTTTGTTGACATGCTTTAGGTAAGTGGCTAGAGCTTAGACTAAAAACGTGAGGTCTGGGGTTTTAATCTTGTTGTGGATAAGATTAACCCTAATTTTCTTCAAGTCTTGGTGAGGATAAGATAAAAAATATGAAATTTTTTAAGCGAAAATGCCTGCGAATTTTGTCCTCCTTCATGATAATGTTTTGCTGAAATTTGGGTGTACTTGTCAAAGCAAAGTTAAAAAAAAACAAGTGAGAGTGTTAAATTCGGCTGTGCCGAATCTTTTATACCCTCCAAAATGTAAAAAAGAATTAAAAACAAAAATTTGTCAGGGGCGTTTCTTTTTTATGGGAGGAGGGGGGGGGGGGGTGTTGATGGGATCAGTGGGGGACGTCGAGAGCACTTTTCCATCGCGATTAATATACCAAATGTTTCATTTATTTCACAAAAATACAAATAAACATGTAAAAAAGTGTATTTTTTTAGAGGTTGGTTTAGTTCTTCAAGGGGGAACTTTTTTCCCCCTGGTCCGATTTGGCCAATTTCCGAACTTAACCTGCCTAGGAACATAAGACATATTTGTGCCAAACTTGAGGGGTCTAGCTCTTTTATTTTGGACTGCATCGTGTTAACTACAGACGGACGGACGGACGGACAGACGGACGGACGGACGGACGGACGGACATCGCTAGAATATCTTAGAATCGATCACTGATCAATAATATACATACTTTATTGGGTCCCCGACCGATATTTAGATGCGTTACACACGGAATGACAAAGTGAGTATACCCCCATACTGTAGTTGGAGGGTATAACAAGTAGAAAAGTTAAATTCGACTTTGCCGAATCTATGAATACCCTCCACATTGCATTTTTTAAAGGATAGTACATTTTTTATCGTGCATAAATAATCAATTTTGATTAGAAATATTTTATTTTGAGTAAAAAACTCTTTTTTAGTCATTAAAAAAAAAAAATAAAGGAAAAATAACTAATTTTTTTTGGGTGTAAAATTTTTTTTGAGTGTAATGTTTTTTTTGCTGTAAAAATATTTCTGAGTGAATGCACGCACGTATGTACACAAAATATTGAAATTTTTGTAAAAAAAAAAACATTTTTTTTTTTTGAGTGTAAGATTTTTTTTTGAGTGTTTTTAAGTTACTAATGCTTTTAAAACTAAACAAGTTTAAAAAGCATTGCTTTAAAACTAAACCAGTTTGAAAAGCATTGTTAAATTACCACCAATGCTTTTAAAACTTATTTAACACGTGGCATTTAAGATGAAACCAATCTGAAATTCAGGGTTTTGCTTATAACCAGGGACAGGACCTTCATGCACTAAAAAACTATGTTTTAGGCGCCTAAAATATGCACTAAAAAGTCTTGAAATATGCACTAAAAATCTTAAAATATGCACTAAAAATCATAAAAATCCACTTGTTTTTTTATTTTTATTAAAAAAACATAACATTTGAATTCAGTCTGGCATTGAAAGCTTTGATATTCGTATATACAATGTGTATAAAATGTTAATACAAAATAAAAATTTAATAATTGCTTTAATGCAAAAAAAAAATTCATAAAAAAATTTTAAAAATAGCTAAAAATACAAAAAAATAGCTAAAAAACTGAAATTTGTACAAAATATGACCTAAAAATATGCATTTATAGCGAAATAATAGCAAAATATGCAAAAATATGCATTTTAAGCAAAATATGCAAAAATATGCACTAACGAATCGATGCCATTTTAAAGCAAATTCTTTGATTCGCAAAGATATTTTGTTTATGATGTTCTATGACCAAAGGGGAAAAACATGCATTTGCATGAAAGTCCTCTCCTTGCTTATAACATTTGAACCACTGGACCGATTGAGCTGGAATTCAATACGAAACAGACCTGGGTAATGGCAAAGATACGTGCCAAGCTTCGGTAGTCCCATTATTGTCTTTAGAAAGTTATCGTGTTTTTTATTCGCGAAACACCCTTGCCGAAATTTACTTCCTTTGTTCATAACTTTTGAACCACTGCACGGTGGTCAATTCCGGCCAAAAATCAATAACTTCTTTATTTCTGCATGTAAATAGCTGAAATTTAATATTCGAATTATGAATAACATATCTGATACCTTGCCCAAATGTTGGACCTTCAAATACAGTGGTTGGACAAATAATCATGGACGTCCCAAATGTATCAAACATGTCTGCATATAAACAGCAATAATTTAAAATCCGAATTAAGAATAATATATCTGATCTCTTTTCAAAACGTTAAACATACAAATATAGTGGTTGGCCAACTAAGCATGGACGTGTCAAATGTATCAAACTAATTAAGGTGGGGGTTGGAACTAAAAGAAACAGCCTTAGTGTTAGCAATTTTTTAAAAAAATAGATACGCAACAATTTCATATTTCACATATAGAGTTTTATTGACTATTAACTAAATAAATTTGACATTAAAAGTTTTTCTGAAGATTATTATAACTGGATAATATGAAACTAGTAAGAAACAAACCAGGATGTCTAAATTTTTAGAAAAAATTAAAATTTTTCTTTCACACTTTTCTCAATTCAAAACCATATGCAACACTTTTTAATTCTGTTTTTTTTATTTGAAATATTAACAATCGTAATATTTTTAAAAGTTTAAAAGACAAAGAATTGCCAGGGTTTCCAGTTAATTGTGGAATGCTATTTTTTAAAAGACAAAATGGCCGCAGTTGTACAGCAAAAACAACTAAACCGATTTTGATGATATTTTTTTTTTTTTTTGATTTGCAGTTTATTTAATTTTCTAATACTTATCGTGACAATTTTTTTTTAAATTTGACCTAATTAATATTTGAATGAAAGAAGAAATTGAAGTTTTCTATTTTTTGAGTTTACGTTAGCATATCTTCAACAAAAATTTATTTTTTTCCAAAAAAAATGGCCACGTTAAGTGCTTGAAAATTTAATTATCTACAAATCAAAAAAAAAAAAAATATCATCAAAATCGGTTTAGTAGTTTTTGCTGTAAAAATGCAGCCAATTTTTCCCTTTAAAAAAACAACACACGATTAACTGGCAACCCTGAAAATTCTAGTTGACCAAATTTTGTGCTATGAAATTTTTAAAAATGCTAAAATGTTCTTTCTTTCAAATGAAAAAAAAAAGAATTAAATAATACTACTATTATGCATTTATTTTTTTAGCTGTTTAAAATTGCTAACATTAAGGCTGTTTTTTAGTTCCAACCCCCCTTAAACCACATTTTTTTTTATTTCGTCTTTTTTTAAGTTTTTTTCACGCAAATCTATGGGTTTTAAGTTAGTATCTATTCACATTCCCTATTTTGGTGGAGTTTGTAGGTTTAAAAAAGTCCACCATTTGTAAAAAATGAGCCCATTAAAAATGCTCTTGTGTTGTTTTATATACTTATATTTATGTTCTACTGTAAAACACTTTGTAATTTATAGAAAACTTTGTTCATGTTTTTAGTTTGGTTTGTCTTTAAATAATTGTATTGAAACTTCAGTTTTGTGAAAATATCTTGAGACGTATTGACGTTCCTGTTTAAATAAATTGCTTGGTTCTTTTTATAAATCTCGTGGTCTTTCAATTTATCGCTCATGAGTTAAAATTTTTCAACATGAACCCCTGAATTCCTTCAATGTCTCCGAATTTGATGAAACTTTGTGTATATGTTGGGACTTATAATACTTATACTCAGACAAAATTTGAGACGATTAACTTCCGTGGTTCCAGAAATATGGCAAGTCAAAAGTCAAGAAAATCTTTTAAAGGATTAAATATAAACATTTATATCTTCAAAAGTATTTCAGCTATATTACTTCCTGAAAGCTTGTTTTGAAGGTAAAACCATGACCTTTCAAATAACATTTTGCAAAAATTTTTATTTTGGAAATTTTTTTTATTTCTGCAAAATTCGCGATTCGCGAAAATATATCTGAAAAAGCGACATTTTTAAAAATATGAAAAAAATATATGTTAACGGCTGTTATCTTAGCTACAAGCTGTAAAAATTTTGGGTTGGTGAACGTATTAAGACCAGAGATATGAATAAAAATGTGTTGCCAAGTAGGAAATTTTTATCAAATCTGATGAATATTTAATTTTTATTTTTGAATATTTTTGAAAATACATATAATAAAACGGTGAAAAAAGTAAAGTTTATGGTACAGACGGGTACTACACATAGATACAATATAACATGAATATTTATCAATTACACTACTCTACAAAAATCAACTTTTTTTTTTGCACAGACTCCTAGAATACATTTGCTAAAGTATTTTGACCTCCTTAACACGAATCTGTCATCATAAAAAATTTATAAAATCCCCTTTTCGAGATAAGACCTTTTTTGCGGTCCATGCCGATAAAAACCAACGAATGACTTTATATTGCATTTTTTTATATAAACAAATTCAAAATGCATATTATTTCAAATTCATTGAGTTTATCCGAAAATCTTTGCAAAAAATCAAAAATTTTAGCAAAATTTGCATATATTATTTGCATATACTTTTTTCCCTAATATTTTTATTTTGTAATTTTCATTGAATAAAATACATTTTTTTAAGTAATTTGCCCTCTTTAACGTGAATCCATTAAACGCGAATCCATTGTCATTTTTATATAATCGCGTTTTCGAAATTTGCCCATTTAGTTTTTGCAGCTGAAGCATACTAAAATATTAAACGAACAAATAATATGAGGTAAGTATGTCAATGTGAAACATTTATTATTACCTTTCTTTTTTGGGTTTGAGGGTTTAGTCTGTAAAAAAGGCCTATATGTCTAGAACACAGTTTGATAAAATGTTTATGATGACAGATTCGTGTAGTGCAAATACTTTCTAAAATGTGTTCTAGAAGTCTCTGCAAAAAAAAGTTGACTTTTGTTAAGTAGTGTAATTGATAAAAAGTTATGTTACATTGTATTCACGTGCAGTACTCGTGTGTACCATCAACTTTACTTTTTTCAGCGTTTTATTTTATGTATTTGCAAAAATATTCAAAAATAATAATTAAATATTCATAAGATTTGGAAAAAATTTCCTACTTGGCAACACATTTTCATTAATATCTCTGGACTTAATACGTTCACCAACGCGAAATTTTTAGACCTTGTAGCTAAGACTCAAACCATTAACATATATTTTTTTCAGATTTTTAAAAATGTCGCTTTTTTTGATATATTTTCGCGAATTGCGAATTGTGCAGAAATACAAAAAAGATCACAAAATAAAAATTTTCGCGAAATGATATATTAAAAGTGATGGTGTTGCCTTTAAAAAAAGCTATCTGGGAGTGATATAGCTCAAATACTTTTCAAGATATAAATATTTATAATTTACCCTTTAAAAGATTTTCTTGACTTTTGAAACGTCATATTTCCAAAACTACGGAAGTTAAAAGTCTTAAACTTTGTTTGAGTATTAGTCGAGTAAGTCCCTACATATATACCGAATTTCACGAAATTTGGGTCGATTGACGTCAAAAATTAAATTTTTTTTGCTATGTTGATATGGATTTACTCTCATACTTAAATTATAACATCTTGTTTAAAGAATCGGTAAAAGTAGGGGCTGAAATTTAAAATACTTACTTTTAATAGTTAAAAGTACAAACTGCTTTTTATAGCTAACCTCTAATAGCCTCTAATTGATTTTTATGGTCTTTCAAAATTTATTTTTTTTAGAGTTTTTTTTTTTAAATTTTATCTAATTTTGTTACACATCACTTTAAAACAAAAAAGCGCACAAAATCTGCAAAAACCACATGGAATGATTATTTACTATAGGAATTAAAAATTCATGTCCAAACTTACAACAATAATGTGAAGAAAAATGCGTAGTCAACTTTTATTGAAAACTAAAATATACATTTTAAAAAAAGCTGAAATGAAAAGCAAAAAATACTCAACTTTGCACCACTATGGACAATAATATAGTGTTACAAGGCCCAAAAAAAGATTTAAGTTGTATGTTTTGAAGTATTAGCTATAATATAGCATCATAAGTTCATCAAGATTTAATAAAAAAATAAAATGATTTTTGGCCGGAATTGACCACCGTGCACTGGACCGATTTGGTTGGATTGCTATACCAACCTGACCAGATAAATGACCAACATATATGCCAAACTTCAGTAGTCTCTGTAAAGTCTTTCAAAAGTTAGCGTGTTTTCTACGGACGAACAGACAGACGGACGGATGAACGGAAGGACGGACGGACATCGCTAGATCGACTTAAAATCGATCGAGGATCATGAATATATATACTTTTTGGAGTCCTAGACCAATATTTCGATGTGTTACAAACGGAATGACAAACTTATCATTAAGTATATATATTATTGATCCATTTCTAAGACACTCTAGCGTCAATATGTCTGTGGAAAGAAATATGCATTCCAAACAAAAAGAGCTGTAAATTTTGTAAATGAGTGTATTACTTATGAGCAAAAAAGTTTTTTTTTTTACATTTTTGAGAGTATAAAAGATTCGGCCCGAAGAATTTAACACTCCCACTTCTTATTTGTACATTTGTAAAACAAATGAAACATTTTTATGCCAAAAGTTTTGATATGGTGAAGATGTAGTTTTGGTAAAAAAAAAAATGGAAAAAATTATTTTTTTGTTTCATGTTAAACAAAATTATGATAAAAAAATTTTTAATGTAAAAAAAAATTTTAATGTAAAAAAATTTTTGATGAAAAAAAAAAAAATCTTAATAAAAGCAAATTTGTTATGAAAAAAAAAATTTTACTAAAACAAAAAAAAAAACTCGAGCTCGACTATTTATTTACAAAATATATTTAACAAAAGGTCAAAATGAAAATCTAAATATTAGTTACAAAAAAAAAAAAAAAATATGTAAAAAAATATTGATGAAAAAAAAATTTTGATAAAAAAAAATTGATGGAAAAAAAATTGTTGAAAAAAAAAATTAATGAAAAAAACAAAGCTTGTGGTCAAAAACATTCGATAAAAAAAAATTTTTTGATGTAAAAAAAAAAATAATAAAACAAAAAAAAAATTGATATAAAAAAAATTTTGATGTGAAGATATATTGATGAAAAAAAAAATTTTTTTGATGAAAAAAATTAATAAAAAAAGAATTAATGAAAAAAAAAATTTTATAAAAAAAAAATTTATGAAAAGCAAATTTATAAAAAAAAATTTGGCAAAAAAAAAATTATGAAAACAAAATTTAATAAAAAAAAATTGGTGTAAAAAAAAAATTATATAAAAAAAAATTTTTTGATGAAAACATAAAAATCATGAAAATAAAATTGATGAAAAAAAAATTGATAAAAAAACAATTGGATGACAAAAAAAAAATCAATGAAAAAAATTGATGAAAAAAAAAAAAATTAAAAAAAAAAAATTTAATGAACATTTATGAAAAAAAAAATTTGATGAAAAAAAAAAATTATTGAAAAACAAAATTTTGTTGAAAAATAATTATGTTACGTTTTATTCACCAGCTGGTGAAAAACGGGTTTATTCACCAGCTGGTCAATTATTTTCCGAGCTACAAATCGAAGTTACACACCTTTTTGGTTTTAAGAAAATGAAAACAGTAATTCTTATTTTCTTTTTCGTCAGTTGGTAGCATATATAGTCAAACTGAGGTAACGTCCTGCATCATTTTTAAAATTAGATACCAGCCTAAAAACAATATCATGTTAAAAACAAATAAGTAAAAAATAAAATTTTGTCAATAAAAAAAATAATAAATAAAAACGAAGTTTCTTGAAAATTATTCTATAAGAATATCAAAGTTTTAATTTTTAATGAAAATAATGACCTCGAGCTAGAATAAACCTACTAGAAATTGAATGCATTTTTTCCAAATAAAAATAAATTCTTGTTATTAGGAAAAAAATTATGTAACATTTCATTATATTGATGTAACTTTTCATCAATATGAAGTTGGTTTTTCTTTAAGTGTAATCTCGTATCTAACAATGATCCCTGCTATCCATTAAATTTTTTTTTTTTTTTTTTTTTAATTTTCCGCCCACTCTATTGCTTACGATTGTTTTACACAGCACAGCTTGATATAAGCTTTCTCTCGCTAAGTTAGAGACAATTTCATGTGTTATTTTTTTTGCATTTTTTTTGTTAAAGAACTTTCTTTGAAATGAATTTTTATTAGTGCATACATTTATTTTTAATTTAGTTAATTTAAAATAATAAAATGCTGAGAAAAAAATATATAAAATGTTTTAAAAAAGGGTTATAAAAAATATTTTTTTCAAGTTGCAAATTGCGTTACTGTGTTATCTCTGAAACACACAGATTTTCGTTGTGCCTTAAGTTTTTATAAGATTTGTTAGATTTTAAGCACACTAAAAGGACAGTAATTTATGGTAACCACTCGGAATTAAATGAAATTAAGTTGATGGAAATTTTTTTTTTGGAATATAATAATCTCGGTGGTCTTGTTCCAAATAGCAAATTGGTACAGCTCCTAAAATGTTTTTTTTTTTTAAGCCAGAACTTTTTTAACTCACTTGTGTGAGAGTACAATATTAGTTTTTTTCACTTATTACACCGTGCATAAAATTTGGGGTCACCGAGTTTATCTTGAATGAAAAAAATGAAAGAATTCCAAAAGAAGATCGAAGGATTTTAAAAAATTAGTTCGAGATCTTTTCTATGGCCTACTGAAGATTTTCATTTTTTTCAAAGGCGTTTGTAATAAGTCCAAAAAAAGTATTAAATTTATTTCTGAAGCTAATGTCAGTGAAATTTAATTGCGACTTTTTTCCTAGCACATATTAACACTCTAGTTTTATGTGTAATTATGTAAAATGTTATCAATCTGCTTCTGAATTAAATAACGTTAAGGCTGACCATTCGTACTGATTTGATCAGTACATGTACTGATTTTTGATCACGTGTACTGATCAAAAAACGTTGTGCTGATTTGTACTGATTTTTTGAAATATATACTGATTGTACTGATTTTTGAACATTTCAACATAATCAATAGTTTTTTCGAAAATTTTATACAAAAACTTGAATTTCCAAACCTTAAGTCTGACAATGAGATAATTTTTAATGAATTAATTATCGCAAAAATGTATCTGGGCATAAGGTTACTTTGATCTTCATAATCGAATTCATAAATTTACTATATAAAAATTCGCACAGAATTTTTGACTTTTTCTATAACGAAAAGTTCGCGGTATTTTCTGTTTTATTACAACGATAATGATTTTGCATCAGTCTTAAGGGAGAAAGTCCTAATAGTATTCTAATCCTCAAAACCAGTGGGTTTGAATATTCTGAAACGATCAGAATATTCAAATGAAGTTACATAAAGTCAACAAAGTTTCTGCAATATGACAACAAAAGTTCATGACAGTTGTTTTTACTGAAATATTATTTGTTTAACCGCAATTTTTTGAGTCTTGAAAAAATCATGAGTATTTTTTGATAAAAAAGAGTTTTCAGATGGTTATTTCTAAAAAAAAAAACTTTAAAACTTGGGCGTACTGATTTGAGTTCAGAAAAAAATGGTCACCCTAATAACGTTAGTAGATGTCTGCAGTAAATTTTAATGGCGGTTCTTTTCTTAGAACAAATTAAAGTTTGGAGATCGGATTTTAGACCAGCAGAACAATTATAGCACCGTCCGACAAAAATGAAAAAAGCCGTTAAACACGAATTGGAGAATATACATTTGAAACTAGAGACTAAATGCAGCAAAACTGCATTTACAGTTTTTCTTTTCGTGATCCTATTTCCTTTTAAAAGGACTTCAAAGTTTTGGACGATTAAATTTTATACAATATTTTTTTAATTTTTGTACATGTCCTAGGATACCATTAGTGATAGCAAACGAAAGAGGAGTATCTCCTCCATTTTTTTATTATTTTTAGCTATCAAAAATTTATCCTTCAATATCATTCAAAATGTTTAACAAAATACTATATTTTAATAAAGTTTTTAAATGGCTTTATTCACATCCTTTTATTATGATATGAAAAAATAAAAAAATAAAAAAAAATAAGGGGAGATCCTCCTCTATCATTTGCCATTACAAAAAAAAATATTTTACAAAATGTATCCTTTAAAATTTTGAAGTCCTTTTAAAAGGAAACAGGATCACGAAATGAAAAACTATAAATGCAGTTTCCATTTGATCTCCACTTCCAGACGTATATCATCCGTTTCATATTTAATATTGACAGTCGGACGGTGTAATCAAGTATGTTTATAAAGTTGGGTCCCAGCATGCGCGGGTACAAGGGGGGGAAAAAGGGGAAATTTCCCCCCCCCAGACCAAATTTCGAAAAGAAAAAAAAGGAAAAAAAAGAAAAAAAGAAAAAAGAAAGAAAAGGAAACGGAAAAGAAGAAAAAAAGAAAGAAAGAAATTATCTAAAAAAAATTTTAAGTCCAAAAATTTTTCATAGAAAAAAATCTGAAAATTTTAAAAGGGAAAATTTTAAAATTTTTTAAGGAAAAAGTGAATCAATCTGAAAATTTTCTGTGAAAAATATCTTGTCAATCTTATTATGAATTTTGGCATAAACAAATTACTTAGAATATGCTTTTTTTGTTTAGAAAAGTGTTTGTTTTCTACATAGCAATAAAAAAATATCTTAAAATCTTAAAAATGTTGATAGTCGAACTTACATTTGTAAAACTATTTAAAATTTTTTTTTTCTAAAGAATAAATTTTTTCTAAAGAAAAAATTCTCAGAATCTGAGACTTTTTTATGTGAAAAAGTTCTCAAAACTTATTTATAGGAAAAAGGTCGCAGAAGAATTTTTCTTTTGGGAAAAAAGTCTCAGAATTTCTGAATTTGAGATTTATTTTAAGGAAAAGGGTCTCAGAATCAGAGTCTTTTTTAAGAAGAAAAAGGTCTCAAAGTCTGAGACTTTTTATTGTTAAAAAATTGTCTCAGAAGTTTAAACTAACTGAATTGGTAGTAGGTCGCAGAATCTGAGACTTTTTCAACGGGAAGGTCTTAGAATCTAAGACTTTTTTTTAAAGAAATAAGGTCTCAGAGTCTCAGAATCTCAGACTTTTTCTATAGGAAACAGGTCTAAGAATCTTAAACCTTTCTATAGGAAAAATGTCTTAAAGTCTGTGACGTTTTGTATAGGAAAAACATTTCCGAATCTAGGACTTTTTCTATAGGAAAAGTATCTTACAATCGGAAAAGATTTCAGAATCAGAAAAAGACCTCAGAATCTGTCACTTCTTCTTTAGAGAAAAAGTGCCAGAATTTTAAACTTTTTCTATATAAGAAACAGCTCTCAGAATCTGAGACTTTTTCTTTAGGAAAAATGTGTGAGAATCTGAGCCTTATTCTTTTGGAATAAGATCTCAGAATTTGAATCTTTTTCTTTAGCAAAAAGGTCTTAGAATCTGAGACTTATTCTATTGGAAAAAGGTCGAAGAATCTAAGACTTTTTCTATAGAAAAAAGGTATCAGAATCTAAATTTTTTTCAGTACGAAACAAATCTAATAATCAGAGACCTCTCTATAGGAAAAATGTATCAGTAATGCTTTAAAATATGAGACTTTTCCTATAGTTAAATGTCTCAGAATCTGAGACTTTTTCTGTGGAAAAAAATTCCTAGAATCTGAAAATTTTTCTATACGAAAAAAGTCTCAGATTCTGAGACATTTTTTGTTAAGAAGAAGTCTTATATTCTGAGACATGTTCCCTATTAAAAAAATTTTCACGAAAAATGTCTCAAAATCTGACATTTTCTATGTAGAAAGAATGTCTTCTATTAAATTCTCAGATTTAGACTCTTCTTATGTATACAAAAAACATACAATTTTCTTTTAAAAATCCGAAAATTTTTCTATACGAAAATAGTCTCAGATTCTGAGACATTTAGTCTTATATTCTGAGACATTTTCCCTACAAAAAATAATTTTTTCACGAAAAATGTCTCAACATCTAATGTTTTCTATATAGGGAGAATTTCTTCTATTAAAAAATTCTCTTCTTATGTATACGAAAAATATACAATTTTCTTTTAAAACAAATTAAAAAACGAAATATGATCATGAAGAACAAACCTTATTCGGCAAAAACTAATAAATTTTATGATTTTATAAGGGTTCAAGTTGAAAAAATGCAGAAGAAAAATTGAATTTCTAAAAATTATAGACGTTTCTGGTATTTCCCATACCGGTTTCAAACACCCCAGTTAGTGTCATCATCAGTAAGATTTTAAATGTCGGTTTGTCTTGTTAATGAAAACTGTTTTTTATATATGTGAATATTTATAGTTTCTACAGAATAAATTTTGACAGTTTCCAACACTACAATTCTATTTCTAGCAATTTCTAGCTTTCCCATCACTTTTTTTTTTTTGTAAAAAAAAGTATCCCTATTTTTTGCTCGTCAACAAAATAGAATTTATGATTTTTTTTTCGAATTAAAAAAAAATTTCCCCCACCAAACCCAAAAGCTGTACCCGCCACTGGGTCCCAGTCATATATTCGATAATTAGTAGTGTTATTATTATAACATTCCCTGTGTACATTTTTCTGAGCCCTCATAAAATATGACTCATTTAAGGCTACAAAATATGAATAAATTTAGAACGATCAGAATTTGAGTCCAAAAAAATTCATATTTGACTTATTTATGAACCTTTTAAAAATTTTAAATAATTTTTTTTGAACATTCATAAAAGATCCCAAAAAGAAATGAAATTTAGAAAAATTTGGCAAACTACGAAAATTGTCCGGAAAATTTAGGAGAATTCAAAAAATAACCGGGAAAATTCTGCCAAACTTACAAACTGTACAGGAAATTAACAGTGCTTCAGAAATAAAAAAAAATTTAAAGCTTTCCAATGAGTAATTTACAAAGTTAATTTAATACAATTTTCTAATTTTTTAAATTATTTTTTATATCCACTCCCACAAAAGCTGGCGGGAAAAACATTTTCTTATGCCAACTTTTATTTATAAATAATAAATGCGTTTTCATGGCCTCGAGCTCAAACAACGCATTTATCATTATCTTATGCTTTAGATTCAAGTTCAGGACTTAGAACTTCTTCTGAGATAGAAATATTTCATTTGTTAAACAAAATTTAAGAGGTGGTTTATTTTTTTTCCGGGAAGAACTTTTTTGCCATGGTCCATCTAGAAATCTTCAGATTATTTTGCTAATTTTACAGAAATATTTTTTTATTTACAGTGTATCACAAAAGTATTTTGCCTATTCAAAATATAATGAAATTTAATGAGAAAACGCTATAAAAAAATATTTATTTTTATAAATAAAATTATGTTTTATTAAATATTAAATTAAGAAAGATTAAACTTTAATTCTGTACTTTAAAAAAATTAATTTAAATTTTTCATGCATGAGATTTTTAAGAAAATAACAAATTGTCACTAATTTTTCAGCTCACAAAAGTATTTTGCTTTTTAAATTGTACTATAACATTTTTTTAATTTATTAAAAAAATTAACAATTTTAATATTTTGAATGGTACTTATTGTTAGCAATAATTAATTCTAGACGTCTGGGCATTGATTCCACTAAATTTCAAAATTTTTGAAGATGCATTTTGTATTATTCTTCTTCCAATGCTTATTTTAAAGTATTTTTTGTTGAAATATTTTGTTGCAGGATTTTTTCGTCCAAATGCACAGAAAAAAATATGGGGAAAAACAATTTGAGTAATCACTTGTTTAAATTTAAAAAAAGTTTTGAGTAATTTTTTAATTGACGCAATTAAAAATTTACTCAAAAATTTAAAAACAAATTGAGTAAATAATTTAATAAGAATTTAATAGCTTTTTTAATTTTTTTTTGGAATTTTCTTAGTTTTTTTAATTCTCGTTTAGTTTATAGTTTTTTGTATATATACATGAAAGTTTGTAATCATATTTATAAAATTTTTTTATGTCTTTAAGACAAAAATATATTTGGTAAAGTTTGAAAAAACATGTTTTTTTTCTTTGTAAAAAAATATGAAATTTTTTTAACTTTGTTTTTTTTAGAGTAGAAACAGAATAAGCCCGGCACGACTTTTTCCATACGGTTTGGCAGATTAAACCGGTGGCCGGCGCCGATGTGAAATAAAACTTGTTCTGTTTTTAAAAGGTGGTGCTTCTTGTTCTGTTCCTGCACTTAATAGTGTCAATTAAAAATTTACTCAAATTTTTTTGGCAAACATTTAATAAATTTTTATTAAAAATTTACTCAATACTATTAAATCGTTTACTGGTGGAAAATTGAGTAATTTTTTACTTAATAGTATTAAAAATTTACTCAAATTTTTCTTTTATTTCTTTCTGTGTGAGCCCAAAGATTTTCGATAGGATTCATGTCGGGACTTTGGGGTGGTGTTGCCAGATGTTTGGTGTTGTATAAAAACCACTTTTTAACGCCAAAAGATGTGTATTTTAGCTCATTATCAAGTTGGAAGTAAAACCCATTTTGCGATAGCCCCATTTGTTCAGCATTGGCATGTTAATTTTTCCTCAAAAAGGTTAAATCTCTACATGACTATCCATAGTTTCATCAATTAACACCAACTGGTCCATTTAAAGGCCGACATACAGTCCTAAACCATCAGAGAACCACCACCATGTTTTACCGTTGATTTTATATTTTTTATTTTAAACGATTCATTTGGCTTTTGCAAGACCATACGTCGTTTATCACACCCAGAAATGTTGAATTTGGTTTCGTCACTGCACAATTGAGTTTTCCAAATTTTGTTTGGTTCAGATGGACGACGTATGGTCTTGCGAAAGCCAAATGAATCCTTAAAAATAAAAAATATAAGATTACCTGTAAACATGGTGGTGGTTCTCTGGTAGTATAGTGCTCTATGTCGGCCTTGGAAATGGGCCAGTTAGTGCTTATTGATGAAACTATGGATAGACTTGAAGATATTTATCCTTTTTGAGGAAAAATTAACATGCCAGTGCTGAACAAATGGGGCTATCGCGAAATGGGGTTTGTTTCCAACGTGATAATGAGCCAAAACACTCAGCTTTTGACGTTGAAAAGGGGTTTTTATACATCACCAAACATCTGGCAGCACCACCCCAAAGTCCCGACAAGAATCCTGTCAAAAATCTTTGTTCTCATTTGGACGAAAAAATTCTGTAACACAACATTTCAAGAAAAACTACTTTAAAACAAGCATTGGAAGAAGAATGATGTAAAATACCTCTTTAAAATTTTTGGAATTCAGTGGAATCAATGCCCAGACGTCTGGAATTAGTTCTGGCTAACAATAAACACCATTTAAAATATTAAAATTGTTAATTTTTTTAATAAATTAAAAAAATGATTTAGTAAAATTTAAAAAGCAAAATACTTTTGTGAGCTTGAAAATAAGTGACGATTTAATATTTTATTAAAAATCTCATGCATAAAAAATTTAAATTAAGTGTTTAAAAATACAGAATTAAAGTTTAATCTGCCCTTATTTAATATCCAATTAAACATATATTATTTTTAAAAAATAAATATTTTTTATAGCGTTTTTTTATTAAATTTCATTATATTTTGCATAGGCAAAATACTTTTGTGATACACTGTATTTATTGCATTTTTAACATACACTCTAAAAAACGCATGTAAACTTACTATTATAAATTGAGTAAATTTTTGTTGAATAGCACGCATTATGTGTTAATATAAACACTAAATGCGTATAATAAATTCAAACCCATTAAACACAGCAAATTAAAAATATTATCCGTTAATTCAAATATTTTACACACAAATGCTTAAATAAAATTGTCGATCAACATACATACACACACGCTAAATAACTAAAACGCCAGATAAAAGTTTAAGCTTCCGTAGCGTAGTGGTTAAGAAGTGTACTTTCAAATCAGAAGGTGGCGAGTTCGATGCTGGCTGTCGCCGTATGTTTTATTTTTTTTAATATTTTATTCACCTCTTTTTTATTTAAATTGACCACATGTGGTCAATTTATTCAATTTACACATTCAGAGTAAAATTACCCAATTTATAGTAGGAGTCCAGTTTCCTACTATAAATTGGGTAAATTTCAACAAATTTTGATTAGAGTGTATAATTACAAATCATATACTAAATTAACTTAACCGAGACGGGTGACAATGACCATTGCCTCGATATAGCGAAACAGACCAAGGCCTCTGGTGGGAATCGAACCCACGACCCCCAGACCCTTAGGCTAGCACGCTAACAGAAATATTTAGTTATTTCAAAAATATTTTTACAAAAAAAAAATTTTAAATCTTTTTGTCATAATTTTTTTTTTATTTTATTGAATTAGAGCATAACCAAAAAAAAAACAGTGCTTTGTTTTTTAGAAGTTAAGATTTTTGATCTAAAATCAGCTGACTTTTCTGTTATTTTCACAGATTTTCTGCTGATTTTGACCTATCGGCAGATTCCTCATATGGCTCAAATTTAATGTATTTTTAGCAGATTTTTTGCTGATTGGACATTTGCTATTTTTTGTGAAACTTCTACTGTAAATGCAGCTCTTATTAAATTAATTTGATTTTGTAATTGATAAAAAGAAAATCAAAATTAAATTTTTATTTTTCCCCTCTAGATCATAGTTGGTTAAATTTAGCTCATTTGCTTTTAAAATATTTTGAGTCACGATTTATTATATCAAACCGCCATTAATTTGAAACTTTATACAAACTTCGCATAGTTTAATTTCTTTGTGTATATAATGTTCACAGACACGTTTGACATTTAAAGTTTTTTAAATATTTTTTTAAGTCATTATCAGTTGGTTTTAATGTGCTCGTATTTTAATATTTCTGTAGTTTATTATTGAAACAAACGAACCAGCCAACTAACCAAACAAAACTCAGTCATAATTAGCTGGAACATTAGAGTGAAATTTTTTCTTTAACTTTTGATTTCCCCGAAAAATTTTAATTTTACTAGACCTTAAAGCTGAGTGTTACAAATTTGGGGCCAATCGGATTAAGTTTAGCTGTGGCCGCCGGCAATCAAAATTTTTGATTTTTGGAAGTTTAAAAAAAAAATATTTCTTGCGACACATCTTATCGATTTTCATCGTATTTATGAACAAATTCATACAATCTATTAACTTTTTTATAATACACTCAAAATAATCACTCTGTTAAATTACAGACATACTCTGCTGAGCCAGCAGAAAATACCATAGATTTCCAACCAGCAAGATTTTTTGTTATTTTACGAAGAAAACTCTGTAAAATGATTTCGATAAAAAAACCTGTAAATTTACAGAATCATCTGTAAAATATTGATAAAAGCGACCAGAATTTTACTATTTTATTTACTATTTGTTTCTGATCAATTTCTCTTTCCTTAATGTGTAAGTAGTGTTGACAATTGGAAAATGCCACCGAGTAAATTTGCCCGCTTTAATGCTTCCAAATTGTAAATTTACTTTTTTTATTTTTGTGAAAATTACGATGTATTTTACGAGTACCTCCAATTTTACCCGACATCCTCGTAAAATTTACCAGGTTTTATTGTAATTTAAGACGCTTTTTAAAGAGCGGTTGAAATATTTGGGAGTTTTTTGAAGAGCTTTTATTTAAAAACTGTATTACAGAGCACTAAGTTAAATTACAGTTGAAATTTAGTATTTTGGTTGCGAGAAAATGTATAAAATCTGTATTTTACCAAAAAACTCTGTTTATTATCTATAAAATAGAGATTACAAAGTAAAAACTAAAATTACAGATAAAATTTTGTTTTTCGGTTACAAGAAAATACAAAGTATATTCTTAAAATCTGTATTTCGACAGATAACTTTGTCAAATGTCTGTCGAATTAAGATTACAGTCATTTTACAGAGTTTTTAACAGAGTAATTATTTTGAGTGTATTTATAAACTTTTTCATAGTACTTATGAAAAATGTTAAATAGTTCTTAACTTTCACATAAAATGATTTATTCATAAATATTATGAAAAATTTTATAAATATTATGAAAAAGTTAATAAATTGTATGAATTTGTTCATAAATACTATGAAAGTCGGTTATTAGATTTTTTTTTTTGTATATTCAAAAAAAAAACCCTGTATCTAAAAAACACAATTTTTCAGGATAGTCAAAAAACTGTTTATTTCACGTATTGTTAGAGTAATTAAAATTTGATATTCTATAATATTTTCTTTAATCAACTACTGAATCTCACATATAATTCATTTTTAAATTTTGCACTATTGGGGATTTTATGATAGATAGAGGGTTTTGTTTCTCAAAAATATTTTAAGTATATGAATGAAAATGATCAGATAGAGGATTTTGCATTTTAATAAAAATTAATTATTTTGATTTCATTTACGACATTGGTAAATTTTTAACGTGATTTATTAATGATAACAGCTTATAAAAAAATCCGAAATCGCGGTTTTGGTACACAGGTGCTGATTTTTAAGACAAAAAATATTTTTTTTATCAAACTCATCTCAAAAGTTGACAAACTGCACACAAAAAAAAAAGATTTCCAATGAACGACGTTCATAGTACTAATGAACAAATTCATACAATTTATTAACTGTTTGATAATACTTATAAACTTTTTCATAGTATTTATGAAAAATGTTAAATAGTTCTAAAATTTCACATATTTTGATTTATTCATAAATACTATGAAAAAGTTTATAAGTGTTATGAAAAATTGTATGAATTTGTTCATAAATACTATGAAAGTCGTACATTGGAAATTTTTTTTTGTGTGTGTATTGAGTATGTTATATAAAAAATGTTAAAAAAAAATAAAAACGCGATTTTGGTCCACAGATGCTGATCAGCATTGCGATTTTTCAGATTAATTTTTTTTTTTCATAATCTTCACAGACATCCAAATGTTGAGCCATATTTTTTTAAAAAAGTCAAACAAGAATTTTCAAAAATTAGCAACAGTGGACCAAAATCGTGGTTCTGGATTTTGGTTGACAAATTCATGTTCAGCATGCACAAATTAGTATGAAAACATGTATTGCAAACAAAAATTATCCAAACAAATATTTATAAATAAATTATTTCAAAAGATAGAGGGTTTTGCATTCAGAAAAATTAATTGTTTAAGATAGATAAAACCAAAAATGCAAATAAAATAGCAAAAAAAAAATATTTTTGTTCTAAATTTTACACCATATATGAGGGCCGTTTTACTGAATATTTTACCATCAAAAAGTAATTTTCGTTAAAATAGAAGATAGAGGGTTTTAAATATAGGCCCTCGACATGTATTCTTTTGATGCGCTGGAAACGAAAATCAAAAATATTAAAATCGGTCGGACGGTTTTCGAGATATCGCTGTTTAAAATTTCCAAAAATGGCGGTTTTTTCCTACGCTGAGGAAATTTAAAAAAAAAAATCCTAAATTTCTTTCCTTTGACAATTTCTAAAGACCTTGAGAAAACTTTAATTTAAAATTAATTTGAGCCAAATTCGATCATTTTAACCCATAGCGTCCTTTGATCAAAGTTCCAGTTTTCTAGAAAATTTTCTCCAAAAACTCCTAACTTTGATAAAGGGGCGCTACGGGTTAAAATGGTCAGATTTGGCTCAAATTAATTTTAAATTAAAGCCTGTCTCAAATCCGATCATTTTAACCCGTAGCGCCCTTTGATCAAAATTTTGGTTTTTCTGATTCGGCTCAAATTTATTTTAAAAGAAAGTGTGTCTTAAGCTCTATGAAAGAAAAGAAAATTTTTGAGAAAAGGCATTTTTTTTTGCAAATTTCTAACAGCGATATTTTGAAAGCTCTTCGACTGATCTTACATTTTTTTTTTGATATTCGTGTTAAGCGCATCAAAATTAAATGATGTAAGTGTCTCGCGACACATTATATTAATTATTCTGATGAGCTGAAGTCGAATATCAAAAACATTAAAATCGGTCGGACGGTTTTCGAGATATGGTTGTTTGTAATTTTCAAAAATTGCGGTTTTTTCCTACGCTAAAGAAATTTTTTTTTAAAAAATTTCAAATTTCGTTCCTTTGACTCTTTCAGAGAAAACTTTCATTTAAAATTTATTTGACCCAAATCTGACCATACTAATCCGTAGCGCCTTCTGACCAAAGTTTAAATTTTTTTTTTTTAAATTTTCACCAAAAACTCTTAACTTTGATCGAAGGGCGCCACAGGTTAAAATGTTCTGATTTTTCTCAAATTAAGTTAAGATGAAAGTTTGTCTCAAGCTCTACAAAAGGGTCAAGAAAAAAATTTTTTTGATATTTGTTTTTAGCGCATAAAAATTAAATGACGTATTGCAAAACTTTGATCGCCGGCCGCTAGGGGGTAATTTAATCCGATTGGTCTCAAATTTATACCACGCACAAAAAAAAATCCAGTCAAATTACTAGTAAAAGTCTCATAATCCGATTTTACCAATATTTGACAGTTTTCCTTGTTTTTTAACAAACGAATTTGGATCGAAATTTAAATTTTTTTAAAATTTTTTTTTTTGTAATTTTACAAATTTCCAAGATAACACAGCTCAACAAGAAAATGCGTATTGGATTCTGGTTAGTGATTTGGACAGTGTCTGTTGCGCTGATTCGAAATGGGGAGCCCAAATTTGTCTATTACGTCAGGATTTTGAGTAATTCGCGGTTAAAGTGCCGAAAAAGGGCATTTTTGACCCTTTTTAACAGCTTTTATAAGCTTTTATTACACACTTTCGAATGAGCTTGATACCAAGTCATTTGCATGTCATGATCTTATTTTATAGGCGTTCAAAAATGGTCAAAATGGACATTTTTTGACACTTTAACCGCGATTTTCTCAAAATTGTGACGAGATAGAAAAACTTGAGTGACCGTTTTGGAATCGGGCACCAAACCCTATCAACTTTTTTTGGTTTCATCCAAAACGCAGCGACAAACCTAAGATTTGTAGAGCGGTGTAATTTTACAAAAAAAATCTAGTAAACTCACGAGAATTCCTAGTAATTTTAATTGCGCCAAAAAACTGTAAATTTACAATTTTATTGGTAAAAAGCTTGTAAAATTACAAAATTATTGGTAAAAAGCATGTAAAATTACTATAAATTCTCGTAAAATTGGAGGTAGCAAAAAATCTAGTAAAACTACTAAACCTCCTTGTAAATTCTATCGTGTCAAAAAATTTGTAAATTTACAATTTTATTGGTAAAAACTTTGTAAAATTGCAAAATTATTGGTAAAAAGCTTGTAAAATTACTAGGAATTTTTGTCAAATAGGAAAAAAAAAGTTTAAAATTTTTCTTGTAATTTTAAGTTTTTTTTTTTTTAGTGCATAAACTCTACACTCCAAAAAAAACTTGTAAAACAACAAGAAAAGTTTGTAACTTTTTTTTGCTACCTCCAATGTGACAGCAATTCCTTGGAATTTATTGAGCTTTTTACCAATAATTTTGTAATTTTACAAGCTTTTTACCAATAAAATTGTAAATTTACAAATTTTTTGACGCGATAAAACTTACAAGGAGGTTTCGTGTTTTTACTAGATTTTTTGCTACCTCCTATTTTACAATTTTGAGGGGGTTTCGTGTTTTACTAGATTATTTGCTACCTCTTATTTTACGAGAATTCCTAGTAAAAACTACGAGCTTTTTCGTTATTTTACAAGATTTTTGACCAATAAAATTGTAAATTTCCAACTTTGTTGGCGCAATAAAACTTACAAGGAAATCTCTTTAATTTACCAGATTTTTTTTGTAACAACAACTTAGAAATTTGTAATATTACAAAAAGATTATAAAACTAAAAAAAAAAAAAAATATTTTTCTAAAAATTTAAGACATCCTGGTTCGTTTTTTATTAGTTTCATATAATCCAGTTATTATAATCATCAGAAAAAACTTTTAATGTCAAATTTATTCAGTTAATAGTCAATTATATTCTATATATCAACCAGGATGTCTTAAATTTTTAGAAAAATAAATTTTTCTTTCACACCTTTCTCAATTCAAACCATATATAACATGATTAAAAAATTATAAGACATAATTATAATTAGAGCCTGAGCTCAACTGTCTTTACAGAAAACAAAAATTTTAAAATAACGACTTTAAGTCGGCCCAAGTGGCAATAATAGTATCTTTGGAAAGTGGCAACACCTAACATTTGTGTCTACAAAATATAGACCATGTTCTGGCAAGGTTGCAAAATAAGTACTTAGATCAGAGTTGATGAAGGAGAGGAGGACGAATCATGATTACTAAAAAATTGAATTTATTCACCATAGTGCAATTTCACCTTCTTCTGTATGAAAAAAACAACAGCAACAACCACACAAGAATTGAAAAACCATGATTTAGTTGATACTTGCTTAACAGCCAACTTAGTGTATCGGTCTAGAGTGATCGTACCTAAGAGGCAGTTAATAGCAAAAACATTACAGATTCATGGGTTCAATCCTTGGCGGCTGCGATCTGTTAATAATTTTCACATATAGAATAAAATTGACTATTAACTGAATAAATTTGACATTAAAAGTTTTTCTGATGATTATAATAACTGGATTATATGAAACTAGTAAAAAACGAACCAGGATGTCTTAAATTTTTAGAAAAATAAATTTTTCTTTCACACCTTTCTCAATTCAAACCATATACAACATAATTAAAAAATTATAATACATAATTATAATTAGAGCCTGAGCTCAACTGTCGTTACAGAAAAACAAAAATTTGAAAAAAAATTTAATTTTGATCGAAAATTTGTTTGTTACAAAACAAAGAAAACTGTAAAATATTGGTAAAATGGGATTACGAGACTTTTCCTAGTTATTTGACAAGGATTTTTTTTTGATTGTAGGCAAAGCAGAATAAAAATTTGCCCAGACGTCAAAAATCGGAAAAAATACAAATTTGTTTGCCATACAAAAAAATGCCAGTCTAATAGTACATAGTAGCATTCCTTAGTTTTTATAACTTTCACCAAATTACCTACGAATTTATCTATTAAAAAAATAGTCCTTGTGTTAAATAAACAAAAGGATAAATGTGCAAAGAACAAAAAAATAATAAAAAAAATTTCTGATAACCACAAAACTTATGTCTTATTTCAGTTTCAAAATAATTTCCACGAAATTTCACAAACTTACACAAAAATACACTAACACTCACATACACAAATGCATAAAAACCAATAAAATTTAAGTTTATAGGCGGCTGTAAAAATGAACTCCATTACATTTGTTTATTCAATCACAAATACAAATACACAAACACACATTCACACTCAAATAAACTCTTGCACACTCATACACAAATGCAGACAATAACAGAATCCCAATTTCTCAAACACATTTAAAGAATGACATAAACACACATAGATATAAACGAACAAACGAAGGAATGATGTGAATAAAAAGGAATCGAACAAACTCAACTGACTCTTTGGGTTACTAGGAAAAATTGCATTTTCATTGTTGTATTGAATCAATGGGTACGTTCAGCAGAGAAACCTGCTACTCAACTGTTCCTCAACATTCTGCTGAACGGTTTGATTTTTGACATTTCAGCCAACATGTTGAGTGAGCGCTTCTCATCACTGGTAGCGTTAAAAAATTATGCTACATTTGATCACAAACTGATAAATAAGCTGTTTTATTGAAATTATCTATTTTTTTTTGACGATATTCAAGGAAATAAACAACAAAAAACATAAAAAAGTAGTTTAAACAAAAAAAGTAAATGAAAACCTTAAAAAAATATTTTTTTCCAATATTTTAAAACATTTATAAAAAATTGCGTTCAGCAGAGTCAACTAATCAAAACATGCTACATCTCAACTGTTGAGTAGCAGGTTTCTCTGCAGAACACGCCCAATGAATATAAAAAAAAAAACAACAAAAGACACAAATACAAAACAGAATAATAACAACAGGCACGTGCATGATAATGTGAGAATACTAAAAAAAAATTGTGCCGCTAAAAATAATGGGAAGAGTTTGTTTTTTTCTTAATGATTTGCGCAGGTTTTTAAATATTTTACTCTTAATTTTATTTTTAAGAGAGTGAATTTGATTCAGTAATAAGAGCGCCAAAGTAAAGTTAAGAGTTTGTGAAAATATGATTTTGAAATATACTTTTTTAGTTCATAATTAGAAAAGTTTTACTGTTTTTCTTTATGAATTTTCCTTTAAAGACTAACAACAACAAAAATTACCAGTTTGTTTAGTGTAAGGTTATTCACATTTACACTTTGATTTCTATACTTTTTGAATTACTTGGAAATAGTTGTTTTGTTTATTTTTTTTACAGAGATTTTTTGATATTTTCTATTAAATAAACAAACTCTTTTACTAATATATACTGCAACACCATTTCAAAAATTAAACAAGAACAATTTAATAAGTTTTCCAAAAAGAAATAGGAAAATAAATAAGTATTGAATCAGTTCTACTCACGTTAAGTCCTTTGACCCTTATCATGACTATTAGCAGGAATGGATAAAATTGAAACAGATTTTTTGTAGTTCTTATAATTTCCTTCAAAAAAAACTCTGTCAAAAAATCTGTAAAACGACTTTCAATTTGATTTAGCAAACTTTCAGTAGATTTTTCTGCTAAAATGGATTATTTTACTAAAACGTCTGTCATAATGACAGAGATTTTACTAAAATCTCTGTCATTCTGTTTTACAAAATAACAAGCAATTTTACTTCGTTTTTACTGATTTGCTGAATTTCAAAAAAATTAACTTTTTCTGATTTTTTTTTTTAAATTTTCATAATTTCACTCAAAAGAAAAATTCTTTCAAAAAATCTGTAAAACAACTTTCAATTTGATTTAGCAAGCTTTCTGCAGATTTCTCTGCTAAAATGGATATTTTTACTAAAATCCCTAACACTCAGTTTTTCAAAATAACAAACATTTTACTGCGTTTTCACTGATTCTGTTTGCTAAATTTAAAAAAAAAAAAATTTTTCTGATTTTTTTTAAATTTTCATAAATTCACTTAAAAGAAAAATTCAGTCAAGAAATCTGTAAAACAACTTTCTATTTGATTTAGCAAGCTTTCAGCAGACTTTTCTGCTAAAATGGATTTTGTTAGTAAAACCTCTGTCATTAAGTTTTACAAAATAACAGAAATTTTACTGCGTTTTTACTGATTCTGTTTGCTGAAATTAAAAAAATAATTTTGAACGTATTTTTAGCAGATTATTTTTTAATTATACAGAAATAGTTGGCTGTCATTCTTTTTTTAAGAACATTTTCTACCACACAAAAAAAAACCTTGTCAAATTACATGAAAAAGTCTCATAATCCCAGTTTATCAATATCTGACAGTTTTCCTTGTTTTTTAACAAAAAATTTTCGATCGAAATTTAAATTTTTTTTTGTAATTTTAAATTTTTTTTTGTAATTTTACAAGTTTTTTTGTAACTTAACAAATTTCCAATTTTTTTTACACAAAAAATTTAGTAAATTCACGAAAATTCCTTGTAAGTTTTTTTTTGCCAAAAAAGTTATAAATTTACAATTTTATTGGTAAAAAGCTTGTAAAAATAAAAAATTTCGTAAATTTTACTAGGAATTCTCGTAAAACAGGAGGTAGCAAAAAACCTAGTAATCACGAGTCCTCCTTGTAAGTTTTATAGCGTCAAAAAAATTGTAAATTTTATTGGTAAAAAGCTTGTAAATTTACAAAATTCTTGGTAAAAATAAAAGTTATAAATTTTTCTTGTCATTTTACAAGGTTTTTTTTAGTGTAAGTTTTTTTTCAGTGTATTTCTATACCCTCCACTCTAATGATAGAGGGTATATATAAGTTTGTCATTCCGTGTGTAACACCTCGAAATATTGGTCTAAGACCCCATAAAGTATATATCATGATCCTCGTTCGATTCTAAGACGATCTAGCGATGTCCGTCCGTCCGTCTGTGTGTTGAAAACACGCTAACTTTTGAAAGACTTTACTGAGGCTCCTGAGGTTTGGCATATATGTTGGGCACTTACCTGGTCAGGTTGGTATTACAATCCAGCGAAATCGATCGAGTGGTTCAAAAGTTATGAGCAAAAGAGTGAATTTCGTCAAGGGGTTTGCACGAATTTACGAGATAGAAAACACGATAACTTTCTAAAGGCAATTCTGACGATGCTGAAGCTTGGCATATATATTTGTCGTACCTTTTGGCTGTTTCGTATTGAATTCAGGACAAAGCGGTCAAGTGGTTCAAAAGTTATTAGCATAACCGTAAATTTCAGATTCGCCTCACCTTAAATTCACGTGTTGAAAACCCGTTAAACATGTTTTAAAAACATTGGTAAGTCACAAAATATTTTACAACGCATTTTTGTCACTCAAAAATATTTTTACACTAAAAGAAAAAAAAAAAAAAAATACACACGAAAAAAATTTTACACTCAAAAAAAATTTTACACTCAAAAAATAATTTAATAAATTATTTTTTTTTTTTCAAAAATTTGTTAAAAAAAGTTTTTTTACACAAAATAAAATATTTCTAATCAAAAATGTTATTTTTTCGCTCTAGAAAATTTACTATAACTAAAAAAGGGCATCGTGGAGGGTATTCATAGATTCGGCCAAGTCGAATTTAACCAAGGTTGGCAATTGATACCCACCCAGAATAACGGTATTTGGCTATTGTACCGCAACCAATAAAGATATGGACATTTTTTAAAGCAAATATTAAAGTCGGTGAAATTTCTAGTATTTTTGATGTGTTACTTCGTGTTTGTACCGGTTGGTTTTTGAAATATAGACCAATACCTTTATAATACCGTTTGAAACGGTATTTTAAAGGTATTGGCCTATATAACGAAAATGAACCGGTACAAACACGAAGTAGCACATCAAAAATACTAGAAATTTCATCTACTTTCATAATCGCTTTTAAAAATGTCCATAACTTTATTGGTTGCGGTACAATAGCCAAATACCGTTATTCTTGGTACGTATCGATTGCCAACCTTGAATTTAACTTTTCTACACTCAAAAGAAAAACTCTGTCAAAAAATCTGTAAAACGACTTTCAATTTGAATTAGCAATCTTTTAGCAGATTGTTCTGCTAAGAAGGATATTTTTACTAAAATCTCTGTCATTCAGTTTAAGAAAATAACAGACATTTTACTATGTTTATACTGATTTTGTTTGCTAAATTTCATTATTTTTTCAAAAAAAAATTTTTTATAAAAAAAGCAGAACAGATTGTTCTGCTGAAATCAGCAGAGTGCTCTGCTGAAATCATCAGAATGTTCTGCTGAAACCAGCAGATTATTCTGCTGAAATCAGCAGATTGTTCTGCTAAAATCAGCAGATTTTTCTGCTGAAATCAACAGATATTTCTGCTAAAATCAGATTTCTCTGCTGTCGAACAACACACATGTTTAATAACTAAAACGCCAGATAAAAGTATAAGCTTCCGTAGCGTAGTGGTTAAGTGTACTTTCAAATCGAAAGGTGGCGAGTTCGATTCTGGCTGGCGGCGTATGTTTTTTTTTTCTTGTTATAGTTATTCACCTCTTATGACAGATATTTAGCAAACCGTGTCTGCTAAAATCAGCAGATTTCTCATATGGCTCAAAATGGGTGTATTTTCAGCAGATTTTTCTGCTGATTGGACAGAGAATTTATTTTGAGTGTACTTGTTTTTTTTATGCATTTTTTAAACATATTTTTGAACATATTTTTAGCAGACACTTCTGTAATCTATATATATAAAAGAGTAATGTGACTGACTGACTGACTGACTGACTGACTGACTGACTTATTGACTGATTCATCATCGCCCAGCCCAAACCGCTGAAGCTAGAGACTTGAAATTTGGACTGTAAGTTCACCTCCCGGAATATAGATCCACTAAGGCTGGATTTTCGCCAGTGTTGATTCTAAGGGGGTAAAAAGGGTAAAAAACTGTACTTTTGGTACTTTTTATATCTCCTGAAATAATGGTCATAGAGACTTGAAATTTGGTTTGTATGTTCACATCCTAGATCAAGATCCAGTACGCCTGGATTTTTGCCAATGTTGATTCTAAGGGGACAAAAAGGGTAAAAAACTGTACTTTTGGTACCTTTTACATTTCCTTAAATAATGGTCACAAAAACTTAAAATTTGGACGGTATGTTCACCTCCCGGAATATAGATACACAAAGGCTGGATTTTTTCCAGTGTTGATTCTAAGGGGGTAAAAAGGGTAAAAAACTGTACTTTTGGTACTTTTTATATCTCCTGAAATAATGGTCACAGAGACTTGAAATTTGGTTTGTATGTTCACATCCTAGAATATAGATCCAGTACGTCTGGATTTTTGCCAATGATGATTCTAAGGGGGTAAAAAGGGTAAAAAACTGTACTTTTGGTACCTTTTACATTTCCTTAAATAATAGTACTAGAAACTTGCAATGTAGGTTCACCACCCGGAAGAAAGATTAAATAAGTCTGGGTTTTTGCCAATGTTGATTCTACGGGGGTAAAATGGACAAAAAAAGTGTACTTTTGGTACTTTTTTTTATATACTGAAATAATGGTCATTCAAACTTCGAATTTGAAATGTAGGATCCTTAAGTGAAATAAAACATTCTGAAACAAGTACTTTCGGAAAATTCTGTACCGTTTATAAAAAGTAACTTTTATAAAAAGTACCTTTTATAAAAAGTACCTTTTATAAAAAGTACCTTTTATAAAAAGTACCTTTTATAAAAAGTACCTTTTATAAAAAGTACCTTTTATAAAAAGTACCCTTTATAAAAAGTACCTTTTATAAAAAGTACCTTTTATAAAAAGTACCTTTTATAAAAAGTACCTTTTATAAAAAGTACCTTTTATAAAAAGTACCTTTTATAAAAAGTACCTTTTATAAAAAGTACCTTTTATAAAAAGTACCTTTTATAAAAAGTACCTTTTATAAAAAGTACCTTTTATAAAAAGTACCTTTTATAAAAAGTACCTTTTATAAAAAGTACCTTTTATAAAAAGTACCTTTTATAAAAAGTACCTTTTATAAAAAGTACCTTTTATAAAAAGTACCTTTTATAAAAAGTACCTTTTATAAAAAGTACCTTTTATAAAAAGTACCTTTTATAAAAAGTACCTTTTATAAAAAGTACCTTTTATAAAAAGTACCTTTTATAAAAGTACCTTTTATAAAAAGTACCTTTTATAAAAAGTACCATTTATAAAAAGTATCTTTTATAAAAAGTACCTTTTATAAAAAGTACCTTTTATAAAAAGTACCATTTATAAAAAGTACCTTTTATAAAAAGTACCTTTTATAAAAAGTACCTTTTATAAAAAGTACCTTTTTTAAAAAGTACCTTTTATAAAAAGTACCTTTTATAAAAAGTACCTTTTATAAAAAGTACCTTTTATAAAAAGTACCTTTTATAAAAAGTACCTTTTAAAAAAAGTACCTTTTTTATAAAGTGCCTTTTATAAAAAGTACCTTTTATAAAAAGTACCTTTTATAAAAAGTACCTTTTATAAAAAGAACCTTTTATAAAAAGTACCTTTTATAAAAAGTACCTTTTATAAAAAGTACCTTTTATAAAAAGTACCTTTTATAAAAAGTACCTTTTATAAAAAGTACCTTTTATAAAAAGTACCTTTTATAAAAAGTACCTTTTATAAAAAGTACCTTTTATAAAAAGTACCTTTTATAAAAAGTACCTTTTATAAAAAGTACCTTTTATAAAAAGTACCTTTTATAAAAAGTACCTTTTATAAAAAGTACTTTTTATAAAAAGTACCTTTTATAAAAAGTACCTTTTATAAAAAGTACCTTTTATAAAAAGTACCTTTTATAAAAAGTACCTTTTATAAAAAGTACCTTTTATAAAAAGTAACTTTTATAAAAAGTACCTTTTATAAAAAGTACCTTTTATAAAAAGTACCTTTTATAAAAAGTACCTTTTATAAAAAGTACCTTTTATAAAAAGTACCTTTTATAAAAAGTACCTTTTATAAAAAGTACCTTTTATGAAAAGTACCTTTTATAAAAAGTACCTTTTATAAAAAGTACCTTGTATAAAAAGTACCTTTTATAAAAAGTACCTTTTATAAAAAGTACCTTTTATAAAAAGTACCTTTTATAAAAAGTACCTTTTATAAAAAGTACCTTTTATAAAAAGTACCTTTTATAAAAAGTACCTTTTATAAAAAGTACCTTTTATAAAAAGTACCTTTTATAAAAAGTACCTTTTATAAAAAGTACCTTTTATAAAAAGTACCTTTTATAAAAAGTACCTTTTATAAAAAGTACATTTTATAAAAAGTACCTTTTATAAAAAGTACCTTTCATTAAAAGTACCCTCCCGGGTAAAAATGAAATATATATGATCATATATGAAGATATATGGATCATATATGGATTTATATAATCATATATTATCATATATGCCTCCATATATGTTCATATATGATCTGATCCGAAAATTGGCCAGATATGACCTCATATCGGGCCAATTTTCGGATCAGATCATATATGAACATATATGGAGGCATATATGATAATATATGGTTATATATATCCATATATGATCCATATATCTTCATATATGATCATATATATTTCATTTTTACCCGGGCTTTATAAAAAGTACCTTTTATTAAAGGTACCGGAAGTACAATTTTTGATACTTTTTTATTTCCTAAAATTATATTTATAGAAACTTTTTATATTTCCTAGAATCTTAAAATTTGTAATGTAGGCAAATTCGGTAAAAAAAAAAGTATTCTGTGAAAAATACGTTTTTCCGGTTCTTAGTGGGGTAAAAAGGCTAAAAAGGTGTATTTTCGGTACCTTTGATATTTTTTGACGTAATGGTTCTAGAAACTTAAAATAAGGAATGTAAAATCCTCTTTGTACTATAAATATTTGCTAAAATAATGATCCTAGAAAATTGAAATATGGAAAAGAGGATCCTTCGGTGAAGAAAAAAACATTCTGGAAGAGGTTCTCTTTGGAAATTCCGTTTATAACGGGGGTAAGAAAGTGTACTTTTGGTACTTTTTTTTGGTTCTTATAATAATGGAAAAGTGTTAATTTTGATTATTCTTATATTTCTTGAAATATTAGTTCGGAAACATGATATTTTAAATAAAGGATCACCTAGCACAAAAAAACAGTTTTTGAAAAATTTAATTTTAAAGGGAAAAGGGGGCAAATAAATGGTTATTTTTACCTATCTAACTATTAAACTCAAAGCCCCAGAAATAACACCCAAGAGAAGGACATATTTTAAAATTTAAACTTTTAGAACGGGGAACGAAATGGAACAGAGCAGGGAACAATATGGAATGATACTTTTTCCTCAAATTTTTCGTATTTTACTTTTTTAACTCCATAACTGATTTTAATTCCAATTTCTTTATTTACTGAAATATTTATTCACTCCAAATCCAAAATCCCGATATTAGGGCTCGAAAATTATTCAAATTTGATTGTTAAAATTTTTCATTGAAATATTATTTTATGAAAGACTTAAACGTGCACGAGTAAATAAAACAAAGACTACGTAGGGGAATTTTCTTGAAATCGGAAGAGCAATTCTGATCCTTCTATTATCCGGTATTCAATGCAACCGGTAACGAAGTACCGGGATGGTAAGCTAGTTTTACATAAATAGTTTGCTGTCTTGGTTTTTTTAAGAAAACTTTCATAAGTTTTTTTTTTCAGTGTTAGAAGCAGGATATGGCTTTCCAAAGGTTTAAATTTGTCTATACATACAGTGGGCGACAATACATTGGAAACTATTTTACAGTAGATGCAATTTGTTAAAGACAAAGTTAACAATTCTAAACGTTATTATATTATATTTTTAATTAGTTTAATAATGAAATATTAAACTAATTAAAAATTTTCTATATTTACAAAAAATTGGTGGTCAAAAGAATTGGAAGTAAAAAATGTGGATTTGATCTGATTATTTGATCACTGAATAAAAACTGTTGGACCTTTTTTTAAAATTCTAATGTTTGAACTTGGAAAAAATCAACTTAGAAATATTTGTTAAAAATGTTCTGAAAAATGTCTATAAACGAATTCATTTTCCAGATTGATCCTCGTAGCACATTTGTTATTTACTCAATCTTGACGCAATCAAGCTTTAATTAAAGCTTTAAAAATACTCTGCATAACATTTTTTATAATAATACTCGTTTGATAATAATAATAATAACGTTTAGTATTGTGTACTTTGTCTTAAACAAATTGCATCTACTATAAAAAAGTTTCCAATTTATTGTCGCCCACTGTATAATTTTTTCAATAATATCTAATTTTTTAGTTATTTTTGGAAATAAATTTAATATTTATTAACGTGTTCTTAAAGAAAATTTATTTCTAAATACGATGAGCTTTATCCTGAAGAAATCGGTTAACAATTAAAAAAGTTGTGATAACTTTTCTAAAAAATAAAATTAAGATTTTGCTGGAAATCCCGGTCAGATAACCCAGACAAAAAAAAAATCAGAAAAAATCATGCATAATATTTTTAAAGGTTTTTGGCGCGCTGAATCCGAATATGATCTTAAAATTGCTCTACCGCGTCAGGATATTTAACGTAAATTGATATATCAAAAACTTAATGAGATAAAGCAATTTCTTCTACTTCAGGGGGCCAAAATCCTTTAAAATTATGATACGCGACCTCTCACTATGTTCGTATAATTTTAATTTTTTTGCTGGGTTATCCGTACGACGATTTTATACAAAATCTTAATTTTCTGTTTTAGAAATTTTCAAATACCAACACTGGTGTGTACTGTATAAATTGGCGTATGATTAATATTTACTTATAAGCCAAATTATATTACTCATACGTCTTAGAATATTTCATTATTTTTCAATAAATGTTATCTTTTCCAAAATAAAGTTTATTCCTAAATCAAATTTTCTTAAATTACACCAGAAATTGTGTTGCTAACAAAGTTTCTAAAATTTTGTTTATTTTACTAATTATATTACACTCATCATTACTATTTCCATCATTATCTTTCTGGTACATATATCTTTAAAATCAAGTTCATAAATCGTTAACAAAATATATTGTTTTGATGTTTACTTTGTAGATTCTTTAATGTTTATGTTTGTCATGTTCTAGGAAATAAACAAAAAATGAAAAAAATTATTGAAAATGTAATTTTTTATAAATGATCCCAAAATAATGTTTGCAATTTTAGCAAAATTTAAGGGTTAGGAAATATCAACAAATTGGACACATACCCGTAGACATACAAACATTTTAAACAAATAAGGAAATGACACAATAAACAATAACAAGGACAACAAGAGTTAAAAGTTAACAAACAGAAAGACTACTTATTGATTATAAGACAGCAAACAATAATAGGAGACGTAATACAGTGGAGCGAAAGTGAATGATTTTTTCAAGTTTTAATTTTAATTTACAGAAAATAAAAATGTTTGGATGTGTTTATTTAAAACATGATAATATACTTTTAAACTACAATAATTTGTTTAATTTTTTGCTGTATTTTGACCCACTGTAATATACACAGAAAAAAATATTTTCTTAAAAATTTAGTTTATTTAACTACTAAGTAATTCAAAATATATATTTTTTTTACAACTCTTCATCATTTTTTTAACCAATATATTTTTGAAGTACAAACTTTTTTTTTGATAACATTTTTTTACCATTTTTTTTAAATTTTTTTGTTTTTTTTAATTTTGTTTCGTTAATTTGAATTTGAATTTTTCTTTTTTACATTAAACATTTTTCCGCAATTCCTTTTTTTTTAAATATTTTAAAATTTTTTCTAATATTTTTTCTTAATTTTTTCTATGCTCAAGCTCAAATTAGCTTTGATTTCTTTCTGTGTACACATACAATCCAAACGTATATTTAATCACACATACTGATAGACATACCTTTTCATTCATAACATTTTTCTAATTTTTCTTAAACCCTCTATAAGTGTGTTAGTGCTTGTGTAACTGAATAGTTGTGTGTAGTTGTTGTTGTTCTATTGTTCATTCACTTTAATTTATTTTCATCTTGAAAAAAACAAAACCAACAGTAGGCTCTTCGGTAAGTCTTTAGAGTTTGTTAAGAAAAATAAAATTTTCCAGTGAATTACCTACAAATGTGAATAAATTATGTATGAACTGTAAAGAAAAATGTTTTGGACAAATACACAAACAATTTTTTTTCCTTCCGATTTTGAACGTCCTGGATTTTTTTTCTCCCAGGACTTAAACTTTGTGGCTAATCGGGTTAAATTAAACGAGCCCGGCGACCAAAGTTTTCGATATTTGAAAATTTAAATAAAAAATAAAATAAATATGTCTTGCGGCACTTTATAAATAACAAATAAAATCGGGCGAACGCTTTTCAAGATATCGCTATTTGAAATTTGAAAAAATGCCGGTTTTTTCTACGTTAAGAAAAAATAAAAAAAAAAAAATCTTAGAATTTCTTTCCCTTGACTCTTTGTTTTTTGTATGAAACAGTCTTTAATTTAAACTTTTTCTGCGCAAAATACGATCATTTCAACCTGTGGCGCCCTTCGATCAGCGTTTTGGATTTTGAGAAAATGTTCACCAATATTTTGGAGGTTTGAAAAGTGAAAAAATAACAAAAAAAATATTTTGCGATACATTATTCATATCAATTTTGGCATCTATATATATAAAAATGAATGTATGTATGTGGGTATGTAAGTATGTTCCGTATGGACTCGCAAACGGCTGGACCGATCTTGATGAAATTTTCAGGGAATATTCAGAATAGCCTAGGGAGTAACACTGTGTGGTTAGATTTTTGATTTTTTGTGTGTGGGCGGAGGGGTGTGGCAAAATCGAATTTTTACATTGCACCACTAATGATATCTATATATGTATATAAAACGGATGGACCGATTTGGATGAAATTTAAACCAAAAATAGTACTATCCGAGTACTAACTATATGCCAAATTAGAGCTTGATCGGACAAACGGGCGTAAAATGCCATTGTATTTTTGCCTGTGGGCGGAGGGGTGGGAAAATTCGAATTTTTACATTGCACCACTAATGACGTTTATATATAAAAAATATAATAAATATTTAATCAATGCTTTGGCGTATAGAAAAACCTTAATTATTGAATACAACACTTAATTTTTACAAACACAAAACATAATATTTATATACATATATATGTTTATAAAATCTCTTTTCCGGCTAACGACAAAGTCAACGCCGTACATTCTTTTAAGTTTTATAGTGTAATTTGAAAAAAAAACATTATTGAATAAAGAATTCTTACTACTACTACTACTATATAAAAAACGGATAGACCGATTTTGATGAAATTTAAACGAACGATTGTACTAATCAAGTGCTAACTTTGTGCCAAACTAGAGCGTGATCGGACAAATGGGCGTAAAATGTCATACACCTTTGTATTGAATTGAATGTTATTTCTGCATGCTCCGCAATAACGCAAAAACTGTTGATTCGATTTTAATTAAATTTTCAGCACTGATAGTGTCAACCGAGTGCGGAACTATAGGCCATGTTATACTACGATTGGAAAAAGGGGCGTAAAATGCCACGCCCCTTTGTACTATACTGGACGTTGTCTGCCTGTTTCGCAATCACGCAAAAACAGCTGAACCGATTCTCTTGACATTTTCGCTACATATAGTGATAACCAAGTGCATATGTAGGCCATATAAGATCGTTATTGGAAAAACGGATCAAAATTGCAACGCCCTTTCTACTAGAGATGGGCGCGTGAGTGAATTTTGACTCACGCACGCTCACACTCACGAAATAAAAATATTGATCACGCACGATCACGCACGAAATTATTTTTTCTGCTCACGTTCACGCACGCTTACGTGAGTAACTAAAATTTTTCTCACGCTCACGAAATAATCACGCTCACGAAGACTCACGAAATTAAAATTAACAAATTTTTATTTTACTTTTTTCGATTTTTTGCATAAAAAAAATTGATTTTCCTTAAAACAATAATAAAAATTTATTTTAATCACAATTTTGTATTAATTACCCACTAAATTCAATATAATGACGATTTTTTACTTGTTTTCTGTTTCAAACAGAACAAAACAATCACGCAAACTAACGAAACAAAAATTTCTCACGCACGCTCACGCACGAAACTATTTACGTGAGTAAAAATAAATTTTACTCACGATCACGCGTGAATCACGAACATTTCGTGTCACGCGCGCATCTCTACTTTCTACTATACTGACCACGATTGAACAAAGAGGTTTAAATTGCCACGCCCCTTTGTTTTATACTGAACGTTAAATCTGAAGGTTTTGAAATCACACAAAACCGGATAAGCCGAATCTGTCACTACTGATAGAACTTACCGAGCAGGTACTGTAGGTCATATGTAGAGCGCGATTCGTCAAAAGGGTATAAAATGTCACTCCCGGTTTTCATAAACAAAAAGTTATTTCCTCCTCATTCGCAATCACAGAAAAACGGCAAAACTGATGTCATTGAAATTTGCAGCACAGATAGTACTAATCGTGGATGCAGCATGGACTTTAGACTATCACGATTCGATAAAAATGCGTTACATGACACGCCCCTGTGTACTATACTTAACGTTATATCTGTCTGTTTTGAAATCACGCAAAAACGGCTGAACCGATTTCGTTGAGATTTCTCTATAGATAGTACTAACCGAGGGTGGAACAAAAGGTTACTAGCTGTACCCGGACCCGTGCTTTAATTTTGTCTGACACTATATATAAATTAAGATGCAATATAAAGCAGTTTTTTTCTTAGGGCCAGCAACGCGGACCGGGTATAGCTAGTTCTGAATACGGGTTAAATTATAAAATCGGTCGAGCGGTATTCGAGATATCGCCATTTGAAATTTGTCTAAACATTTTTAAAAATGGCGGTTTTTTTCTTAATTCTAGAAATTTTTTAAAAATATCTCAAAAACTATTTCATAGAGCACGATACAAGCTTTCTTTTAAACTTAATTTGAGCCAGAGCAGAACATTTTAATTAATTTAATTACTAGGAAAAGTCTAGTAATCCCATTTTACCAATATTTGACAGTTTTTTAACAAATCGAAATTTATTTTTTTTTTTGTGATTTTACAATTTTTTTTTTTTGTAATTTTACAAATTTTCAAGATAATTTTACAAAAAAATTTTAGTACATTCACGAGAATTCCTTGTAATTTTAATTGCGCCAAAAAACTTTACAAATTTATTGGTAAAAAGCTTGTAAAATAACAAAATTATTAGTGAAAAGCTTGTAGAATTACTAGGAATTCTCGTAAAATAGGAGGAAGCAAAAAATCTAGTAAAGTTACGAAATCTCCTTGTAAATTTTATCTTATCAAAAAATTTGTAAATTAACAGTTTTATTGGTAAAAACCTTGTAAAATTACAAAATTATTGTTAAAAATCTTGTAAAATTGCAAGGAATTTTTGTCAAATAGGAGACAAAAAAAAAAGTTACAAGTTTTTCTTGTAATTTTTCAAGGTTTTTTTTTGAGTGTAGATTTTTTGGCGAAATTTTCATCAAAGGCCCTACGAGTTAAAATGATCGCATTTGCTTCAAATCAGTTTTATATGAAAGTTTGTTTCAAGCTCTATAAAAGGGTCAAAGGAAAATATTTGAGATTTAAAAAAAAATAAAATATTGAACGTAGGAAAAACCCGAAGGCTTTCGACCGATTTTAATTATACCCTACACCACACTGTGGTACAGGTTATAATGAGTTTGTGCTGATGTTTGTAACATCCCGAAATATTGGTCCTAGACCCACTTTAAAGTCGACTTTTTGAGTCGATTTAGCGATGTCCGTCCGTCCGTCTGTCTGTCTGTCCATGTAAACGGTGTAAACACGATACAGGTCGCAATTTTTAATCAAACCCAAGGACGAAGCCTATTGAAATTGGAAAAAATCGGTCCATATTTTGACCTAGCCCCCATACAAAATTCCTCTTTAGTTTTGGCTCAAACTACTCTAATAGCCGCATTTTAATTGGTATCTTTTCGAAATTTGGCAAGTAATCACCATTCCGAATTTTAAAGAAATCGGACCGATTTTTACATAAATCTCTCAAATTTCATGAAAATAGAAAAATATTTAATTAAAATTCTGTTTGTGTATGTTAAACGCGTATTTTAATAACCTTATCAAATCTGATTATCTTCGGACCATTTTTGGACTTAGGTCCCATGTGAAAAATTTCGCCCGATATTCAGTTGAAGCGGTTTATTGTCAGCAAAAAGAAGCCTATTCCACTCAAATTTGATTTGTGAGTGCTTTTAACAGTTATTAAAGATTTGACAAAATATAGATCTAATCAGTCCATGTTTGAACTTGGGCCCCATTTTCCGGGAAACTCTGGGTAGGGTATTATATGGTCGGTCGTGACCGACTATAATTTTCTTACTTGTTTTTTTTGATATTTTTTTTCATAATTTTTAAAATCTAAAACTTTGATCGCCGGGAGCCACGATTGGCCTCAAAATTGTACCACAGATTTTTAAGGTCTAATAGAATAAAAATTTGACCGGGAATTTCAAAAGTTGAAGACAAAATGTCACTTTTATGCCTGATGCATGGTTTTTATTAACTTAAAATAATTCGAAATTTTTTCTATTTAGTCTCTTAAATGCTCACTGCACCGATTTCATCCTTTCTCCCAAAACTTATCAAACTTATCCTTTTTAATTTTATTTTTTTCATCTGAAATAGCTTTTGTTGACATAGCAATTTTCAAAACAACAAAAAAAAAAGATTGTGTTTGTGTAAATTTTTCTATTTTTCCTATTTATCTTTAAACATTCCAGTATTTTTTTCTATTATGTTGACGAGTTCAAGAGTCTGTTATTTTTTTTGATTTTTTTTTTTTTTTTGATAGGAGTATTTCAGTAAACAGGATAGGCACTTATTTAATGATGTTTGCCAATTTTCAAGAAGGAAATGTTTGAATAATTTTTTAACTTCTGAGATTTTTTCTGTAGGAAAAGCTTATCAACCCCAATGATTTTTTTTAAAGAAAAAATGTTTTAGAATTTTTTTTATGGAAAACTATATCAGAATCTGAAATTTTTAACATGATAATGTTAATTTTAAAAATGATGCAGGACGCCAACTCAGTTCGACTATATAAGCTAACGATTAACAAAAAAGAAAATAAGAATTACTCTTTTCAATTTTTTAAAACCAAAAAGGATTGCAACTTCGATTTGTAACTTAAATAATAACTCACCTGCTGGTGAATAAAAACGTTTTTTACCAGATGGTGAATAAAATGTAGTATAATTTTCAATTTTTTTTTTTTTTATAAAAAGTTTAATTTTTATTTAAACACGAAGAAATAATTGGAATAACTGGAAAAATTATAAAAATAGTTTTTTTAACATTTTTCATGAAATCTCTTCTAGAAAAACCACACTATAGCCGTTGTTGAACTCAATGCTATTGTGGCTGATCCCGTTAAGTGGTTGTTATAGTTGTTACGAGTGTAACGTGATGTTTCGTACCTCAGCACAGTGGCCGAAACATCCATTCTAGTGGCGCTTAATTCAAAAATGTAAAATAATAAAGCCCAATGCATATTTGTGCTTATAAAACTTATAAAGAATTTAATTTTTAACGATATTTATTTATTTCAGTGTTTTTTATATATTTTGGGAAATTTATGTGAATATCGGGAGGGTGGTCTGTATGAGGACTAGAAGTTAAAATGTTCCGATTATGTTAAAATTTAGAGTGATTATTTATGTTAAAGTTGTTTTTTTTTTATTCGATTCTTACATAGTGATTATTTATGGCTACAAAAAACTTTTACCAGTCGAATTTCAAGAGGATATTTGTTAAAATACCATTGTTAGGGCTTTTTAGTAAAACTGGAAGGGGAAATTAACATGGGGGCTATGGGATAACATGTTTTTTTGTTTTTTCGATAAAAAATCTTAAATTTCAAATTTAAGCCAAATCGATTGAAAATTGTGGTCTGTAACGCGTTTATACTGCTTATTTGGACAGGCAGGTGGACCCTAAAAAACCGAACAACTTGCGCGAACTAGCACGCCATACTGAAACGTCACAACAAAAATAACCCAAAATAATAAACAAAACAGAAATTGGACCGAATACGATCGAATTTCAAAAGTTGCAGTCCATGAAACTATAGTTTATTTCACAAATGTCAACTTCTATAATGCACTAAAAATAAACTAGATACACACAGGTCAGAAACATTTTTTTTTTAGTTAAAACATACCGTTTACTTTCAATTAAAACTTTTTGGCTCAAAATGTATAAACAATTGACTTAAAAGTGTACAAGAAAAACTCACTGAGTAATTAGGCCCCAAATTCCTTTAATACACTTGCTGCAGAAAATGTATACTTGACAGCTTACAGCTGTGCGAATATTGAAAGCAAAACAAAAGTAAAAACGTAAATTTTTTCTGTAAAGTATAGGTAAACGATGCAGTGCAAAAACATTTATCGATCTTAATTTTTTAATTTTGACTTAAGCTCCGCTAAATCAGTGATTTCGGCCACAGTGCTCAGGTTCGATTCTCGCAGCATGCGAAGATCATAAAAATTTCCATATGGAGACAATTTAACAATTTTCAAATGTTAAACATGTACAGTCGAACTCGGTTATAACGAACTCGGTTATAACGAATTCTCGGTTATAACGAACTAATTCTAAAGTCCCGACGTTTTGAAAAATACTTCTTTTATAACGAACTCGGTTATAACGAATCCTCGGCTAAAACGAACTACTTATTATGGTCCCACGAGCACAATTTCATGTATAATTACCTTTTTATAACGAACTCCCGCAAATATTTTGAAATTTGAGGCAATTATGTTTACCAAACTCACAAATGGTTAGAAATTTTTGGTTTATATTATATATTTTTTTTAAAATTTATTTATATTTTTAATATTTTCTTCTCAATAAGTAGTTTACTTTTAAAAAAACGTCAAATAAAACAAAATCGGAACTTTGTTTTTAATAAAACTAGGTTGATATAAAATATACCCCGCTTATAGCGAACTTCGCTTATAACGAACTAGTTTTACTGGTCCTTCGGAGTTCGTTATAACCGGGTTTGACTGTATAATATAACACCGTCAGAAAAAAATGAAAAAAGTCGTTGAACACGAACTACACAATATACGTTTGGAACTAGAGACTAAATGTAGTAAAACTGCATTTACAGTTTTTCTTTTCGTGATCCTGTTTCCATTTGAAATGACTGTATTCATTTCCTTTTATCCTGATATTGCAAAATAAAAAATGGAAAAATTAAGAGAGATCCTCCTCTTTCATTTGTCATCACCAGTTTCACTCTAGGAAAAGTACAAATATTTCAAAAATATTTTACAAAATGTATCCTTTAAACTTTGAAGTCCTTTAAAAAGGAAACAGGATTACGAAATGAAAAACTGTAAATGCAGTTTTACTCCATTTGATCTCTACTTTCAGGCGTATATCATCCGGTTCATGTTTAATATTGGAGTCAGACGGTGTAATAATATATGTAAAATCACTGATGACGATAAAATGCAAACACTATGGAATTTAAAAGTTATTCAATTATCAACTTCACATTTTCAGAAAAATTTTTGTTTTATCATCGGTTTTTTTTCATCAAAAATTTTTTTTTATCAAAAAAATTTTTTTTCATCAACTTTTTGCATTAAATTTTATTTATGTCATACATTTTTTTTTATTTCATCAAAATTTCATCATTTATTTTTTTTTCAATTTTTTTGTTATTAAAAAATTTATTTTCATAATTTTTTTTCCATCAATTTTTTTTTTTTTTTTTATAAATTTTTTTTTTTGTTCATATTTTTTTTTTCAGCAAAAAAAATTTCTTTTCACCAAATTTTTTTTTATCAAAACATTTTTTTCGTCAAAATTTTATTTTTTCTCAAAAAATTTTTCATTTAATTTTTTTTACCAAAACTACTTTTTTACCAAATCTAAATTCTGTTATAAAAATGCTCCATTTTTATTTCTGATTAATTTTATTAAAAAATAAAAATAGTTTTATTCGACCTTTAACATATTATATTTTGAGTTTATTCTAGCTCGAGGTCATTATTTCCTTTACTAATTAAAGCAATAATATTCTCATAATTTTCAAGACAATTATTTTTCTGTTTTAAATTTATTTATGTTGGTCATTTTTGCAAGACTTAATCGACACGTGTTTCGGAATTCGTCAAATCCCATTGTCAAGATTATTTAGCAAAAGAAAAAAAATGTTCCATTTGCTTAAAAATGCTCAAAAAAGAAGTGAGAGTGTTAAATTCTCCTGTGCACTCTTCAAAATGTGAAAAACCTTTTTTGCACTTTCAAATTTTTATGCAGATAGAATGTCGCAGAATCATAAATTATTTCTAAAAAAAAAGGCTAAAAATCTGATAGAAGAGTTTTATATAAAAGGGATTTTAGAATCTGAACATTTTTCTAAGGGAAAATATCTTAGAAAAATTTTACTTTTCTATATGAAAAATATTTTGGAAGATTTATAAAGTAAAAATGTTTCAACATCCGAGAAATTTTGTAAAGGAAACATGTATAAAAATAAGGTCTGATTTAAGATGGACATTGGTCCGTCAGGGTTCCATTATGCAATTTTTTTCGAGTTGTGGGAATTGAACCCACTACCACCCCGTTCAAAGGTTGGTACGCTAACAAAAAATATGAATATAGAATATTTGATTTGAGTATTTGATAAATAAGTACCAACCTATTACATAGCTTACATATGTATTTTTTTCATGTTTCTTTTTTAATTTTTTTTCTGTCGTTATTGTTTTTTCTATGTTTTTCTTTCTTCATTCTTGAAATTACAGAGAAAAGTTTTATTTTGATTGTTCTTGAAATTCATTAGACTAGACGACCTGTTTTGTTTTACTGATAAAAATAGAAAAAAGTTTGAATAAGTGAGGCTAATTTTGTGATTAAAAAAAATGCGTTTGGTTAACTCGTTTCCCCTAAAACGATAAATAATATTTTGAATAAGAAAAAAAAAAAACTAAAAATCCACTCAAAAAATGATGTCATTAACTGTTTGTAGTTTATTTAAAAAGTTTTACGTTTTGTCGTTTTTAAAAGAAAAAACATTTGTGAAATGTTCAGTTTTATTTAATGACTATTTCTGTTTTTTGTTTCAAAAATAACAACATAAAAAATAAAGACTATCATTAGCATTCAATTTTAAAAGTCATTTATTTTTGTTCCGTATAAGTGATTCTTCTTTAATTTTTAATGATTTGTGTAAGCTATTTTTTTTAATTGTTGGCATTTTTTAAAGAAAAGTCATTAGTTTTTACCTACTTGTGTTAGTTATTTTTTTGTAGACAAAAAAATTCAAAAAAATATTTTAAAACATGTTTGTATCAAGTGACTTTGGCACGATGGGTAGAGTGTCGGTCCAGAATGTAGTTGATTGTGGGATCGATTCCCCAAAAATTTTATTAAAATTTTTTTAAAATAAAATTTAATAGAAAAAATGGTAAAAATAACCTACGAAATCATTTATTTTTTAATGTTTTCGTAATTTTTTTTTTGAATTTGTTGGTCAAAATAACACAACAATCAATAATAAGATGTAAAGAAAACATAGTTTTATATACCGATATGCTGCAAAAACAGGCCAAAGCTGGGAAACTTTAACAGTCTCTAAAATAAAATGCCGTGTGATATTTTAAAACGCCGACACGCGTATATCTTTTTTTGGTCACTCCTACCAGAATCAATCGTCGGAACCCCGTAATTTTTTTAGAGTTGTACTGTAGAGTAGACCAGGATCAATTATAATTGATAATAATTATTTATTTAATTGAATCGATTAAAAGTTTGTTCACACCAATTCCATTTACTAATTTTTAAATAATGATCTTTGTGCCAACAAAATTGACTTCAAGAATTTTTGTTGAGTTTCATTTTATTAAATATAAGGGTTCAAGTTGAAAAAATGCAGAAGAAAAATTGAATTTCTAAAAATTATAGACATTTCTGGTATTTCCTATACCGGTTTCAAACACCCCAGTTAGTGTCATCATCAGTAGGATTTTAAATGTCGGTTTGTCTTGTTAATGAAAACTGTTTTTTATATATGTGGATATTTATAGTTTCTACAGAATAAATTTTGACAGTTTCCAACACTACAATTCTATTTCTAGCAATCTCAACCTCACTTCATACTTTCTTTCAACTTTTTTGTCTCTTACATTATTTCGCAAGGGTTATTAAATTTCTTACTTTTGCGCTTTTTGCTTTTACAAATGTTGTCATGACTGGTTGTAATTATTTGCTTGACTAAATGCGTAAAATGTAAAATACGTCTAACTTTTGTTTAGAAGAAAATGTTAAATAACATGTTTTTTTTGGAAATTAGAGATACGAATAATTGGAAGTAAATTATTTAATTAAGTTAATTTATTTAAATGATGCATCACAATGTCTAATTTAAGGTAATCTAAAATTCGCAATGCCAAGGAGGCAGTTTCAAAGCAGGGAAGATTAATGATATTTTAACTCAATTATTTTTTATGAAAAAAAAAAAAAAAAAAAAAAAATAGAAAAATGAGGGGCGGAAAAATTTTACAACGCAAACGAACACAAGAAAAACAAAATTAGATTGTGCGAAAAAGAAACCAGACAAATTGGAATAGACGTAATTGCAAATATCACAAAGTATAGTTCACCATTCTAAACATTCTGAATTGATCGGTATACTTAAAGCTAGAAACAGTATTTGACATTGTTACAAACATCTGCACAAAATTATTATGTCACTAAAACGAGCGTTTAAATTGTGACCAAACTAAGAGACGGTACAATATTCTTCTGCTTATATTCAATGAGTGAAGACTTGAAGGGGTATAAGTAGTTTTGTTTTAGACATTAACGATTGCCATCCAAATTCACTTCGCTAATTATAGTATGGGATTTTTATATTTCCAAAGTAGTTTTGACAATGTAATCTGACAAATTCCGAAACAAGTGTCCGCTAAGTCTTACAAAAATTACCAACATAAATAAATTAAAAAGAAAATAATTGTTTGATAATAATTTTGAAAATTATTCGATGATAATACAATGGTTTGAATTAATAAAGGACACAAGTCCTTGAGCTAGAATAATTCAACACAATTTTTTTTTTTTTTGGATCTTAGAAAATGTTTCAACTTTTTTTCTAAAAGCATTGTTAATGGATTGTTTACTCCAAAATGCAAAAAAAAAACATGTAAAAAAGTTAAATTCGGCTTGCCGAATGTATTCATACCCTCCACAATGTAAAAAAACATAATTTTCTCAAAAATTTATTTTAAAAAATGGTTTAAATTTTTTTTTGGTAATTTTTTTTTTTTTAATTCCGCAAAATATCTGTTTTTGTAAAAAATTATGTTTGTATTTGCTTAAATATCTTTCGGTATTCAATTCTGTCCCCCTATGTTAACCAGCAGCCAAATTAAAGCATTTTGTATTTTAAGGTTATGTGAAATGTACAAAAATGTTGGAGGTGTCCTAACATTTTTGTTCATAACTTTTAAACCGCTCAACTGATATCGCTTTTTTATTTTTTTGAAATTTTTTTGTTAAAACTTATAACGATTCTACAAATTTTTTGTCTAGTAGGATCGTGGGATAACAATTATAACTACGACGTGGTGCGTCGGAGTGGATTCAATAGCAAGATCGACCCCCATTTATTTTTATGCCTAAACATTTTTTCTAAACAAACTAACACTCCATCTCCAATTTCTATGGGGGCTCCCATGAAAAATTGTGTTTTTTTTTAATTTGCTCCTACCCTTCTAACTGCCCTAAGAGTGCCCCTAGAGCAGTCGAATGTATGACCAACCCACAATATTGTTTTAATTTAAACACCTACCCTCTATCTTCAACCCTTAAGGTGGTCCCTATACATGTATTTGTGATACGTTTTTTTAATCTGCTTCTACCGGTCTATTAGTGCGTCCTAGAGACCCCTCTAGGACGTATGTTCCATTGGATTGGTAGAAACTTTTTAAATAAAACAAATTTATAAAATATAAAAAAATTGTCTGTTGACCACCTTAAGGGTTAAAGATAGAGGGTAGGTGTGTTCAGAGAAAATGTTTGAATTAAAAAAATATTGTTGGTCGGTCATTTGACTGCTCTAGGGGCACTCTTAGGGCAGTAAGAGCGGTTGGAGAAAATTAAAAAAATGTCATTTAGTATGGGAGCCCCCTTTAAAATGCAGATTATTGGTTTGTTCTGAAAATAATTTAAGGCGTAAAAATTATTTTCAACATGTGAGAGTGTAAAATTCGGCTGTGCCGAATCTTTCAAACCCTCCAACATGTTAAAAATATAAAAAAAATGCAGGGGTGCTTTTTGAACTTTAGTTATACCATTTTCTCTTCATTTTAAACGTTTTTTAAATTCCCGCCCACAAAATGGGATGGACCGATAAAAACGAAACTTTCTAGCCCCCCTAGGTCTAAGTTCAGGACCTTAAACTTCTTCTAACATAAAAAGGTTTATATATGGTTTTGAATTGAGAAAAGTGTGAAAGAAAAATTTTAATTTTTCTAAAAATTTTAAGACATCCTGGTTTGTTTCTTACTAGTTTCATATTATCCAGTTATAATAATCTTCAGAAAAACTTTTAATGTCAAATTTATTTAGTTAATAGTCAATAGAACTCTATATGTGAAAATTATTAACAGATCGCAGCCGACAAGGATTGAACCCATCATCTGTAATACTTTGCTATTAACTGCTTGTAACGTACAATAACTCTAGACCGATACGCCAAGTAGGCTGTTAAGCAAGTATCAACTAAATCTGATTTTTTCAATTCGACTGTGGTTGTTGCTGTTGTTTTTTCTAACAGAAGGGTTGTTATTGTAATTATGTGTAAACAAACTTTTATTTTTAGTAATCATTATTCTTCTTCCTCTCCTTCATCAATTCTGATCTAAGTATGTACTTATTTTTGCAAACATTGACAGACATGGTCTATATTTTAGACACAAATGTAAGGTGTTGCCATTTTTCCAAAAATACTGATTATTGCCACTTAGGTTTAATTAGTTTAACAAAAGTGCAAAAAAAGCTGTAAAAAAGGCGTTTTTAAGAGGTTGGTTTAGCTCTTTAAGAAGGAACTTTTTTTACCCTGATCCAATTTTGCCCATTTCCGAACTTATCCGGCCTATGCCCATGAGACATATTTGTGCCAATTTTCAGGAGTTTAGCTCCTTTATTTTGGACTGAATCGTGTTTTATACAGACGGACGGAAGGACGGACATTCATAAAATTACTTGGAATCGATCATAGATCAATAATATATACACTTTATGAGGGCACAATCAAAAATAACATTGTCAATCCCATTTTTTTTATTGTTTTTTTCTATAAGTATAGATCGAGCTCGGGCTCTAATTGTATATGTTATAAGTTTCTATGTTAAAAAAATGCAGAAAAAAAATTTAACTTCTAAAAATTATAGACATTTCTGGTATTCTCATACCGGTTTCAAACACTACAGTTAGTGTAATCATCAGCAGGATTTTATATGTAGGTTTGTCTTGTTAATGGAAATTGTTTTTTATTTATGTGAATATTTATAGTTTCTACAGAATAAATTTTGACAGTTTCCAACACTACAATTCTGTTTCTAGCAATATCAGCCTCACCTCATACTTTCTTTCAACTTTTTTGTCTCTTACATTTTTTCGCAAAGTTTACCAACACGATATGGAATTGTACACTGATAGAAATTTGTACATGACAATAATGAAAATCTACATTAATGTTATGAAAAATGACGTTAAGAAGGAACCTATGTAGGGTTTCATTGAATTAATATAAACAATACAATATAAATTGTATTTTATGAAAATGTTTCATTACTTTAATGAAAAAAGTATTTAATTCTTATGAAATACTTTCATTGAATAAATCCTACTTTTTATTTTTGAAATGAAATACTTTTATTGAATAAATGTTACTTTTATTTTTAAAATTAAATATATGTATGAAATTGTAAAGATCTTTTTATAGAATTAAAAATAATAAAAAATTGTTTTCATTTAGTTTTCTCGCACAAAATTTTACTCCAACCTTAACTTGTAATACATAATTAAAACCACGAACTAATATAAAACATCAGAAAAATTTGTTAATTAATAATTTAGTTTTTATTTAAAATTTCGTAAAAAAATCTGAAAAAATCACAAAATAACCAAGTTAAAAAAACACTTCCACATATTTTTTATTTTATCTATAGATTTCACTCAGTTTTCTCACACAAAATTTTTCTATAACGTTTACTTTTAATACATAAATAAAACCCCGAAATAATTTAAAACAACATGAGTTTAATAAATACTTTTAATTAATCAACAATATTTAATTTTAAATTTCGTAAAAAAATCTTAGAAAAAATCACGCTCTGATCAGCTGTTTGTTGCGCGCGTACACTAACAGACTAAACAGACGCGACACGACAAGTGTCAAAAAACAGAAAATTTTGTAAACAAAACTTAATGAAATTTTTTAATGAAACTACGAAATCTAATGAATCAAAATTAATGAATATCTTGCTCAATATGTATGAAATTTCATTCAGCATATGAAAATTTTCATTGTTGCAATGAACCAACGTTAATGAATTCCATTCATTAGTGATATGAAGCGTTTTTCTATCAGTGTAGACACAAATGATGGAATTTGCATTTTCTGTTTCGGAGATGTAATCCAATTTTACCAATATTTAACAGTTTTTTTTGTTTTTTAACAAAAAATTTTATATTGAAATTTAAATTATTCTTTGTAATTTTACAATTTTTGTTTGAAAATGTCCAAATTTCCAGGATAATTTTACAAAGTTAAGTCACGAAAATTTCTTGTTAGTATTATCGCATCAAAAAAGTTGTAAATTTACATTTTTTTTGGTAAAAAAAACTTGTAAAATTACAAAAAAATCGTAATTTATAGTAGAAATTCTCGTGAAATAGGAGGTACACAGAATCTAGTAAAGTCACGAGAAGTCCTTGTAATTTTTATCGCGTCAAAAAAATTGGAAATTTAAAATTTTATTAGTAAAATCTTGTAAACTTTTTTGTAATTTTACAAGCTTTTTACCAATAAAATTGTAGCTTTTACTAGGTATCTCTCGTTAAATAGGAGATAGCAAAAAATTATTTTACGAGTTTTTTCTTGTACAATTGTGCAAGATTTTTCTTTTGAGTTTATAAAAACCTATAAACTAAAGTGTATGCTATGGGATATCTTCCTTGTAAGTGGAGGGTAGAGTGTCCCTTATTTTGGAAATGTTGGAAATGTTGAGATGGTACCCCCTCATTTTTTTCCTTTTGACTAAAAAATAACTCAGCAAAAATTTTACGCCCCTACGACCACGCCTTCCCTACGCGACGGGGCCGTAAAGAGCGGGGCCTTAAAAATCATTTTTCCATACAAAGCAAAAAATTATTTTTTTTGATTTTAAATTTTTTTGTTATTAATTATAATATTACTTGGTTAATTTATTCACGACAAAAAATTTGATTTTGGTGGGATGAGTCTTTCAGTTTTAAAAAATTTTTCGAAAAAAAAAATTTAGAGCTTTTGGGGTCCTACAGTAAAAATTTTGAAAAATTTTATTTTTTAGTTTTGACAAGCAACGGTTTTAGTTGAATTGTTGATTTTAATGATATATATTCATAAAAAAATATTACTCATATCTGTGAAAAAATATTACTCATATCAGTATCATCAAGCATGTAATAATCAAAACTTTCTTACACCAAACCAGTGATTGTGAGTTTTTAATAAACCCTTAAAATTTATTACATTTCCAATCATCGCTGCTTGATAATTGCGTGTTTGGTATCAATTCTATAGAATTGAAAATTAATTTTATTTTAAATGAACCAACTACTGAAAATGAAATCTAAACTTGCAAGCTGCAGAATCACAGAAATTAAAAAAGAAATAAAAGAATATCACACAGTTTTGTTTCATTCACCCCATTTTGTTAAACTTTTTCAAAAAATCTACACTTTTCTTTGTTTCTTTTCGACAATTGAAATAAAATCAAAAAATCATTGAGTTCTTTAAACAATAAAGAAAAAAAAAAGTTTTAAAAGGAAATAATGCCAGGGAGAAAGTGGTTTAAAAAAATTGCTAAGAAATATTTTTATTACCCTACTTTACAGCTGTTTAAATACAATTTATATTGCTTTTACATGAACTTATAGCAGAACAAAAAATAAAAATACCAGGGCAATTGAAAAACTTTAAAAGGTTATGCGAACATTGTTTGCCGGGACAACAAGGAGTCGAAGGGAGAGTTGGCAGTGAGCAGCAGAAGAAAACGACAATTTTTATTGCCGGGTGAACATAAATCCCCCACAATAGCAGATGCTAAATGGCAAATAATTTTATGTGCACTTTTCTTTTTTTTCCGAAATAAAGATAAACAATACAAGAAGGACACGTAGTGTATCCTTAAATAAAAATTATTTTTATTTTATTTTTGGTTTTTTGTCTTGTTTCATTGTTCTTAGGAATATTAATTGTTTTGCTTAAATAAAACTACGCACAAAAAAAAAAAAAAAACTAACACCGGAACTATTTAATGAATGGAGAGTAATATGAGATGCAGTGAACTAAAAAAACTGCAAATGTGCATATAAAGGGATATTAGAAGGGAAGTGTGGCTAAACAGGATCCACTAATTATCATGGTTGAGAATTTTTCTATACGAAAAATATTTCTATACGAAAAATTTTTCTATACAAAAATGTCTTACACACAAAAAAAAAACTTTATCAAATTACTGGAAAAAGTTTCGTAATCCCATTTTACCAATATTCGACAGTTTCCCATGTTTTTTAACAAATCGAAATTTAAATTTTTTTTGTAATTTTACATTTTTTTTGTAATTTTACAAATTTTCAAGATAATAATAAAAATCTAGTAAATTCACGAGAATTACTTGTACAGTTAATTGCGCCAAAAATTACAAAATTATTGGTAAAAAGCTTGTAAAATTACTAGGAATTCTCGTAAAATAGGAGGTAGCAAAAAATCTAGTAAAATTACGAAACCTCTTTGTAAATTTTATCGTGTCAAAAAATTTGTAAAAACCTTGTAAAATTCAAAAATTTTTGGTAAAAATCTTGTAAAATTACTAGAAATTTTTGTCAAATAGGAGGTAGCAAAGAAAAACAAGTAAAAAAGTTAAATTCGGCCTTGCCGAATGTAGTGATACCCTCCACAATTTTAAAAAGATTATTGCAAAAAACTTTATTTAAAAGGAAATTACTTTTGAAAAAAAAAAAAAAATTTAAAAAAATTCCGCGAAAAAAAATTTTTGGTAAAAAAATCCTCGATTTTTTCCTTTTTTTTCAAAAAATATGTTCGTACTTGTTTAAATACCATTTGGTGTTCAATTATGTTCACATATGTCAACCAGAAGCCGAATTAAAGCATTTTGTATTTTTAGGTTATGTTGAATGTACTGAAATTTTTTAGGTGTGCTTACATTTTCGTTCATAACTTTTGAACCGCTGAACCGATATCGCTCAAATGCAATACCAAACTTCTCGGGAGAATTTCTAATAAATATGTTGAGTTTCAGTCATCTATGTGCAATATTTTGTCCGTGACAGCATTTTCCACAGACAGACGCTAGAATGTCTTAGAATCGATCGGGCATCATGAATATATATTGGGCATTCCATGTCAAATCGGACACTTTGAAATTTTTTTTTTTAGATTTTCCTAATTTGTTAACAGTTTTTAGTACCCATCGAAAACTCCTTCGTGGTAAATTTTCAGATTTTTTTGATGACCCGTTCAAAAGATATCGAATTTTTAAAAATTGGTAGTTTGCTCCTTTACTCAAATTTCTTTTAATCATAACTTCTTCAATAATGGTCCAAATTTCAATTTTTTTTTTTTTTAAATTTTTGTTTTTTTGCGTACTTTTAAAAAAAATCCCAAAAAAATCTTAAAAGCGCTCTAGTATGCGATTTTTAAGTTTTTAAATTTAAATCTCATTTTTGAAAATGTTTGTACTCTTCGATTTTTTTGAAATTTTTTTGTTTAAAACTTCTATCGATTCTACAATCTTTTTGCCCAGGAGGATCGTGGGAAACGGTTATTTCTATTTTTTTAAATTTTTTGAAAAAAATTTATTGTAATTTTCCAATCTTAAAATCATTTCTACTGCTCCAATGGTGCATCATATAGGGTTCATTAATAAGACCGACCCCCATTAATTTTTACGTCTTAACATTTCTTTGGAACAAACTAATACCCTATCTCCAATTTCTAAGGGGGCTACCACACAAAACGACATTTTTTTAAATTTGCTCCAACCGCTCTAACTGCCCTAATAGTGCCCTTAGAGCAACAAAATGTATAACCGACCCACAATATTTTTTTAGTCCAAACATTTTCTTTGAACCCATACAATTTTTATTGTTTTTTGTAAATTTGGTTTATTTAATCAGCTTCTACCGGTCCAATTGCGTCCGAGAGGGGTCATTAGTGAGACCGACCCCCATTCATTTTAACCCTCCAACATTTTTGTAAAACATACCACAGCCCTATCTCCACTCGCTAAGTAGGCTTCCATTCAAAATTACATTTTTATAAAATTAGCTCCAACTGTTATTTGTATGGGAGCCTACTTAGGGAGTAGAGATAGGGCGTAGGTATGTTTTAAAAAAATGTTGTAGGGTATAAATAAATGGGGATCGGTCTCACTAATGACCACTCTCGGACGCACCATTGGACCGGTAGAAGCTGATTAAATAAAACAAATTTACAAAAAATAAAAAAATTGTATGGGGACCGCCTTAACAGTTAAAGATAAAGGGTAGGTGTGTTCAGAGAAAATGTTTGAATTATAAAAATATTGTGGGTCGGTCATACATTTTGTTGCTCTAAGGGCACTATTAGGGCAGTTAGAGCGGTTGGAGCAAATTTTAAAAAATGTCGTTTTGTGTAGGAGCCCCCTTAGAAATTGGAGATAGGGTATTAGCTTGTTCCAAAGAAATGTTAAGACGTAAAAATTAATGGGGGTCGACCTTATAAATGACCCCTCTATGACGCACCATTGGAACAGTAGAAATGATTTTAAGTTTAGAAAATTACAATAAATTTTTTTCAAAAAATTTAAAAAAATAGTAATAATCGTTATCCCACGATCCTCCTGGGCAAAAAATTTGTAGAATCGATAGAAGTTTTACACAAAAAAATTTAAAAAAAATCGAAGAGAACAAACATTTTCAAAAATAAGATTTAAATTTAAAAACTTAAAAATCGCATAATAGAGCGTTTTTAAGAATTTTTTGGGATTTTTTTTTTAAAAAGTACGCAAAAAACAAAAATTTTGAAGAAAAAAAATTTGAAATTTGGACCATTATTGAAGAAGTTATGAGTAAAAGAAGTTTGAGTAAAGGAACAAACTACCAATTTTTAAAATTCGATGTCTTTTGAACGGGTCATCAAAAAATCTGAAAATTTATCACGAAGAAGTTTTCGAAGGGTACAAAAAACTGTAAACAAATTGGGAAAATAAAAAAAAAATAATTTTCAAAGTGTCCGATTTCACATGGAATGCCCCATATACATTATGGGGTCCCCGACCAATATTTCGATGCGTTACACATGGAATGACAAAGTGAGTATACCCCCATACTGTGGTTGGAGGGTATAAAAATGTCTCAGATTCTGAGAGTTGTATTACAAAAAAATGTCTTAAAATCTCCGAATTTTTTTCTACGAAAAATGTTTTAGAGTCTGAGACCTTGTTTTAAAATCTGAGAATTTTTCTATACGAAAAATTTCTCAGAATCTCAGATTTTTTCTAAAATAAAAATGGTTCAAGAATATGAAAATTTTTCTATAACAAAAATTTGTGAATACATTGATTGTATTGGCTGATTATTATTCAATACGAAAAATGTCTCAAAATCTGAGAATTCTTCTAAACGAAAAACGTCTCAAAATCTGAGAATTCTTCTATACGAAAATTATCTCTGAATCTATTTATTTGTCCAAACGAGAAATGTCTCAGAATCTGAGAATTTTTCTAAAAGAAAAATGTCTCAGAATCTGAGAATTTTTCTATAAGAAAAATGTCTTAGAATCTGAGAATTTTTCTAAAAGAAAAATGTCTCAGAATCTGAAAATTTTTCTATAAGAAAAATGTCTCAGAATCTGAGAATTTTTCTATAAGAAAAATGTCTTAGAATCTCAGAATTTTTCTATAAGAAAAATGTCTCAGAATCAGAGAATTTTTCTTTAAAAAAAATGTCTCAGAATCTGAGAATTTTTCTATACGAAAAATGTCTTAGAATCAAAGTATTTTTCTATACAAAAAATGTCTTAGAATCTGAGAATTTTTCTATAAGAAAAATGTCTCAGTATCTGAAACTTTTTTTTTTACGTAAAATGTCTTAAAATCTGTGATTTTTAATTCGAAAAATTTCTCAGAATCTGTTACTTTTTCTATATGAATTTCTTAATTTCCTTCCCAGAATACTTCCCATTCAATCCGATGTACGCGAAATTTGACTTCATGCTAAACTAGCAGTAAATAGTCTATTTAAAGTCATTCCGAAATTAATGTTAATGACTTAAAAAAAGAGGTAGTAGAATCATTTGGTATAATAGACACATGTGGGTGACTAAATTAACTTGAAAGTAATAAAATTCTACTGATGTTGTTCTTTTACTTTAGCATCTTTTTTTATTAAATATACTTTCGTCTTCATTTTGTTATTCATTTTCTTTGGCGGCATCAGTTTTCAGTAGTCAGTTTTACTATGCCATTATGGAATCGTGACTTGAGGACTCATCACGTCCTTTAACAAACCGACCTCATGAATACACCATTTACAACGTATCTAAATTTATTGTATGTAGTACATGGTGTCGTATGTATTAGTGAATAGGTGTATGTGTGTGTGTGTTATTGCTTTTGCATGACTCCTGTGCACACTAACTCACCCAGTGGTATATTAAAAGAGAATCGTGGTGCAACAAAAAAAAATATATAGAAAAAATATTATAGTGTTGGCATTTTTAAAGTTGTGTTGTATTTGCCTTAAACGGTTTTTTTATGCCCTACTCTTAGTGGTTTATATAAGTTTGTCATTAAATTTGTAACTCATCAAAATATCGGGGTAGGACTCCATAAAGTAAATTGATTATTCATTCGTCTGTTGACATGGCGATCACCCCCAAAATACTAAACAGATATGACTGAGACTTAACATATTTATTTGTTGATGTCCCGAGCAGTTTGGTATTGCAGTTGAAAGATTTTGGTTTTGGAGTAGAAAAGTTATGAACGAAAATATAAGAAAAATTCTAAAATTATGGTAAATTCAACATAACCTAAATATAGAAAGTGCTTTAATTAGGCTGCTAATGTACATATGTGAACAGAATTTGATACCGATTGGTATTAAAACAATTACAAACATATTTTTTTTACACAAAAGAAAATTTTGTGGAATTTTTTTCAGAATTTTTTTTCGCGGATTTAAAATTTTTCAGAATTTTAAAATTTTTTTTTTAAATTTTTTTTTTTAATTTTTTTTTTTAAACAAAAATGTAAGAAAAATAAATCTTCTTAACATTGTGAAGGGCATCAATATATTCGGCCAGGACGAATTTGACTTTTTTGTTTTCCTTCTTTTTTTCCATTTTGAAACTTCATATTTCATTCGCTCTTTGTTAGCTTAAATAATTATCTTGCGGAATGTTCAGGCAATCAATTTAACAGCTACGTAAATTGCTTCTAGTTTCTTAGGTCTTCCATTTCATTTTCTCGTTTTTTTTTTGTCAAATATGTACTTTTCTTTTTAGTTGTTGGCTGTGTTTCTGTCGCGCTAATATTATGTTGGATGGTTAATGAGTTGTGTTAGACCGAATAGTTTGACTTGAAAATGGTAAATGGTCAGAAATCGGTACATATGTATAAAGAAACAAATTTAAATAATGGCTTAAGTTTGGTGTAGTCAATGAAAAAGGCACGTCTCCGAAACAGAAAATGCAAATTCCTTCATTTGTGTCTGCAATTCCAGATCATGTTGGTAACCCTTGCAAAATAATGTAAGAGACAAAAAAGTTAAAAGAAAGTATGAGGTGAGGTTGAGATTGCTGGAAATAGAATTGTAGTGTTGGAAACTGTCAAAATTTATTCTGTAGAAACTATAAATATTCACATATATAAAAAACAGTTTTTATTAACAAGACAAACCGACATTTAAAATCCTACTGATGATGACAATAACTGGGGTGTTTGAAACCGGTATAGGAAATACCAGAAATGTCTATAATTTTTAGAAATTCAATTTTTCTTCTGCATTTTTTCAACTTGAACCCTTAAAACAAATATAATTAGAGCCCGTGCTCGATCTGTACTTACAGAAAAAATCAAATAGAGTTTATTCTAGTTTGAGTCAATTTTTTTGTTCACCATTATGAATTAATTCTCCCAATAAATATTCTCCCAATAAATACTTAGAGAGTTTTGGCTTTCAAAAAATTTTCAGAAATGAAATGAGAAAGTTTCGGGGATTTTCCGATTTCTGAATTCAGAATTCTTAAGAAAATTAGGTTTGGAAAAGTTTCTTAAAATAAAATTTTAGGGTGATGACGAAGTTATGCTACAATTTAAATATTCGGTACCAAAACTTGTTTAACATGGCTGAACGTTGGAACTATTGAAATAGTGCAAATATATGTATTGTCCCTACAAATAAATTCTAAATCAGCATTTCTACAACATTCGAAGGAAATGCCGTTTTTTGGCCGAACTCTTCGGTTGTACACTTTTAATGGGTATAAGGAGTAGCAATGCGATATGCATGCAAATGTTGCAGGCATTATAGTAATTGTTAAGTTAATTTGTGTTATTTTACAATACATAAATAATATTTATATTAAATTGTGTAATTTTTCTTTATTGTCTTTAGCTTATATTTATCTCTACACCATTTACAATTGTATTTTAAAACTTTCCAAATGAATTTTAAAATTGTCCAAATGTATTTTAAAATTGTTCAAATGTATATTAAAACTGTCCAAATGAATTTAAAAAGTGTGAAATGTATTTCAAAATTGTCTAAATGTATTTTAAAATTATCCAAATATATTTTAAAGGTGTCCAAATGAATTTTAAAACTTTCCAAATGTATTTTAAAATTGTCCAAATATATTTTAAATTATATACAGTAGGCGACAATGCATTGGAAACTTTTTTATAGTAGATGCAATTTGTTAAAGACAAAGTTAACAATACTAAACATTATTATTATCAAATGAGTATTATTTTAAAAAATGTTGTGTAGGTAATTTATTAAGCTTTAATTTAATGGCGTATAGATTGAGTAAATAATGAAGGTGCTACTAGGGTCGATCTGGAAAAGAAATTATTAATAGACATTTTTAGAACATTTTTTTAAAAATATTTCCAAGTCGATTTTTTCCAACTTCAAACATTAAAAATTTAAAAAAGGTCCAGTAGATTTTATTCAATAAACAAATAATTTTTCCAAAAACCCAAAATTTTTTAAGTTCTGTTGAAAAAATCCACATTTTTTGACCTCCAATTCTTTTGACCACCAATTTTTTGTAAACAAAGAAAAATTTTAATTATTTTAATATTTCATTACTATACATTTAGGTGTACCAAAATTAAAAAACAATAACATCTTTTCTTTGTTTACAAAAAAACTGGTGGTCAAAAGAATTGGAGGTCAAAAAATGTGGATTTTTTCTACTGTACTTAAAAAATTTCACTGTTTGTTTTGGTTGTTCGAAAAATTATTTGATGACTGAATAAAATCTATTGGACATTTTTTAAAATTTTTAATTTTACATCTACTATAAAAAAAAGTTTCCAATGTATTGTCGCCCACTGTATATATGTTCCCTTTGATCCTATTAAGAGCATAGGGCATCAACAAACACGTTCCAATGTGATTTATCTCGGGCAAGGAGTTTTATTTCGCCCCAACTTTTGTCCATAGCAGCAGGTTCGATGATGATTTGTCGTCTTCAAATACATTTGGACATTTTTAAAATACAATTGGAAAATTTTCAAATACATTTGGAAATTTTTAAAATACATTTGGACAATTTTAAAATACATTTAAAAATTTTAAACTACATGTGTACAATTTTAAAATACATTTGTACAATTTCAACTACATTTGGACATTTTAAAATTCATTTAGAGAATTTAAAATTCATTTGGACAATTTTAAAATACATTTGGACAATTTTAAAATACATTTAAAAATTTTAAATACATTTGGACAATTTTAAAATACATTTGTACAGTTTCAACTACATTTGGACAATTTTTAAATTTATTTGGACAATTTTAAAATATATTTGGACAACTTTAAAATTAATTTGGACAATTTTAAAATATATTTGAAAAATTTCAAAATACAGTTAGACAATTTCAAATTACATATGGACGATTTTAAAATTCATTTGGACAATTTTAAAATATATTTGCACAATTTTAAAATATATTTGGAAAATTTTAAAATACAAGTGGAAATGGTGTACATATTTAAAATAAATTTGGACAATTTTAAAATTAATTTGAACATTTTTAAAATATATTTGAACAATTTTAAAATACATTTGGACATTTTTAAAATTAATTTGGACACTTTTAAAATACATTTGGAAAATTTTAAAATACATTTGGACAATTTTAAAATACATTTGGACAATTTTAAAATACAATTGGAAATGGTATACATTTGGACAATTTTAAAATACATTTGGACAATTTTAAAATTCATTTGTATAATTTTAAAATACATTTGGACAATTTTAAAATATATTTGGACATTTTAAAACACATTTGGATAATTTTAAAATTCATTTGGACAATTTTAAAATATATTTGGATAATTTTAAAATACATTTGGAAAACTTTAAAACACAATTGGAAATGGTGCAGTTATACCCTACGAGTGCTTTAAAGGATTTTATTCCTTAATTCATTTTGACATTTTTAATGAAACATTTATGACCGCATTCCCCAATCACAATTTAGCTTATCAAATAAACTCGCACTTGGTCTCTTTTGATTTTTAAAAAATCGAATGCATTCGATTTTAATCAAGGTTGGCAATCGATACTCGAATAATAATAAACATTTTTAAAAGCGATTAGCAAAGTCGATGAAATTTTTAATATATTTGAGTTTCGGCAAGGATTTTTCGCAAATTTTTAAGTTTAAAAACACGCTAATTTATTTGTCGTTCTCCTGGTTAGGTTGGTATTGAACTTCAGCAAAATCTGGTTCAAAAGTTAAGAGCAAAACCGTGAATTTTAGATTCGTTTCACCTTAAATTCACGTGTTGCAACAACCGTTAAACACAAAAATAAGTTACAAAGTATTTTTGTCGCTCAAAAATATTTTTACGCTAAAAATAAAAAAATAATTCTCGAAAAAAAATTTTACACTCAAAAAAAATTTACACCCAAAAAAAGTCAAACTTTTTTTTACAAAAATGAATAAAAAAAAAATTTTATTGCAAATAATATTTCTAATCAAAATTTTTATTTTTTTTCACCTTAGAAAATTTACTATCACTTAAAAAGGGTGTTCATGGATTCGGTCAAGTCGAATTTAATCATTCTACTTGTTTTAATATTTCTTAGATAAAATTCTTAACTTTTTTCAACTTTTGGGACCCATTTGAATAAAAAATATCTGGTGACCGAAATCACTATTTTGGAATTTTTAAAAAATTTTTCCCATGAAGTACGAAAAAGTTCCTAATTTTTGAGCCGGATTTGGTCAAAAAATTCAGAAATGAATTTTGTACGAAAACGTATTTTTTTACACTTTGAGTGCTAGTTGCCGACTTAAGATGCACTTGCAAATTTTTTTCATAAATTTTCCCACAATCAGCTATTCCGTAGCCACTGTTTAGATTTGAGCCACTGTTTAGATTTGCGACATTTTTCAACTTAAGCCACTATAACAAAAATAATTAGTGAATGTGCAAAATCTGTACTAACAGAAAAAAACAAAAATTTAAGTATTTTGTTTGATTTTTTCTGTAAGTACAGATCGAGCACGGGCTCTAATTATATTTGTTATAAGGGTTCAAGTTGAAAAAATGCAGAAGAAAAATTGAATTTCTAAAAATTATAGACATTTCTGGTATTTCCTATACCGGTTTCAAACACCCCAGTTAGTGTCATCTTTAGTAGGATTTTAAATGTCGGTTTGTCTTGTTAATGAAAACTGTTTTTTATATATGTGAATATTTATAGTTTCTACAGAATAAATTTTGACAGTTTCCAACACTACAATTCTATTTCTAGCAATCTCAACCTCACTTAATACTTTCTTTCAACTTTTTTGTCTCTTACATTATTTTGCAAGGATTTTGTATTTTTAGGTTATGTGAAGTGTGCCTAAATTTTCAAGGAATCATTAAATTCATAAATTTTGAGCCGATAGCGTCCATAGTCAGTTATATCTGTATAATATTTTTGCCGTGATCGCGTCTTTAACAGATGGACAGATAGACATCACTAGAGTTTCTTGAAATCTATCACTAATCAATAATAATTGTTCAGCAGATTTTCGGTTAATTGCATGGACATTTAATTTGAGTGCGTGTATCACATTTAAACGTTTTAAATATCAAAAATGGCAATTAGTTAAATGAAACTGCCTACTACAACTATTTTAAAATGATTGCATCATTAACTTTAGTTAAGGATATTTGATTTCTGTGAATTAATAAAATACTTCATTGTGACACAATTCCCAGAATTACTTAATTAAAGAAATTTTATATTAACATTTATTTTTAAACTAAAAAAAAATAAAATACCGGCTTATCAAAGAACTTGTGCGGTATTTGTTACCAAGTTTTATTATTGAAATTTGTTTTTCTGGTATATCACTTAAATTTCCATGGAAAAAGTGCTAGTAACATTTTTTTGTATTTTCTTTTTGTTTTGTTCTTAGACAAGACATCCTTCAATTATATCTTGTTGTGTAGGGTTTTGTTGGTTTGTCTGTCATTTCCAATTATGTAGTCGTTTTTACAATTTTTTTTTTGTTTTTTTGTAATACCACTACACTACAAATGATTTGAATTAAGTTACACAGTGGGATTGGGAATGAAAAAAAAAAATAATAAGGTACTTTTTATAAAAGGTACTTTTTATAAAAGGTACTTTTTATAAAAGGTACTTTTTATAAAAGGTACTTTTTATAAAAGGTACTTTTTATAAAAGGTACTTTTTATAAAAGGTACTTTTTATAAAAGGTACTTTTTATAAAAGGTACTTTTTATAAAAGGTACTTTTTATAAAACGTACTTTTTATGAAAGGTACTTTTAAAAAAAGGTACTTTTTATAAAAGGTACTTTTTATAAAAGGTACTTTTTATAAAAGGTACTTTTTATAAAAGGTACTTTTTATAAAAGGTACTTTTTATAAAAGGTACTTTTTATAAAAGATACTTTTTATAAAAGGTTCTTTTTATAATAAGTACTTTTTATAAGAGGTACTTTTTATAAAAGGTACTTTTTTTAAAATGTACTTTTTATTAAAGGTACTTTTTATAAAAGGTACTTTTTATAAAAGGTACTTTTTATAAAAGGTACTTTTTATAAAAGGTACTTTTTATAAAAGGTACTTTTTATAAAAGGTACTTTTTATAAAAGGTACTTTTTATAAAAGGTACTTTTTATAAAAGGTACTTTTTATAAAAGGTACTTTTTATAAAAGGTACTTTTTATAAAAGGTACTTTTTATAAAAGGTACTTTTTATAAAAGGTACTTTTTATAAAAGGTACTTTTTATAAAAGGTACTTTTTATAAAAGGTACTTTTTATAAAAGGTACTTTTTATAAAAGGTACTTTTCATAAAAGGTACTTTTTATAAAAGGTATCTTTATTCCGGGAAGTTAACATACAGTCCAAATTTCAAGACTCTATGACCATTATTTAAGGAAATATAAAACGTACCAAAAGTACAGTTTTTTACCCTTTTTACCTTAATTGTTAAATATAGACGGTTGGTGTTTTCTAAGAAAATGTTTGGATTAAAAAATGTTGTGTTTCGGTTATACATTTGACTGCCCTTGGGGCACTCTTAGGGCAGTTAGAGCGGTTGAATTAAATTTAAGAAAATGCCATTTTGCATGGAGATAGAGTGTTAGTTTTTTTGGAAAAAGTTTTTAGAGGTAAACATTTTTTGGGGTCGGTATTGCTGTTGACCGTTCTAGGATACACCATTGGAGCAGTATACCTGATTAAAGTGGAAAACTGCATTCAAATTTTTTGAAAAAAAAACGAAAAAATAATAATCGTAATCCCACGATCACATGGTCAAATAAATCAAAGTGTTCAAACATTTTCAAAAATGAGATTAAAATTGTAAAACTTGAAAATTGCATTTTAGAACAATTTCAAGATTTTTTTTAAGATTTGTTTTGAAAGTACGCAAAAAACAAAAATTAAAAAAAAAATCACATTTTTGAAGGAGTTAAGAGTAAAAGGGCTTTGAGTAAACGAACAAGCTACGAACTTCGAAAAATTTGATATCCTTTCGACGAGTCATCAAAAAAATCTGAAAATTTATCACGAAGGAGTTATCGAAGGTTACTAAAAACAGTAAAAAAAAATTGGAAAAACTGAAAAAAAAAATTAAAGTTTCCGATATTTCATTGAATGCCCCAGATATTATTGAGACATGATAGATTCTAAAATATTCTAGCGATATCCGTCCACTCGTCCGCCCGTCCGTTTGTTTGTGGAAAGCACGATTCCCTTCAAACTTAACGAGATACACTCCCAAAGTTTGGTACGAATATGACCTATGCTCATAGGCTGGTTAATCGGAAATGGACCAAATCGGATTAGGGAGAAAATTCCCCTTTCAAAACTAAACCGACCTCATAAAACACAATTTTCTAACAGTTTCTTTTTGTATTATAGCTAAACAAATGAAACATTTTTATGTCAGAAGTGGTTTAAAGTCATTCTCTTGGACCTATTGTATTACAAAATGTCATTTATGTCGGCGGGCCCCATTTGGGGGCATCGATATAAAAAAAGTTTTAAAATTGTATTACTTAAGTGCAAAAATGATAACAAATTAATTTCCTAACATTTATCACGAAGGGGAAGGCTCTCCCCAAAGCCTACCGCCATGGCGCGCCATCCCCTCCCCTATCCCGCAAAAACCCAAAATACGCCCCTGAATTTTTTTATACCCTCCAGCCACAGTATGGGAGTATACTCACTTTGTCATTCCGTGTGTAACATATCGAAATATCGGTCGGTAGTATATACAAAGTATATCGTTAAACTATATTCAATTTGAGCTATCTAAAAAACATTACTTTTCAGGAGAGCAAAAAAACCGTCGCATTCGCGTATTTTTAAACTTTTTGTCGGCCGATCTTTTACAATATTAATTAATAATTACTCTTAAATTTTACACGTGCTTTGTTTGTAAAAATTCGTATTATTCGCTGAGTTACAGCAGATAGCTCAACCCTTTTTATTGGAAATTAATCAACCTAAGCAGATAGCTCATTAAATATAGACTTTAAAGCTTTATAACTTTTTAACGGATTATGATAAAAATGTGAATTTGGTGCCATATTTCTCAGTTTTTAAAGCCCTTCCGTTACAGGTGTTAAAAAATACTTTTTAATTTTTTTTTTTAATCATCGATTTTTTCGCGCTTTATCGCCATTATTTGGAACCTTCATGAAGCTTGCGAAAAATGTCATAACACTTGTGTTTGCTGTACAATCGAATGGACAAATAAAATATGCAAAAAGTTCAACCGATTTTGCTCCGCATCGAAATATGGTTCAAAAACCGCGTTTTTAACCGCGGAAAGGAGTTGAAACTTTCAAAAAAAAAACTGCCATTATTTTTATTGATGGAAACACCGTATAAAAAGTGATAATATAAAAAAAATTAAATTTAAAAGTTTACCCTAGTAAACTAAACTGTAGATAGCTCAAATTTTTATTTATAAAAAAACATGGTTTCACATAGCTCATGCTATTTTTGGAATAAAATAGTCTTAAAATATTTTTTTGTTCTGCAATTAATACCATAAATGACACTTATGCCAGCGAACATTTTGCCATCAAAAACTCATTTTCGTCAACCGAGCAGATAGCTCAAATTGAATATAGTTCCACGATATATAATATTGATCCATGATAGAATCTAAGACATTCTAGCGATGTCCGTCCGTCCGTCTGTAGAAATAACGATGCATTCCAAACCAAAAGAACTAGACCCCTGAAATTGGGCAAGAATATCTCTAATGTTACTGGTAAGGTTAAGTTCGAAGATGGGCAAAATCGGACCAAGGGGAAAAAAGTTCCCCCTTGAAGAACTAAAATGACCCCTGAAAATACAATATTTTTACGAGTTTTTTTTTAATTTTTGCTCAACAAATGTATCATTTGTATGCCATATTATGTTCATAGACCTGCACTTGGACCAAGGGGGTTAGGAAATTCGATTTTGTTCAGGCCGCCCCCATTTGGGGGGTGGTTATAGAAATTAATTAAAAATAACGACAAAAATGTATTATTTATACATAAATATCATAAACAAATAATTTGTTAACATATATAGCGGTGGTAAAGGTGTTCCCCACTGATTCCGCCGACCCCCCCCCCCCCCCGCCAAAACAAAAGACGCCCCTGCGATTTTTTTTTTTTAATTTTAAACGTTTTGGAGGGTATAAAAGATTCGGCACAGCCAAATTTAACACTCTTACTTGTTTTTTTTTTTAATTTTTTTAAAATTTTGGAGGGTACAAATGATTTGGAACAGACGAATTTAACACTCTCACTTGTTTTTATTAGATTTTTTACATTTTTTATTGTGATTTATATCGTTATCGGTCGATCCGAAATCACATAGCCACAACAGGTGAAAACGGTACATATCATTAAAATGTCTTAAAAATTCTTATCACGTGACCGGAGACAGTAGTATATCGTCACCACAAATGCAAAACAACGTAACAACACTTTTTAGAATTTTACAGGAGAAGCAAAAAACGTTATTAAATGAGAAATATTTGCAATATAAATAGGGTTGCCATTTCCATTTTGAGAAAAAGAGGACGCCAACCTCAAAAAAGGAGGACATTTGACCCAAAAAAGAGGACAATTTTTTTTAATAAATTAATTTAAGTAAAGTAAACTGCGCGACACAATATGCAAAAAAAAATGAATTTTTTAAGGAAACAATTTTCATTTCCACTAAAAAAATCACAAAAATACATAAAAGAAAATCTTCCAATTTTATTTCAGAAAGTACCAATTATATTTCAAAAATTTTCAATTTTAAAAAATGTTTAACTATATTTCCAATTATATATGAGAAATATTCATTTTTAATTAAAAAATATTTAATTAATTTAAAAAAATGTCCAATTATAATTCAAAAATTTTAATTGTATATCAGAATTTTCTTTTTGTAATTCAAAATTTTTTAAATGGTTTTCAGAAAATTCCATTTGTATTTTAAACATTTCCATTTCAAAATTTTCTCAATGATTTTAAGAAAATTACTTTTGAATTTAAATAAATTCAATTGGAATTTTAGATAATTCAATTGTATTTCAGAAATGTCCATTTTTATTTAAAAATTATCTAAATGTTCAAATTCTGATTTATTTTTATTAAAAAATAAAAATTGTTGTACTCGACCTTTAAAATATTATATTTTAAATAGGTTTTTTCTAGCTCGAGGTCATTATTTCCTTAACTAATTACAACTATGATATTCTCATATAATAATTTTCAAGAAAATTATTTTTGTTTTAAATTTATTATGTTGGTAATTTTTGCAAGACTTTCTCGACACGTGTTTCGGGATGATGATCGTGACCTTACTACGATGGTACAATTTTCGTCTTCTAATTCCCAATGGAAATAGAGTTGAATATGTATTTTTATTTTAGTTTGATCATAAACGATTGTCATTAAAGATCCTTTGCTACTTGTAGTACAGGGTTTTTATTTTTTGCTAAATAATCTTGACAATGGGATTAGACAAATCCCGAAACACGTGTCGATTAAGTTTTGCAAAAAATGACCAACATAAATAAATTTAAACAGAATGATTTTTTCTTGAAAATTATTATATGAGATTATCATAGTTTTAATGACCTCGAGCTAGAAAAAACCCTACTCAAAATATAATTATCTAAATGCTTTTAAAAAAATTTTATTTGTATATCAAAATTTTCTGCAAAGCATTTGAAAGATTTTGAATAGAAATAGAAATTTTTGAAATATATTTAATTGGAATATTCTGAAAAGCATTTAGACATTTTTGAAATATAAATGGACATTTTTTAAATTTAATTGGAAATTTCTGAAACGGATTTTTCTTAAAAGCATTTATAAATTTTTTAAATACAACTGGAAACTTTTCAAATACAATTGGAAATTTCTGAAATACAAATGGAATTTTTGGAAATTCAAAGGAATTTTCTCAAAATTATTATTTTTTTTTTTAAATTTGTAATGGAAATTTTTGATATACAAATCTTTTTTCGGAGAGCAAACTTTAAGACACACAACAGCTGATAAGAATTGATGCTAACGTAGTTATTTTCGCACTACCTAGAGTGAATTTTTACTCGAAATATAATTAATTTGAAGCGTTTTTTTTAATTTTTGTGCGTTTTGTTCTCAAAAAGTTGACATTACTGCTGATAAGCGAAAATAAGGCGATGAAAATAACTCAAAAGTTTAAAAGTAATAAAAAAAATGTTATCGGGTAAAGTGAAAAAAGTAGGACAACCCCGGACACTTTCTAAAAAAGAAGTAGGACTGCCCCGGACGCCCTAAAAAAGAGGACGGTGTCCGGGGAAAAGAGGACGGATGGCAACCCTAAATATAAAAGACTTTTGTGAAGTGTTAGCTTAAAAAACAGCGATAAATCCATTTCTGAAATAAAAAAGTCGTTTTTGTAAATATTTTTTGAGTTATGTGGGTTACGTCCTTCGTGGAATCGTGTTTTGTAAAACAAAACGACGTAACATCACAAAGTTGAATAAATTGCTAATTTTTGGGAAATAATTCAGCCATTCAGTAAGTATTGGACCGAGAGCCATGAAATTTGTAGTGGTTATAGCTAACGTATTTTCGAGCTTAAGTTTGGAAGTTGGAGTCCAGCGGTTGAACGGGGGAGGCAGCAGAACCCCCCAAAGTAGGGCACCTTTTGTATACGAACACTTAAAACAATTGCCATTTTTTTTTGTTTGTTATCATATTTCTTAAAAAAATATATGCGGACAATGTGCTAGTAGCGGCCTAAAAAACCTCTTAAGTGGGTGCGGTTATCTCTTATACTTTCCGAGATAGAACCATTTTAAAATTTATAATTTAAACATTTTACCGATCCGGCTCCAGTTTTTTGCTAATAGCAAAGCCGCATTTATTCCAATTTATCTTAAACTAATTTCATTTGAAAACTGTACAGATTTCTGATTTAAAAAAAAAAAAAAAAAAACAACAAACCGATATCTTGTTTTAGTCCGAAAATACATTATTTTAAAGTTAAAAATTAAAAAAAATACGTTTTTTTTTACAAGTTTCGTTTAGAACATGTTGATTGTTTCGTTTAGAACATGTTGATTGTTTTAACTAGTTTGAAAGCTCGTGTAGATGAGTTTAAATCAAAAATAAAATTCGAGGTTTAAATATTGCGTCCGCCAGCACCATACAAAATTGGCCTAATTTTGGCTGCCGCCTTTATTTTCTTTATATTAAGGAAAATAACCCATTTTTAAGTTAAATTTAACTAAATTTTATTTATTTTTTAGTGTAGTAGCATCCTTGGGACAGTTAGAGAGATGAGAGTTAATTTTATAAAAATTTCATTTTGTATGGATGCTCCCTTCGGGAGTAACGAGAAGGAGTAGAACTGTTAGGAAAATTATTGGGTTCTAAAAATGAATGGGAGTCAATCTTCCATTGAACTTCTTTAGAAGCGTCCCCGAGGCAATCGTTGGTGCTTTTTTACCCTTTACCGCCACTTTTTTGCCAAAATAATTGCCTAGGAGTCGCTTCTAGAGGGGTGCAATGTAACCAAACCCCCATTCATTTTTACAAGCCAACAAAGATTTAAGCATGACATGATTTCAAAATGTTAGATTTTTTTCCATTCCTTTTTGGTTCTTAAACATTTTAAATGATTTAATACCATATTCGCATTCATTAAAATACATTTTTTGTTTTTCCTATACAATTTATGTGTCAAAATAAAACGCCGTTTAAATTTGACGTCTAACATATGGAGAAAACGAATAAATAAACCAGTTTAAAATATCGTCAATATTTTCAAAAACAAAACTTAAGCATTTGCTTTGCATCTTTCAAAATAAAACTTCGAGATCTTCAAAAATTTTTAAAAAAAACTTTATGCTTAACATTTTTTATATAAAATCTTTCAGATTTTATAAAATACTTAAGGGTTCTTATAAAAGGAAAGGGTTTATCAACATATTTAAAGAATTTTGCTGTAGTAAAGATCCAAAAAAAAAAAGTTTTTGATCTCACTTGGTTAAAAAATATTTAGAACCCGAAGATTTCTTTATAAGAAAACGGGCCCTGTATGATTTTTTTTTGTTAACTTAAAGTTTTACCTCAGAATCAAAGGGTTGGGTTTGGTAAGAAAATTTTGAAGTGTTAACAATTTTTTTAAGTTCTTGAAATTGGTTTTGGTATAGGAAAAATTTTAGGAAGAAACGATACATTTTTAAAAAAATCTGTGTATTCTTAGGAGAAACTTTCCAATTGAACTGGTAAATTACACAGAATTTGAAACAGGATTCGAAAAATCTGCGGATCTTGCTATTTTCATTTACAAAAAAAAAATACCCCACGGAAATTCTGTTGAAAAGACGATATTTTAAAATTCAATTTTTCAAAACTAATTTTAAATAAAAGCTACGTTCTTTATGTCAATTCGATTACCAAAAATTCAAACTATTTTTACTACAACTGGAAAGTTTTGTTAACTTTTTGTATTAAAAATTTACAGCTGTTGTAAAAATAGTAAAAAAAGAGTAGATTGTCGTAACGTAATCGAACGGACCTAATAAATTAAAACAACAAATGTTTGGTTAAAAAAACGACAAATTAAAAAAAAATTATACAATTTTGGAAAAATTTAAAAGATAAATTTTTTGAAAATTTTGTGTAAATTTTAATCAGAAATATTTATTCAATTTGTATGGTGAATGTCTTAAATATTAATGCGATTTCAATATATAAAAATATATTGAAATATATTAATATTTGCTCGATTACATATAAATTGTGTGTGTAACACTGCTGTTACGTTGTTTTGGTTTATGAAATGCATGCATTTGCTGATACGTTTTTTTGTTTATTGTTAATAAATTCGCAATTTTTGAACTTTGACTTCCAAAATTTTCCAGAGACATGTGGTTTAGTCAAATGCATCATAATCAAACAAAAACTCAATTTTGATTTTTTTGTTGTTACGTTGTTTTGCATTTAAGGTGACGATATAAAGCAATTTTCTAAGTCCCCAAAAAAGCGTTTAATTTATGTTAGTAATGTTTTGGAGTAAAAAAAATTATTAAAAATAGTTTGAGAAACAAATTTTTTTGACAATTTTTTTAAAAAAATTTCCAATTTTTGAAGTATATTGTTTTTATATTTGCTAAATAATCTTGACAATGAAAAAAATCGTAGCTTTAATGTGTAAAGGAAACAATGACCTCGATCTAGAAAAACCTACTCAAAGTATAATATTTTAAAGGTCGAATAAAACAATTTTCATTTTTTAAAATTTAATCAGAATTTGAAATTACATAAATATTTTTTGAAAAAGTCCATTATGCCAAAAAAATTTTAATTTTTTTTGCCTTTTTATTTGTAAAATTTTTTTTTTTTTTAAATTTCTAAGTTTTACTGGCACAACGCTATGTTTTTTTGTTTTTATAGTGCTTTTTCGATTCTTTCAGAGCCACACTCAAAGAAAAATACTTCTTCATATTAATGAAACGGTTTTATCACTTGCTATCATCATACACGATAACAAATTTTATTACATTGAAGAAGTTTTTCTTTAATATGAGACATGCCATCAAAATTGAAGTAACATGTGATGACACATTTCATCATGTCATAAAATATGTCTTTTCGAAAATTTTCCGAACACAAAATTTTTTCGTCCCATTGTTTTCTGCATTTTTAAGAAAAATCAGTAAAAATGCTTTTAAAAAAAATAAAATTTGCAAAATTTCCGCAAATAATTTTAAAAATTTTCTTAGTCCGGGACAAAAATTTTTTTTTTGTAATATAATAATTTCATATTATATAGTAATATATTGATGAAAAAACTTCATCGTATTGATGAAAATTAACATCAATACATTGAAATGTTTCATTAATTTTCATCCAATGTTATGCATTATCAATATGTTGAAAAATTGTCATCAATACACAGAAAATAAAGTCGGCAAATTTAAATCAACAAACATCAATTGCAAATCAACCAAACATGATATCAACCAAACATTTAGTAAAAACGGCCGCCTGTTAGTCCATTACACAAAACTTCGATTTTGTTTTCAACAAACTCAGTCAAGTAATTTTATTTCAAAATTCTTTTATCATGTCAACAAAAAGTGTTTGTGTTTGTTGAATTTCTTTGTTAAAAAAAAAATTTCATTTGTCAGATCAACAAATTGTGTCTGTGTTGGTTGAATTTCTTTGTTGAAAAAAATTAAGATTTTTTACTTTTGTCAGATCAACAAATTGTGTTTGTGTTTGTTGAATTTCTTTGTTGAAAAAATCAAAATTCTTTTGTCAACAATCAAAATTTACAAACGTTTGTTGATATTACAAATTTCCGTATAGGAGCACTTTCAGTGAAGAAATACATTGTATTCACATATACGGGGATCAATATAACAATTCGTTTTTTTCTGTGTACGATGACTCTCTGTTTCATTAATTTTGATGACACATTGTTTTTATAATGATGAAACATTTCATCACATTGATGATAATATGTCATCACATTTATGAAAATATGTCATCCGCCCGCTTGTATATTACTACATTTTTGCAAAAAAGAGGAGCGCTAATCACCTGATGTACCACTATCGCGACAATTGCAATCGACTCTACTATAAGGTATTAAATTCACATTAAATTAGTATATCCTTGCTCCATCTTATCCCACTGTGTGCGACAGATTAAATCGCATTTAACTGATATCTTGGTGGTCTGGTATGCGTGAGTAACTAGAAAATGCTTCACAAAGCAACGGAAGGAAACTTTAAAGTGGATTTGTGTTTATTTTTTTGTTCTTCTTTTTTTTTTTGTATTTTACATTTACAAATAAAGTACTTTGTAATTTGCTTGTCTCATGATTTAACCTCGGATTACAGTAGTCATTTCATTCAACATACCGCCAGTTACTCTGTACAAATAGACAAATAATGGCATGTCAGTTAAGTTAGTCAGCCAGCCAGCCAGCCAGTTGGACTATGTTGTAAAAATGTTAATAGTGAATATATACTTTGCTTTATTGTAATCAGATTAACAAAATAACTTGTTGTTGGCTTACACTGAATGTCATTTTTGTAATTCTTTTGCATTCTTTATTTTTAAGTTGAATTTTTTTAAATAATAAAAAATTACAAATTAGAATAATAATGTTAAGATGTTTAAAAAAATATTAACTGGAGTGGAAATGACAAGCTTGAAATACATACATAGAATGTATTTAAATTTTTTTTTGAGAGAGTCTAGGTAATTGTTAGGAGAGAGTTAAAGGTTTTTGTCAGTATGATTGTGACTGGCAATCAAAATTTTGAATTTTTTAAAATTTTAAATTAATTTTTTAAATTTTTTTTTTTTGGCTGAATTGATCAAAGCACTATTTTACTCCTTTTTGATTCCTAATACTTCCTTTTCAAGAATTCAAATTTCAAGAGTCTATGATTATTATTTCAGTAAATATAAAAAGGATCAAAAGTACACATTTTACCTTTTTACAACCCTTAAAAACGAAGTTTCCAAAAACACTTTATCCAGAATGATTTGTTTTCACTAAAGAGTTCTGAATTCCTAATTTCAAGTTTTTGAAACCATTATTTCAGGAAAACGAAAAAGTTACAAAATTTTAGGTTTTTTGGATCATTATTTTAGGAAATATAAAAATTACCAAAAGGACACTTTTTAACACTCAAAATATTTTATAGGTAAAAACAAATAAAAAGCAAATTTACAACAAGTGATAAAACATCTGAAAACCATCCCATAAATTATTCATTTGCTTTAACAAACATCCACATTTATATTTTTCTGTTAATAAAATTTTCTTAAATAAATAATATTGAACATTAAGAAATAACGTCACTTTTATTTTTTTTACCAACAAATTCGGAAAAAATAACCTACGAAAACATTAAAAATTAATGATTGTTGTATTATTTTTACCAACAAATTAAAAAAAAAATCGAAAACATTAAAAATTAATGATTTCGTAGGTTGCCCAGCAAAACTTAGATTACCAAATAAGGTATAAAATAAGGTATAAGTGTAAGTGAGTGTAAGTAGATAAAATATGCTCGTGAGTGTGTGTCGTTAGAAATTTCCTGTCGTGAGCCCATCTCTAGTTTAAACTTATGCATTTTTTTATAAAATAATTATTTTTTATGTTATTGTAATGCATTATGCATCCAATTATAAGTAATGCATTATTTCAAACTTTCAAATAATACATAATGTAACCAAATATAAGTCATCCATGATTTAATGTTTAGAAATAACAAATATGAAATACATTTTCTCCAATAATCATGCATTACGTAGCAAATTATTAGTAATGCATTATTTTTCACTTTGAAATAATACGTTGTGGAGCAAATGTTTGGTAAGACATCCTAAAATAATGCTACAAATAAGGTATATACATTACCTGGTAATGTGTTATATAATCACTACCCATTACCAAAGTTTTGCTGGGTGTTTTTACAATTTTTCTATTGAATTTTATTTTAAAAAACTTTAAACAAAATTTTTGGAGAATCGATCCTGAAATCAAATACATTCTGGCCAGACACTCTACCCATCGTGCCAAAGTCACTTGATACAAACATGTTTTTATATTTCTATAAATAATTTTTTGAATTTTTTGTTTACAAAAAAATAACCAACACAAATAGGTAAAAACTAATGACTAGGGATGAGATTTCCATGCAAATGCATGTTTTTTGTCGATAGTCTTACAACGATACATACCAATTGTCTTTCCGAATCAAGAAATTTGCGTTAAAATGGCATCGATTTGTTTTTGTATATTTTTTCATAATTCAGTGAAAATGCATATTTTTGCATATTTTGATTTTAAACGCATATTTTGCGCATATTTGTAGCTTTAAAGTGCATATTTTGGCATATTTTGGCATATTTAGCATAAATTAGCAAAAACACAAATTGAAATGTATTTTTTCCAAAGACTATTTTAAAAATTTATTTTGAAAATAAGAAAGAAATATATTTTTTTTATTTTTTTTTTACAAATTTTCCTAATTTTTTAAAAAAAGCTTGCTTATATAAAGTTTTAAATGTTACTATTTAAAGTCGGCTTTATTTTTTGCTATTTAAGAAGTTTTTGCGATGATACACATTTTATTTTTTAGTGCATATTTTAAGGTTTTTTAGTGCATGTTTTGATTTTTTTAGTGCATATTTTAAGCGCATATTGTAAATAAGTGATTCTAATTTTTCTGTAAGTAAAATAAGAATCACTTATTTTACTTACAGAACAAAAATAAATGACTTTAACAATTGAATACTAATGAAAGTCTTAATTTTTTTCTGTTGTTATTTTTGAAACAAACAACAGAAATAGTCATTTAAAAAAACTGAACATTGAACAATGATTTTTTTCTTTGAAAAACGACAAAACTTAATATTTTTTAAATAAACTACAAACAGTTAATGACATAAATTTTTGAGTGTAGTTCTTTTTTCAGAATGTTTTTTTTTTCACCGAAAGATTCTACATTAATTTTTTTTTTGTCTAGGATCATTAATTCAGGCTATATAAAAAGGACCGAAGTACACGTTTCCCCCTTTTACTTCCCTAACGACGGACTTTCTAAAACGCACTTATTCCAGATTTTTTTTTTTTTTTACCGAAGGACTCTACTTTCAAAATTTAAAGTTTCAAAATTACAGTTTTTTTTACCAAAGGATCCTACATTCTAAATTTCAAGTTTTTACGATTATTATTTTAGCAAATATAAATAGTACCAAAGGTACACTTTTTACCCCTTGTTCCCTCTTAGAAAGGGAATTCAAAAATGTACTTTTTTCATAATGTGTTTTTTTCACGAAGGATCCTACATTCCAAATCTCAAGTTTCTACAAGCATTATTTCTGAAAATAAAATAAAATCCAAAAGTAAAATTTCCAAAAAGTACTTTTTCCAGATTTTTTTTAACCGAACGATACTACATTCCGAATTTCAATTGGATAGGAACATTATTTCAGAAAATATAAGAAGTACGAAAAGTACAGATTTTACCCCACTTACGACATTTAGAAACGGAATTTCTAAAAATTACTTATTCCAGAATGTTTTTCTTTTTAGCGAAGGATCCAACATTGCAAATTTCAAGTTTCTAAAAAAGTACCAAAAGTACACTTTTTAACCTTTTTTACCACCTTAGAATCAACTTTCGCAAAAAATCCAGCCTTAGTGGATATATCTTCCGGGAGGTGAACCTACATTCCAAGTTTCATGTTTCTGGGACTAAAATATCAGAAAACAAAAAACAATACCATAAGTTCACTTTTTTACCCCTTTTACCCTCTTTGCCGTAGTGGATCTATTTTCCGGGAGGTGAACTTAACGGAAGCCATATTGGCGGTCACTGAAAAGTGAATTTGACTCCAGATAGTCAACAAGATGCTGATTTACCCAGTTCTCCTTCAGAGAGCGTAGAACAAACCGATATCGGGCGATAGTTCTCAGTTTTTGAAGACGAAACATTTTTGGGCATTGGTTGGACGTTGGCCACCTACCAGCAAGAATGTGCAATGAAAAGGTTTGCAATGGACAAGCTAAAGCTGATGGGCACTGCCTTAACATCAGTGCCGGTATGCCATTAGGTTCCGATGACTTGTTTACGATTGAGATCTTTAAGTGCCCTTTTAACTGCACGAGCTCGAAAAAATATATTGGGCATAATACTGGATACTCTTTCAAGTTCTGGCAGTGGTTCATGGCCTTTCGGCATGAACGAATATCTTGCAAATCAGGGAACACTTGGTTATCCTTTATTAGAGTCGGGATTGGAGAACTGGCATTGTCCCTAACTCTCTTTACGAATGACCAAAAGCTCTTGCTACTTCGAGGGGCAGAAAGAACTTTAGCACGAAGACTCTTTTCTTTAATGGCGTTATTAAAATTCAGAAAAGCTTAATTTAATTTAGAATCCCAAGTTCAGAAAACCCAATAGTATTCATGTATATTTATTGGTTAAAAGTTTTAACTTAAAACAACAAAAATTTGGTCATTCATTACAATATTATGATTTTCTTCATTACAATATTATGATTTTCTTTTCATCCATTATCTTCCGTTATCTTCTTGTATAATCAACTTTTTAAAATTCATGAATTTTATTTTTTTTTATGCAAAAACATTGCAAAAGATGCCTAAATGGATTTAACAAATCTTTAAACTGACTTTATACAAAGATTCAATTCAATTAAATTTTTTTCTTTCTTTTTCTTAACAGTTTGGCCGAGTTTGTTATGACTTTATGCACAGAAAAAAAATTGAGTAAATTTTTGATACTATTGAGAAAAAACTTACTCAATTTTTCACCAGTAAACGATTTAAAATTGAGTAAACTTTTAATAAAAATTTATTAAATGTTAAAAAAAAAATTTAGTAAATATTTAATTGACACAATTAAAACTTTACCCAAAATTTTTCGTTTTTTCAATTAATTTTTTAATTGTGTCAAGTAAAAATCTACTTAAAATATATAAATTTATATTTTTTTAAAGTTTAGAGAAGTTTAAATTTTTTTTTCAAACTTTTACCAAATATATTCATGTCTTAAAAACAAAGAACATTTTTATAAAGATGATTTCAAACTTTTATATACATATACAAAACACTATTTACTAAATGAGAATTTTAAAAACTAAGAGAATAAAAACAAAAATTAAAACAACTATTAAATTTTTAATAAATTATTTACTTAATTTTTTTTTTTAAACTTTTGAGTAAAGCTTTCAATTGCGTCTATTAAAAAATTACTCAATTTTTTTTTTTTTGAAATTTGAACAAGTGATTACTCAAAATTTTTTCTTACATATGTTTTTTCTGTGTGTATTTGAATTCTTACAATATTATTTTCTGTTATACGCGTTAAAATTTGTTCTAAAACTATTAACGTCAGTGTGGTTTTCAGATAATTTTTACTTACTTTTATTTAAAATTTTATTCATAAGTTTTACATAACAGAAAATAAGTTTTAACATTATCATAAACAAAAACTATATAAGAAAAAAAAAAGTTTATCTAACAATGAAAATGAAGCCAAAATAGAAAAAAAAGAAAAATTTCAAATGAAATCATAATCATCAGAAAAGTTTGTAATATGGTAAATTGTTAATAGAAAATTATGCGGAAATAGAACCAATGACCAGTTAGAAATGCAGTTATAAAATGCACCAAAGTGTTAGCGAACGTCTTTTTTTATTACTGAAAAAGCTGACATTTATATAAATTTAAAATAAGCGTTAAAAAAAGCTTTTTTAAGAGCTTTTTGTTCAAGTTTTTTCTGATCAAATTTTAAAAGCCAGCCGATGTAGTGAATCCTTTCCAGTTGAAAAAAACTTAATTATTAACTCAATGGCCAATTACTGATGCTTTTTTTCTCCTTCTGAGAATTTAAAAACAATATGAAGATGCCAGCAGGGATTTTCAAGGAATGGGAGTTGTATGTAAGCGGTAGGGTGAAGAACATTTTCCTTTTTTTGATATCGCCTTTAAGGGTCAATATTAACACAAAAAAATATTGGAACTTTTGGGTAATGTCGTTGGGTTCTTTTTTTCTCTAAAAGAAGCGGGAAGCTCCGAAAGGAGTAAAAAAATATTTGAAGACTTTTTTTTGCTAAAAATACTGATAATAATTTACCATCATTACCATGTAATCAATCCTATTGGAAATGATTACTAACTAACAAGTTTTTGCTGGGTCATTTAAATAATATAAATTATATTATTACAAAATCTGTTCACTTTTTTTAAATCTATTGTAATAACTTTTGGTAATAAATTGTAATTGATATTTTTTTGAAATCTCATTTTAACAGATTATAAATTAGTATCATTTGGGAATACTTTCTATTTGTATTGCTAAGTAGACAATGCTAAATTTTAATTTCGAATTATTTACTTTTTTTATATAATTTAAAATTAACAAAGAAATCTAATTACACACACATTATAAATTATAAAAAAAAAAAACAAGTAAAAAAGTTAAATTCAGTCTTGCAGAATATTTGGTCACCCTCCAAAAAATATTAGGAGCAAACAATTTCCGCGAAAAAAAAAATGTTGGTAAAAAAAATATGTTTGTACTTTTTAAATAGCATTTTGTATCCAATTCTACACTCAGAAAATTATGTAAGTTACTACATGTTAGTTATTTGTATATTTTACAGTAGTTAGTTGTTTTCAACTACAAAGTCAGTTGTTTTTGTATGAAAAATATCAAACAACTATTTCTGTTAGTTATTTTAAATCGTTTTTTTGAACAACTAACAAAAAAGTACTGTGATGTAGTAACAGTTATTTAAATTAGTTAATTTTATTTTTTTTATCTGAAAAATTTTCAAAGTTTTTTTTCCAAAAAAAAAAAAAAAAAAAAAAAAATCATTTTTTTATTTTTCACAACTTTTAAAAAAAAAATAAAAAAAAATTGAAAAAATTTGGTCTTCAATTTTTTTTTCTGAAAAATTTTTTGAGAAAAAAAAATTATTTATAGATTTTTTTATTTTTACTACATTTCAGTTGTTTTGACTACAAATGTAAGTAGTTTTTACTACATAAGTCAGTTGTTTTTTTGTCAGTTAAAATAACTAACATTGTTAGTTGATTTAACTGAAAAAGTAGTTGACCCCAAAACAACTAGTTATTTTAACTGACATTTTCAGTTGATTTTACTAACATAATTTTTTGAGTGTATTCATATATGTCAACCACCAGCCGAATTTAAGCATTGCGTATTAAGACGTCCCGTCAAATCTAAACGTTTGAATTTTGTGTGGAAATTCCTTCCGAACGATGGCCACTGAATAGCTAATTGTGGGAAGATTTTTAAAAAAAATTTGCAAGGGCATATTCAGTCGCCTACCAGCGCACACAGGGCCAGCATGATCCAATTCCGGCCAAAAGTCTTTATCGTTGTTGGATCCATCTGAAAATGTGCTTCTAGAGGAATTCGATGTCGCTGATTTTAAAATTTAGCTAAAAATCCAAAAAATCAAAATGGAGGACAATTTTTTTTTAAATTCTCCGATTGAACTCAAATTTTGTTTTAAGCGGGTCTTGGAGTTACTGAATAAGAATTGTTACTCCGAATTAAAAAAAAACAAAATGGCGGAATAAATATGCTTCTTAAAGTTTAAAGAACACAGAAAATAATATAGAGAAAAGCAATTTGAGTAATCACTTGTTTAAATTAAAAAAAAAATTTGAGTAATTTTTTAATTGACGCAATAAAAATATTTACTCAAAAGTTTAAAACAAAATTTGAGTAAATAATTTAATACAAATTTAATATTTTTTTTATTTTTTTTTTATTCTCTTGGTGTTTTGAATTCTCATTTAGTTTATAGTTTTTTGTATATGTAAATGATAGTTTGAAATCATCTTTATAACATTTTCCTCTGTCTTAAAGACATAAGTATATTTGGTAAAGTTTGAAAAAGCAATTTAAAAAAAAAAAAAAAATCTAAACTTTTTAAAAAAATAAATTGATACATTTTGAGTAAATTTTTACTTGACACAATTTAAAAGTTACTTAAAAATATTGAAAAATTTTGAGTAAAGTTTTAATTTTGTGAATTAATAATTTACTCAAATTTTTTATTAAGCATTTAATAATTTTTTATTAAAAGTTTACTCTCAATACTATTAAATCGTTTACTGGTGCAAAATTGAGTAATTTTTTACTCAATAGTATTAAAAATTTACTCAAATTTTTTTTTTATTTTTTTCTGTGAATGATCCAACTTCGGCCAAAAGTCTTTATCGTTTTTGGATCCGGCGGAAAATGTGCTTCTAGAGTATTTCGGGGTCGCTGATTTCAAAATTTAGCTAAAAACTAAAAAAAAAAATCAAAATGGCGCCTCCAATATGGCGGACAATTTTTTTTAATAATTGTCCGATTTAACTCAAATTTTGTTTTAAGGGGGTCTTGGACTTACTGAATTAGAATTACTGGCGTAAAATTTGAAAAACAAAATGGCGGACTAAATATGCTTAGTAAAGTTTGTTACAAGTAATTAAAAAACAGTTATATTCCTTTTCTTTGTTGAAGCTAGCTGAAAGTATGGCCTAGTAAATGGGTTTGTTATCTTAAAATCGAACTGATAAAATTCAACATGGCGGAAACAATATGGCGGCTAGACTTTTTAACTTAGCCTGATCTAACTAAAAATTAGTTTTAAGAGAATTAAGAGTGTCTGAAGTTAAATCTACGCACATAATTTTTATATATATATTTTTTTTTTATTTTTGATATAAATATGGAAATGGTGTAAATGACTTACTTAGTTTCAGAAAAGTGACGACAAATTATTCACTTTTTATACCCTCCAACAACAGTATGGGGGTATACTCACTTTGTCATTCCATTTGTAACGCATCGAAATATCGGTCGGGGACCCCATATATTATTGATCTATGATCGATTCTAAAACTTTTCTAGAATGTCCTTATGTCCGTCCGTCCGTCTGTATAAGACACGATTCAGTCCAAAATAAAAGAGATAGACTCGTTAAGTTTGGTAGGAATTTGTGTTTTGGTCCTAGGCAGGTTAAGTTCGTAAATGGGCAAAATCGGACCAGGGTGAAAAAGTTCCCCTTGAAGAACTTAACTTACCTCTGAAAAACGCCATATTTTCACACGTTTTTTTGTATTTTTGTTAAGCAAATAAAACAATTTGATGTCAGAAAAAGTTCTAGGTCCTGCACTTGGACTTAGGAAATAAAAAAGAATCGTTTTTTTTTGGCCCGGGCCCCTTTTGTGGGCGTGGATATTAAAAACGTTTTTAAATAATGATAAAATTGTATTACTTAAGCTCAAAAAGCATACTAAATGAATTTTTGAACATTTACCGCATGGGTTTATGTGTCCCCCAATGACCCCTACTGGCGCCCCCCCCCCCTCCCCCACCCAATAAAAAACGTCCCTGAAATTTTTTTATATATGTTGGAGGGTATTATAGATTCGGCACAGCCGAATTTAACACTCTCACTTGTTTTTCTTTATTTTGAAAATTCAATAAAAAATCTTTGAATTTAATTGGAAATGGTGTAACTGATATTTTCCATAATTCTACAAAAAAAACTAGAAATGCAGATAATTTTTTTCCTACACTTAAGGCACTCTCTGACGATAAAAAAAACTAATCAAGCCATAAAACATTATTTTGGGTTAAATTATTTTTTTTTTTAAACTAATCTCGAACCACTGAATATATAGCTGTAATTTCGCCATTTATCATTTCGAGCAAGTTTGGGCAACTTTTTTCGAAAGATATGGATCCATTCTATATAACAAAAAATATAGACTGATTGTATCGAACTGAGGATCGCTGAGGATTTTTTCGGCGCGAAGTAAAAACATAGTTATTTTCACAAAAACGCGAATTGCTGTCAGGAAAATGAGTTATATATTTCCTTATTATTTTCGTTACAAAGGCTAATATATAAGGGTGAAACCTGGAAATCAAAAGTTGATCATTAGCAATAGAAATGTGTAAAAAAAAATAAAAAAGTATCTCCACTTACAAATTTTTTTTTCAACTTTTTTTGCTTTGAAGACTTGTCAAAGGAAATGGTGTAGTTGGATCATAAAGATAAGGTCAGGAAAACAGCTCCTATATATGTCCAACAAATTGGTATAGATATTTTTTGAGAAATTAAATATAAGGAATTATTTTTAAATTATTGTTTCTGTAAAGACAGTAGAGCTCAGGCTCTAATTATAATTATGTATTATAATTTTTTGATTTGTTATATATGGTTTTGAATTGAGAAAAGTGAAAAAGAAAAATTTTAATTTTTCTAAAAATTTAAGACATCCTGGTTTGTTTCTTACTAGTTTCATATTATCCAGTTATAATAATCTTCAGAAAAATAATCTTATAATAATCTTCAGAATAACGACTTTAAGTCGCCCTATGTGGCAATAATTAGTATCTTTGGAAATATGGCAACACCTAACATTTGTGTCTAAAATATAGACCATGTCTGGAAATGTTTGCAAAATAAGTAATTAGATCAGAATTGATGAAGGAGAGGAAGAAGAATAGTGATTACTAAAAATTGAGTTCGTTTACACAAATTACAATAACAACTCTTCTGTTAGAAAAAACAACAGCAACAACCAAACTCGAATTGAAAAAATCAGATTTAGTTGATACTTGCTTAACAGCCTACTTGGCGTATCGGTCTAGAGGTATTGTACATTACAAGCAGTTAATAGCAAAGTATTACAGATGATGGGTTCAATCCTTGTAGGCTGCGATCTGTTAATAATTTTCACATATAGAGTTCTAGTGACTATTAACTGAATAAATTTGACATTAAAAGTTTTTCTGAAGATTATTATAACTGGATAATATGAAACTAACCAGGATGTCTTAAATTTTTAGAAAAATTAAAATTTTTCTTTCACACTTTTCTCAATTCAAACCATATATAATAAATATAAGGACTTTTGGCCGGGAATTAATCTTGGCTGGCCCTGTGTGCAGCGGTCCAAATTTTAAAAATAATATGTTTTCGACCAAAACTCATGTCCAAATTTTTCGACCAAAACAGGTTAAAAAAAAATTGGGAGTTTTTGCGTACTTTATAAAACAAATATTTAAAAAATTCCAAAATAACGATTTTGGTCCACTGATGCAGATTTTTAAACAAAAAAATTATTTTTTAATTTGTTTTAATTAAAGATGTTAATTTGTTTTAAGAAAATAATCACCTTTAAATTTCACTGCCGACATCTATTAATATTATTTACCTCAGTATATGATTTAATTTTTCAGTTATTCCAAACGCATTTGAGTAAAAATTAAAAATTGGTCATAAAAAATAACTCTAGCTAACCCCTTGTGGGTTTGGCTCTACTTTAATTTTTTTTTTTGGATACGGCATCATGTTGTGTAGTGTAATGCGTGAACAACAAAATACCAAATTTAAAGCGTATAATAAATTTGTTTAAAAAAATTATAAAATTTTTAATATTTAGATATATCCTTTATATCTTTCACAAAAAAAAAAAAAAAAATAGCATCATGCATATTGGACATTGGCTTATCTGACACATAACATCATCAATTAATGTTAAAATCATTTGAGGACATGTTATAGTGTCAACAACATTAAACAAAATGTGACATAGAAATACGTTACCAAAAAAAATACATTGTTAAACATTTTAAAAATTATATATAAAAAAAAATATATAAAAATATGAAATATGCTAGAAATATATCGACGGCAAATATACAAAACTTTCTATCTTCAATATTTCCGAAAGAGAGTTTTCGATAGAAGTGTGTTCACTGAATTAGTAGTCATCTATCAAATTAATTTTTAACTGAAATATTATTTCAAAAACAATTGTTTTAATTTATATTGTTGAAAAAATATTAATATTAACTAGGAATGTGATTGCCAAGCCAATGCATGTTTTTTGTAGATAGTCTAATAACGATATAGACTAGACAGTCTAATAACGATATAGACTAGACATGTGACTCACGCAGTAATGCAGAAACACGTGAATCACCATGTCTAATATAGACCAATTATCTTTACGAATCAAGAAATTTGCATTTTAACGCAATCGATTTGTTGTTGCATATTTTTGCATATTTCGGTGAAAGTGCATGTTTTTGTATATTTGGGGTTTAAATGCATATTTTGGGCATACTTCCAACTTGTAAGTGCATTTAAATTACTATTTAAAAACTATTTTAAATTTTAAAAATAATTTTAAAAATAAGAAAAATATATCGAGGGCCTATATTCAAAACCCTCTATCTTCCATTTTCACGAAAATGACTTTTTGATGGCAAAATATTCAGTAAAACGGCCCTCATTTATGGTGTAAAATTCAGAACAAAAATATTTTTTTTTTCTATTTTATTTGCATTTTTGGTTTTCTCTATCTCTTACACAATTAATTTTTCTGAATGCAAAACCCTCTATCTTTTCCAACAATTAATTTATAAATATTTTTTTTAAATAATTTCATCATGCATTACATGTTTTAATACTAATTTTTGCATGCTGAACATGAATTTGCCAACAAAATTCCAGAATCAAGATTTTGGTCCAGTGATGCTAATTTTTTTTCAAAATTCTTGTTTTACTTTTTTGAAAAATATCGCTCGAAATTTGGATGTCTTGTGTACATTATGAAACAAAAAATTTTAATCTCAAAAATAGCGATGCTGATCAGCATCTGTGGACCAAAATCGCGTTTTTAATTTTTTACTATTTTTTACATAACATACTCAACAGTTTGTCATCTTTTAAGATGAATTCGGTAAAAAAATATTTTTTGTCTCAAAAATAAGCAGCTGTGGACCAAAACCGCGATTTCGGAATTCTTTATAAGCCGTTATTATTAATAAATCACGTTAAAAATTTACCGATGTCGTAAATGAAATCATAATAATTCATTTTTATTAAAATGCAAAACCCTCTATCTGATCATTTTCATTCATGTACTTAATATTTTTAAGAAACAATCCCCTCTATCTATCCCCTAAAACCCCCAATAGTGCAAAATTTTGAAAACGAATCATATGTGAGATTCAGTAGTTGATTTAAAAAAATATTGTAGAATATCGAATTTAAATTACTCTAATAATACGCGAAATAAACAGTTTTTTGGCTCTCCTGAAAAGTTGTGTTTTTTAAGATAGAGAGTTTTGAATATAGGCCCTCGATATTATTTTTTCTTTATAATTTTTTTATAGATTGTCGTAATTTCTAAAAAAAAAATGCTTACCTAAAGTTTTAAGTGTTACTATGTAAAATCGACGTTATTGTTTGCTTTTTAAAAAGTTTTGATATAGCATCATGGTACAATAATACCAGGTAGTATTATTAGAATTTGTTGTCAATAACGTCCACCTATTAATTTCAAATTTTAAAAGTAAAAATTCAAATAAATAAAAAAATCAAAACAAAAAAAAATATAAACAACAAAATAAACAAGAAATCCCAGCAGACAATTAGAAAATATATTCCAAAAAGTGGTTATGTTTATGCCTATATACAAAACTTTAAACCACGGTTTTAAACAAATCGGTTAATATTCACAATACGAACACAGTTTTTGCAACAATAGCCATTTTTCTCCAAGAAAAGCGATTGGAAATCTTCTTCTTATTTCTTTGTTTGTTGGGTTGCTTTATTATTTGGATTTGTTGAAGTCAAGGGGTTTTATGTTTGTTTACATATTTTTGATTACTTTTTCTAATGATAGTACCGTTATAGTTTTACAATGATATAGCATAGAATCTATTTTTTAGTGAACATTTTTAGGTTTTTTAGTACATATTTTGAATTTTTTTAGAGCACTTTTTAAGCGCATATTTTAGTAATGACTCTTAGAATGACCTAAAAATAACAGTTCTTTTTGATCTCCTAAAAGATTTTAATTATGAAGATAGCAAGTTTTGAATATTCGCCCTTAATATGTTTAACAAATTTGTATTAAATTTAAATATGTGCTGGAGAAATTTGTAAGCACTTAATTTTTACATAAACTTTATTGACAAACTAACAGGCGGGGTATTACTAATCACTAACCAGCACAAATTTTGCTGAACTGGCAGAAGCTTTTGGAAAGGAAACTCGAGTCAAGGAGCGCATCCAAACCTGCTGAATTCATGCATGATTCTCTAAGGCGATGTCACACTTTAGAGCTCTAGTTGGATACACCGAAAAAGCACTCTCGCGATGCACTGAAATCATGTGTCTTTAGAGCGCTGATTAAAGCGCTATAAAGATGCAGTGAATTCATGTATCTTTTTAGAGCTGATGTAAGCAGAATAAAGATGAATGAACACATTTGACTATTTCTGAAAAGAATTTAGAAAATTTAGAAATAAAAATGGACACTGAAATACAATTCGAAATTTCTAAAATATACATGGATTTATTTTTAAATTAAAAAAAAAAATTCCTAATAGCAATTATAAAATATTTAAATGGAAATTTAGAAAAGCATTTAGAAAATTTTGGAAATAAAAATTTAAATTTCTTGAATACAATTAGAAATTTCTTGAACATATGTAAATAGAAATTTCTCTAATATAATGGAAATTTCTTTTATATAAATATAAATTTCTGAAATATAATTGGAAATTTATTTATTCTTTGAAATAACAAATAAGCATTTGTTGTTTTTTGGGTTGGCCTATTCATCATCATTCAAAATGTGTTAAAGATGTTATGATTGAAGCACTCTTTGCAGCGATGATTAATGCGCAATAATGATGCAGTCAAATCACGTGTCTTTGTCCAAAATACATGCTTTTTATTCAAAAAGTGTTAAAATTATTAAAAAGGAAAGCAAGTGTGAAATTTTATCAAAAAATAATTTTATATTATAAGTTTTATATAAAAAATCTTAAGAAAAAATTAAAAATTTTATCCCTTACTTTTACTGCATCCTCAAGAGCGCTCTTTGAATGCGCTTCGGTATGCTATAAAAAGATGCTGTGTCGCCAAAATCTCGATTTGTTTTTGCTGGGTAGGGAAACCAAAAACAAGCAATAAGAGCATCGTTTTAAGCTCTTAAAAAAAGCCGGAAAAAACATCAAAATAAGCAGTAAAAATTAAAAAAAAAAACTCTTTCCTTTAGTAGATTTTTATCAAAAACGAAAAAGAAAGAAAAAAGAGAATTTAATTAAATTGACATTCAATATTTTTTTTTATAATCCTCGAAAGTTTTTTTTTTTTAAAATTATAAATATAAATAGTATTTTTGTTTACCTTTAAATTATTAAAAAAATAAAATAAGCTAATAATTCAAAAATAAGCAGAAAAAAGCTGTAAAAAAACAAAAATAAGCAAAAAAAAAAAAATAGATGAAAAAACAAAAAAAAAAAGCCAATTAACGAAAAATAACCAAAAATAAGCAGTTATTACCAAAATAAGCAAAAAAATCTTTAACAAATGTAACTTATTTTCTTTAGTTTTTCATGATCAGAATTTGTGTTTAATCTAAATTGATTTATCTTTTGAAATAAAAAAGAAGCATTTGCTTTTTTTTGGTTGGCCTACTAATCACATTGATATATCGATCATATTGATATAAAAAACGTCTTTAACCCAGATACAGGAGCACAGTTCTGTAACCCCCAAAGGGTTTTGAAAACAAAGCCAGAGTTCTTTTTTATTTTTATTTTTCAATTTCAAAATTAACTTTGCTTTCAGAAACATGAAAAAAAAATCTCAGAAATAAATAATTTCCCAAAATTCGTTCTCCCCTATTATTACAACTAAACAATTAACAAAAATTGTCAAAGATATTTTTTGTTATTTAATAAAAGGTTTCTAATTTGTTATGCACTTAAAAAAAACCCTTGATAAATGACAAGAAAAGCTTGCTATTTTTATATTTTGCTACCTCCTATTTCACGAGAATTTCTAGTAACTTTACAAGCTTTTTACCAATAATTTTGAAAATTTACAACTTCTTTACCAAAAAAATTTAAATTTTACAACTTTTTTTACGCGATAAAATTTACAAGGATTCTCGTGACATTACTAGATTTTTTGCTATTTTCGAGAATTCCTAGTAAACATTACGAGTTTCTTCTAAAAAATTGTAAATTTACAACTTTTTTGGTGCACAAGGAATTGTCGTGAGTTTACTAGATTTTTTTTGTAAAATTTTCTTGGAAACTTGTAAAATTACAAAAAAATTGTAAAATTGCAAAAAATATATAATTTCAATTGAAATTTGTTGGTTTAAAAACAAGGAAAACTGTGAAATATTTGTAAAATGGGATTATGAGACTTTTCCTAGTAATTCGACATGTTTTTTTTGTATGTATGATTGTAAAATTTTTACAAAAAAGCTGTAAAATTTCCAACATAATTAATTTTATGAAATTCCAATTTTGATGTGTAAAATCATTTACATAAAGTTTTCATTTAATTTATTTAAGCACTCTCATTAGGCAGATTCAAATTTCTAATTACCCATGAATGGAAAATAAAAAATAATAAGCACCCTTCAACAACAAGAGATACTACTCGCCACACTGACATCAAAAATACAGTTGCCACAACCGTTAATTATTTCAACATCATCTTGTGGTTGTTCCATCTGGTCACTCGGTGGTTAAAACTACAATTCGGTTGTCACAACCGTATTGCGTATTGAGGTTGCGACAGCCGCATAACCGATTACGATAACCTCAAAAACGAGGTTGAAGTACTTACGGTTGAGGCAACTGGATTTACACAACCGATTTTATTCCAATAATTTTCAACGTTTTTGTTCTCCATTTGCAAAAACAACTGTATGGAGTCGACGTTTGTTTTTGTGAACCACACTAACCCAATTCAAATCTATAGGGGGTTGAGTAGTTTTACAGGTTAAAATTATTTAAATTATGTGGTGGCATTTTAAAACCAGCATATATTTTAATGCACTTGGTTATTAATTAATTTTTACCTGTAGTAATCACAGATTCATTTTATGATATTTTTTAATTGTGAACCGGCTGATACTCTTATGTGCATTACAATAAATGTTTTATTACATGAAAAATGGGTTTGTTTTGTGCATGCCACGACATGCCTTTATTAAATACATTAAAAATCCACAGGCGTAGAGGGCAAAAAATTGCTGTTTATAGAAAACATTTTCAGAAGTTTTCTACAGCAAAAACTTTATTGAAAAAATTGCTAAACATTTTCTATAAAAAATTTTCTATAGAAAAATATTGTAAAAAATTTTTATACAAAAATTTGAAGCAAATTTTTTATACAAATATTTGTTGTTTTAAAGAAAAATATTTCACAAAATTTTTTTTAAACAAAAATATATTACAAATATTTTGTAGAAAAATTTTTTACAAAGTTTTTATTCAAAAATTTTTTACAAATTTTTTATAGACAATTTTGTGACTAATTTTTTATAGAAAAATTTGTTACTAATTTTTTACAGAAAAATTTGTTACAAATTTTGTATCGAAAAATTTGTTACTAATCTTATATCAAAAAATTTGTTGCTAATTTTAGAGCGAAAAATTTGTTACACATTTTTTATACAAAAAATTTTTACGAATTTTTTATACAAAAATTTGTTATAATTTTTTTTTTTTGTTTTAAAAATTTTTCATACAAATTTTTTTATACAAAAATTTGTTATACATTTTTTATACAAAAATGTCTTATAATTTTTTTATACTTATTTTTAATACAAAAATTTAAATTTTTTTTATACAAAAATTGTTTAAAAAATTTTTATACAAAAATTGTTTACAAATTTTTTATACAAAAATTTGTTGTACATTTTTTATACAAAAATTTGTTATAAATTTTTTATACAAAAATTTGCTATAAGTTTTTTATACACAAATTTGTTATAAATTTTTTATACAAAAATTTTTTATAAATTGTTTATACAAAAATTTGTTATAATTTTTGTATAGAAAAATTTGTTACAAAATTTTTATACAAAAATTTGTTACAAACTTTTTATACAAAAATTTGTTACAAATTTTTTATACGAAAATTTGTTACAAATTTTTAATGCAAAAATAAATTTTACATAAATTTATTCATAAATTTTTTATACAAAAATATGTTATAAATTTTTTATACAAAAATTTGTTATGCATTTTTTATACAAAAATTTGTTATACATTTTTTATACAAAAATTTGTTATACATTTTTATTCAAAAATTTGTTATATATTTTTTATACAAAAATTTGTTTTTTATACACAAATTTGTTACAAATTTTTTATACAAAAATTTGTTATAAATTCATTGTACAAAAATTTGTTTCAAATTTTTTATACAAAAATTTGTTACAATTTTTTTTTAAAAATTTTTTATACAAAAATTTGTTACAAATTTTTTATACAAACTTTTTATACAAAAATTTTTTAAAATTTTTTTATAAAAAAATTTGTTACAAAATTTTTATACAAAAATTTGTTATAAATTGATTATACAAAATTTTGTTATAATTTTTTATATTAATTTTTTATACAAAAATTTTACAAATTTTTTATACAAAAATTTTTTACAAATTCTTTATACAAAAATTTGTTATAAATTGTTTATACAAAAATTTGTTACAAATATTTTTTTATATTTATTTTTATATCAATTTTATACTAATTTTTAATACAAAAATTTTACAAGTTTTTTATGCAAAAATTGTTTACAAATTCTTTTTACAAAATTTTTTTACAAATTTTTTATACAAAAATTTTTTATAAATTGTTTATACAAAAATTTGTTATATATATTTTATACAAACATTTTTTATAAATTGTTTATACAAAAATTTGTTATGATTTTTTAATACAAACTTTTTATACAAAAATTTGTTACAAAATTTTTATACAAAAATTTGTTACAAAATTTTTATACAAAAATTTGTTACAAACTTTTCATACAAAAATTTGTTACAATTTTGTTTATACAAAAACTTGTTACATAATTTTTATACAAAAATTTTACATAAATTTTTTAAAAAAAATTTGTTTTTTTGTATAAAAAAATTTTTATACAAAAATTTGTTTTTTTGTATAAATTTTATTAATTATATTTACAATTTTTTTTTACAAATTTTTTATACAAAAATTTTTTATAAATTGTTTATACAAAAATTTGTTATTTATATTTTATACAAACATTTTTTACAAATTGTTTATACAAAAATATATTATGATTTTTTAATACAAAATTTTTATACAAAAATTTGTTACAAAATTTTTATACAAAAATTTGTTACAAACTTTTCATACAAAAATTTGTTTATATTTGTTTATAATTTTTTTTATACAAAAACTTTGTTACATAATTTTTATACAAAAATTTTACATAAATTTTTTAAACAAAAATTTGTTTTTTTGTGTAAAAAAATTTTTATACAAAAATTTGTTTTTTTGTATAAAAAATTTTTTATACAAAAATTTGTTATACATTTTTTACACAAAAATTTGTTATACATTTTTTATACAAAAGTTTGTTATACATTTTTTATACAAAAATTTGTTGTAAATCTTTTATACAAAAATTTGTTATAAATTTTTTATAAAAAAATTTATACAAAAATTTGTTACAAATTTTTTATAAAAAAATTTATAAAAAATTTGTTAGAAATTTTTTATGCAAAAATTTGTTTATACAAAAGCTTGTTACAAATTTTTTATACAAAAGATTGTTACAAATTCTTTATACAAAAATTTGTTACAAATTTTTTTTAAAAAAATTTGTTATGAATTTTTTACACTAAAATTTCTTACAATTTTTATCTACTAATTTTTAGTACAAAAATTTTACAAATTTTATATACAAAAATTTGTTATACATTTTGCATGCAAAAATTTTTTATAAATTGTGTATACAAAAATTTTTTATAATTTTTTATACAAAAATTTGTTACAAGCCTTTTATACAAAAATTTATAAAAAAAATCTTATACAAAAATTTGTCATAAATTTTTTATACAAAAATTTGTTATAAATATTTTATAAAATTTGTTATAATTTTTTATACAAAAATTTGTTATAATATTTTTATACAAAAATTTGTTATAATTTTTTTATACAAATTTTGTACAAAAATTTGTTACAATTTTTTTATACAAACTTTTAATACAAAAATTTGTTACAATTTTTTTATACAAAAATTTGTTACAATTTTTTTATACAAAAATTAGCTACAAAATTTTTATAAAAAAATTTTACATAAATTTTTTATACAAAAATTTTATATAAATTTTTTATACAAAAATTTGTTATACATTTTTTGTACAAAAATTAGTTATGCATTTTTTGTACAAAAATTTGTTATACATTTTTTATACAAAAATTTGTTATACATGTTTTAACAACAATTTGTTTAAAATTTTTTATACAAAAATTTGTTAAAATTTTTTATAGAAAAATATGTTATAAATTCATTTTGCAAAAATTTGTTAAAAATATTTTTATACAAAAATTTTTTACAAATTTTTTATTATAAATTTCTTATACAAAAATTTGTGTATACAAAATTTGTAACAAATTTGTTATAAAAAATTTGTATCAAATTTTTGTATATAATATTTAACACAAATTTTTGTATAAAATATTAAAACAAATTTTTGTATAAGAAATTTATAACAAATGGTTGTATAAAAAATTTGTAACAAATATTTGTTCAAAAAATTTGTAAGAAATTTTTGTTCAAAAAATTTGTAACAAATTTTTGTTCAAAAAATTTGTAACAAATTTTTGTATAAAAAAATTTGTAACAAATTTTTGTATTAAAAGATATAAAAAAATTGTAACAAATTTTTGTGTAAAAATTTATTCACAAAAATTTGTATAAAATATTTTGTAGCAAATTTTTGTATAAAAAATTTGTAACAAATTTTTGTATAAAAAATTTTTAGAGAATGTTTGTATAAAAAATTTGTAACAAATTTTTGTATAAAAAAATTGTAATAATTTTTTGTATAAAAAATTTGTAACAAATCAAATTTTTGTATAAAAAATTTGTAACAAATCAAATTTTTGTATAAAAAATTTCTAACACATTTTTGTATAAAAAAATTGTTTTTATACAAAAACTTGTAAAAACTTTTTTATATAAAAATTTGTAAGAAATTTTTCTACAGAAAATTTATAAGAAATTTTTGAAAATTTGTATCAAACTTTTGTATAAATAATTAACAACAAATTTTTACATAAAAAATTTGTAACAAATTGTTGTATAAAAAATTTGTAACAAGAAAATTTGTAACAATTTTTTTATAGAAAATTTTTAGCAATTTTTTCAATAAAAAATTTACAATAAAGTTTTTGCTGTAGAAAATTTCTGAAAATTTTTTCTATAAAAATTTGTAACAAATTTTTTACAAGAAAATTTGTAAAAAAATTTTATACAAAAATTTGTTACAAAATTTTTTATTAAAAAATTTGTTACAATTTTTTTTATTCAAAAATTTGTTACAAATTTTCTGTAAAAAAATTAGTTTCAAATTTCTATAAAAAAAAATTTTCTAGAAAAAAGTTTTTTATAGAAAAAATTTAAAAATTGCTAAAAACTCGTTTTGGATTTTTTTTTAAATAATTAGTTTTCCTAAATTTTCCCAAACTAATTAAATCATTTTCCCATTTTATTTACTTCATTAAAATTCATTTGTTTTATATATCCTTAAAGGAAGTTTTCCTTAATATAAACATTGTCAATATTATTGTTATTCTTGTATAAAATTTTTTAATTGTATTAATGCATGTTAATTAATGCATGAAGACATAATTTCATGATTGACTTAATGTTGTTTTAACTTTGCCACCTCATTGTGTCAATACAAATACCCCATTGTATTGACCCCTACTCATGCATAAACTAAGTAACGCTATTTTTGGGCGTTAAAACACATAATCATGATGACAAGTGTGAACATTCTCATAATCACTGACCGAATTATAAATAAACAAACGAAACAAAAGCCGGGTAGAAATTTAAAATTTTAAGCACATTAAAATTACAACAGTACGTTTTGTTGGTCGAAAATGTACACACACATACACTTACATTGAATCAGACACAAACACACCAACACTTTAACACATATTTATCTATTAAAATCATTAATACTTATACATACTTAGAAGCACACGCACATTTATTCGCTACGCTCACGTACAGATGGAAATGAACATGTTTTAACGGAAAACATAATTTACCATAATTTCCATGAGAATTAAAAAAAAGGAATTGAAAATTTTTTTTATAAAAAACGGAAGGTTGATAAACTATGATTGTGTCTATGTGTGTAAACAAACACACATACACACTAACTTTTACAAAGGCTCACGTATTAAATAGCAACATTGCAAACAAATGAACAATTCACAGAATTTGCTGTAGTAGTGTTTTACATATTAAGTACTTTTTTTTTATAAATAATACAACTATATACAATTAAAAAATAAAATTAAATATTAAAACACTTTAACATTTAATTCCTTTAATTTGGTTACAGTTGTGTTAATGAAAATAGAGAAAGAACACTAGTACATACTGTTGACTCTCCCCCTTATAAAATTGCTGACATTTTCAAAATTTTTCAAAATGTCCCCAATCACATGTCAGAAGTTCGTCAGTTTGAATAATTGTTGTTGGTGGCCACCGATACTGATGGGCTCTGCTGACCAACTGCTGACATGTCTTCATACATTTGGAAAAATTGTATGAAGATGTCACCAATTTCATAAAGGGAGTGTCAGCAGTATGTCAGCGGTGATTTTATTTTGCCAACTGGGTAGTTCTACTTGATATACTACAAGTACACTCAGGCGTGGATACAGGGGGATGCGATTTCTACCCCCATAACGATTTAAAATAAAAGAAATTAAGGAAAAAAAGAAAGAAATGGAAAGGGATGGGAAGGGAAGGGAAAAAAGGGGGGAAAAAGAAAGAGAAAGGGGAAGAAATAATATTAACGTAATTAATTTAACAATGAATTCGTAACATCTTAAAAAATCCTTCGTAGCGAGTTTAGACCTAAAAACTCTTTTGACTTTTTCAAAATAATTTTGTGCTTTTTTATAACCAGCGTTCATTATATTTAACGAAAAATATTTTAAACGTTCGTTATAAAAGGTAATTAATGTTCAAGTACGGGTAGTTCGTTATATCGAGAGTAAAAATTTTTAAACGTTCCTTAATAACACTGTGCAACAAGAAAAATTAGCCTCAATGGCTTCAACGCCATATGAAAGTAGACCATCAAATAGACAAAATCACTTAAGGCTTTTGCAAAGTCTTCCTTTTATATAGCCTACTGAAGTTTTTATTATACCCTACACCACTCTGTGGTACAGGGTATAATGAGTTTGTGCTGATGTTTGTAACTACCCGAAATATTGGTCCTAGACCTACCTTCAAGTATACACCCAGAAAAGTTTTACAGTAACTATTTACGGTTATTCAAAAAGTTTTTAGTTAAAGTTGTTTTGAACGTTTTATCGTTTGTTTTTCAAGGAAAATAAAATATTGAATGATTTATACAGTTGTAAAAACAATAAACTACAAAAGTTACGGAAAAATATTTTTATCAGTTAAATTATTTGTGACTGATTATTCCGTAAAATTTTTCAGAAGTACGGTTTTTGTAGTTTGTTGTTCAAAAAATTTTATTTTTACTTCACAAAATAAAAAAATGTAAATAGTTAAAATAACTGAAACATCGTTTGTTTTTACGGAATATCTAGTCATTTATTAACGTTTGAAAATAACTGAAAAATTATGTTGTTTCAAATGAATATAAGGAGTCCGTTTTTTAAAAGTAAAAACGATTGTTTTAAACGTTTTTTCGGTTCAATTTACTTACAAAATATTTTGAGTGTACCGATCGACTCAGAATTACTTTTTGAGTCGATTTAGCGATGTCCGTCAATCTGTCCGTCCGTCCGTCTGTCCATCTATCGGTTTAAGCACGATACAGGTCGCAATTTGCAATCAATTGATTTGAAATTTGAAACTTAAGCATCTTTTGGCCCAAGGACGAAGCCTATTGAAATTGAAGAAAATCGGTCCATGTTAAGACCTAGCCCCCATACAAACGCCCCCTTTGTATTCGACTTAAACGACTCGAATAACCGTATTATAATAGATATCGCTTTGCAATTTAGCAGGTAACCAAATTTTGTAAGCTGGAATCATCATTCTAAATTTCAAAGGAATCGGGTCAGTTCTTCTGGTAGTCCCCATACAAACCACTCTCCCGATATTCACATAATTCCCTCAAAATTTATAAAAATAGAAATTTTTGATAAAAATTTAATTTTTAGTTGTTAAACGTGTACTTTAGTAACCTAATCAAATCTGAATATAATTGGACCATTTTTGGACTTAGTCCCCCAAATAAAAATTTCGACCGATTTTCAGTTAAATCGGTCTATTGACAAAAAAATACACCAATTCCACTAAAATTTTATCTGTGTGTGTTTTCTACACTCTTACAAAAGACAGATCCAATCGGTCCATGTTTAGACTTGGGACCCATTTTCCGGAAAACACTGGTGTGTCGGTCGGTCTTGACCGACTATAACTTTCTCACTTGTTTTTTTTTATCAAAGGCGTTTGGAAAACGCCAAAAAACTATAAGAAAAACACATTTGACCTTTTAAATATTGTTTAATGTCTTCGGTGAAATTGTACGGCGGTTTTTTCTTAGAACATATTTACACTCTTACTGCAATTTTAAGGGGTCATTTTAGTTCTTTTTCAAATACTGATATCAGAAGTCTAATAAAACGTCCGTTTAAAGGGTTAAAATGTTGTACAAATATTTTCCTCATAAAAATTTCACTAGGGATTGTCAAAGGTTAAATGTTTGAGTGACAAACCATTTTTTGAAGCTCATATGTGTTTTTATTATAGTTTTTTTTTTACGTTTTCCAAACGCCTTTGAAAAAAAATTATCCGAACTCACTTTGCGAAACCTTATGGTGATTTTGTCTATTTGATGGTCTACTTTCGTACGGCGTTGAAGCAAATAATGCTAAAAGCGATGACCCAAAATTTGCTGCACAGTGTAATTTGTGTAAGGTCGCGTCCCAGTCGCATCAAGATTTTTTATTGAAAGTGTAGTGATTGCTAGGGAAACCATGGCCAGATATAAATCCATGGTATTTTTTTTAAGGAAAATATTTCTTTTTCTTTATTAAATAAAATAAATATCGTGCCAGTTTTTTCTTTTTTTTGAGCCTTCGGATTTCCTTTATTGCCCTTTGTAAGACAATACCACCCATCTAGTTGTTGTTATTTGATTAAAAAGGACAGAACTTATTCAAATAACATCAAGATGAATGAAGAAAGCATAAAAGAGTGCAATATAATAATAACACTGTGCAACAAATTTGAAGTCTTCGAGTGTATCTTGAATGGGACCGAAAACAAATAAAAGTATACCAATAGAAAACCAAAACCCCCGAAGGGATTTGAAAACTTAGCTCGAGTTCCTTTTTTATAGCCCACTGAAATTTTGAATTTTTTACAAAGGCGTTTGGAATAAGTCCAAAAAGAAATATTAAATCTAATTTTGATGCAGATAATATTCAAAGATATATTCAGTGAAATTTTAAGTAATTTGCACTTTTCGCACGAAGTTTTTATCTTCGACAACCTCTAGTGAAATTTGATGCAAACAATTTTTTTAGAACATTTTAACCCTTTAAAGAAATGGTTCCCAACCTTTGATTCTCGCCCCACTGGGGGCAATTTGGTGGATCCAGGGGGGCAACGAGCGAATTTTAAAGATTTTTTTTTAGTCAAATTAACTACAAAAACAATTTTTTTAGCAAAATTAAATACAAACATGTTGTTAATTGGTTGAAATTTTTAGTAAAATCTTTTTTAAATACTTATTTTACAAAAACTTTGCTAAACCAGTCGTAATTTTTCATTAGAAACAAAAATTAGAAAAATTAACAAATTTTTCTGGAGTTTAAGGGGGACAAGGCAATTTTTTAAAATTAAAAGTGGGGCGTGGCGTTAAAAAGGTTGGGAACCATTGCTTTAAAGGAATGTTTTATTGGGGTTCTTTGAGGATATTTTAAAAAAGGACCAAAGTGACCACTAAAAATGGAAGATTGAGGGTTAATATAGGGTGTTTTTTTTACTGCTACCGAACTCTATATTAAAATAAAGTAAGGAAAAATATTTTTAATACCAATCAAACGGACTTTATTGAATAGATAATTTTATGACATTAATGTTTAAAAATGTTTTGGAGCCATATCGATACGAAAAATGGCTCGTACATGGAGAAATCTGAACCTCTATTTACACACAATTTTCACAGAATTTGCGGCCGTTTTTCGAATTTTACCAATAGCTCTTCGAAGGTTTATTTCCAGGTGTTTAATCGTCTCTAATTTATCGGAAAAGACAAGTTACTTTACATAGCTCCACAGAAAATAATCCAATGGGGTTAAATCAAACAATATTGGTAACCAATTACACTGCGGAACACTAAAAAATAAACAAGAGTTACGACCATCATTTCTATATGTTTCGGACATGCTGATTCGAATGGCGTACTCCGTTTTTCGATGTTTGGTACAGTTTTATTGCAAAATGTCGTTAAAGATTTGCTGATTTCGGGCCAGTTTTTTAACAAACAAATTTGCAAAGTAAATGGTTTATAAATTTTATGACATGGAAAACAAAGATATGACTTGTAGCAACATTTCTTATGCAAATTTGGTTTAAAGCTTTTTAATTTAAGCCCTTAAATTCGCGAATTTCTTCATTTTTTATGGTTTTTGCGAAGTTAACAGCCAAATTGGTCTTTGATAAAAAACTTGCATTTAATGAATCAAAAATGCATCCCTAACAATACGAATAGTGGACAAAAAACAGTTATGTTATATGGACCATCATGATGAAAATCGCGAAAAACCGTTTTTTTGTATATGCCAGCATCACTTTACGGGATGATTTAAGGTTCCATCTTTTAGTATATAATGTGGTTACCTGAAACAACTTACTGACCAAAAATTCGGCCAAAAAAGTTTTCATTTGCAAAAGTTATCTTAACAAAAACTATTATTTCAGTGTTTGCGATACAATAATTATAGTTTTTGTTAAGATAACTTTTGCAAATGAAAACTTTTTTGGACAAACTTTGGGTCAGTTCATTGTTTAAGGTTCCCACATTATATACTAAAAGATGAAGCCTCAAATCATCTCCTAAAGTGATGCTGCCATACACAAAAAAACGGTTTTTCGCGATTTTCATCATGATGGTCCATATAACATAGATGTTTTTTGTCCACTATTCGTAGTGTCATGGACGCCTTTATGATCCACAAAATGCTAGTTTTTTATCAGAGACCAATTTAGCGGTTAATTTCGCGAAAACTTAAAAAAATTAAGAAATCCGCGAATTTAAGGGCTTAAGATTAAAAGGTTTAAACCAAATTTATATTAGAAATATTGTTAAAAGTTAAATCTTTGTTTTCCATGCCATAAAATTTTAAAATCATTAGCTTTGGATTTTTTTTTGTTAAAAAAGCAGCTGAAAATCAGCCAATCTTTAATGACATTTTACAAGAAAACTGTACCATACATCAAAAAACGGAGTACGCCATTCGATTCAGCATGTCCGAAATATATTGAAATGATGGTCGTACCTCTTGTTTTCTAAAATATTGGTTAGTTTTGTCACGCAGTGTTATTAGCATATTCGAATAAAATTTATGTTCGACGAAAATAACCATTTTTTTGATAAAAAATTTCTACAATTTGGAAGCGTTGCTCTTATGTTAGTCTTTGCATGATAAAATGTCAAACCATACTTATCAAAAAACAACTATTAGCAGTTAGATCGGTTGTCAAATAAAGAAGTATTACCAATTCAAAGTTGTGAACCTCTAAAAAAAACACCCTATATATTCTAAGCAAAGGACCGCCATTAAATTTCACTGCAGACATGTCTTAACATTATTTTCCTCAGAATTAGATTTAATACTTTTTTTGACCTATTCAAAACGCCTTTGAAAAAAATTTAAAAACTTCAGTGGCCATAAAAAAAGAACTCGAGCTAAGTTTTCAAAACCCTTCGGGGGTTTTGGTCTTCTATTGGTATACTTTTTTTTTTTTTTTTGGTTCCATCCAATATACAAAATCGTGTTGCACAGTGTAATATGAAAACAATACAATGATATGAACAAATAACTTTGGAAATTGTCTGAAAAACCAAAAAAAAAAAAACTCAAAAGTTTATTCTACTCCATAAAAAATCTTAAAGAATTAAGAAATTTTCTGTAGGACAAAATATTCAGAAATTAATTTTTTTACTATACGAGAAATTTATTTGAAATTATATAAATCATTTTGTCATCGCTAAAAAGTATCCCATCTTAATAATAAACTATGTTATATATATATTTTAATTTAAATTTCTATAAATGCTATGGAGCTGCCGCTGCTTTCGTTTACACTTTTATATTAATAGACCTCCCGCCCTGTTGCTTAATATACACCGTTATTATCTGAATTTTTTTATTTATACATTTAATTTAATAAACTTAATTTGTTGCTTATTCATGGATGTCCGGCCTCGTTTGTAACCCACCTTTTTTGATTGTTGTAGTTAATTCATATTAATGTTGCTGCTGCGACTGCTGCTCTTGTTGCTCTCTTGTGACTGATGTTTGGATAGCTGTTGATTTTATTTTTGTTGTCCATAATGCTTGAGTGATTTTTTTGTTGTTCAGATCCTTAAATACACAAAAAAAAGAAAACCGAATGAAGAACAACAGTAAACAAAAGCCTACTGAATGAATAACATGGTCAAAACACAATACAACCAGAAGCATTTTATTAATCGTATTAATCTTTGTTATTTAATATCAACAACACCAGTCAAAAAATAACAATACAACCATAAATATGTATACACAGACGCACCCACACTAGCACATACATTTAAGTTTGTGATGTGGATTATGGGACTGAAGACAACATTTTTTACAGAAAAGTTTTGATTTATTTCCTACTATATCGGTAAGGAAAAATATCAAAAATTTTCTATAGAAAATGTTGTGTTATAGATTGTGTTATCGCTACATCGATAACTCAACAATTTTCAACAGAAAATTTTGTGTTATCGATTAAAAATTTTCTATCGAAACATCGATAACTCAAAAATTTTCTATAAAAAAAATTTTGTGTTATCGATAAATCGATAACTCAACAAATTTCAATAAACAATTTTGTGCTATCAATACATCGATAATTTAAAACTTTCTACAGAAAATTTCGTGTTATCAATACATCAAAAATTTTCTATAGAAAATAAAACAATAACTCAACAAATTTCAATAAAAAAATTTTGCGTTATCGAGACATCTTTAACTCAACACTCTCTATAGTTATCGATGCACAAAATTTTCTATAGAAAATTGTTTAGTTGTTTCGAAAACACAAAATTTTCTATAGAAATTTTTTTTCGATGTATCGAAAACACAAAATTTTCTATAGAAATTTTTTTTCGATGTATCGAAAACTAGAGTTGTCAAATATTCGTCTATTTTAAAAACCGGTTTTCGAATACTTCGAAAAACCGCCTTTTAAAAAAAATCGGTTTTTCGGTTTTGTAACTAAAAACCGATTTCGAATAATCGGTTTTTCGTTTTTTTTTTTTAAATTATTTATTTAATAAAAATTTAAACAAAACAATAAAAAAGGAAAACAAAACTAGCATGTCCGTCTGCATAAAACACGATTCAGTCCAAAATAAAAAAGCTAGACCCCTAAAATGTGGCACAAATATGTCTCATGGTTATAGGCCGGCTACGTTCGTAAATGGACAAAATCGGACCAGGGAGAAAAAAGTTACCCCTTGAAAAACTAAACCAACCTCTGAAAAATTAAACTTTTTAACATGTTTTTTTGGTATTTTTGCAAAAGAAACATTTTTGTAATTTTACAATTTTTTTTTTTAAATTTTACAAATTTCCAAGGTTCTTTACAAAAATAATGTAAATTCACGAGATTTCCTTGTAGTAGGTTTTTCTGCGCCAAAAAAAGTTATAAATTTACAATTTTATTGGTAAAAATCTTATAAAATTACGAAAAATCTTGTAATTTTTACTAGGAATTCTCGTTAAATAGGACGTAGCAAAAAATCTAGTAAAAACACGAAACCGTTAGTTTTATCACGTTAATAAATTTGTAAATTTACGAATTTATTTGTTAAAAGCTTGTAAAATTACAAAATTATTGGTAAAAAACTTGTAAAATTACAAGGAGGAGGTAGCAAAAAAAAAGTTTTTTTTGAGTGTAGTAAATTGAAAAAAAAAAACAAGTATCATAGACCCATTACTTTTCAGTAATGCCTTCTAAAGCAGATATAATTTGGAAGATCTAGTCAAAACCCTTGAATTTCTTTTAAGGTATAATTAAAATGTTCTTTGAAGTTTTTAGATGGCTACTAAAAAACGACATTGAATGCAAAATAACAAAAAAAAAATTAATATAAAAATGTCGATTATTCGAGACCAAAAAATCGGTTTCTCGAATACTTCGGAAACCGGCCTTTTCAAAAAACCGGTTTTAAAAAACAGGAAAAATACAAAAAAATCGATTTTTCGAATACTTCGGAAATCGGGTTTGACAACTCTAATCGAAAACACAAAATTTTCTTTAGAAAATTTTTTTCGATGTATCGAAATCAAAAAATTTTCTATAGAAAATTGTCGAGTTATCGATGTATCGATAACACAAAATTTTCTATGGAAAATTGTAAGTTATCGATGTATCGATAACACAAAATTTTCAATAGAAAATTGTTGAGTTATCGATGTATCGATATCACAAAATATTCTATAGAAAGTTGTTGAGTTATCATGTATCGATAACAGAAAATTTCATTAAAAAATTGTTGAGGTATCGATACAATTTTCTATAGAAAATGTTGTGTTATCGATAAATCGATAACAAAAAATTTTCTATAAAATATTTTTGAGTTATCGATGTGTCGATAACCCAAAATCTTCTATAGAAAATTGTGCAGTTATCGATGTATCGCTAACACAACATTTTTTTATAGATATATCTATCGATTGCACAAAATTTTCTTTAAAACATTTTTGAGAATATTCAAATTTTCTAAGAAAAATTTTCTATAGAAAATTGTTGACTTTTTTTGTTGAGGTATCGATTTATCGATAACACAAAAGTTTCTATAGAAAATTTTTGAGTTATCGATAAATCGATAACAAAAAATTTTCTATAAAAAACTGTTGAGTTATCAATGCATCGATAACGCAAAACTTTCTAAAGAAAATTATTGTCATCTTCAGTAGGATTTTAAATGTCGGGTTGTCTTGTTAATGAAAACTGTTTTTTATATATGTGAATATTTATAGTTTCTACAGAATAAATTTTGACAGTTTCCAACACTACAATTCTATTTCTAGCAATCTCAACCTAACTTAATACTTTCTTTCAACTTTTTTGTCTCTTACATTATTTTGCAAGGGTTACCAACATGATCTGGAATTGCAGACACAAATGAAGGAATTTGCTTTTTCTGTTTCGGAGACGTGCCTAATGGCGACATATTTTGTCAGTAATTTTATTTGATTTTTTCTGTAAGTACAGATCGAGCACGGGCTCTAATTATATTTGTTATAAGGGTTCAAGTTGAAAAAATTATTGAATTTTCGATGCATTGAAAATAGAAATTTTTATATTATCGAAACATCGATAACTGGACATTTTTCTATAGAAATTGTGCAGTTATCGAGATATCGATGACAAAAAATTGTTTACAGAAAATTGTTAAGTGATCGATGTATCGATAACACAAAATTTTTTAATAGAAAATAGTTGAGTTATCGATGTATATCTATAGAGAATTGTTCAGTAATCCATGCATCGATAATACAAAATTTTCTATAGAAACTTGTTGAGTTACCAATATATCGATTTTCTATAGAAAATTTTGATACACAAAAATTTGCTAATACAAAATTTTGTACAGAAAATTTTGTGTTATTATTTGGTTATTAATGCATCGAAAAATTTTCGACAGAAAATTATTGATAACACAAAATTTTCCATAGAAAATTGTTGAGTTATCAGTGTATCAATAATACAAATTATTTTTATAAAATTTTTGAGAATATCTAAATTTTCTTTTTGTTATCGATACATCGATTATTGAACAATTTTCTAAAGAATATTTTGTGTTATCGATACATCGATAACCGAACAATTTTGTTTTTGAAAATTTTGAGTTATCGATACATGAATAACTGAATAATTTTCTATAGAAAATATTCTGTTGTCGATAACTTTACAATTTCTTATAAAAAATGTTGTGTTATCGATACATCGATAAGTAAACAATTGTCTATAGAAAAATTTGTGCTAACGATACATAGATAACTGAAAAGTTTTCTATATATATTTTTTTTTGTTATCGATGCATCGGTTATTTATCGAAAACACAAAATTTTCGAGAGAAAATTGTTGATAACACAAAATTTTCCATAGAAAATTGTTGAGTTATCAGTGTATCGATATCTAAATCTAATTTTTGTTATTGATACATCGATTACTGAACAATTTTCTAAAGAAAATTTTGTGTTATCGATAGATCGATAACTCAACATTTGAAAATTTTGAGTTATCGATATATGGATAACTGAACAATTTTCTATATAAAATTTTTTGTTATCGATAACACTAAAATTTTTTATTAAAAATTTGGTGTTATCGATACATCAATAAGTAAACAATTATCTATGGAAAATTTTGAGTTACCGAAACTTTTATGTTATCGATTTATCGATAACTCATAAATTTTTTATAGAAATTTTTTTTTATCGATACACCGATAACTGAACCATTTTCTATTAAAATTTTCTGTTATCGATACATCTATAACTAAGCAATTTTCTATAGAAAATTTTTTGAGTTATCGATGTATCGATAACACAAAATTGTCTATAGAAAATAGTTGAGTTATCGATGTATCGATAACATAAAATTGTTTTAATAGAGAATAGTTGAGTTATCAATGTATAGATAAAAAAATTGATAACTCAACAATTTTCTATAGAAATATTTGTGTTAGCGCTCCATCGGTAACTCAGCATCAACATCGACGATAGCTCAACAATTTTCTATAGAATATTTTGGGTTATCGATACATCGATAACTGCACAATTTTTTTATGAATATCGGTATTGTTACCGATTCAATGATAACTGAACGATTTTCTATAGAAAAATTTGTGTTATCGATACATCGAAAAATGAACAATTTTCTATAGGAAATTTTGTGTTATCGATACATCGATAACTTAAAAATTGTATTTAACAAATTTTGCGTTATCGACGTATCGATAACTGAACAATTTTAGTTATCGACACATCGATAACTATATAGAAAATTGTTGAGCTATCGTCGATGTTGATGCTGAGTTATCGATGTAGCGCTAACACAAATATTTCTATAGAAAATTGTGGAGTTTTGTGTTATCGATACGTCGGTAACTGAACAATACTCTATAGAAAATTTTGCGTTATCGATAACTGAATAATATTCTATAGAAAATTTTGTGTTATCGATACATCAATAACTCAACAATGTTCTATAGACAAATTTGTGTTATCGATATATCGATAACTGAACAATATTCTATAGAAAATGTGGTGTTATCGATACATTGATAACAATTTTCTATAGAAAATTTTCTGTTATCGATAGCTTTACAATTTTTTATAAAAAAAATTTGTATTATCGATACATGGAAAATTTTGTGTTATCGATACATCGATAACTGAACAGTTTTCTATATACACTTTTTTGTTGTCGTTACATTAATTACACAGTGATGCAAAATCGAACTTTCGGAATCGGAATTGGATGAAACCAAAAGCAAATGAAAGCTGACGTTATAAGGGTTCAAGTTGAAAAAATGCAGAAGAAAAATTGAATTTCTAAAAATTATAGACATTTCTGGTATTTCCTATACCGGTTTCAAACACCCCAGTTAGTGTCATCATCAGTAGGATTTTAAATGTCGGTTTGTCTTGTTAATGAAAACTGTTTTTTTATATATGTGAATATTTATAGTTTCTACAGAATAAATTTTGACAGTTTCCAACACTACAATTCTATTTCTAGCAATCTCAACCTCACCTCATACTTTTTTTAACTTTTTTGTCTCTTACATTATTTCGCAAGGGTTACCAACATGATCTGGAATTGCAGAGACAAATGAAGGAATTTGCATTTTATGTTTCGGAGACGTGCCTAATGCCTGACGTTTTTCATAAAAAAACCCTCAAGGCCTTTTTAGGTCAGAGCTAGTTTTTTTTACACGCATTTAAAGTTGGTAATTTTAAAGCATTTAGAGTTTTTGTGTACTTAACATACCCTACTTTAAGGGCCTCTGGTGGTGCTCTTATTGGACATGTAGGGTCCAGTATCCAAACTTAAGCTCAAAATTACTTTAGCTATAACTGGTATGAATTTTTTTCAATCGGTACAGTACCTATTTACCAGAGACCAAATAAAACAGTTATATGTGTTATTTTGCTTTAAAAAAATCATTAAACGAATGTTGTACAAAATATGCATTATATATATGGAAAGACTTCTAGAGATGTCCCGTGTTAAAATTTGCAATAACTTTTATTTTTTGATTTTTATCAATAAAAGTATAAAATAACAGTAATTAAAAACTTGTTGTTCAAAAAGTTTAAAATAACATTTATTTATTTTAAATTACTGTTATAACAGTTATTTGTATTCAAATCAATCAAAGTTTTAATGTTCAAATCAATAATTGAGGTATTAGCTATCAATAGGATTCTTTTGTATGCGAAAATTTTAGTTTTACTTAAATATATCAAATTTTATAAGGTTTAAAGAGTATTTGATAACAGTTAAAAAAAATAAAAGTTTTTTATTTCTGTTATTTTGGACAGATATTAATATAAATTTTTTGAAACTGTTATTTTAAATTTCTATTTCAAAATAATATTTTTGAACAGTTAAATTTGAGTTTTTTCAATAAATCTCATAACGGTTATGGTCTCTGCTATTTACTGAATAGCCAAATTATTAAAATAAACCACTGGGCACCGTTGCGTATGATTGTTATTTAAAGGCAATTACACTATTAATCATACGCCACCAATACAGGTTTTAAGCATTTATTATTATAATTATAATAAAAGGTAACTAACTTCAAATACGTGTAAAAAAATTTAGCTCTGAACTAGAAAAAAGCCATGCGGGGTTTGTTATGGAAAATGTCAATTTTCATTTGCATTTGGTTTCATCCCATTCCGATTTTGGGTGTAGCACTGTGTTACTGAACAATTTGCTACAGAAAATTTCGATAACACACAAAATCGATAACACACAAAATAGATAACACACAAAATTGTGTATAGAAAATTGTTCAGTTATCGATGTATCGAAAACTTAAAATTTTTTATAGAATATTGTTCAGTTATCGATGAGTCGATAACAAAAAATTTGCTATAGAAAATTTTTTGTTATCGACACATCGATAACTGAACAATATTCTATAAAAAATTTTGAGTTTTCGATACATCGATAACTGAACAATTTTTTATAAATAATTTTGTTATTGATATCGTAATTTTGTTATTGATACATCGATAACTGAACACAATTTTCTCTAGAAAATTTTGATTTTTTTTTTTGGAAACTCTGGTCCATAGTGTTATACAACATATTTGAAGTATTGTTTCATTAACAATTATTATATAAAATAATTCTGTTGATTAAATGTATCTGTATATCAGGTGTATGTGTTTGAGTTTTTCATTTTCCTTTTTATTAATTTAAATTAATTTAAAATGTTTCGTTTTCATTAAAATGCTAATTTTGACCGTATTGTTGTCATTAAATGTCATCTCGATTTATTTAATGCTTAATATTAAGTAATATTTATAGCAACGAGAGCAGCAACCAGAAAGAGGCATTAACGTTTAAAAATAGTTATTAATTATTTTTTTAGTAGGGTGGCTCTTTTTTATATTTTCTTTTCAAAAGTTTTTCTAAAATCCCATTTTAATGGATCACACTATCAGCCATTAAAATGGGAAAAATAGAAAAATTGAACTGTAATTGAAGTGATGGTTTGCTAATGATGACGAACTTTCGCCAGATTTAAGAGAAGCCACCCTATTATATACTTGGCTATTTATTTTTCATGATAATGATGATGTTTGTTGTAATATGGTTTAAGTGGCCAAATAAGTGTCACGTAGCCAACCATTCATTTCAGCCATCCTGGCAACTAGTGAGTGAGACAGCAGCTCTTAGTAACAACGCGTACAGAACCCAACCATCCCATCCCAACCCAACCATGTTGAAATGATTTATTTGATGACATATAAATGACGAATTGTTTGTTTCAACTTAAGTTTAAGTTTTTCTTTTGTACATTGGAAATTGGTAATTTTCTTCATAAGTTTATTCGGAATATCCATCCATTCCTCTTAAGAGGTTAATTAAGTGCCATTCAACATGAGATGCTTCATGTCTAAATACAATAAGACATTTTTAAATTGATATTTATTTCAATTGAATTGATTTAAATTTATTGAGTGTTTGTATTTGGAAAACATGTTTTTAATACGTACGTAGGTATAATGTAACGTAACTTTGTAAATATACAAAAGGAAGTTTCTGTTGACGAGATTAATTCGTTGTCATTATTATTATTTATTTTTCGGCGTAATATCAGAGATAATGAAATTAATTGTACGAAGAAAACTTTTAAATTAATTTGTTAAGGTGGATATTTAAAAATGTGAGGATTTTATATTTATTTATTTTAAATTAAAAATGAGTTAAGTGAAGTTGAGAAATATTTAGATTTTTAAATATTGAAAAATCTGTGAGATTATAAGAAATGATGGTGAATAATTTTTTTATATATTGTAATTTTTTTCTTAAAGGTTAATTTCCAATATTCTTTGAAAATTTAAACGTTAGTGAAAAATTGCACTAGCTTACAAAGATTTTGATAAACGACATTTTGCATTTATGAAACTGAAGTCTTAAATTTCAAAAGTAGAACAGTTATCGAGATATTGCTAATTATTATCCAGTTTGGTAACCAATTCCTTTTTATGGACCTCCAAAGATATTGAAAAGCAGTGAGACCCACAGAATATGGTGTCTTCAGTTTTTGTCCAACAGACTTGGTGCTACCGCCTAATTCTATTCAGTAATAATATATCTAATAGTTCATCGAACAAATTGTGTAAACATTTTATGGCAAACATTTTTATACCCTACACCACTTTGTGAATTTCAGGAGTCTAGCTCTTTTATTTTGAACTGTATCGTGTCTTCCACTGACGGACAGACGAACATCAGACAGACGGAATGTCTTAGAATCGATCACTGTTCAATAATATATATACTTTATGGGGGCCTAGACCGATATTTCAATGCGTTACACACGGAATGACAAAGTGTACAAAGTGTACCATACTGTAGTTGAAGGGTATAAAAAGAAAGGGAAGAAGAGGAAGAAAAGGAAATAATCTGAAATTTTTTTTATGAAAAATGTCCAGGAATCTTAAAATTTTTCTAATGGAGAAATGTTCCGGAATGTAAGAATTTTTCTATATATAAGAATTTAAAAATTGAGAATAGGAAAAGCCCTTAAAGTTTTCTATAGGAAAATCTAAGAATTTTCTAAGGGAAAATTTTTTAGAGAAATTCTTCTATGAAAAATGTCTAAGAACTTTGTGTTAAATGTTTATTATGACAATATCAGAAATATAAATATTTTTGGGACTCGAGCTAGAATAATACTCTAATCGATTATATATGTATATATAAAGGCCGAATAGATACATTTTATTTCTATGTACCTTTTGGTACTAAAAATAAAAAATAACATTTAAAATTTCATAACCGTAGGAAGAAACCGCCCTTTTTGGAAATTTTTTTAAAAATTTCAAATTTCGCATTTGGGCCAAATTAAGTTTAAACGAAAGATTGTGTCAAGTTCTATGAAATGGTCAAGGGCTAATAAAACTTTTATACGTAGAAAAATACCGTAATTTTTTACAAATTTCAAATAGCGATATCTTGAAAACCGTTAGACCAATTTCATTTTTTTTGATATTCGTGTTTAGCGCAGCAAACTTAATAAGTTTGGTTAGACTAGCATTTTTCTGTATTGCAAAATTTTTTCTTCTTCGATTTTCAAAGTCCGGGCATTTTTTTTATTCTACTACGCCTAAACCTCATAAGGTACCAATTTGTGGTCAATCGGATTAAATTAACCCGTGGCGCCCGGCGGTCAAAGTTTTGGATTTTTGAAAAATTAAACAAAAATAAATGAAATATAAATATATCTTTCGACACATCATATTTGTTAATTTTGATGCGCTGAGCACGAATATAAAAAAAAATAAAATCGGTCGAACAGTTTTCGAGATATAGCTATTTGAAATTTGCAAAAAATGGCGGTCCAAAAGTCCAAAAATTTTTTTAAAAAGAGTCCCAAAATTTCCCTTTTGTAGAGCTTGAGACAATCTTTCATTTAAAACTAATTTCAGCCAAATTCGATAATTTTAACCCGTGGCGCCCTTTGATCAAAGTTTTGGACTTTTGGAAAATTTCCACCAAAATTTTGGATTTTTGAAAATGAAAAAATAAAAAAAAAATATCTTGCGATACATTATTTTTATTAATTTTAGCATACTGAATACGAATATCAAAAAATTTATAAAATCGGTCGAACGGTTTTCGAAATATCGCCACTTAAATTTTGTCAAAAAATTGCAAAATTGGGGGTTTTTTCCTACGTTAAAGATTTTTTTATTAAAAAACTCTAAAAATTTCTTTATTTTAACCCTTTTATAGAGGTTTATGCAATCTTTCATTTAAGCTTAATTGGAGCCAAATCCGATCATTTTAAGCCGTGGCACCCTTCGATCAAAATTTGGGGTTTTTGGTAAAAAGTTTCTAAAATGCCAAAACTTTGATTGATGGGCGCCACGGCTTAAATTAATCGGATTTGGCTAAAATTAGTTTTAAATGAAAGATTGTCTAAAGCTCTAAAAAAGGGTCGGTGGAATGAAATTTTGAGACTTTTTTTTAAAAAATTTCTTGAACGTAGGAAAAAAACGCCATTTTTTACAAATTTGAAATGGCGATATCTCAAAAACTGATCGAGCGATTTTTTTTTTTTTGTTATTTGTGCTCAGCGCATCGAAATTAACAAATATGATATGTCAAAATATAATTTTTTTTTAATTTTATTTTTAAAAATTTTTCAAAAATCCAAAATTTTGACCGCCAGGCGCCACGGGTTAATTAAATCCGATTGACCTCAAATTTGTACCACATAAGTTTTAGACCTAGGACAATAAAAATTTGCCCGGACACTTGCAAAAATCGAAAGATGACAAAAAAAATGCCAGTCTAAAGTATGATGTGTCACAAGACAAGAGTTTTTTTTTTTTAATTTTCAAAAATCCAAACCTTTGATCACCAGGCGCCACGTTTTAATTTAATACGAATGACCTTAAATTTGTACCACATAAGTTTTAGACTAACAATAAGATTTTAGATAAGTTTTTAGAATAAAAATTTGCCCTGACGTTCATTTTCGGAAGAAAAACATTTTGCCATACAAAAAATGCCAGTCTAGGCTCCTATACAAAATGAAATTTTTATAAAATTTGCTGCCATCACTATAACTCTTAATAGGTGCCCCTAGAGGGGTCAAAAGAAGACCGACCCCTGCAATTTTTTGATTCCCGAAGTTTTTTCAGATCATACATACCCTCTAACTTTAACCCTTTGAGGGGTCCCCATACAACGCAAAAAAAATTGTGAAAATATTTAAAAAAAATAAATATATTGAGTGAGAACCACATCAAGGGTTAAAGATAGAGGGTAGGTACTAGATAGGGCTGTCAAACAGGATCGGTTTTTTAAAATCCCGGGATTCGGGATTTGAAAATCAAAATCCCGGGATTCCGGGATTTTTCGGGATCACGGGATTTTTCGGGATTCCGGGATTTTTCGGAATTAAATTTCTTTGATTATACTGTGGATTAGTTGGTAGCGTGCTAGCCTATTAAGCAGGGAGTCGTGTGTTTTTCCCACGAAAACCCTTGGGTCGATTTCGCTACAACGAAATTATTTAAAAATGATTTCAAATTATTCTGATTGTTATTTAAAAATTAAGTATACGCCACTTATGCAGTTTTCAAGTAATTATTATTATTAAATATTTAGCAATGAACTAAAAAAGCCTTGAGGGGTTTGTTATGGAAAATGACAACTTTTATTTGCTTTTGGTTTCATCCCATTCCGATTTTGGTTGTTGTACTGTATAATTTTAAAACTAGTTTAAAAAAATCTAAAATAATAAAAACATTTAAAGGAGAAGAGTAATAATAAAATACATTAGACTTGCTTTTTTTTGTATAAAAAAAGTTTTACTTTCAATTTTCAACGTCCGGGAAAATTTTTATTTTCCTACGGCTAAAACAAATTTAAAGCCAGTCGAATTAAATTTACCCGTGGCGCCCTTCGATCAAAGTTTCGGTTTTTTAGAAAATTTTTCGCCAAAACCTTTAAACTTTGGTCAAAGGGCTCCATGACTGTGGCTTAATGGTTAGTGCGAAGAACTATTATTCTGCAAGCCTGGGTAGAATTCTCAGCTCAGCCAAATTCGTGGCCAGCTCCGTTGAAAATTAAAAAAGTTTTACTTTTAATTTGTTTATGTATACATTTTTAATATTTCAAAAATCCCGGGATTTGTGCTTAAAAATCCCGGGATTCGGGATTCATTTTATGACAAAAATCCCGGGATTTTGGGATTGACAGCCCTAGTACTAGAGTTGTCAACAGATTAAGAAAATTTCGATTAATCGATCAAGGAACAAAAAAAATGATTTTCGAATACCGAATAAATCGATTAATTTAAGTCAATTAATCGACCAATTATTTTTTTATACCCTTCAACTACAGTATTGAAATATCGGTCTAGGCCCTCATAAAGTAAATATATTTTTGATCAGTGATCGATTATAAGACATTCTAGCGATGTTCGTCTGTCCGTCCATCTGTGGAGGGCACGTAGAGTCCAAAAAATAAAATAGCTATACTCCTGAATTTAGACACGTTTATGTCTTCTGGTCATAGGCTGGTTCGGAGATAAAATCGGACGAGGGGCAAAATGTTCCCCCTTAAAGAATTAAAACTCTACCAGAAAAACAACATTTTTATGTTTTTTTTATATTTGTTCAACAAATTAAATATTTTTATTATTAGCAAATGATATTTTTTCGACCCGCCTTCTTTTAAGGGCGTGGTTATAGAAATAAGGGGGTTTTAGGCGTAGTAAATGAATTTGTTAACATTTATATGAAGAAGGAGGTGTCCTCAAACGTCCCCCGCCAAATCCCCCCAACTTTGAAATCTTAAAACTAAATAAAAATATTTTTTTATATCCACTTCTGATCGATTAATCGAATAATTTTTTAAATTTAATCGTTTGATCGCACGAACAAAAGCAATTATTCGAATTATTCGAACAAAGTTAAAAGTCGAATAATTGACAACTCTAGTACGTTCTGAAAAAATGTCGTTGATCCCACTTATATTTTTTTTATTTGTTAACTAGTGTTACTTAAGTTTGGATATAAAACTAGTTTATTTATTTTTCTTTTAAATTTAAGTTTTTGTAAAGTTTTTTAGCACAGCTTAGAGCTGGGCGCGTAAGTGGATTTTGACTCACACTCACTCACGCTCACAAAAAAAATTATCGAATCACTCACGCAATTTTTTTTTACTCACGCTCATTTACTATACACGTAAGAAATAAAAAACTTACTCACGCTAACGAGTGACTCACGCCAGATTCAATCACACTCACGCGTGAGTTACGCAAAATCTACTCACGCAATAAACATTTCTTTACAAAAAAAAAATTTTACAAAAAATTAAAAAAAAATTCGTCAAATCAAAAAATCTAATCACTCAAAAAATAAATGATTCACTCACTCAGATTTTTTTTTAACTCACGCTCACTCACAATCACGTGATTGAAATGAAAATCACTCACACTCACGCGTGAATCACGCAAATCCCGTGACAGTTGATAAATGTATCTGTAATAAAAAACTTACTCACGCTCACGGGTGACTCACGCCAGATTCAATCACGGGCACGCGTGAGTCACGCAAAATCTACTCACGCAATAAAATTTTCTTTACAAAAAAAAATAACTACAAAAATTTTTTTTTTACAAAAAATTAAAAAAAAATTCGGCAAATCAAAAAATATAATCACGCAAAAAATAAATGACTCACTCACTCAGATTTTTTTTCAACTCACGCTCACTCAGAATCACGTGATTGAAATGAAATCACTCACGCGTGATTCACGTGAATCACGCAAATCACGTGACAGTTAACATATATGGGGGTTTTCGTGTCAACTGACACAACTTATGAAACCGATGTATTCCGATCGGGATAAAATTTGCACCAAGGTTAGTCCTGTTGGATAGTAGTTCAAACATAATTTTTTAACGAGATCGGTCAAGGACCGTCAGCGTTAGAGGGGGTCAAAATTTGACATTGTGGCCAAAGAGGTGTTTATTATCATCAATGTAACTTCTTACCTATTGTTTTTTGACAAATGTGTCCTATTTCGACGCTATTTCTTCACTCTATCGAAAAAAAATTACCGATCTCGTTGAAAAATTGTGTCAGAACTACTATTCAATAGAACTCACATTTGTGCAAATTTCATCCCGATCGAAAGGCATCGGATTCAATAGTTGTGTCAGTTAACACAAAAACCCCCATATTAATACATATTATACTGCAGTATTAATAATTACACTTTGAAACTTTTCTTATAATGTTTGATATTAACTGACTTTAATGATAATGAACTTAATGTTTAAAACTATGAATCATTTATTATTGAACAAAAGAAATGGCAACTAATACTTTTGTCTTTTGTTCTGTTCTGCTCAAAACATTTTGAGTAAGAAGTGTATTACAAATGATTAGTTTTAGTTAATTATCAACTCTTGCAAAGTGCAATGAATTTAAATTGAGTGTAATAATCTTCTTAAGTAGTATAATTAACTTTCTAGAATTAATTTTACAGCTTATATCTGCAGCAATTGACATTGAATAAAATTAAGTTGGTCATTAAGAAAGTTTAAACAGTAAAACTTAAATTTAAAAAGTAGTTTTTTAAAATGTTTAATGTTTAATATTTAAAAATTTTTGGAAATATTTATTGAAATTTCTATACCATGTTTATATTATCATTGGAACATCTTTGCGTATGAGCAATATTAATTTATATTTTTGATATCAATCATACGCCTTGATATACAGTTTTTCTTAACTTCTAACATTTGTTGTCAAAATATGCATGTAATTTCATGTTTTTCTTTCCCATTTTTTTTTTTGCATACAATGACAAATTCTTAAATAAACTTGTAAAAGTTAAAAATCTTTTTGCTGTTTTTATAACTCCCTGTTTTTTTTTTTGCTTATCTTCGATTTTATTTTTATCGCAATCCACTCAAGAGAACTTCCTTAGCATCATTATTTAACACACTCTCTCAAAGTGTCGAACATTTAATGGATTTTATTTCCTTTTTTCCTAGTGATTTTTCAATTCTCTAGACTTTTTTTGTCTACTATTCTTTTTTTCTTATTATTATTTTCTTCTATTTTATTTTGGCAGCAGTTCACCATATGAATTTCCGCCCAACAAAAGTAATGGAGGAAGTTGCGAGGATGACAACAAAAAAATGCATTCTCAGCATTTGTGGTGGTTTTGTGATTCATCGGTGTGCCAGCAAAGCATTTGTTAAAATATTATTAACCAACAATTTAAATTTTAATACTATTTTTTTGGTTTTCCCGTCATTAAAAGATCAAATGTTTGCAAAGGGAAAATATAATTTTTTCATAATTTTCTTTCTATAACTGGAAAATAGCAGTTCAAATTAAAGACTGCTAACAATTGATTATCAAATTCCTTAAAAAAAATAATTACCTAAAAACTTTTGCTGAGTTAAAAAAGAATCAGAAAATATAAAAAAAATCCTATCGAATACAAACTCGTTCATTGGCACAATTGTTAAAACGACATGCAAAAAGTCATTTATTGGTCATTGGCGCAAACGATTAGTTTCTTCTTTCTGTGCAAAATCTCTTGAAGGAATATTTTATTCTTGTTTCCAAAGAGTAAAACGAAAAAAAGATTAATGTTTGTAAGTTAAGCAAAGTAATAAATAATTTAATACAGTAAATGACTAATGAAATTTTTAAAAGAAATTAAAAAGAAAAGAAGACATAAAGGAAGTTGCAGTTTTCTGCAGATCTTGATATTTTGATAATGTGATTCATAGTTTTTTTTTTTATAGAGGTATTAAGAAAATATATTAATATTTCAAATGAAATTCAGAAAATATCAAATGATATTTCGAAATCCTAGTTGATAACTCAGAAAAATCCAATTGAAATTCAGAAAAAAAAAAATTAAATTGGGATTTTCTGAATCTAATTTATTTCAAGAAAATAAAAGAATCTGTAAATCTATATGGGGCATTTCATGTCAAATCGGACACTTTGAATAATTTTTAACATTATGTTTTTAGGCTGGTGTCTAATTTTAAAAAAGTTGCAGGACGCCACCTCAGTTTGAATATATAAGCTAACAATTAACGAAAAAGAAAACAAGAATTACTATTTTCATTTTCATAAAACCAAAAATATTAATAACTTGGATTTGTAACTTGGATAATAATTCACCTGGTGGTGAATAAAACCGTTTTTCACCACCTGGTGAATAAAAGGTAACATAGTTATTTTTCAGCAAAAAAAAAAAATTTTTGTTTACATCACTTTTTTTTCATAAATTTTTTTTTCCATAAAATTTTTTTTTCATTAATTTTATTTTTTTTTTCACGAAATTTTTTTTGTATCAAATTTTCTTTTTCATAATTTTTTTTTGATCATACTTTTTTTTCATCATTTTTTTTTTTAATCAAATTTTTTTTTAATCAACTTTTTTTCATCAATTTTTTTTTCATCAAATTTTTTTTTCATTAATTTTTCATAAATTTTTTTTTTCATCAAAATTTTTTTCATAAAATTTTTTATTATCAATTTTTTTCTCACCAAAAAAATTTTTTTTTTCATATTTTTTTTTTCATAATTTTTTTTACATCAAAAAATTTTTCTTTTCATCAAAAAAATTCATCAAAAACTTTTTTTCACCAAAATATTTTTTCACCAAAAATTTTGGGTTCATTAAATTTTTTTACCATAATTTTGTTTTTCTTAAAAAAAAAAAAAAAAACTTTTTACCAAAACTACTTTTTCACCAAGTCTAAGCTTTTCGCATAAAAATTTTCCATTTGTTTATCAAATGTACATAAAACAAGTGAAAGTGTTATATTCTTTGGTGCAGAATCTTTTATACTCTCCAAAATGTAAAAACACTTTTTTGCACTTATTTTTGCTCTCACTAACGAAATGTACAGCTCTTTTGGTTTTTTAATGTGGTCCTCGACTGATATTTCAATTCGTTTTGCATGGAATAGCAAAGTAATATAACATTATTTTTTCTAAAAAACTTTGCTTTGGCAAGTACACACAAATCTTCCGCAAAACATTATCATGATTTAATGTTTTGGGCAAGAGTACAAAATTCGCATGCATTTTTTTTTTAGATTTTCCCAATTTGTTGACAGTTTTAAGTACCCTTGGAAAACTGCTTCGTGGTAAAGTGTTAGATTTTTTTGATGACCCGTTCAAAAGATTTTTTATTTTTATTTATTATTGAAACAAAAAGTGGTATTACAATGTTTTGTTTCTTAAGACTACAACTAGCTCAATAATTAGAACTATCTAGTAGTTTTCTTCCTGTTGGTTTTTTTAGTTTGAGGTTGTGTATGTTAAAGAGTAATCTACAAAGTATCATTGCCAAGTAGATCAATAGGTTTTGTACGAAATAATCTTCTTTCATTACAAGGATCGTAAAAAAGTCGACTTGCTTCTTGATTTGAATGGCGTTGAAGTTTTTTATGATGACTTATAGCATGCTTTTTAATAGTTGATTCCACACTGTCTATTCCAAGATCGCGGTGGAGGTCAGTGTTTCTGATGTACCATGGTGCATTTACCATATTGCGCAAAACTTTGTTTTGAAAGCGTTGAATGATTATTTTGTTTGAGTTATGGGCGCATCCCCATAACTGTATTCCATAAGACCATATGGGAACTAGAATTTGTTTGTAGATCATAAGCTTGTTATGAAGAGATAAAGACGATTTGTAACTGAGAAGCCAGTATAACTCTCTATACCGTAGTTCGAGCTCGTTTTTCTTTTTTTTGATGTGTTCGTTCCACTTTAATTTGGCGTCTAAATTCATTCCAAGGTATTTTGCCGTATTTGAGTGTGGAATTTCATTATTTAAAGTAAACAATGGGTGGTAGGTAATTTTCTTATTTGTAAAATCTACATGAACTGATTTGTTGTTATTTAGTTTAATTCTCCACTTTGTTGCCCATGAAGTTATTTCATTTAATGCACATTGTACTTTTTCGGTGGACTCTTCAATCGTTTTTCCAGTTGAAAGAATGGCTGTATCATCAGCAAATGTGGCGATTAAGCAATTTGGAGTGTTTGGAACATCTCTAGTGTAAATAATGTAAAGTAAAGGACCAAGAATGCTTCCTTGGGGTACTCCAGCTTCTATAAGTTTAAGTTGTGAGTATGATCCTTCGTATTTTATTCGAAAATATCTTAAAGATAGATATGATTCTATTAATTGCAAAAGTTTTATTGGAAAGTGTTGTTTTATTTTTTGAAGCAGACCTTCGTGCCAAACCTTGTCGAAAGCTTGGGAAACATCTAAAAAAACTGCTGTACAGACTTTTTTTCCTTCTAGGGCACCTTCAATAGTATCACAAATTCGGTGTACCTGCTCAATCGTGGAGTGTTCGGTTCTAAACCCGAATTGGTGATTTGGAATAAGATTTCGGTCTCTTATAACTTCTTGTAGACGTTCAAGTATTATTTTTTCAAATAGTTTTGACATTATGGGCAACAGAGATATAGGACGATATGAAGTGATCAGTCGGAGGCTTACCAGGTTTAACGATCATTATAACTTCAGCCATTTTCCAGTATATTGAGAAGTATGTTAATTTTAATGATGCATTTATTTGGTTACATAATTTTGTAACGTGCCGTTACAAGGAAAACACTTTTACATATACCTCATCACTCTACTTGTACCCATACCCAATATCAAGTTGTTTGATAGTTAATAATAGCAAATAGTTAGTACTATCTCGCAATTCTCGTTGAGTTGGTCAAATTGTTATTTATAATGACAAAGTTTGACTGACTAAAACAACGAGAATCCAGTTGGAGTTCGTGCTATATTTCGTACTACATACGTTGTATAACCGTAAGCCGACAAGATTCCTGTTCCCGACTCCGCCGTATGCCGTAGTTGGTCCGTAGATTATACGAACGCCGATCATTGTTCGTATATAAGTTGTAGTTTGAAAGTATCTTACTAACCCGAACGCCGATTATTGTTCGTATTAGCCGCCGTATTTACTTACACGAACGCCGATTATTGCTCGTATTAGCCGCCGTATTTACTTACACGAACGCCGTTTATTGTTCGTATTTACTTTGTGGTTTTGAATGCATCTTACTAACCCGAACGCCGATTATTGTTCGTATTAGCCACCGTATTTACTAACCCGAACGCCGTTTATTGTTCGTATTTACTTTGTAGTTTTGAATGCATCTTACCAACCCGAACGCCGATTATTGTTCGTATTAGCCGCCGTATTTACTTACACGAACGCCGTTTATTGTTCGTATTTACTTTGTAGTTTTGAATGCATCTTACTAACCCGAACGCCGATTATTGTTCGTAGTAGCCATAGTATTTACTTACACGAACACCGTTTATTGTTCGTATTTACTTTATAGTTTTGAATACACCTTATTAACCCGAACGCCGACTATTGTTCGTATTAGCCATCGTATTTACTTACCCGAACGCCGTTTATTGTTCGCCTTTACTTTGTAGTTTGAAAGTATCTTACTAACCCGAACGCCGATTATTGTTCGCATTAGCCACCGTATTTACTTTCACGAACGCCGTTTATTGTTCGTATATATTTTTCTAACACGAACGCCGTTTATCGCTCGTGTTCACTTCGTAGCTTTACATTACTTAAGTAACCCGAACGCCGTTTATCGTTCGTTTTTGCTCAGTGGCATTACATTAACCTTTTCAACCGAAGCGCCTGTTATTGTTCGTATTGGTAATCTTATAAACATACACGAACGACGTGTTTTGTTCGTGTCTTCTTTATAATATTGGACAAATCCTTGAGAGCCTGCAACCAACGCCGGGGTTGCCGACGACCTTGAAGCAAATCGTCATTGCCGAAGACGATCGAAGAGCCGATTGAATTTATATTAGCTTAAGTAGTATAAGACAACTAGGTTAAGATCTTGGTAATAAAGTTGTGTGCGAGATAAGATCGTACTTTTGTAGTTAAACCACAAAAGCATTCGTCTTTTATTTATTCAAAGGAAGCAGACCTTTGTCGAACCTGGACAGACTGAGCTCTATCCTAGCTGGAAAATAAAACTGCATCACAAATGGCGCCCGAGCAGGGACTCGTTTCCAACAACGCACCTTGTGGAAAAATTGACAAAACCACCAACGAATTTGGAACGAGGGAATCACACACAAACCAAGATCTTTCTAGTCAACATGTCTTAAGTAAGCTTAGCGATTTAGAAATTATGAAAATAATTATTCGTTGGGATGTGAAATACGACGGCTCCAAAAACCTGCTGGAGTTTTTAGAACGTCTAGAGGAGTTAGCCGAGTGTTACTCTATTCCTAGCGACAGATTAATGTTTTCTTTATTGGAGATATTGAAGGACCGAGCATTGCAATGGTATCGGATATACCGTGGCGAAATCCGAACCTGGGAGGAGTTTAAGGTGAAATCAATTCGTTTCTTTTTACCGAGGAGGTACCTATCTGATATTGAGAAAGCGATATACAATCGTAAACAAGGCCGAAAAGAAAAAGCCAAGGATTTTGTTTTGGAGGTACAGACTCTCATTCGGCGACACCCACAGCTGCGACAAATTGACCATACGGGCAGAATATATGAAGGTCTGAGACCAGAATACCGATTGTATGTTCGGCGCCAAGATTTTAAATCCCTGGACGAACTTTTAGACCAAGTTTCTGAGTATGAGTCCATTCGGCAGTCTGAGGCTAAGGAGCAATCGCATTTTGACGGTGTCAAAACACTCGATACTACCTACTGCCGAACGACGCATTGTTGGCGCTGCAAAATGAAGGGACACTCGAGAAGGCAATGGCGTAACTCGATGAAAATTTTTTGCTCCAGATGTGGTGCCGATGGAATACTGTCTAAGGATTGTACCTGTCCAGCAATCCTTGAAGCAAAGTCACACAAAGATGGTACGAACAAGTCAGCTTCCAAACCAAACCAATCAGAGCTTAATCCGACACAAGTTCCAACATCACTCCACTTCGCCAGCTTAGTGGGAAATGTCAAGGTCAGAAAAGCACGAATTGTGCCAGAGACGACTATCATGGGGCAATCGGTTCAGCCAGCAAAAACAAGCCCAGATTATATTAAATCGAAATTAACAAGACCAGGCCATCATCACCGTCATACAGACAAGGTATCCCGAACCCAGCAACGAGAATATAAACATCTGAATAAATCCGGACTATCAACTCTCCATCTAACAAAACAATTCATCAACACACGTCACAATCGAGCCGAAGCACTTAACAGTTCGGTAAAAGTTACCTTCGGGTAGTGTAGATCGAAAGATCGAAACTCGAGCAGTGCAATAGTTTTCGTTTCTTTGATAAGGGGGAAAAAATAATCACAAACATTATTTTTTTCTAAAGTAGGGGGGGAATGTAACGTGCCGTTACAAGGAAAACACTTTTACATATACCTCATCACTCTACTTGTACCCATACCCAATATCAAGTTGTTTGATAGTTAATAATAGCAAATAGTTAGTACTATCTCGCAATTCTCGTTGAGTTGGTCAAATTGTTATTTATAATGACAAAGTTTGACTGACTAAAACAACGAGAATCCAGTTGGAGTTCGTGCTATATTTCGTACTACATACGTTGTATAACCGTAAGCCGACAAGATTCCTGTTCCCGACTCCGCCGTATGCCGTAGTTGGTCCGTAGATTATACGAACGCCGATTATTGTTCGTATATAAGTTGTAGTTTGAAAGTATCTTACTAACCCGAACGCCGATTATTGTTCGTATTAGCCGCCGTATTTACTTACACGAACGCCGATTATTGCTCGTATTAGCCGCCGTATTTACTTACACGAACGCCGTTTATTGTTCGTATTTACTTTGTGGTTTTGAATGCATCTTACTAACCCGAACGCCGATTATTGTTCGTATTAGCCACCGTATTTACTAACCCGAACGCCGCTTATTGTTCGTATTTACTTTGTAGTTTTGAATGCATCTTACCAACCCGAACGCCGATTATTGTTCGTATTAGCCGCCGTATTTACTTACACGAACGCCGTTTATTGTTCGTATTTACTTTGTAGTTTTGAATGCATCTTACTAACCCGAACGCCGATTATTGTTCGTAGTAGCCATAGTATTTACTTACACGAACACCGTTTATTGTTCGTATTTACTTTATAGTTTTGAATACACCTTATTAACCCGAACGCCGACTATTGTTCGTATTAGCCATCGTATTTACTTACCCGAACGCCGTTTATTGTTCGCCTTTACTTTGTAGTTTGAAAGTATCTTACTAACCCGAACGCCGATTATTGTTCGCATTAGCCACCGTATTTACTTTCACGAACGCCGTTTATTGTTCGTATATATTTTACTAACACGAACGCCGTTTATCGCTCGTGTTCACTTCGTAGCTTTACATTACTTAAGTAACCCGAACGCCGTTTATCGTTCGTTTTTGCTCAGTGGCATTACATTAACCTTTTCAACCACTGTTGCCAAGTTGGAGGTTTTCCCGGTAAATCTAGCGCTTTTTGTTTGGATTTAGCGGGGTAAAATTGGTTTTAGCGGGAACGGTGCTTTAGCGGGAAAATCTGGCGCTTTTTGTTTCGATTTAGTGGGAAAAATTTAGAGGTTTTTTCCAATTTTTCTTTTTTTTCAATCGAAAACGCCAAGTTTGCCGAATTTTAGCGCTTTTTTTCTAACTTAGCGGGAGAATTTTATATTTTCCCGCTAAATTTTTTTCGGTGGTTTCTTGCGCGTTTTTATTGAAAAGTCAATTTTCGTAGAAAAAATAGTTTGGAGGTTTTTTTTTAAATTTTTCTTTTTTGTCAATCAAAAATGCCAAGTTTCTCGGTTTTCAGCGCTTTTTTTCGTAATTTAGCGGGACAATTTAAAAATTTTCCCGCTAAATTTATTTTTGGCGGTTTCTAGCGCTTTTTTAGTGAAATCTAGAGGTTTTTGCTTAAAAATAGTTGGCAACAGTGTTTTCAACCGAAGCGCCTGTTATTGTTCGTATTGGTAATCTTATAAACATACACGAACGACGTGTTTTGTTCGTGTCTTCTTTATAATATTGGACAAATCCTTGAGAGCCTGCAACCAACGCCGGGGTTGCCGACGACCTTGAAGCAAATCGTCATTGCCGAAGACGATCGAAGAGCCGATTGAATTTATATTAGCTTAAGTAGTATAAGACAACTAGGTTAAGATCTTGGTAATAAAGTTGTGTGCGAGATAAGATCGTACTTTTGTAGTTAAACCACAAAAGCATTCGTCTTTTATTTATTCAAAGGAAGCAGACCATTGTCGAACCTGGACAGACTGAGCTCTATCCTAGCTGGAAAATAAAACTGCATCACAATTTCAAAATAGCAATATCAGGTAGTTCTTTTAAAACTTCAGCAGTAATTAAGTCGAATCCCGGGGATTTTTTGTTTTTCAATAATTTTATTTCCGATATAACTTCGTTTGGTGTAGTTAAGCTAATATCTTGATGATTTTCTTCGACATTTTCAAGTAAAATCGATTCGTCGCTACTTTGATTTGGTTTAAAGATGTTTACTAGATGGTTGGAAAAAAGATCAGCCTTTTCATCATTAGTCTTTGCCCATTCGGTATTATTAATTCTTAGTGGTGGATTTTGAGATATTGGTGGATTAAACGGTTTGGTATATTTCCACAAGGAGTAGTTCGTACTTTTTTCATAAGTAAGACTTTGAAGATTTCTTCGAACCAGTTCATTATTTTTCTTTTGTATAATATTGCTAATATGTTTGCTTATTTTGTTGAGCTTTGTTTTAATTGAAGGGTCACGGGTTTGTTGCCATCTTTTACGTAAGCTTCGCTTTTCTAATACCATGTTTTTTACTTCAGGGGCATAATTTTGTTTCTGAGTTTTTGGTTCTAATTCAGGAGTGCTTTGCCACGCCGCTTGCTGTATTTTCTTTGTAAAATTTAAGACATCATTATCTAGTTGATCCACTGTGAGTAGTGGTGTATTCGGATTTATTTCATTTTGTAACAATGATCGAAAATAGCTCCAGTCAGTAAATTTGTTATACAAATAAAAGATTTCGAATTTTTAAAAATTGGTAGTTTGTTCCTTTACTTCAAATTCTTTTACTTATAACTTCTTCAATAATGGTCCAAATCGCATTTTTTTTTTACGTAATTTAAAAAAAAAATCCAAAAAAATTCTTAAAATTTAAATCTCATTTTTGAAAATGTATGTACTCTTTGATTTTTTTGAAATTTTTTTTGTGTAAAACTTCTATCGATTCTGCAAATTTTTTGCCCAGGAAGATAACGATTTTTACTGTTTTTAAATTTTTTTTGAAAAAATTTTATTGTAATTTTTCAATCTTAAAATCATTTCTACTGTTCCAGTGGTGCGTCATAGAGAGGTCATTTCCAAGACCGACCCCCATTAATTTTTACGTATAAACATTTCTTCGGGAAAATTTAATACCCTATCTCCAATTTCTAAGGGGGCTCCCACACTAAATGACATTTTTTAAAATTTGCTCTAACCTCTCTTACTGTTCTAAGGATGCTGTTAGAGCAAAAAAGGACATCAAAAATTGTTTTTATTTGCAAAATATGACCATAATTTGTAATATAATAATTTTTACATGATAAAGTTTAATATTTCCCAGCAAAAAAAGAACATACTAAAATGTTAATAAAAAGTAGTTCAACTGCTGCTAAAGTAGTTCTAACTTTGCTGAAACTCTAGTGAATTTAACAAGGCGGTGTCGCTCGAAATAAGTAGTTTTTTTTACATTTTTTAAGTACATATAAAGCAGTACTCATATTGTTGTCATAGTTTAAGTTTTTGTATGTAAAGTTTAATTACATTTTTAAGATCACTATTTAAGAGCATTTTTTCACTACTTAAAAAGTGTATTTTTAGAATTCATTAGGAAGTAGATTTAGTAAGCGATTCTGACGATGCCAATGTTCTAATAACATTACTAAACATCGAAAATGCGACTGGGGCGCGACCTTATACACTTGATTACATTAGTTCTGCTGGTCAAAAATCCGGTCTCCGCACTTTTCCATCACATCTGGTTTTTGAGAAAATTGTGGTCAAAGTTCAAAAAAATCGCCGTTTTGGGTTAAGCTAAAACTTTCCTCTTGAAGATGCAGAACTCATTTGGTCAGTCGCCCTAACTTTTTGGGCACCAATTGTATTTCAATGCTGTCATATTAAAAAAAAGTTTTTGGGGGAAAACACTTTATTAAAAGATTGATGCTCCAAAGGTTGAAGCGACTGATGAATTGAGTAATACGTCTTTAAGAGCAATGTTTGAGCTTTACCCTTAAAAAGTATGGAGACCGGATTTTTAAACAGGAGAATAATTGTAATCATGTTTGTAAGCCTTATACTATAAGGTGGCTTTCCATTCGAATAAGGTTTTTTTTTTCATATGATTTGTAGCGGCAAAAATCGTTTTTTGGGAACAAGACATCATTGAGAGATAATTGGTGCCCTAGGGGTTAAGGCGACTGACCAAAAGAGCTCAGAATCCTTAAGAGCAATGTTTAAGCTTTAGCCTCGACTTATTTTTAAGTCGCTATCATATCGGGTTCATCCGCTATGATTTGGCAAAAATTAACAAAACGGCGATTTTTTTTTAACTTTGACATCAATTTTCCCAAAAACTTGATGTGATGGAAAAGTTTGGAGACCAGATTTGTGATGAGTAGAACAATTGCAATTAACCGTGTAAGGTCGCGGACCAGTCGCATCAACAAAAGTGTTCGTACCTAAAAAAATTGGTCCAAGTTCAGGACTTTATACTTCATCCGACATAAAATTGTTTCATTTGCTTGACAAAAAAACAATGATCGCTAAAAAATTGCGTTTTAGAGGTTGGTTCGCTTCTCCAAGGTGAAACTTTTCCCCTCCGTTCCAATTTTAACCTACCTAGGACTATAAAAAATATTTGTACCAAACGTCAGGTGGATAGCTGTTTTATTTTTTATCGTGTTACATACAGACAGACGGGAGGGATGTTCATAGAACTTCTCAGAATCGATCACTGATCAATATAATATATCGTCACCAACAATCCAACACATTTTGCTTTTTTAAAGTAGCAGCGAAAAACGTTGTGAAACATTTTTTTTTAATTTTGTTCATAAGTCCGTCATTTTTCATCGGATAGGTCTGAATTTTTGGAAATGGTTTCAATTAATGAATTGTATCACAACTAGCAAATCACATTTTGATAATTTTATAGGGGGACAATGCATCACAATCAATAACTTGTTGTCACTTTGTTTTGCATTTTAGGCGACGATTCTCTTTATGGGGAATGACAAAGTGAGTGTACCCCCTATACTGTAGTTAAAAGGTAAAAAAACAAAATCAGTTTTCACCAAATTTAAGATTAAACAAATTAAAAATAATAAAGTGTTTTAATTCCTGGAATTGTAACCTATCAAATATTAAATTTTTGCCTTTCAATTATATATAAAACTATAGTTTAGACTAAAACTTTATTAAATAAATTTAAATAAATATGTTCTTTTCATTACGTTTGAAAAATATTTAAAAAAAAACTCATTCCGTATCCATATTATTGTCCTTCTTATTGACATATTTGGATGTTATTTTAAACTACTTTTTTTGCAACAAAAAATATTCACTAATTGCTACTTTTTATGTAGTTTAAGTCTACTTCGTTTTGAACTACTTCGAATTTTTTTTGCTGGGTTGTTGTAATTAAAAAATTCCCGGGAATTCCCGGGAATAGGATTAAAACGATTTCCCGGGAATTGAAAATGTCCAGGAATTTAGAAACCCTACTTATTAAGTACCATAATTATATTCGGGTCAGTCTTAGTGAAATCAATCAAAAATAGCTAAAAATTTTCGTGACCCCCTCCGATTTTGATGAAATTTGGTTTAGTTGTAACACTAAGGGCCGATAACACAAACGAACTAACCGGAAGATAAATTGGGTTTAGTGCTAACCGCAGGTTATAGATGTCAAATTTGTATGGGACTAACCGGAGGTTACGTTAACTTTGATTTAACTGGATATTGTGTTAACCGCACTAAGTGATAAACTGACGCACACTTATTTTCAGCCTTCTAAGTTAACAGTGGGCGAAAACACGGAGGGTCAAAATTTCCTCCAAAATCTCCCAGTCGCGAAACTTTGCACCGTAAAAACTTAATATCGTTGGTTCTATTTTAGCTAGAAAGCCCATTTTTGGTTTGTTTTGAAGCTCATAATATGCTCTACAAGACCTACCATAACCAAAAAATTTTCGAAAAAAATAATGGTTACATCCCTTATTTTAAGGTCGTGATGTACGGAGGAGAAAATGGGGAGGATTGTATCCCCCGATTTTTTTTTTACTTGATAATATTTTAGAGAAAGTCCTAAAGAATATATTCTAAAATTTTTATGTTGGGACAACAATGGGATCGCTCAAAATCAAAATTTTTCACAATTTTCCCCAAAATCTCCAAATCGCAACACTTCTTTAACCTTAAAAATTTAATATCATAAGTGATTTTGTAGTTACAGAGCTTTTTTTTGTTTGTTTTAAAGCTTATAATACGCTCTACAAGACATACCATAACCAAAAAATGTTCCAAAAAAAGGAATTGGTGCCCCCCTTATTTGAAGGTCGTGGCAAAGGGTGGAGGAAATGGGGGAAAGTATCCCCCGATTTTTTTTTACTTGTTATTCTCAAAGTGCAAGTCCTAATGAATATAGTCTATAATTTTTATGTTGGGACATCAATGGGGTCGACCAAAATCAAAATTTTTCAAAATATTCCCCCAAAATCAACAAATCGCGACATTCTTGCGCCTCCCATTGGAGTCCCAAGATAAAAATTTCAGGATATGCTCTCTAGATAAAAAAAATTCGGGGATACTATCCCCCAATTTCCCCCACCCCTTGCCACGATCTTTGTATACAAGAGGCACCCCTCATTTTTTTTTTTTTTGTGATAGTAATATTGTAAGGCATATTAAGAGCTTTAAAACAAGCAAAAAATGGACTCTGTAGCTACAATACAGTCCACGATATTAAATTTGTAATGTGCAAGAGTGTCGCGATTTGGAGATTTTGGGGAAATTGTGAAAATTTTTGATTTTGGTCGATCTGATTGTTGTCCCAACATAAAAATTTTAGGATATGTCCATTAGGAATTGCACTTTAAGAATACCAAGTAAAAAAAACTCGGGGTATACTTTCCCGCCATTTCCTCCACCCTTTGCCAAGACCTTTAAATAAGGGGGGCACCCTTCCTTTTTTTCTAAAATTTTTTGGTTAAGGTAGGTATTTTAGGCAATAGACTGTAAATCTATTTATGAGAATTATTCTCTTTAATCAATTAGCTTTATAGTCAATAATGACATTAGAGCGTACTATAAGCTTTAAAACAAACAAAAATGGGCTCTGTAGCTACAATAGCACTTATGATTTTAAATTTTTAAGTGTTGCGATTTGGAGATTTTAGGGGAAATTGTGAAAAATTTTGATTTTGAGTGATCCCATTGTTGTCCCAACTTAGAAATTTTAGAATATATTCTTTAAGACTTTCTCTATAAGATTATCAAGTAAAAAAAAAATCGGGGGATACCATCCACCCCATTTTCTCCTCCCTTTATCACGACCTTAAAATAAGGGAGGTAACCCTTATTTTTTTTCGAAATTTTTTTGGTTATGGTTAGTCTTGTAGATCATACCATGAGCTTCAAAACAAACCAAAAATGGGCTTTCTAGCTATAATAGTACCAACGATATTAAGTTTTAACGGTGTAAAGTGTCGCGACTGGGAGATTTTGGGGGAAATTTTGACCCTTCGTATTTTCGGCCCCTGTTGACTTAGAGGGCTGAAAATTTGCATTTGTTAGTTTTTTACGTAGTGCAAGAACTTAACCAAATTTCATCAATATCGGAGGGGGTCAAAAATATTCATGATTGATTTCACTAATAATGACCCATTCAGCTTTATAGTTGCATTTATTTTTTACTTCTTAAAGTAATAATATAATAAAACTATAAAAAAACACCTGTATTTTAATTTTTTTCTTTTATTGTCCAACCATAATCTTTTATGTCATAACATATTTATGTTTCAAAAGATTTTGTTGTAATTTTGTAGTTTAGTTAATAAATTTTGTTTATTTATCATTTGCATTTTTTTTTTTATATTTTTTATACGCTCTATATGTGCAAACCATTATTTACCATTTATAGTGTTCTTTTGCTCTTTGTAGTAGTAATCATATACTTTATCACCGGGGTTTTATTTTGCATGCTTCTATCAGCAAAAGGCTCAACAGTTTGGTTTAGGTATTTCATTGCAATGCACAAGCGAACAGTGGTGTGGCAGCAGTAAAATTGGGTTAAAAAGGAAGAATGCTTTCCCGAGTAAAAATTTTTATATGATGCAATATATAATGATATGTAACACAATATATATTTATACGCAATTTGATCCGAATAATGGTGGATCTTTTTGCATTAAAAAAGATCAACTTGTATAAAATATGATTTGATTTCATCCGAGTTTTGACCAGACATTGTCATATATTGGTGGATCTAATTAGATCTAATTGCATAAAAACATATAAAATCCTGGTGTTTTTTGGTTTGGTTTGAGATACACCACAGGTCAACGATACATTCACCAAACATATAATTTTCTAAAACAAAAAAAAAAATGTTTGGGTACGCTTCGAACCAGATAGGTGATATACATAACCCTGACAAGGAAATGTTTAGGAACATTTTAAAAAGTTTCTTATACTTTGCCTAAAAAACTTAGAAATTTTTTGGTTAATTTGAAACATTTATATAGTTCTGTATGGAACAGAATAAGCTATATATAATTTTATGTTAAATTATACTGAAAAACAAATTTTGTATTGACCCTCATATAATTTTATATAATTATATAGACAGTACACCTTTTAATCCGAATCATGATTAAATTATATATAACTGCATATGATTTCATTTAAAAATTTAGAAAATATCCTAGGGGATATATAATCATATATGATATATTATGTTTGTATCAAATTATATATTGTTATATATGTTTATTTTTACTCGGGTTGAAAGTAATTCTCTTTTATTTGTAAAACTAAATACGGTATCAGTGTTGTATTTCAGCTCAATATAAATATTTATTATTGCATGAGTTGTAAGAAATTTCAAGAACAGAACTGAAGTTAAAGAAAAAAAAAATCTAGTTTTGCATCATCTTTCGGACAAAAACCAAGCTAAACAATCTTTAGACTTTAGAAAGACAAAAATACAACTCCATTTCATATATGACATTTTTTTGTTTAACTCTTGATTTTCTCAAGTATCCGGGAAAACAATGTGGTAAAAATTTGAGGCCGTATTTAAGTATCGGATCAAATTAACCCATGGTGTCCGGCGATCAAATTTTTGAATTGTTAAAAATTTTTAACAAACCGAATATCAAAAAACTAAAATCGGTGGAACGGTTTTCGAGATATCGCTATTTGAAATTTGGAGAGAATTGAAATTCTTCCGACGTTCAAGAGGTTTTTAAGATTTTTTTCCTTTGACCCTTTTATAAAGCTTAAGACAAGCTTTTATTTAAAATTAATTAAACTAAATACTATTATTTCAGCCCCTGTCGCCCGTCTTAAGCCCTATAAAATAGTCAGTGAAAAAAAAATTAAAATTTATTTTAAAATTTTTTTTAAACATAGACAAAAAACACATATTTTTGGAAATTTTTTGACATATTGCATTATACACTCAAAATAATACATTAGTAGATTTACTATTTTTTTTTTTTGCTAATGCTAGTAAGCTAATCTTTAGAAAATTTTTAGTTGAGGTTAGCATGTTAGCAAAAATATCTTGTAAACTTCATTTAGCGCATTAGAGATTTTAAACAAAATTTGAACTAATTTTTTTTGCCAAATTTGAAATTGAGTTGACCAAATTTTTACAAGCTTTTTTGCTAATATTAGCAAAAATAAATTGTATTTTTTTTTTTTTAAGAAAACTTAAAATGGCGCTATCTCGGAAACTAAGCCAGATCGAGCAAAATGGAGGCCATTTTTGGTTCTCGGGCTCTCCATAGTATCACCGGTCCTCTTCACATGTGTGGACCCTAATGGGTCCTAACTTTGGTTCGGAAAAAGTTAGCATTCCCGAAAATTTTAAAATGCTCATATCTCGGTAAATATTGCCGACACAACAAAAATCAATTTTTGTAGCCCTTAACACGTAAAACAAGACCGCAAAATAATCAAAAGCTCTCCGAGTAATATTTTTGAAGTTATCGAGTTTTTTAATTCTCAAAACCCCAGTGGTCCCCTAAAATCACGTATCTCAAAAACTAAGGAAGGTAGAGCGAAACGGACACAAATTTTGGATCAAAAACTATGACGATTTTTAAGGAACCCAACTAGGTCTAGGCCCATCCGGGTCTGGACTTATCAGGTCCGAACCCAATGGGGTCCTCAAAGGTGTATGAACTAAGTTGAAATAAAAAAAATTTTAGTTAACTAAATTTTAGCAAAACATTTTTGCTAACTTTACCAAAAAAATTGTGGGTTCAAAATCAGCAAATTTTCTTGTAGATTTACAAGCTTTTTTTGCTAACATTACAGTTTTTTTTGAGTGTATTCAGCATTCAAAAATTAATAAAAATAATGTATCGCTAGATATTATTTTTTTGATCAAAGGCGCAACGGGTTAACATGATCTTGTCTGGCTCAAATTATATGATGTGTCGCAAATATTTTGTTTTATTTTTTTTTTTTTCGAAAAACCAAAACTTTGATCTTCGGACGCCACGGGTATATGGGGCAAAACGCGTCAATGGTCCACACCGAAAAAACGATTTAGGTATAATTTTGCCAAAATGTTAGGATAATAGTAGGTAGTCTAAAGTTCAAATAAAAAATGTTCATTGAAATATTTTTATAGTTACAGAGATGGGAAGTTTTCATTTTTTTGCAAAGATCATATTTGGTTGAATTTTTATTGACATTTTGATGCGATAAAATTTTATTTTTAAATAACGATTTTTAAAGTATTTTTGACGACCTCTTCAATGGCATTGGTGGTTTTCCAAAAAAATATAAATTTTACCTTAAAATTCAAGGTCAAATTATTATCATCAAAGTGTCAATAGAAACTCAACCAAATATGTTCTTTGCGAAAAAATGAGAACTTCCCATCTCTGTAACTCTAAAAATATTTCAACAACATTTTTTTTATTTGACCTTTAGATTACCTACTATTATCCTAACATTTTGGCAAAATTATACTTAAATCGGTTTTTTGGTGTGGACCGTTGACACGTTTCGCCCCATATATAATCCGATTGACCTCAAATTTGTACCACGTATGTTTTTGGAATAGGAAAATAAAAATTTCGTCGGTCGTTCAAAATCGGCAGAAAAATTTTTTTGCTATACAAAAAAAAATCCGGTGTAATGGTATATTACTGTTGTACAAACTTGAAGTCAAACGAATTAAATTAGATTAAATTTATTCAATTAGAGAATTCTTCTTGTTCGAGGCACAAAAGTTACATTTATGATATTCTTATAACACCTTCAGACAAAAAGAAAAAAAAAGTATTTTTTAAAACCAGAGACCGATGTAGTAAAACAGCATTTACAGTTTTTTTATTTCGCGATCCTGTTTCCTTTTAAATGGACTTCAAAGTTTCAGAGGATTACATTTTTGTAAAACATGTTTAAATATTTGTACTTGCCCTAGGATTCCTCTAAAGATGGCAAGTGAATGAAGAGTATCTCCTCTAATTAAATAATTTTTTTTTTCATTTTGGCATATCGGGAAAACGAATGTGAATAATGTTCTTTAAAACTTTATCCTTCAATATCATTAAAAATTTTAAACCAATTATTTGAAAATTTTGAATGGACATTATTAAAATACGTTTTTCTGATATGACAAAATAAAAAAAAATGGAAAAATTAGCGAAGATTCTCTTCTTTTATTTGCCATCAATAGTGACATAAGAAAAGTACAAATATTAAAAAAATATCTTACAAAATGTTATCCTTAAAAAATTTGAAATCCTTTTAAAAGTAAACAGGATCACAAAATGAAAATGCAGTTTTACTCCATTTGATATCTGCATTCAGACGTATTTAATTCGGTTCATGTTTAATGTTGGCTGTCGGACGGTGCTATAAGTCCCTAAAACTCCAAGGATCTCGATAACTTATGCCCGACTATAAAGATTTTAAAATCACTCCCTACTATGCATCTTTAAAATATTTTTAAGTATTCATAAATCATTCGGACCACTGTTCTTTAATAAAAACATAATGACAAACTTGCAAACGGGCTACTATAAATGAGGCATTCCACACCAAATGTCCCGCTACAGAAAAACCTGTGTCCTGTAAATTTCTGAATAGGTTGTTTGACTTAGAAAATTGCGTTTTTGGTTTTTCAAATTTTCAAAAACTGGGCTTAGGAGGCGTGGTCAAATATTGGAAAAATGGTCAAATTTGTGGCGAGTTGCCTTGGTTAAATATTTATCACATTAAAACGGAATGCACCACAATCTCAAAAATTTACATTCTTATTTAGTTTCGATTAAATTTTTTTTCCATTTTTTAAAAAAGTCAATTTATCAAAACTCCGGCCACATTTTTTTTTTTAAGTTTAGATGTTTGTTCATCCACACAAAAAATTCAGAAACGAGATTTTCGTTTTTTTCGAGAAAATCGCATTTGAATTTTAAATTTCATAATAATTTTGTAATTTGGTTGTATTTTCTTGTTTTAACGTTGCGAATGAGTATTATTAAATGCATAAATACTAGTCATACGCTGTGTTGAAACAAGAAAATACTAGCAAATTACTAAATTTTCGTGTGGATGGAAAAACATATATGTTATCTTAAAAAAAAAGAAAAAAGTGGCCGGATTTTTGATAAATTGACATTTTTAAAAAATGTACAATTTCTAAAAGGGTTCTGAAAATTTTCCAAAAAAAAAAAAATTAATCGATAGCCCATACACATGTATATAAGGATGTAAATTTTTGAGATTGTGGTGCATTCCGTTTTAATGGGATAAATATTTAATCAAAGCAACTCGCCACAAATTTGACCATTTTTCCAATATTTGACCACGCCTTTTAAGCCCAGTTTTTGAAAAATTGAAAAACCAAAAACGCAGTTTTCTAAGTTCCATATAGGGCTATCCATACAACCTATTCAGAAGTGTACGGTACACATGTTTTTTTTTTCGCTGGACATTTGGTGTGGAATGCCTCAAATATATATGGGGCATTCCAGCCCAAATCACTCACTTTTAGACCCGACCACTTTCGATTTATTTTATTTTTGGATATGTTTTAGAACTTATTAAATACATTTTGGAAACCAATTTTCAGCCTTTTATTCCAAGATGGTGTTGAGTAATCAATTTCAAAATGGCGATTTTCTCAAAAAAAAATTAAAAATGGAAGTTTTCAATTAATTTTGACCAGTTAAAAATATAGATATCTTAAAAAAAGTTGGGCAACGTTTTGTTGGTATTTAAATGTTGTTTTAGAAAAAAAAGAATAAAAAATTATTCGAAGTAATTATCACTTATTTTTTAACGTTTAAAAATTAAAATCGACCCCAGCAAAAACTTGGTAATGACACATCATTACCATTCTAATTACTTAGTAATGACAGAAAATTACCTTTAGCATTATTTTGAAATGTAAAATAAGGACTTATTAATAATGACTAACATAAGTCATTATAATAAAATAAAAAAATTTCAGAACTAGATTTTCACTTTTGACTCACTGTACATTATTTTGAATAAAAACAAAATAAAATTAAATATTTTTTTATTTTTTTAAATTTTTTTTTAAAATAATTTTTTCATTACCTATAAGTATATATGTAATTAGTTATTAATACTGGTTTGATAATCATTACATTTGGCACATTTGCTTGTAAATGTAATGGGAAAGGTAATTCGAATCAGAAGTAGTTATAACTTTTGAATTTCCCATTACACATTTCATTACTTGGTAATGCAAGTTTTTGCTGGGACTTTTTGAAAAGTCCGAAACCTTCGTTTTTTTTTTTTTTAAAAAGTCTAAACGTTCTACTCTAAATTACGATTAAATCGAAAGGAGTCGGGTCGAAAAGTAAGTGATTTGGCCTGGAATGCCTCTTATATATGAGGAGGTCCTTATTATTTTCAATATTTAAGTTGAATATAATTTTTTTCAAGACACATGGGGTAATGCTTTAAAAGTAAATATAATTTAGTGATCGACGCCAATAGACGGAATTGGAAATTTTATGTGTTTTTCAGTTGTTAAATATTCAAACCATTACCGGCAAGATACATAATAATTTGGTGATAATGTCACCTTATTGGAAAATTAAACAAAGTTTTTACTAAATTATTTCAAAATCATAAAGTTCAAAATAAAAAAGAATTGTTCATATATATTTTTTTATATTTCTCATAAATATTTTTTTAGATTTTTTATTTCCGACTTGTCTTTTTATGGGTATTGGCTGTGTTTTGTTCATTGAAAAATGGCAGATGTCCGTCCACATATGTAAGTACATATATAACTGTATGTTATTTGTTATTTTATTTCAACAAAGGTTTATAGTTTTTTGTTTTTACTGCAGCATACTTATAGTACAAACATATGAATGTATTTATTTATACACGTACACACATATACACACTAGACTGCCCAGAAAAAAAGCGAAGTTTTTATTTTCTTGGGGGATACCTGCAAATTTTGTTCCTTTTTGTGCAAAAAAATTTCGGTTTTTTTTTGGGATTTTTAAAATAATATCTAGAGGTCGCGATCTCGCGTTTTATAACGATTTATTTTTTTTGAGTTTTTTATTATTTTAAATTGTTAAATATGATTAATATGATAAAATATTAATAATTTCAGACAAAAAAAAAAATAAATTAAAAATTAAATATCGCTCATTCCATGAGATGTCTCCCAGCATCTAATCAAATGTTCTTTAATTTATTTGAAATTTCGCACACAGGTACACTATGGATCAATTAAAATAAATTCGTTTTTAGTTTCGCGAAAATCCACGAATTCGCGAACGCGAATATATTCGCGAATTCACGGATTTTCTCGGAACTAACAACTGATTTATTTTAATAGCTTCATAGTGTTCATGTGTGCAAAATTTCAAATAAATTAAGGAACATTTGATTAGATGCTGGGAGACATCTCATGGAATGAGCGATATTTAATTTTTAATTTAATTTTTTTTTGTCTGAAATTATTAATATTTTATCATATTAATCATATTTAACAATTTAAAATAATAAAAAACTCAAAAAAAATAAATCGTTATAAAACGCGAGATCGCGACCTCTAGATATTATTTTAAAAATCCCAAAAAAAAACCGAAATTTTTTTGCAAAAAAAGGAACAAAATTTTCAGGTATCCCCCAAGAAAATAAAAACTTCGCTTTTTTCTGGGCAGTCTAATACACACATATACAAACGCCTTTTAATGTTCATTCACATAAGCACACAATGACATACAGGTGCATTTAGTGCCAGTATTTTTTTTTTTCATAGGCTCAAAACAAGAAATACATACATGACTACTACATATGAACTCGTATAGAGTTACAAGTACAATGGACTTTATATACGGTGGTAAAAATAAGATATTTTTTGTATGTTTTTACGGCATATGGTTTGTAACTAGGGTTGCCAGACGGCCTGGAATGGCCTGGATTTTCCAGTTATTTGAGGTCTGGTCCAGTTTCCAGTTAAAACATAATTTATCCAGTTGAAAAAGGATTTCTTTTATTTTAACAATTATTTTTTTTATTAAATATTTTTTTCACAATTTTTTGGGACTACTTTGTAAATAAAACATTAATCAGAAATATAACATAAATGCCTGTTTTGTATACGGAAAATGTGTTCTTTTTTCTGAAAATCACTAATTTTTTTACAATAACCCCACAAAAATATGTCTGGATGGGTCAAATCTGCAAATGATGGTCAGTTGTTGTCGCTCTTTTTTGACTTCGCACGTCCCGGAAATTTTAACTGTCCTCCTAGATTTTCAGATTTGACCACTTTGGACTTAATTTTGTGGGGTTATTTAAAAAGAAAAATATACTCTTACAATTCTCAGGCCGATGACGAAAAAGTAATAGAAATGCTTAAAAAAGGCACAATTTTCCGTGGCAAATAGAGACGGCTATTTAGTCTAAAAAAAATATGTGTCTCACATATGAAAATCGGTTGATTTTTTATACCCTCCAACCACAGTATGGGGGTATACTCACTCCGTGTGTAACGCATCGAAATATCGGTGTAGGACCCCATAAAGTATATATTTTATTGACCAGTGATCGATTCTGAGACATTCTTGTATGTCCGTCCGTCTGTCCGTCTATCCGTCTGTAGAGGACACGATACAGTCCAAAATAAGAGAGCTAGACTTCCGAAGTTTGGCACGAATATGTCTTTTATTCCTAGGCAGGTTAAGTTCGGAAATGGGCAAAATCGGACCAAGGGAAAAAAGTTCCCTCTTGGAGAACTAAACCAACCAAAGAAAAACCGAATTTTTTCCAGGGTTTTTTGTACTTTTGCTAAGCAAATGCAACTTTCTTATCTCATAAGAAGTTCAAAATCGCAAGGGCAAGGTGTCCCTTTACGTCACCACCAACTCCCCCCCCCCCCAAAAAAAAAGACGCCCCTGAATTTTTTTTTTATATTGTTTTTACATTTTCGAGGGTATAAAAGATTATGTATGGGTCCAGTTACTTTTTTAAAATCCAGCTGAAAAATTTCCATTATCCAGTTATTTGACTTCTAGTATCTGGCAACCCTATTTGTAACTTAATATTGTTGTTAAGTTGGGATTTTCTTTTTTTCTATATATTTTCTAGAAATATCAAACCTGACAATTCTGCAAGCTGAGATTTAAATTAGAGAATTGCAGTTTTGAGCTAATGCTACGAAATAAAATTGCTGTTCCTTTGGTATTGAATTGCGATTTGAATGAGTGTCACCCTAATGTAGGCATTTCCTTTGTAGGCTTATAGAGTGCAACTTTAACCCGAAGTTGCCGAGGTAACAATTTTTTGTTTTACTTTGTTTTAAAAAAAAAATCTGTATACGAGATGACATTTGAAACCCATATTTTAAAAATATTTTTTTTATAATCTTCTCTTCTTCACTATTAATTTTAACGTGAAATTTTAAACACATGTTAAAGTTCAATTTAATATATAAATTTTTAAACATTTTTTATATCTAGTGTTTCTTGTGTGTGTGTATTTCAAAATCTTTAAATCACTGGTGAGCAAAGTTTTTTTTTCTGTTACATTTATATAACTTTTAATAACATTTCAGATATGTATTTTTACAAACTTTTACAAGTATGTATCTTTTTACGGTATGTATCTCGAAAACCGCTGGACCCTACTATTGATCCATTTCTAAGACAATTTAGCTATATACATCCGTCCATCTGTCTGTGGAAAATCAGATGCAGTCTAAACCAAAAGAGCTTATGTGCAAAAATGGTTTTTAACATTTTGGAGAGTATAAATGATTCGGCACAGAAGAATTTAACACTCTCACTTCTTTTTTGTTCATTTGTTAAACAAATGGAAAATTTTTTAGACTGAAATGTAGTTTTGGTAAAAAAAATAAGAAAAACATGAAAATATTTTTTTTGATGAAAAAATTTATGAAAACAAAATTTTTTTAATGAAAAAAAAAATTTATGAAAACAAAGTTTTTGATGAAAAAAAAAAAAAAAAATTGAAGAAAAAAAGTTTTTGATAAAAAAAAATTGATAAAAACAAAATATTGATGCAAAAAAAATAAAAGTTGATAAAACAACAATTTTTGGTGAAAAAAAAAATTTGATAAAAACAAAGTTTTGAAAAAAAAAACTTGTGAAAAAAAAAATTATATATAAAAGAAAAAATTATATATAAAAAAAATTTATTTAAAAAAATTTATAAAGAAAAATTTATGAAAAAAAGAAATTAATAAAAAAAAAAGTGATAGTGTTACATTCGGCTTTGCCGAATATTTTATGCCCTCCAAAATGTAAAAAAAACAAGTAAGAAAATTATAGTCGGTCAAGACAGACCATATAATACCCTACACCAGTGTTTCCCGGAATATGGGTACCAACTCCAAACATGGACCAATTTGGTCTATCATTTGTGAAGTCTTTAATAAGTCTACAAAACACTCATATACCAAATTTGGGTGAAATTGGCTTATATTTGTTGCAAATAAACCACTTTTAGTAATATCGGGCGAAATTTTCATATGGGGCCTAAGTCCAAAAATGTTCCAATTATAATCAGATTTTTGGGTTATTAAAGTATGCGTTAAGCACACACAAACGAAATTTTAATCAAATTTTTTCTAATGTCATAACATTTTTAGATTTATGTGAATATCGGGAGGGTGGTTTGTATGGGGGCTACAAGAAGAACTGGCCCGATTCCTTCAAAATTCGGAACGGTGATTTGTGAATACAAATATCTATTAAAATACGGTTGTTAGGGTCATTTGACCCAAATTTAAAGGAGACGTTTGTATGGCGGCTAGGTCAACACTTGGACCGATTTTTTCCAATTTTAATAGCGTCCGTCCTTGGGTCAAGAGATGCTTAAGTTTCAAATTTCCGACAAATCGGTTAACAATTGCGACCTGTATCGTGCGCACAACGTTTACATGGACGGACGGAAGGACAGACGGACGGACGGACATAGCTAAATCGACTCAAAAAGTGATTCCGAGCCGATTGGTATACTTGAAAGTGGGTCTAGGACCAATATTTCGGGTAGTTACAAACATCAGCACAAACTCATTATACCCTGTACCACAGAGTGGGGGTTGGTGGGAGACGTTAGGGGCACCTTCCCCTTGCGATTTTGAACTTCTTCTGAGATAAAAATGTTGCATTTGCTTAGCAAAGGTACAAAAAAACCTGCAAAAAATGCGGTTTTTCTTAGGTTGGTTTAGTTCTCCAAGGGGGAACTTTTTTCCCCTTGGTCCGATTTTGCCCATTTCCGAACTTAGCCTGCCTAGGAATATAAGACATATTCGTGCCAAACATCTAGCTCTTTTATTTTGGACTGTATCGTGTCCTCTACAGACGGACAGATGGACGGACGGAGTAACATCACTAGAATGTCTTAGAATCGATCCCTGATTAATAATATATATACTTTATGGGACCCTAGACCGATATTTCGATGCGTTACACACGGAATGACAAAGTGAGTATTCCCCCATAGTGTGGAGGGTATAAAAAAATGATGAAAAATAAAATCGTGTTATTTTATTCACCTGTAGCATATTACCCTTAAAATGTTACTTTTATTTGGGACATAGTTAGGCATTTGCATGCGAGTTTCCGGCTCTGGCTCGTCGGCTAACGGGCTGGGGTCTGTGCCTAACAAAGATCTAAAAAAAAATAAACTACATAGTATCTTATTTGCATGCAACAGAAATAACAAACCCTTTCATGCAACATGTTGCAAGAAAGTGAACTTAAAAGTAGGCAGAAAAAAAATATATGCAAATGAAAAAAAAAAGTAAAGATAAAATCAAAGATGAAAACCGGATATTGATATGAATTATTTTATATAGAAAAATTAGAAAAATTTGTATCTGCTATATTCGTTGCTACAAGATGTCAAATTAGCAACATTTCGCCCATCCCAACCTTGATCATCGCAACTAACTTAAGCCGAAAGTAATTTGTGCGATGATCCCAACCATTTTACGCACTACTTACACAAACCTTGTCACAGAATTCAAAACGAATAGAGATTTAGCAATTCATTGTTAAATATTTATTTACACATAAAAAAATTCATTTATTATACAAATTTTAAAATAGAAATTCAGCGTAATGCTGACTTTAACTTAAACGGAGTTAGTTTAAAGTTTTGAATAATATTCATTATTTAATATAAAAAAATTAAAATTAATAGATACTACAAATTTTTTTTATAATTTTAATATAAAAAGTTTTAGCAAAGAAAAAGTCATAAAAAAAATATAATAGAAAATTAAAAAAAATCTATAAAAGAATAAATGAAAATTTTCGCTTCACTCTAATACTAAAAATCTGATCGCAACGAAATGGAATTCAATTTTTGAAGTTCATTGAACCCAAATGCAAAAAAAATGAGAATGAAAAACGAAACAAAATCAATAAAAGAAATATAGGGTTGCCAAGAGTTTTGTTTGAGTAAATTTACGGGGAAAAGTGGTTACACAAAATTGGGGTCGAAATTTAATACTGTCTTACAAAAAAAACGCATTGAGCTCAGAAAATAATTATTGATTTTGTTTTTTTTTTTTTTTATTAAGTAATTCAATAAATTTACCTTGTACAATGAAACGTGTAGTTTTAGTTTGTTGACAAATCAGGCGAAGTTGTAAAGGAGGTAGATTTGATTACTTTTTGTAACACATAAAAATAATTTTGTTGTTGCACTTTATAAGAATAAAAGATTCGTTAACATTTATAATTTGTTTTCACTGTTTTTTTTTTCTAGGTTTTGGGTTTTGAAATTTTTTAACAGTTAACTATTTCTTTAATTTTTATATTCTATTTTGATTTGTTATCCTCATCTTTTTCTACTTTAAGTTTAACAGCTAGTTATCATCTTTCTCTTTCTTCCACTTCACTTTTTTTATTTTTCTATTTTTCTATTTTTTTATATATTTTAATAATTTTTTTCACACACAAAAACAATAGTATAATTATTATTATTTTTTTTTTTATTTAGAAATCAGTTTACCACTAGATTTTAATTTCATATTGTGAAGAAGACTAATTAAAGGAATTCAATTAAGTATATGCTCACTTACTCATTGTTTTTGACGTTCCATCGATGAATGGCCATTCAGCAAGGCAGTCTCTGGTTGTTAAAAAGAGATAATTATAAATATCGTTTTTGGTGTGGAGCAGATGACTTTTTTTTTTCCTCTTTTTTTTTTTTTAATAATATTTGGTAGCAACATGAATCCTAGAAACTTTAGCAACATAATTTAACCCCTGTTTTACCGACGCGATTGTTATTAAAACTCTATATTTAAGTTCTACTTATTTTATAGAAAAAAATATGTTTTTAAAAATAAAAAAAATATGATAATTTAAAAAATTTAAAAACTAAAGATGATCGAATATCGTCATTAGATTAATTTTAAATACAAGAGAAATAATTTGGCATAGACTTTTTACTTGGTCATTTAAGCACTAAGGCAGAAGTGGCTACAACCGTATTCCAAGTTAGGGTTTTTTTTTCCCAATGAATTTAGAACAAACCCCTTTTAGAAATATATATTTTTTTTTTTAATCTTTTGCTAAAAACTTTATGGTTGAAAGCTAAAAATAGCACCGAATTTTTAACGATTTTGGAGACAATAATTAAGTTGCTATTGCAAACTGGCAATTTAACACTCCAAACGATACAACAACAGCGATGTTTTTATTTAAACGGAATTCGAGCTTCTTTAGATGGATTTCCTGGTGGTTGTTACTGCTCTTACTACCAAGTGCTAATGGCTTAAAAAGGTAGTTAGTATCTCCAATTTGGTGCCAAATCTGTTACAAAAATTTTTTTATATATATAAATTTTTTTTTTGTACCGATTAAAAATGGTTTGAATTTATTCGAATATTACCTAATAGATTTTGGCACCAATACGAGGATGTTAAAATTGACTGATGATCCCAATTAAAACTTTAATATTTTCGGAAAAACTCTTGGAAAATTTTTGCCTTTGCTGAAACCAGGGAAATTTTATAGAATGTGGAGGCGTAAACCACTAATAATTTAGCAAGGTCTTCCAATTGTGTCTGAAACGTGAATACATTTTTAGTTGAGGCTAAATAGCAGAATTAATCTGTGCTCAAATATTTACCTTTTGGTTTTATGTATTGGAAGAAAACTTATTATTTTTATATGGCTTAAAACTTTATTTTTTCTTTGGAATAAACCTAAATTTTTCAAAATTTCTAGTTTTCACTTTGAAAATCACGTGTGGAATAGGATGATTATTTGCAGAAAAATGGTTTTATATGGTGGCAAAATTATAAAAAACAAGAGAGCTGAATAATTTACGCGCGAATTAGTTGGTAAAATTATTAAAATCATATGTTAGTGTTACCGTTTTTGTAGAGGGTGGTGGGTAGGAAAAAATGTATCTTTATTTTATAGCAAATATATTAGAGTTGGGTACAAGGGGTAAAAAAAGTACCAGGCCAGAAAATAAAAAAACTGTTATCTTTCAAAAGAAAAAAAAATATACGTTTTAAACAAAAGTATAATTCCTGATGCCAGCACCTTACACACCATCTGGTGAGAAACGCTTTTATTCACCAGGATGTGAGTTACAAATTGAAGTTGCAAACCTTTTTGGTTTTTAGAAAATGAAAACAGTAATTATTATTTTCTTTTTTGTTAGTCGTTAGCTTATATATATAGTCAAACTGAGGGGCGTGCTGCATCATTTTTAAAATTAGACACCATTTTACACTCAAAAAAAAAAAAACCTTCTAAAGTTACCAAAAGTCTCGTGATTTTACGAGGCTATTCTCGTAAAACAGGAGGTAGGTAAAATTCTCGTAAAATTACGCGGATTTCCTTGTAATTTTGAATGCGCCAAAAATTGGTAAAATAACCAATTTTATTGGTAAGAATATTGTTTTAAAACCGGAAAAAAAAACAAGCAAAAATGGTAAATATGTATCAAAAAATGGTTAATTTTCCAACCAAAATGGTAAATTTACAAATTTTTTTTTTGTTAAACAACATAAATCCTCGTAATAAAATCATTTTTGTAAAATAACTGTTTTTTTTTTAAATTAACTAGAATCCTCGTAATATTTTTTTTTTTTTTTTAATTTAAGTTCGTAAATGGGCAAAATCGGCTCAGGGGGAAAAAAGTTCCCCCTTGAAGAACTGAACCAACCTATGAAAAAATACACTTTTTTTACATGTTTTTTTGTATTTTTGTTAAATAAATGAAACATTTGTTATATTTATCGGGATGGGAAGGTGCTCTCAACGTCCCCCACTGACCCCCACTGACCCCCATCACCCCCCCCCCCCCCCCAAAAACGAACGCCCCTGATTTTTATTTTTTTTCATTTTTTTTTACATTTTGGAGGGTATAAAAGATTCGGCACAGCCGAATTTAACACTCTCACTTGTTTTTTTTTTGAGTGTGGTTTTAATTGAGAAAGGTGTGAAAGAAAAATTTATTTTTCTAAAAATTTAAGACATCCTGGTTTCTTTTTATTATAATCTTCAGAAAAACTTTTAATGTCAAATTTATTCAGTTAATAATAAATTATATTCTATATGTGAAAATTATTAACAGATCGCAGCCGCCAAGGATTGATTTGTTGGAAAATTTCCAAAAATTCAAAACTTTGATTGACTGTCTTCATAGTCAAAGAAGACCAAATTAAAAAGTTTCTTTTAAAATTATTCTTTCTTTAATAGCATTTTAAATTTTTAAAAAGATTTTAAAAAATTTTCCTTATTTTTCATATTTTTATTATAGCGAATAAAATAAATTAAATTATTGATCAAATATATAAAAGCATCCCTCATAGAATTGCCGACAATAAAAATGTGTTATATAATATTTTTAAATATTCATCATTCTCGTATTTTATTGGGCTTTAATTTGTTTATTTTCATTCGTTTTATTTGCCACATAAAAACCACATTTTAATATTTTTATTTTAATTTACAAACATTATTTTCTTATTAAATTTCTAACTTTTTAAGCTGTTTAAATAATTTTATTTTTTATTGTATTTTACATTTTAATTAATTTTTAAGCCAAAGTAAAAGTGTTTTTGTTTTCTGTACTAAACAAATTGTCTTTAAAAAAACAAAACTGAAAGTGTGTAAATGCTTTACACAGAAAAAAATAACCAATTGTACACTCAAAATAAAAATTCTGAAAAAAAATCTACAAATAAATTTAACAAGATGAACTTTTAAACAAAATTTGATAAAATGTACACACCTAGAAAAGTTTTACAGAAACTATTTACAGTTTTTCAAAAAGTTTTTGGTTAAAGTTGTTGTAAACGTTTTATCGTTTGTTTTTCAAAAAAACTAAAATATTGATGGATTTATACAGTTATTAAAACAATGAACTACAAAATTTACGGAAAAATATTTTTATCAGTTTAATTATTTGTGACTGATTATACCGTATTATTTTACAGAAGTACGGTTTTTGTAGTTTGTTATAAAAAAAAATATTTTTACTCCACAAAATAAAAAATTGTAAACAGTTAAAATAACTGAAATATCATTTGTTTTACTGAATATCTAGTCATTTATTAACGTTTAAAAATAACTGAAAAAGTATGTTGTTTTAAATGAAATATAAGTAGTTCGTTTAAAAGGAAAAACGATTGTCTTAAACGTTTTTCAGTTGAATTTACTTACAAAATATTTTGAGTGCAGAGTTTTCAAAGATTAAAATATAAGCAAACTGCATCGACTAAAATCTGGAGATTTATTTATGTCTCAAAACCTGTGTTGAAATTACGCAGATTTTTTCGTCTAAAATTTTTCTATTATTTTTTATAGTTTTTGCAAAAAAAAAAAAGATAAACTGGAAAATCAGATTTTCAAACCCATTGTCCTTAACATTTTGATAAGGCTTGATTATTTGAGTACATTTTACAAAGAATTTTTAAGAATTTCAACCAATAATTGCGGTTTGGTAACACTAATTCCGCGTTTTTTTCCTGTGTACCAAGTTTTTTTTTAGCTTAAATACACAGCTTTTGAAACAAGGAAACAAACAATTTTTTGTATATTTTTACACTTGGCAAACAATTAACTAAAGGTTTGTCTTGTTTTGTTTCGGAACAACAACTTAACAACAATAGACTAAATTTTTTTTGTTGCGTTCTGTAAACTAAAGAAGATTTTCTATGTTTTGTTTTAAATATAGGGTTTCCTATTTGTTGGAGTTTTTGTTCGATTCATAGGAAAGTTGATAACAATAACACTAGTTTACAGAAATTTTGATGTATTTACCTTGCCGGAGTATTTACCTTGCCGTGCTTACCATTTTGTTCAAGTTCTGATTAATTTTTATTAAAAAAAAAAAAAATTGTTTAATTCGACCTTAAAAATATTATATTTTAAGTAGGTTTATTCTAGCTAGAGGTCATTATTTCCTTTACTACTTAAAACTATGATATTCTCATAGAATAATTTTCAATAAAATTATTTTTCTGTTTTAAAGTTATTTATTGTTCATTTTTTTCAAGACAAAAAAAAAATTTAAGAAATTTTTGAAAAAAAAAAAATTATGTACTAAGTTTTTTTGAGTGTAAAATTTTTTTCGAGCGTTTTTTTTAGTGTAAAAATATTTTTGAGAAACAAAAATACTTTCTGAAATATTTTTGTGGCTTACCAAACATGTTTAACGGGGTTTCAACACGTGAAACTAATCTGATATTCACGGTTTTGCTCATAACTTTTGAACCACTGCACTGTGGCCGAAATCACTGATCTAGCGGCGCTTAAGTCAAAATTTAAAAATTAAGATCGATAAATGTTTTTGCACTGCATCGTTTACCTATACTTTACAGAACAAATTTACGTTTTTACTTTTGTTTTGCTTGCAATATTCGCACAGCTGTAAGCTGTCAAATATACATTTTCTGCAGCAAGCGTATTAAAGGAATTTGGGACCTAATTATTCAGTGAGTTTTTCTTGACACTTTTAAGTCAATTGTTTATACATTTTGAGCCAAAAAGTTTTAATTGAAAGTAAAAGGTATGTTTTAACTCAAAAATAAATGTTTGTGGCCTGTGTGAATCTAAGTAGTTTATTATTAGTGCATTATAGAAGTTGACATTTGTGATATAAACTATAGTTTCATGGACTGCAACTTTTGAAATTCGATCGTATTCGGTCCAATTCCTGTTTTGTTTATTATTTTGGGTTATTTTTGTTGTGACGTTTCAGTATGGCGTGCTAGTTCGCGCAAGTTGTTCGGTTTTTGGGGTCCATATGCATGTCCAAATAAACAGTATAAATGCGATACAGACCACAATTTTCAATCGATTTGGCTAAAATTTGAAATTTACGATTTTTTATCGAAAGGACAAAACCTATTAAATTTTTGACAAAATCGGTCCATGTTATCCCATAGCCCCCATGTTAATTTCCCCTTCCAGTTTTACTATAAAGCCCTAACAATGGTATTTTCACAAATATTCTCTTGAAATTCGACTGGTAAATGTTTTTTGTAGCCATAAATAATCACTCTAAATTTTAACGGAATCGGAACATTTTAACTTCTAGTCCTCATTCAGACCACCCTCCCGATATTCACATAAATTTCCCAAAATACATAAAAACACTGAAATAAATAAATATGGTTAAAAATTAAATTCTCTATAAGTTTTATAATCACAAATATGCATTGGGCTTTATTATTTTACATTTCCGAATTAAGCGCCGCTAGATTGGATGTTTCGGCCACTGTGCACTGGACCGATTTGGTTAAATTCAACACGAACTAGGCGATGCTTCAGCATCCTCAGATTTGCCTTTCGAAAGTTAGCGTGTTTTTTTATCTCGTAAATTCACGAAAAACCCTTGCCGAAATTCAGTCTTTTGCTGATAACTTTTGAAACACTGGACCGATTTCGCTGAATTGCAATACCAACCTGACCAGATAAATGCCCAACAAATATACCAAACTTAAGGAGCCTCGGTAAAGTCTTTCAAAAGTTAGCGTGTTTTCAACAGACAGCTGGACAGACGGACGGACGGACATCACTAGATCGTCTAAAAATCGATCGAGGATCAGGAATATATATGGGGCATTCCAGGCCAAATCACTCACTTTTAGACCCGACCCCTTTCGATTTATTTTATTTTTGGATATGTTTTAGTACTTCTTAAATGCAACTTGGACACCAATTTTCAGCCTTTTATTCCAAGATGGTGTTGAGTAATCAATTTTTCAAAATGACGATTTTTGCAAAAAAATAAAAAAATTAAAATTTTCAATTAACTTTGACCAGTTAAAAATATAGATATCTTAAAAAAAGTTGGACAACGTTTTGTTGGTATTTAAATGCAGTTTTAGAAAAAAAATATTAAAAAAATTATTCGAAGTAATTTTCACTTATTTTTTAACGTTTAAAAATTAAAATCGACTTTTTGAAAAAGTCCGAAACCTTAGATTTTTTTTTTACAATCGTCTTAAAGTTCTATTCTAAATTATGCAACTTTTAAGCCATAATTCGAGATGTGATCGCAATTTGTTCTACTTGTTTTTTCAAATTTTGAAAATTGCGCCTTTTATTTTTTGACTCTGATTAATTTTATATTATAAAAAAAATTAAAAAAAAATTATTTTATAAAAAAAATTAAATTGGTAGATACAGACCCTAACTTACCCTAGATATATTCATTTCGAGGTAAAAATACGCGTCACAAAAATTAAGAACGATCGGTGTTCCGCACGGATAACGGATTACAAGGAAAAATATGAATTTTTTTCTGTTTTCTAATTTTTTTTGGTATTTTATGTTAAGTTTAAATTCAAGTGGTTACAGAATTATAATACGGAGTAAAATGCCTCTCTAATAAGGTACCAAAAACTGAAATCGATTGAAAATCAGCGAAGTTATTACAAATTCCCCGGGCATCTAACGTATGGCAGACCACTTGATTAAGCAATACAATCCGATTTTTAAAATTCATTGAAATTTTCTACTGTAATAACATTTTTTTATTCTTCAAATTCAAATGTAATTAGATGACAAGTATTTTTCATATTGTGTTTTGCTAACACTTTTTAAAATAATGCTAAAAATGCCTGTATTTTCAACACCCTATTAAAATCTCGATATAAAAATTTTTTTTTTTTGTTTTAAAATTTATAAAAATCAAAAAAATATTACACTGAAACATGAATAATGAAAAAATGTTATTACAGTAGAAAATTACAATAAATTAAAAAAAAGGGCATTGTATTCTTTAATCAAGTGGTATGACACACGCTAGATGCCTGGGGAAGTTGTAATAACTTGGCTGATTTTCAACCGATTTTAGATTTTAGTACCTTATTAGAAACGCATTTTACTCCACATCATAATTCTGTAATCACTTGAATTAAAACTTAACTTAAAATACCAAAAAACATGCGAAAACTGAAAAAAATTCATATTTTTCCTTGTAATCCGTTTTCTAAACTTCAAGGCCCATGCGGAACGCCTTACCCATGTCCGATCGTTCTTCATTTTTGTGAGGCGTATTTTTACCGCGAAATGAACATATCTAGGGTAAGTTAGGGTCAGTATCTACCAATTTATTTTTTTTGGGGCACCATATAAAATAAATCAGAGCCAAAAGATGAAAGGTGAAATTTTAAAAATTTAAAAGAAAATAGAAAAAATTGCGATCACATCTCGAATTATGGCTTTAAAGTTGCGTAAATAAGAGTAGAATTTTTATAGTTTTTTACAAAAATATCGAAGGTTTCGAACTTTTTCAAAAAGATAATTACTTCGAATAATTTTTTCATATTTTTTTCCTTAAACTACATTTAAATACCAACAAAACGTTGTCCAACTTTTTTTAAATATCTATATTTTTTAATGGTCAAAATTAATTAAAAGTTTCAATTTTTTATTTTTTTTGAGAAAAGAAATTTGAAAAATTGATTACTCTTGAAATAAAAAGTTGAAAATTGGAGTCCAAGTTGCATTTAATAAATACTAAAACATATCCAAAAATAAAATAAATCGAAAGGGGTCGGGTCTAAAAGTGAGTGATTTGGCTTGGGATGCCCCATATACTTTATGGGGTCCTAGACCAATATTTCGAGGTGTTACAAAAGGAATGAGAAACTTATATATACCCTCTATCACTAGTGGAGGGTATAAAAATTATTTTCTTGAAAATTATTCTATGCGAATATCATAGTTTTAATAAGTAAAGAAAATAATGACCACAAGCTTTTTTCCGTGGGCCATAAGACATTTTTTTGACATACTTCACAAGTCTAGCTCCTTAATTTTGGACTGCATCGTGACTTATACAGACAGACGAACGGAGATTCATAAAATGTCTTAGAATCGATATTCCCCCATAATTTAAAAAAACAGCAACCCCTATACACACAATCACATTACTTCAAACTTTACCTGAACAAAAATTGTAAAATTAACATTAGAAAAACAGAACATTAGAAAAAAAGTAGCTCGGAAAAACTCCAGGTGCAAGTTGAGATAAGCAGCATGTTAAGTAATGTTAAGTTTTTGTTAAGACTTTAACCCGGATACAACAAAAAAGGTGAGTAATAAAAAAATATGGCGCAGTTGTTGTTATTTTTCTTGCACTTCCTTTGTAGCAGTTTTTGTTTTTGTTTTGTAGACATGCGAAAGTCATTACAATTGTGTAGACAGCCTGAATAAACCTTTAAACAAAAAATAAATAAATTTTTCTTTTAAAATCTTGTTGCTGTTGTTGTTGTTGTTGTTTTTTTTATCTATACTAATTGTTAAACTTGTTAAGAAGATTACATTATTTATTAAAAGACACAAGAAATAACAGTTGGAAAGTAAAACGACATCTAAGCTATAAAATGTAAGACAGTATTTGTGGCACAATTACACTCACACACACACACATAAAAAATTTAGGTTAGCAAGTGTTAATACTTTAGCTGTTTCCGTTTTTTATACCCTACACCACTCTGTGGTACAGGGTATATTGAGTTTGTGCTGATGTTTGTAACTACCCGAAATATTGGTCCTAGACCTACCTTCAAGTATACCGATCGACTCAGAATAACTTTTTGAGTCGATTTAGCGATGTCCGTCCGTCCGTCCGTCTGTCCGTCCGTCCGTCCGTCCGTCCGTCCGTCTGTCCATCTATCGGTTTAAGCACGATACAGGTCGCAATTTTCAATCAATTGACCTGAAATTTGAAACTTAAGCATCTTTTGGCCCAAGGACGAAGCCTATTGAAATTGGAGAAAATCGGTCCATGTTAAGACCTAGCCCCCATACAAACGCCCCCTTTGGATTCGGCTTCAATGACTCTAATAACCGTATTATAATAGATATCGCTTTGAAATTCAGCAAGTAATCAAATTTTGTGTGCACAAATCACCATTCCAAATTTCAAAGGAATCGGGTCAGTCCTTCTGGTAGTCCCCATACAAACCACCTTCCCGATATTCACATAATTCCCTCAAAATTCATAAAAATGGAAATATTTGATAAAAAATTTATTTTTAGGTGCTAAACGTGTACTTTAGCAACCTTATCAAATCGGAATATAATTGGGCCATTTTGGGACTTAGTCCCCCATATAAAAATTTCGACCGATATTCAGTTAAATTGTTCTATTGACAAAAAAAAATAACCAATTCCACTTAAAATTGATCTGTGTGTGTTTTCTACACTAAATAAAGATCTAACAAAAGACAGATACAATCGGTCCATGTTTGGACTTGGGACCCATTTTCCGGAAAACACTGGTGTAGGGTATCATATGATCGGTCTTGACCGACTATAACTTTCTTACTTGTTTTTTTTTTAGTTTTGTGTGTTTATGTTGGTATGTGTTGGTAGGTGTAAGTTTATTTTTGTATTTGTTTATATTAAAGATTCATAGAACGTTTACTAGTCATACATTACAATTCATTATATGCATGTAGTACACGAGTAAGTTGAACAGTGGATTAAGTTAAATAATTTTTTGTTTTTTAAATATTAAAAACTCTGTAGAGTTCGATCGGTTAAAAATTTCCCTGCCGCACTCATATTGAAGTTTGAGAATGAAATTATGGGAAAATGGAAACAAAAAATATGCAATGTCTTTTATCAAAACGAAAGTTTACATATTAAAATTTTGCTCGATTTATTCTTGTATGTGACTTCTGTATGGAAGCTATCTTAGTGACTGCACTCAAAATATTTTGAAGGCAAAAACCAATGAAAAACGTTTTTAAAACAAATAACACTCGTTAACAAATCAAAAAAAATGTTGCGATCCACGAAATATTGCATTAATTTTCCATGTAAAATCATACGCTAAATCCGAAAATCCACTCCAAAATCTTTAAAGTGGAATAGTTTTTGAGATATTGCCAACTTTTAAAATTTTCAGCATTTTAAAAAAGTGGTTTTACTTAACCCGAGTAAAAAAAAGTTATATGACGCAATATTTAATTATATATGAACAGATATGCTTTTATGTAAATCCATATTAATTTTGATCCGAAAATTGGCGGATGGAATATTATACGATTATATCAAATTCTATTATTTTTGATAAAATAATATCAAATTTGATTAAGTTTGATCCCAAAAATGGGTCTATCTAATTGTTTTAAATCATATCTTATCTGTTAAAATTAGATAAATTTTTATATAATTGGATGAAATCTGGTAAAATTTTTTGGAATTTTAAACGTGAAATTAGAAATTATTTAATCAGATTGGATACATTATCAATTAGAATAGTTTTTATTGCATTCTTCGGAATTTTTTCGGGACTTAGCAAATTATTAAAAATTTGTCATTTTTTTCTAAAATCATTTATAAGGGATTTAAATTTTCCAAAAAATGTTTGTGTCTTAGAAAATTTAAAAACATTTTTTCGGAACTCAAAAACTTTTCAAAAAAATTAAATTTCTCATAAAAACATTTTCAATGATTTTTTTATTTCAAAAAAATTGCCAAAAAATGTTGTGTCCGGGACTTAGGAAAATTTTCATAAAATTTTTTAGGACTTGAATTTTTTTTTTATTGTCCGGGATTTAAAAAAATTTGAAAATTTTTTTCGGGATATAATTATAAATAAAATCATATATCTTTTTATCTGCCATATCTAAAAATTCCCGACCTTATATGTCATATCAAATTTTATATAGATCAGTATATAAGTAGATATGAATATGTATGCTATCATATTAAAAAACAAGGAAAAATACAATGCTATATATAAACATGTATGTCCATATCAAAGTTCATGCATAACCATATATAAATATAAATAACTATATAATAGCATATATGATTATATCACATCTTTTTTACTCGGGAAGTTAAAATATCTCTAAAACAAATTAATGTATTTTATTGTTTTGGGTTTTAAATAAAAGATAATTTAGTGGTCTATCAACCCTATATACAACACTAGCTTGCCGTCCCGGTACTTCGTTACCGGTTGTATTGATTACCGGATAATAGAAGGATCAGGATAACTCTATCGATTTCAAAAAATTCCTCTACATAGTCTTTGTTTTATTTACTTGTGGACGTTTAAGTCTTTCATAAAATAATATTTCAATGCATAATTTGAACAATAAAATTTGAATAACTTCGCTGGTACGTCATCATGCTCGTTCCGGTGAAAAACGATATTGGCAATTTTCGAGCCCTTATAACGGGTTTTGAGTGAAAAAAGAAATTGAATAAAAATAAGTTTGAGTGGAAAAACATATAAAGAAAAAAATATGGAGTAAAAAAGTCAAATACGAAAAATTTGAATAAAAAGTATCATTCCATATTGTTCCAAGCTCTATTGCATTTCGTTCTCCTTTCTATTCCATTTCATTTCCAATTTCATTTTCTTATAATATGCGTTAAAGAAATAAATTGCCTTTATCTTATAGATATGAAAAGTACCATTTTACACTACTGTTACCTGCTTTAAAATATGGCCTTCTCTTGGGTGTTATTTCTGGGGCTTTTAGTTTAATAGTTGATATCTAGGTCATTTTAATAGGAACATAAAAAAAAGTACCAAAAGTACACTTTCTAACCCCCGTTAGAAATGGAATTTCCAAAAAGTACCTCTTCCAGAATGTTTTTTTCTTCACCGAAGAATCCTACATTCCATATTTCAATTTTCTAGGATCATTGTTTCGGCAAATATTAAAAGTACAAAAATGATTTTTCATTCCTAATTTTAAGTTTCTAGAGCCATTACGTCAGAAGATATCAAAAGTACCGTAAATACACTATTTTAGCCATGTTTTTTTTACCCAATCTACATTACTGGAAATATAAAAAGTTTCTATGAATATTATATCAAGAAATAAAAAAGTACCAAAAATTCCTTTCGGTACTTTTTATAAAAGATACTTTTTACAAATGATACTTTTTATAAAGGTACTTTTTATAAAATTTACTTTTTATAAAAGGTACTTTTTGTAAAGGTACTTTTTATAAAAGGTACTTTTTATAAAAGATATTTTATATAAAAGGTACTTTTTATAAAAGGTACTTTTTTTAAAAGGTACTTTTTATAAAAGGTACTTTTTATAAAAGGTATTTTTTATAAAATGTACTTTTTATAAAAGGTAATTCTTATAAAAGGTACTTTTTATAAAAGGTACTTTTTATAAAAGGTACTTTTTATAAAAGGTACTTTTTATAAAAGGTACTTTTTATAAAAGGTACTTTTTATAAAAGGTACTTTTTATAAAAGGTACTTTTTATAAAAGGTACTTTTTATAAAAGGTACTTTTTATAAAAGGTACTTTTTATAAAAGGTACTTTTTATAAAAGGTACTTTTTATAAAAGGTACTTTTTATAAAAGGTACTTTTTATAAAAGGTACTTTTTATAAAAGGTACTTTTTATAAAAGGTACTTTTTATAAAAGGTACTTTTTATAAATGGTACTTTTTGTAAAAGGTACCTTTTATAAAAGGAACTTTTTATAAAAGGAACTTTTTATAAAAGGTGCTCTTTTATAAAAGGTACTTTTTATAAAAGGTACTTTTTATAAAAGGTACTTTTTATAAAAGGTACTATTTATAAAAGGTACTTTTTATAAAAGGTACTTTTTATAAAAGGTACTTTTTATAAAAGGTTCTTTTTATAAAAGGTACTTTTTATAAAAGGTACTTTTTATAAAAGGTACTTTTTATAAAAGGTGCTTTTTATAAAAGGTACTTTTTATAAAAGGTACTTTGTATAAAAGGTACTTTTTATAAAAGGTACTTTTTATAAAAGGTACTTTTTATAAAAGGTACTTTTTATAAAAGGTACTTTTTATAAAAGGTACTTTTTATAAAAGTAACTTTTTATAAAAGGTGCCTTTTATAAAAGGTACTTTTTATAAAAGGTACTTTTTATAAAAGGTACTATTTATAAAAGGTACTTTTTATAAAAGGTACTTTTTATAAAAGGTACTTTTTATAAAAGGTACTTTTTATAAAAGGTTCTTTTTATAAAAGGTACTTTTTATAAAAGGTACTTTTTATAAAAGGTACTTTTTATAAAAGGTACTTTTTATAAAAGGTACTTTTTATAAAAGGTGCTTTTTATAGAAGGTACTTTTTATAAAAGGTACTTTTTATAAAAGGTACTTTTTATAAAAGGTACTTTTTATAAAAGGTACTTTTTATAAAAGGTACTTTTTATAAAAGGTACTTTTTATAAAAGGTACTTTTTATAAAAGGTACTTTTTATATAAGGTACCAAAAATCCAGCATTAGGGGATCTATATCCCGGGAGGTGAACATACAGTCCAAATTTCAAGTCTCTGTGACAATTTTTTAAGGAAATATAAAAGGTACCAAAAGTACAGATTTTTACCCTTTTTACCCCCTTAGAATCAACATTGGCAAAAATCCAGCCTTAGTGGATCCATATTCCAGGATGTGAACATTAGGGTGGGTCGATGAAATGCATATTTGCGAATCTCGTTAACTAATAGCAAAAACTCGACGCGCATTTTCGAGCTGATAACGGGAAAAATCATGAAAAAATTTTAGGAGGGTACTTTTAGGCCTCTACAAGCGGTTTTAGTTCGCGGTTTTTAGAAAAAAAATATTTTTTTTAATTTTTTAAAAATATTTTGAAAATTAAGTAAAATAATGCTTATTCCGAATCAAGTTCCAAAAAAAAATTATCTCGCCAATTTTAGCCCGTGGATGCATTTTTATACCCAGGAAAGTTCAATTTATATATATAAAAAAAAATATTTTTTATTTCATTATAGCACTCAAATGGTGCATAAGGCCGACTTAAGAACATGAATGATAAAAATAAAAAAATTGCGGGTATTTATAGCAATCCACAAGTGCAAAAAATTCGCAAATTACAAAAAAATTAAAAATGGGTATCAAAATTTTGGTAAAATAAAGCGTTTTAAGAAAATAATGAAAAAACAAAACAAATTAGCGGCTATTAATAACAATCCGCAAGTGCAAAAAATTCGCAAGTACCAAAAAAACTTAAAAAATGGAAAAATGTGTATCAAATTTTTGATAAAATAAAGCGTTTTCAAAAAAAAAAAAAAATATATTAGATGATCAATATGGTCCATGGATGCATTTTGAATATCTGATGTTTTTTTTTTGTTTGATATTTAAACGTTTATTTACAATTGATGTTGGTTCACATTATGATTCAAAACAACTTATAAGTATAGTGTACCAAAAATTTGATACCCATTTTTCCATTTTTTAATTTTTTTTTGGTACTTGCGAATTTTTTGTTCTTGCGGAATGTTATAAATAGCCGCCAATTTGTTTTGTTTTTTTTTATCATTTAGTAGTAGTAGGTAATCTTTATTTTCAAAATAAAATTCATTAAAAATATGTTTACATTTTTTTTTTTTGAATTTCTTAAAAAAAAAGATATATATACGACATTGACCTCAGTCGTCTGTCGGAAAAGTGATTATTACTTAAATTTATTTCAAATATTACAATTTATTTAAAAAGTTTTAGTAATTAAATTCATCTATTAAAATTTTTCTGTACTTTAAAGCATTGATAATATATTGGACTAAATTAGTCCAACAAAAATATTCACCATTTAAAATGGCTATTATAAATTCATTTGATAAAAACATATATCCAAAATAACGAAATCTGAACTCTTTTAAAATAGGGCAACGGCCTATAAAATGTTGAATGCTTTCGATTTCATTTAGGTTGCACAAAGAACATATTTTGGAGCTATTTTGTGAGAAGCGTGTTGCATTTAACTCGATCAAGTCACATCTCGCTTTAAAAATCCACATAATTTGTGTTAGATTGTTGTTCTCAATCATATACTTTTGGCCTTTGGAAAAGTCCAAGTTTTTGTAGATTCTGTTGGTATCCATTGCACTCTGAATATATTTTTGTTTGTTCGATATTCTAAGTCTGTCTAGTAAATACGCACGTTTATCTTGCCACTCTCTGTATGTTATACTCTCATAGTCCCAACTAATTTGAAACGGTTCACCAAGTCTCTGCAGGTTTTGAACCCAGAGCAAATTTTTTTGTATCAGTTTATGGGTTAACTGGTAAGGTAGTCTATTTGTAGAATATTCAAAAAGGGTTCGACCAATATATCTCATATTTAAATCGAGCGTGTAAAGGTGACCATCTTCCATGTTTGTTTCAAGCATCAAAATATATGTCGGTGCAAATGAAGGTAAACACAGAATCTTCTTTACAAAATAGCGTTGCAGTTTATCTACTTCGTCGAATAGCGTGTGTCCCCAAACTTGGGCTCCATACGTTTGTACAGCTCTACAAACAGCTTGAAAAAGTTGCCATTTTGCTCTTATTGAAATATTTTTCTTGCTTAAAAAGCTACTCCATGTAGAGTTTATACAATTTTTTGCGTTGTTGTTTCTGTTTTCAATATGTTGCTTAAAAATCATTTTTGGAGTCAGTGTCGTTCCCAGATAACAGAAGCTAGATACGATTTTTAGCTCATTACCATTGAAAGTCCATTTTTCTTCATTAGATTTTCTACCACCATTTCTAAATATCATTACTTCTGACTTGCTTATGTTAACTTCTAGATTCCAATTAAGGCAGTAGCTTTCCAATTTAGTTATCATGTTCTGCAAAGTATTTACATTGTCTGAAATAATAACAATGTCATCTGCATATAATAACAATCTAATATTTATATCATCGACGTAAAGACCTCCCCCTAGAACTTCATGCAGGTCGTTGATGTACAAGGCAAACAATAGCGGTGATAATAGGCAACCTTGTTTCACTCCAGATTTTGTCTCAAACTCATCTGACATTTGACTACCAGTCCAAACAACGGATGTGGTAGTTTTGTAAACCGATTCAAGAAAATTTATGATCTTTGTTGATATACCAATTTGATGTAGTTTATAAAATAATAAACTTCCAGCAACTTTGTCAAACGCTGCTTTAAAATCAACAAAGAATGCGTAAACCTTTCTTTTTTCCTGAAATTTTAAGTGCACAATAGCCGACAGGTTATAAATATTGTCTATCGTTGAGTAGTTTTTTCTGAAACCAGATTGATATTCTGTTAGAATGTTGTGTTTTTCAGTCCACGCAAAAAGTCTTTCGTTTATTATACCCATAATTATCTTGGCAATACAATTCATAAACGATATGCCCCTGTAGTTACTAGGAACACTTACATCGCCTTTTTTAAATATAGGGAATATCACACTTGTGTGAAATGAATCATCAACATAACCAGTATCTATAATTCGATTATACGCCACTGTCAACTCTTGTAAAAGTTCTGTTGGAGAGTTTTTGAAAAACTCATACGGAACTCTGTCAATACCGGGTGCTTTATTATATTTTGCTTTTAATAACGCTTTTTGTACCTCATCGATTGTTATAGCAGCATCTAAGTCTGGATCATTTCTCAAGAATGGGGCATATGAGATGTCGTTTGATACCTGTGGAGGGTTAAGTAAATTTTCAAAATATATTTTAAAGTTATATGCTGATATTTCTGGATTTGTGTGCATAGTTTCTTGTCGTATTTCCTTTACCATACTCCACCATTCTTTAATGTTATTAATGGTGTTAATTTTAATCTCCAGGTTTTCATAATATTGTGTTTTTTTCTTTTCGCATATTTCCCTGTATTTTCGGTTTGTTTTTAGATAATCTTCTCTTTGCTCATTTCCTGGCGTTCTATTATATACCCGAAGCTTCTCGAGCGTTAAAGCATGTTTTGTCGAACCATTTTTCCTTAAACGACATCGTCTTTGAGCTTCCACTCTGTGTACGAGATGCGGATGAGTTTATAATTACTTCAGTAAGGTCTTCTAGTTTTATAACACGATTTTGTTGTTTTAAAATTTCTACGTTTTTTTTTACTTTTTGTTGGTAACCCACTTTATTTGCTTCAATCCACTTAATTTTGGGTAGTAAATTCATTGACTGTTGCTCCTGTATGTCAACACCAATATTCAGATTGAGAAGAATGGGAAAGTGGTCAGACCATATGCATTCTTCTACAGAAAATCTATTTACAAATTTAAGCATATCTTGAGATAATGCACAAATATCGTTTACAGATTGACCTGTGCCACTTGCATAAGTAAAATTACCTATTTCATCCCCTTTTGTAATTCCATTTAGCACAAATAGCCCATTTTCGTTACACAGCTCTACAAATTGTCTACCTTTTTTATCTACTTTTTTATCTCTTGACTTTCTTGAATTAAAACCGGCATTAAATGAATTCCAAGTAAGCTCATCTCTAGACTGTTGTATTTCCCCGATTCTAACATTTAAATCTCCAATTATTAGAAGATTCATCAAGTTTTCATATAAGAATAAATTTTTAACAACCTCAAATTCTCGCTGCCAATCAGCACTTCTCAAGTACAAAGGTATAATTGTTAAGGCCATAGTTTTCGCTTGCAATTTTATAAAATCTACTTCGTTTATTCTGCAAAATTCATAACATATTCCTTTTTCAACAAGATTTTTTTTTACCGCATACATGCACCCACCGATACATCTTCCAAAATTACTAACTCTTTCTGCTGGTTTCCAATGTATTTTAAAGTTACCAAAATATTTCTTACACTTTTCGATTTTATTTTCACCTAAATGAGTCTCAAGCATCATCATTCATTATCATTTCATTATCATTTTCATTATCATTTTCTTAAAAAGCTTTATTTTACCAAAATTTTGATACCCATTTTTAATTTTTTTGTAATTTGCGAATTTTTTGCACTTGTGGATTGCTATAAATACCCGCAATTTTTTATTTTTATCATTCATGTTCTTAAATCGACCTTATGTACCATTTGAGTGCTATTATGAAATAAAAAATATTTTTTTATCGAACTTTCCTGGGTATAAAAATGCATCCACGGTCTAAAATTGGCGAGATAATTTTTTTTTGGAACTTGTTTCGGAATAAGCATTATTTTACTTAATTTTTAAAATATTTTTAAAAAATTAAAAAAAATATTTTTTTTCTAAAAACCGCGAACTAAAACCGCTTGTAGAGGCCTAAAAGTACCCTCCTAAAATTTTTTCATGATTTTTCCCGTTATCAGCTCAAAAATGCGCGTCGAGTTTTTGCTATTAGTTAACGAGATTCGCAAATATGCATTTCATCGACCCACCCTAGTGAACATACAGTCCAAAATTCAAGTCTCTATGAAAATTATTTTAGGAGATATAAAAAGTACCAAAAGTACACTTTTTTACCCATTTTACCCCCGTAGAATCAACATTGGCAAAAACCTAGCCTTAGTGAATATTTTTTCCGGGAAGTGAACCGACATTGCAAATTTCAAGTTTCTAGTACCGCTATTTAAGGAAATATAAAATATACCAAAAGTACAGATTTTTACCCTTTTTACCCCCTTAGAATCAACATTGGCAAAAATCTAGCCTTAGGGGATCTATATTCCGGGAGGTTAACATGCAGTCCAAATTTCAAGTTTCTATGACCATTATTTCAGGAGATATAAAAAGTACCAAAAGTACAGTTTTTTACCCTTTTTACCCCCTTAGAATCAACACTGGCAAAAATCCAGCCTTATTGGATCTGTATTCCGGGATGTGAAAATACTGTCCAAATTTCAGGTCTCTACCACCATTATTTCAGGAGATACAAAAAGTACCAAAAGTACAGTTTTTTACCCTTTTTACCCTTTTTACCCCCTTAGAATCAACACTGGCAAAAATCCAGCCTTAGGGGATCTATATTCCGGGAGGTGAACATACAGTCCAAATTTCAAGTCTCTACGACCATTATTTCAGTAGATATAAAAAGTACCAAAAGTACAGTTTTTTACCCTTTTTACCCCCTTAGAATCAACATTGGCAAAAATCCAGCCTTAGTGGATCTATATTCCGGGAGGTGAACCTACAGTCCAAATTTCAAGTCTCTAGCTTCAGCGGTTTGGGCTGGGCGATGATGAATCAGTCAATAAGTCAGTCAGTCAATCAGTCAGTCAGTCACGTTACTCTTTTATATATATAGATTTTTCAATTTGATTATTGTCTTAGTACCTCTTAATCGCTATATCGACAAATTTGGCAAAAATTAAAATGCAAATAATTTTTTTTTGTGAAATTTACAATGCAATTTACATTTTTTGCCGCACTTTGGTAAAATTGAAGCAAAATTGTAGATATATCGATTAATATCTTCTTAGACGGTAATAAGATTGAAAAATGTTGTATGTGGGGTTGATAAAATATTAAGTTATCTTTAATTTAAATTCTAAATCAATGAAATCCATTAATTTCTTCCGGAGATATTTTAATTTAAGTAAAACCACTTTTTAAAAAGATGAAAATTTTAAAAATTGGCAATATCTCGAAAACTGTTATAAATGTAACATGTGGTGGATCAAAACTTCCGTAAACTAGTGTAATTAAACAATTAAAAACCATACCAGTTATGATACATTTGTTTTAACAAACATCAACATTATTTTTTACTGCTGATTAAATTTTCTAAAATAAATAACAGCAACCATTAAAAAATAACGTTTATTTTATTTTCTTTTACCAACAAATTCAAAAAAAAAAAATAACCTGAGAAAACATTAAAAATTAATGATTGTTCTGTTATTAAAAAAAATTAAAAAAATAACCAACGAAAGCACTGAAAACTTATAATTTCGTATGTGATTTTTCAAAATTTTTTATTGAAATAATTAAAAAAAAATAAATTTTACTCAAATTTTCAGGAAACAATACCGCAATCAACTACACAGAACAAGTTTTGTGCATAAATAGTATGAATTTAATTTTTTAATGTTACATAAAAAAAAAAAAACTGTAATGTTAGCAAAAAAAAGCTTGTAAACCTACTAGAAAATTTGCTGATTTTGAACCCACAATTTTTTTGGTAAAGTTAGCAAAAATGTTTTGCTAAAAATTGGTTAACTGAAATTTTTTTTATTTCAACTTAGTTCATACACATTTCAGGTCCCCATTGGGTTCGGACCCGATAGGTCCAGACCCCGATGGGCCTAGACCTAGTTGGGTTCCTTAAAAATCGTCATAGTTTTTTATCCAAAATTTGTGTCCGTTTCGCCCTACCTTGCTTAGTTTTTGAGATACGTGATTTTAGGGGACCACCGGGGTTTTGAGAATTACAAAACTCGATAACTTCAAAAATATTACTCGGAGAGCTTTTGATTATTTTGCGGCCTTGTTCTACGTGTTGAGAGCTAAAAAAATGTTTTTAGACTTTTTGTTGTGTCGGCAATATTTACCGATATATGAGCATTTTAAAATATTTGGGAATGCTAACTTTTTTAGATCCAAAGTTAGGACCCATTAGGGTCCACACATGTGAAGAGGACCGGTGATACTAAATACTAGAGCCCGAGAATGGCCTCCATTTTGCTCTATCTGGCTTAGTTTCCGAGATAGCGCCATTTTAAGTTTTCTGAAAATAAAAAAAAATTACCATTTATTTTTGCTAATATTAGCAAAAAAGCTTGTAAAAATTTGGTCAACTCAATTTTAAATTTAGCAAAAAAAAATTAGTTAAAATTTTGTTTAAAATTGCTAATGCGCTAAGTTTACGAGATATTTTTGCTAACATGCTAATCTCAACTAAAAATTTGCTAAAAGTTATCTAACCAGCATTAGCAAAAAAAAATTAGTAAATCTACTAATGTATTATTTTGAGTGTAAGTAAAAACTAATTATTTCTCTTTAAAAAATACCAAAAAATTAAAAAAAAAAATACTTACAAAAATTATTAAAACTTAAAAGAGAAATCAGTTTTTTTACTTACAGAACAAAAATAAATCACTTTAAAAATTAGATGTTAATTAAAGTCTTTATTTTTTAATATAAGATTTTTGAAATAACACACTGAAATAGTTATTAATAAAAACTGAACATTAAACAAATCTTTTTTCTTTAAAAAAAAAAACAACTAAACGTAAAACTTTTTAAACAAGCTACAACAGTAAACGACATAATTTTTTGAGACAGGTATGTTCTAGAAGAAGGTTTGGGGTTAAAAATTTGGAGGTCGGTGTTACATTTTACCCCCTTAAAGAATCAATGGGAACGGTAGGAGCTGTTTTGATAAAAAAGTTTATAAAAATTAAAAAAATTGAAATCGAATTCGTTTTTCTCGAATTTAAGCAAAATTATCCCATGGAAATTTCATAAATATTTTTCACGGAATGTACTGTACTTTTGTTTTACACATAAAACTTTTTTTTCAAAATGCACTAAAGTTCCAATATTTAGCTGCTGGTAGCCAACAAATTTTTTTGTTTAAAGTTTTTTTGTTACTTTTCCCCATAAAACAGTCCAAATTCACCATTATTTGAGGGGCAAGCTGAAAAAATTTTAATTCGGGACGCGTTAGTAAATGTGTTTTGAGAAACAGATGGGGTTAAACAAAATATTGGGGATCGATTTTACACCCCTAAGAGTGACTCCAAGGAAATTGTGGCAACTCATAGGAGCAAAGGTGGTCCCACATTTTTACCTACACTCAAAAAAAAAAAAACCTGTAAAGTTAGCAAAAAAAGCTTGTAAACCTTCAAAAAAATTTGCTGATTTTAAACCCACAATTTTTTTGGTAAAGTTAGCAAAAACGTTTTGCTAAAAATTAGTTAACTGAAATGTTTTTTATTTCAACTTAGTTCATACACATTTGAGGACCCCATTGGGTTCGGACCCAATAGGTCCAGACCCCGATGGTCCTAGACCTAGTTGGGTTCCTTAAAAATCGTCATAGTTTTTGATCCAAAATTTGTGTCCGTTTCGCTCTACCTTGCTTAGTTTTTGAGATACGTGATTTTAGGGGATCACTGGGGTCTTGAGAATTAAAAAACTCGATAACTTCAAAAATATTACTCGGAGAGCTTTTGGTTATTTTGCGGTCTTGTTCTACGTGTTGAGAGCTACAAAAATTATTTTGGACTTTTTGTTGTGTCGGCAATATTTACCGAGATATGAGCATTTTAAAATTTTCGGGAATGCTAACTTTTTTGGATCCAAAGTTAGGTCCCGTTAGGGTCCACACATGTGAAGAGGACCGGCGAAAGTATGGGGATTCTAAGAACCAAAAATGCCCTCCATTTTGCTCTATCTGGATTAGTTTCCGAGATAGCGCCATTTTAAGTTTTCTGAAAATAAAAAAAAAATTACCATTTATTTTTGCTAATGTTAGCAAAAAATCTTGTAAAAATGTTGTCAACTCAATTTCAAATTTAGCAAAAGAAATTAGTTCAAAGTTTGTTTAAAATTGCTAATGTGCTAAATGAAGTTTACAAGAATTTTTTGCTAACATGCTAATCTCAACTAAAAATTTGCTAAAAGTTAGCTAACTAGCATTAGCAAAAAAAAAATTAGTAAATCTACTAACGTATTTTTTTGAGTGTACAACTTACTTCCACTCGCTAAGAGGAATGCCATATAAAATGCCATTTTTATAATATTTAATACCACTGCTATAACTAACCCCCAGAGGTGTCATATATGAATGCCCACATAAAAGGTAGGCTGAACATACCTACCCTCTATATTCAATCCGGGATTTCCCCTAGACTAGACAAAAGTATGACCGACCTCTTATATTTTTTTAATACCAACACTTTCTCAGAACGTGCCTACCCTAAATCTTCAGTCCTTTAGGTGGCCCTGATATTTATACCCTACACTAATCGGTAGTACAGGGTATAATGAGTTTGTGCTGATGTTTGTAACTACCCGAAATATTTGTCCTAGACCTACCTTCAAGTATACCGACCGACTCGGAATTACTTTTTGAGTCGATTTAGCGATGTCAGTCCGTCTGTCCATCTAACGGTTTAGCACGATACAGGTCACAATTTTCAATCAATTTACTTGAAATTAGGAACTTACGCATCTTTATAATTGGACCATTTTTAGGCTAACAATAAGTCACCGTGAATTTTAGATTGCTTTCACCTTAAATTCACGTGTTAAAAAAACCGAGCTAAAACACAAGCTTTAAAAACGTTGGTAAGCCACAAAATTACTTTACAAAGTATTTTTGCCACTTAGAAATAATTTTACACTAAAAAAAAATTAGACTTGAAAAAAATTTTACACTCAAAAAAAAAAAAATTAGTAATTTTTATTTTTTTCCAAAATGACGAAAAAAAAGTTTATTTCTAAAAATTAAATATTTCTAATTGTTAATTTTTTTCAGTCAAAAATAAAAGAGCTATACTGGCACGATTACGCATTATGATCACAGGCTGGTTGAATTCGGAGGCAAAATCGGTCGAGGGAAACAATTTTCCCCCTTAAAGAACTAAAACACCACCAGAAAAACACATTTTTTTATATTTTTTTTTATCGTCCAGCCCCTTTTTAATGGCGTGGTTATAGAAAAAATACAAAATAATGATAAAATTGTTTTTTAGACGTAAATATCGTAAAAATTAATTTGTAAACATTAATGAAGAGGGGAAATATGTCCTCCAACGTCCCTCGCCGACTCTAGCCAACTCAAAAATTTTTAAGATTTAATCGTTTGATCGAATGAACAAAAACAATTATTTAAATTATTCGGACAAAGCTGAAAGCCGATAATTGACAACTATAGTGTTCATAAATTCGGCCAAGCCAAATTTTACTTGTTTTTTTACAAGCAGTAAGGGGCTCCCATACAAAATGTCATTTTAATAAAATCCACCTCCATTATTTTTTCAACCCTAACATTTTTTTAAAAAATATCTGCCCTCTTTCTTCAATCCTTAATAAACTTGTTTTATTAAATCCACTTCTACTGCGCAAATCGTGCCTTCTAAAAGGTTAAAATGTCAGACCGACCCCCATTAACTTTTTTCCGCAAATATTTTTTCCGAATTTCCCATTTTAAACTCCTTAAGTGAGCTCCCATACATAAATGATATTTCTTAAAAAAATTTTCCCATTAATGAATTTCTGAAAATAAGTAACTATTTATTGTAGTGTACAACGTTGCGTATAATTGACATTAAATAAAATATTCATCATACGCCTCAACGTATTATGTACTTAAATATATTAGATACAAATTATGAATTAAATAAAAGCTATAACTTATTAACTTGTTTTTAATTGTTTCCATTTTAATTTACTTACTAATCACTGTGTAGTATTATACATTTGTAGATCTAATTGTAAGTCAGAGTTTTTGTTTTCCTTAAGCCAATCGTTTATCACGTAGGCCACGAAATAAAAAAAAAACAGGAATATATTTACTTACTTTTATGTATATTTTTCTTCTCTAGTTATCATCAATGTAACAACTCTAACGATATTTGTTTCTTTCTATGATTTCTTCTGCGAAAGACAGTCAAGTCAATAAGCATATCAAACATATCGTACCAAACGTTGTTGCCAAAAAAAAGATAAGAAAAAAAAGTAAACCTGTTATATAAACAAAAGTATGTTTACATTCAAATTGCTGACATTGCCAAAGATATGTAGTATATGAATATAATACTATGAACTTTATATGCCCATAATGTCTTACAATATGTCCTCCTCTTTCCGGGCTGAATGACTGAGTGACTGTCTTGTCTGTCTGTCTTTCTGCCTGCCAACTGCCTATTTTGTTTAGACACACATACAAACAAAAAAAAAAAAAAAAAAACAAACACATGCATATTAATATAATAGAATTTTTTCTACAAGTGTAAAGGATTTCTATTTCTTACATTTTAGCGTTATTTTGTTACACCCTCCAACCACAGAATGGAGGTATACTCACTTTGTCATTCCGAGTGTAACGCATCAAAATATCGGTCTAGGACCCCATAAAGTATATATATTTATAATCAGTGATCGATTGTAAGACATTCTAGTGATGTCTGTCCGTCCGTCTGTCCATCCGTCTGTCCGCCTATAGTTAACACGATGCACATTGGGTTCAAATGGTGCCAAAGTGGCGATTAATTGAAATTTATAAATGAAGTTTTTGTTATAAAATTTGGTATGGGGTAAAAGTAGATAAAATTCTGCAACACTAGTTATCAAAATCAATCAACTAAGTTGTTTACTTTTTTTTCGGTGAGCTGTCAAAGTTAACAAATTATTGCAGTTTTAGAAAAAAGTAAAAAAAATTAAATTTTTTACAATTCAAGCGATTATTAGTGGTATTAAGTCTTTTAAAAGAAAATCTTTTATAATGGAACCTTAAACATCAGGGATTAAACTAAATTTTTAAATTTTTTTTGTTTATAAAAATTGTGTCTCAACGTTTTTAATAATTTTTTTAAAAAGGGTCCAAAATTGGGATATTTTCCATATTTAATGTGCCACACATATTAAGTTAGTAATAGTTGGATTTAATTTTGTGGATTTTAAAAAAGTATAGGATATCAGCTTTTATTTAAAAGAAAAAAAAGTACGGACAATTCCCGGCCCTTTTTTTTATTCCCATTTTTGTGTAAAAAGTCTGGGTAACATTTATTAAACAAATCCATTATATGTGTGTTTATACCCTTCAACTACAGTATGGGCTTACACTCACTTTGTCATTCCGTATGTAACGTATCTAAATATGGGTCTAGGACCTAATAAAGTGTATATTATTGATCACTGATCGATTCTAAGACATTCTGTGACTAACCGTGTGTCCGTCCGTCCGTCTGTTGTTGAGCACACCATAAAGTACATAAAACAAGAGCTAGAATCCTGAAGTTTGTCACAAATATGTATAATGATCATAGGCTGGTTAAGTTCTTGAACGAGCAAAATCGGACCAAGGGGGAAAAAGTTCCCCCTTGAAGAACTAAAACTACCCCAGAAAAATATTTTTTTTACAAGTATTATTTGTATATTTGTTCAATAATTGAAACATTTTATTGCCATATGAAGTTCATCGACCAGAATTTGAACCAAGGGGGATCAGGAATGCCAATTTTTTCGGTCCGCCCCTTTTTGGGGGCGTGTATAGAAAAAATAATTTAAATAATGATAACTTTGTATTAATTAGGTGCAAAAACTGACATCTATTTTTTTGGCAACGTTTATCGCGTGGGGAAGGTGTCCCCCATAGTCTCCCGGTAAACCCTTCCCCCTACGCGAAAAAAACGTCCCCTCCATTTGTTTTTTGTAGCTTTATTACATGTTCAAGGGTTTCGTGCTTTTTTCCAAAAACATAAAAAACGACTAAAAGATTAAAAAAAAAAATTTTTTTGTTAAATTTTTTTTTTTTCTAAAATGCTGTGTTTTTATGTATTTATGATAATTCCTTAATAAAAAACTATAATATTCCTATAAATCACTTTTTTCAGATAAATTTGTACATTTATGAGATTTTGTGAAAAACAAAAATTGGATTTAAAAAAAAAAATTATAATAATATAAATACATATTATGCGTTCTTTCTTTAATTACTTTGACAGCACATTATGTGCACTTTAATTTACATTTTTTTTTTTATTAATTTATCGCTTTTCATTCCAAAGTTACAGCAAAAATTGTGAACTATAACCCTTTTTTCCGAAAAACAAAAAAACGCCTAACAGGTTAAAAAAAAAAATAATTTCCAATTTTTTTTTTCCAAAATGTGTATTTTTACGCGTTTATATTATGTCATCAATAAAAAAATATAATATTCTAAAACTACTGCTTATCTGAATTAATCGCCATTTTGGGTACCATCGAACCCAATGTGCGATGCTGTCCAAAATACAAGGCCGAAACTCCCGAAATTTAGCAAATAATATGTCTTATGTTCCTAGACAGGTCAAGTTGGTAAATGAGTAAAATCGGACCAGGCGGAATAAAGTTCCCCTTGAAGAACTAAGCCAACCTCTGAACAAGTGAGAGTGTTATATTCGGCTGTGTCGAATCTTTTATACCCTCTAAAATGTAAAAAAATCCTGGGGCGTCTTTTTTTTTAAGGGGGGGGGGGGGTCGGTGTGAAACGTTAAGGGGACCGACCCCTTGCGATTTTGAACTTCTTCTGGGATAAGAATGTTGCATTTGCTTAGCAAAATTACAAAAAACCCTGTAAAAAATTCGGTTGTTGTTGTGAGAATTACTCCATATTAGGACTATCGTATATAAAATTGTTTTAAATATTTTTGTTGGTTATTGACAATCGTTGCCTTATTAGTATGGTGCAATTTCTTCGTCTTTCTAATTCTCATTGTGAATAGAGGCGAATACGTATTAATATTCTAGTTTGTGCACAAACGATTTGTCATTAGACTCGTTTGCTACTTTGTAGTAAATCGTTTCTATTTTTGCTAAATAATCTTGACAATGGAATCTTGACAAATTCCGAAACACGTGTCGATTAAGTATTGCAAAAATGACCAACATAAATAAATTTAAAACAAAAAAAATAATTTTCTTGAAAATTATGCTATGAGAATATCATGGTTTTAATTAGTAAAGAAAATAATGACCTCGAGCCAGAATAAACATCCTCAAAATATAATATTTTAAAGGTCGAATAAAACAATTTTTATTTTTTAATAAAAATTAATCAGAATTTAAAAATACGTTACGAATTAATTTTCATGCTGAACATCATATCCAAGTTTCATAAAGATCGGAGGGTGACACCAGGGAGACTCTCCTTGTAAGTCCCCCCCAATGAAAATTTCGACCGATATTCAATATATTGGCAACAAAAGTAAACCAATTCCTCAAAAATTTAGTCTGCGCGTATTTTCTATACTTATTAAAGATGTTACAAAAATTTAGATCTAATCGGTAAATTTTTTGAATCGGAACCCATTTTCTTTAAAACACTGGTGTAGGGTGTCATATGTCGGACTTGACCGACTATAACTTTCCTACTTGTTGTTTTTTTTTGTGTTTAACAAATGAATTTAAAATCCTACTGATGAAGACAGTTAACTGGAACTGTCCGAAACCGGTAAAGGAATACCAGAAATGTCTATACACTTAAAATATTTTGTAGGTAAATTCAACTGATAAAACGTTTAAAACAATCGTTTTTCCTTTTAAAAAACGGACTACTTATATTTCATTTGAAACAACATACTTTTTCAGTTATTTTTTAACGTTAATAAATGACTAGACATTCCGTTAAAACAAATGATATTTCAGTTATTTTAACGGATCACAATTTTTTATTTTGTGGGGTAAAAATTATTTTTTTTGAATAACAAACTACAAAACTGTAAAATTATACGGTATAATCAGTCACAAATAATTTAACTGATAAAAATAGTTTTCCGTAAATTTTGTAGTTCAATTTTTTAACAACTGAATAAATCATTTAATATTTTAATTTCCTAGAAAACCAAACGATAAAACGGTTAAAACAACTTTAACTAAAAACTTTTTGAATAACCGTAAATAGTTATTGTAAAACTTTTCTGGGTGTAGCTTAAGAAAATTACAATTTTTCTTCTACATTTTTCAACTCAAACCCTTATAACAAAAAGAATTAGAGCCCGTGTTCGATCTGTACTAACAGAAAAATCAACAAATATAAATGCTGACAGAAATGTCGCCATTAGACATGTCTCCCAGAAAAATGCAATCCCCTGCATGTGTCTGAAAAATCCAGACCATGTGGCAACACGATTGCAAAAAACTATAAAGAGACAAAAGAGTTGAATAAATGGATGTGGTGAAGTTGAAATTACTAGCGGCTGAACTGTTGTTGTTATAATTGTCCATCTCTCTGTAGAAAACTATAAATATGCAATGCAAGCAGTAATGAATAGAAAAAAAAACGAATATTTATCCAACACATATCTAATCAATGCTTTGGCGGTGATGTCTACACTCCAAATAATACATTAGTAGATTTACTAATTTTTTTTTTGCTAATGCTGGTTAGCTAACTTTTAGCAAATTTTTAGTTGAGATTAGCATGTTAGCAAAAATATCTTGTAAACTTTATTTAGCACATTAGCAATTTTAAACAAAATTTGAACTAATTTTTTTTGCTAAATTTAAAATTGAGTTGACCAAATTTTTACAAGCTTTTTTGCTAATATTAGCAAAAATAAATGGTAAATTTTTTTTTATTTTTAGAAAACTTAAAATGGCGCTATCTCGGAAACTATGTCAGATAGAGCAAAATGGAGGCCATTTTTGTGTGTGGACCCTAATGGGTCCTAAGTTTGGATCCAAAAAAGTTAGCATTCCCGAAAATTTGAAAATGCTCATATCTCGGTAAATATTGCCGACACAACAAAAAGTCCAAAAGCAAAAGACTGCAAAATAATCAAAAGCTCTTCGAGTAATATTTTTGAAGTTATCGAATTTTGAAATTCTCAAAGCCCCGGTGGTCCCCTAAAATCACGTATCTAAAAAACTAAGCAAGGTAGAGCGAAACGGACACAAATTTTGGATCAAAAACTATGACGCTTTTTAAGGAACCCAACAAGGTCTAGGCCCATCGGGGTCTGGACCTATCGGGTCCGAACCCGATGGGGTCCTCAAATGTGTATGAACTAAGTTGAAATAAAAAAAAATCAGTTAACTAATTTTTAGCAAAACATTTTTGCTAACTTTACCAAAAAAATTGTGGGTTCAAAATCAGCAAATTTTCTTGTAGGTTTACAAGCTTTTTTTGCTAACATTACAGTTTTTTTTTTTTTGAGTGTAGAGTGCCATCCCAATAGTATTGTTAATGGTATGAAAATATTCGTGGTTCGATTCTAAACTGGGTATTGATATTAATAAAAATTCACATATTAGAAAAACAATTACCATTAACAAAAACAAACTGGCATTTAAATCCTACTGATGAAGACAGTTAACTGGAACTGTCCGAAACCGATACAGGAATACCTGAAATGTCTATAGCTTTTAGAAAATTACAATTTTTCTTCTACATTTTTCAACTCAAACCCTTATGAAAAATTTTTATGTCCGAAGAAATTCAAAGTACTGCGCTTGAAACCTTTAAATAATTACACTCAAAAAAAAAAATTGTAAAATTACAAAAAAAAACTTCGTGGAATAATTTTTTCTACCTCCTATTTTACTAGAGTTCCTAGTAAAAATTACAGTTTTATTGGTAATAAGCAGGGAAACCAAAAATATGCAGTATATTTTTTTTCCTGCGCCTTGTATTGATAAATGGGTAAAGTATTTATCCGTTTCAGAAGATTTTAAGAAATCTGGCATCGATTTGTTAGAGCATATTTTTGCATATTTTAGCCTTAAGAGCATATTTTAGCATATTTTAGGTTTAAGAGCATATTCTAACATCAGAGCATATTTTTAGAGCATTTTTTCAATTTTAAGAGCATTATTTTTCACATTTTAGAACATTTTTTTTATGTTTTTAGAGCATATTTTAATTTTTAGAGAATTTTTTTTCGAAATTTTTTTAATAAAAACACTTATTTTTAAAATTTTTTAATTTTTGTGGGATGTGTTTTTTTTTACATTTTGTAAGTGGATTAAAATGTTTGTTTTATTTTCAAAATAACGGGGTTCTGACGATTTGGCCTGTTCTTGCTTCATTAACCCTATAACTACCCAACATAATGGTATTTCTTGGTGTATTCTCTAAAAAATTGTAAAAAACACCTCGAAAAAGGGGACATATTTTTTTAAGAGCATATTTTTATTGTTTTAGAGCATATTTTCCGTTTTAAGGGCATTTTTTAAGCGCATAAAACGAGGTTTTTAGAGCATATTTTTGGTTTCCCTGGTAATAAGCTTGTACAATTACAAACAATTTACAAGGTTTTTTACCAATAAAGTTGTAAATTTATTTTTTTTTGACGAGATAAAAATTACAAGAACTTTTCGTGACTTTACTAAATTTTGTGGTACCTCATATTTTACGAGTATTTCTAATTAAAACTACGAGCTCTTTTGTAATTTTACAAGTTTTTTACCAATAAGACTGTAAATTTAAAAACTTTTTGATGCGATAATACTTACAGTGAATTTCCGCGTGATTTACCTAGATTTTTTGTAAGATAACGTTGGAAATTTAGACACTTACGAAAAAAATTGCAAAATTAAATTTTCATTGAAATTTTTTTTGTTAAAAAACAAGGAAAACTTTCAGATATTGATAAAATGGGTTAACGGGACTTTTTCTAGTAATTTGACTAGGTTTTTTTTTTTTAGTGTATACAATTGCATTGCTTAAGTGCAAAAAGCATAATTAATGAATTTGTTAACATTTATCGCCGCCGCAAAATTTTTTTTAAACATATTAAAGGGTATAAAATATTCGTCACAACCGAATTTAACACTATAACTTGTTCTTTTTATTATTGTTGTTGTTTATTTTTCATCATCTATTTCTATAACATTTTGTTGGTTACAATTAGAGTTTTTCACGGGAATTCCCGGGACGGGAATTCCCGGGAATTCCCGTAAATTTTCAATCCCGAAATCCCGGGAAATAGAGCGGGAATTCCCGGGAATTTTAATTTCTTTGAAATTGTTGATTTTTTGACTTCTATTGAATATTTTGTATGTGATTTTTTTAGAGATTTTGTTAAAATTCTCGATAATTGATGGCAGAAACGTACGCAGGGACCAGGAGGGCTTACAAATGTCTTCTAACTAACAAATGTCATAAAATCTAAGACTTACGAAATGAAAAAAGTCTCACAATATCTAAATCTTCGATAGGATATAATTATCAGAACCTGATACTTTTTTTCAGAAGCCGAAAAATTTTCTTTTTGTTTCAGTAGAAAATATTAATGTCTCTGAACACGACTTTTTTTAAATCGATAAATTGATATAAAATTTGTGTAAGGAATGACTCTGAAATTAACAGGTTTTTCTTTTAGAAACCAGAATTTTTAAATTTTTTAATAATTTTTTGAGGTAAAGTTTCTTATAATTTCATTTCTCTGAAACAGTTACATTCAGTTTCAGAGACATAATTAAGAAATTCCTCTGAATCAGGTTCATTAGAGGTATTCAGAGTCTTTCTGCCAGCCCTGGCAATGTAGCAAAAGACTTCTTCTTTCAAAAAATACATGATTTTTGAAAGGTAATTTTAAAAAGTGCTGTTTTACCACCAGTGCCAGGGCTGGCAAGTAAGACTCTGAATACCACTATTGTGTTTTAGAGGCAAAGCTTTGAGAACCAATTGTAAAAATGAACTTAATGATAAATTTTTATTATTAAAACAGATAAAGCGATGTGAAAGAACATATTCCCTTAAAATACTTTTTAAAAGACTTCGACATATTTGGGTCGTTTTTTTTGTAAAAACTGTGTAACAAAAATTGTTCTTATTTGTTTTAAAGGTACTAAATAAGATTTTTATGGTGTTAACAAACATTATAAATAGTGTAATCGCATTCATAAGGTTTTTATACATTTTTTGACAAAAAATTTGGGTTTTTAGTTTTTGCGGGAATTCCCGGGATCCCGGGAAATTTAAAAACGAATCCCGCTTTCCCGGGAAATGAAAAAGTCCGGGAAAAGAAAAACTCTAGTTACAATGTCACATTTTTGTGTCTTTAAGTGTGATTGACTGTGGAGTACTTGTATGAGTCTGGGTGTATGTGTGTGTTTTGTGCGGTGTATATGAATGAGTACGCTTGTTTAACTTATTTTAATGAAGTTGTGAACATATGTATGAGTGTATGTGCTTAAATGTTATTGTATTTGTATGTTTGTGTGTGTGTATTATCATATTTGTTGTCACTTCTATACAAATGTGTATGTGTGTAAATCAGTTATGCTTATCTATTTCTAAGCAACTGTCTATGTTTAAATTTTGTTTGTGTCTATGTCAGGAATTTTACTAGAATGTCTATCGTTGTATGAGTATGTGTGGCGGCGCGGTTGCTTATGTGTGTGGGAATATATGTATTGTATGATAATGTGTCTTAACGAAAAGTATAATGTAAACATGTCTTATATTATGCCACACAATTAAGTTCAAACGAACTTCATAATTAATCCCAAAATACGTGCTTGTTTGTGTGTCTGTAAATCAATATTGTGTTAACAAGGTAATTTGTCTTTAACTTTATTTTTAGTCTTTAATTTGTTGTTTTTGGAGGTTCTTTTTTGTTGTTTTTTACTTATCTTAAGATTAATGATGTAAAAATACAAAAAGCCTTATTAAAATTTTTCAAAAAAAAAATATATTACCAAAGTTATTTTAGGTAATTTAACACAGTTTTTTTTGTAATAAAAAAATTTAACAGGAAATTTGTTATTAAATTCTTAAAAGAATTTTATATAAATGTTTTTAAATATTTTGAAGATAACGCGAAAATGTAAAAACGTTACAGTTTTTAGTTGGATTTATCAATAAAATGTTCTAAAAATACTTATACCGTGACCGAAGACAACAGTCCAGAAAATAATTTAAAAATTTTCAAATTTTCAGACTTAATATGCGTTTTGAGCAAAGAGATTTTAGTAAACATGATTTTGTGCATTGTCTCTGATTTTAATATAGAAAATTTCTTAGATTCTTAGACATTTTTCTAAAGAAAAAGTCCAAGATTCAGAGAATTTTTTCCTAAAGAAATTTTTATTATTTTTGTTGTCAGATTATAAGACATTTTTCCTAAAGAAAGTCTCAGATTTTGAAACATTTTTCTTATAGAAAAAATCTTCGATTCTGAGACATTTTTCTAATAGAAAAAGTCTAAAATTCTGATACATTTTTCTCAGACATTTTTCCTATAGATCCTGAGATATTTTGAAAAAGTCTCAGATTCTGAGACATTTTTCTTATAGAAAAAGTCTCAGATTCTGAGACATTTTTCTTATAGAAAAAGTCTCAGATTCTGAGACATTTTTCTTATAGAAAAAGTCTCAGATTCTGAGACATTTTTCTTATAGAAAAAGTCTCAGATTCTGAGACATTTTTCTTATAGAAAAAGTCTCAGATTCTGAGACATTTTTCTTATAGAAAAAGTCTCAGATTCTGAGACATTTTTCTTATAGAAAAAGTCTCAGATTCTGAGACATTTTTCTTATAGAAAAAGTCTCAGATTCTGAGACATTTTTCTTATAGAAAAAGTCTCAGATTCTGAGACATTTTTCTTATAGAAAAAGTCTCAGATTCTGAGACATTTTTCTTATAGAAAAAGTCTCAGATTCTGAGACATTTTTCTTATAGAAAAAGTCTCAGATTCTGAGACATTTTTCTTATAGAAAAAGTCTCAGATTCTGAGACATTTTTCTTATAGAAAAAGTCTCAGATTCTGAGACATTTTTCTTATAGAAAAAGTCTCAGATTCTGAGACATTTTTCTTATAGAAAAAGTCTCAGATTCTGAGACATTTTTCTTATAGAAAAAGTCTCAGATTCTGAGACATTTTTCTTATAGAAAAAGTCTCAGATTCTGAGACATTTTTCTTATAGAAAAAGTCTCAGATTCTGAGACATTTTTCTTATAGAAAAAGTCTCAGATTCTGAGACATTTTTGTTATAGAAAAAGTCTCAGATTCTGAGACATTTTTCTTACAGAAAAAGTCTCAGATTCTGAGACATTTTTCTTATAGAAAAAGTCTCAGATTCTGAGACATTTTTCTTATAGAAAAAGTCTCAGATTCTGAGACATTTTTCTTACAGAAAAAGTCTCAGATTCTGAGACATTTTTCTTATAGAAAAAGTCTCAGATTCTGAGACATTTTTCTTATAGAAAAAGTCTCAGATTCTGAGACATTTTTCTTATAGAAAAAGTCTCAGATTCTGAGACATTTTTCTTATAGAAAAAGTCTGAGATTCTGAGACATTTTTCTTATAGAAAAAGTCTGAGATTCTGAGACATTTTTCTTATAGAAAAAGTCTCAGATTCTGAGACATTTTTCTTATAGAAAAAGTGTCAGATTCTGAGACATTTTTCTTATAGAAAAAGTCTCAGATTCTGAGACATTTTTCTTATAGAAAAAGTCTCAGATTCTGAGGCATTTTTCTTATAGAAAAAGTCTCAGATTCTGAGATATTTTTCTTATAGAAAAAGTCTCAGATTCTGAGACATTTTTCTTATAGAAAAAGTCTCAGATTCTGAGACATTTTTCTTATAGAAAAAGTCTCAGATTCTGAGACATTTTTCTTATAGAAAAAGTCTCAGATTCTGAGACATTTTTCTTATAGAAAAAGTCTCAGATTCTGAGACATTTTTCTTATAGAAAAAGTCTCAGATTCTGAGACATTTTTCTTATAGAAAAAGTCTCAGATTCTGAGACATTTTTCTTATAGAAAAAGTCTCAGATTCTTATAGAAAAAGTCTCAGATTCTGAGACATTTTTCTTATAGAAAAAGTCTCAGATTCTGAGACAATTTTCTTATAGAAAAAGTCTCAGATTCTGAGACATTTTTCTTATAGAAAAAGTCTCAGATTCTGAGACATTTTTCTTATAGAAAAAGTCTCAGATTCTGAGACATTTTTCTTATAGAAAAAGTCTCAGATTCTGAGACATTTTTCTTATAGAAAAAGTCTCAGATTCTGAGACATTTTTCTTATAGAAAAAGTCTCAGATTCTGAGACATTTTTCTTATAGAAAAAGTCTCAGATTCTGAGACATTTTTCTTATAGAAAAAGTCTCAGATTCTGAGACATTTTTCTTATAGAAAAAGTCTCAGATTCTGAGACATTTTTCTTATAGAAAAAGTCTCAGATTCTGAGACATTTTTCTTATAGAAAAAGTCTCAGATTCTGAGACATTTTTCTTATAGAAAAAGTCTCAGATTCTGAGACATTTTTCTTATAGAAAAAGTCTCAGATTCTGTGAGATTTTTCTTATAGAAAAAGTCTCAGATTCTGATATATTTTTCTTATAGAAATAGTCTCAGATTCTGTGAGATTTTTCTTATAGAAAAAGTCTCAGATTCTGATATATTTTTCTTATAGAAAAAGTTTCAGATTCTGAGACATTTTTCTCTTAGAAAAAGTCTCCGATTCTGAGACATTTTTCTTATAGAAAAAGTGTCAGATTTTGAAAGATTTTTCCTATAGAAAATGTCTCAGATTCTGAGACATTTTTCTTATAGAAAAAGTCTCAGATTCTGAGACATTTTTCCTATAAAAAAGTCAATGATTCTGAAACATTATTCCTTTAAGTAGAAAATTCGGATCAGCTTAAAAATAAGAAATAACATTTAAAATGTCTCAGATTCTAAGAAAGTTTTCCTTTAGAAAAAGTTTCAGAATCTGAGAAAAATTCTCAGATGCTCATATTCTGAGACATTAGACAAAGTGTGAGATTCTGATACATTTTTCCTATAGAAAAAGTCTCAGACTTTGAGACAGTTTTCATATGGAAACAGTGTTTCAGATTCTGAGACATTTTTCATATGGAAACAGTGTCTCAGATTCTGTGACATTTTTCTTAAAGATAACGTGATATATTTTTCCTATAAAGTCTCTGATTCTGAGACATTTGTCCGAAAGAAAAAGTCATCGATTCTGAGACATTTTTCCTAATGAAAAAGTTTTAAATAATTTTTATTTATAAAATTCTAAGATTCTGAGATATTTATCCCTTATAAAATATCTTATATTCTTGATTTTTTTTTTTTTTTGTTCAAAATTTAATCTTTACAAATTTTTTATCTTTTCATCAAATCACTTCACAAAACAAATGAAACTATTAAATAAATGCTTGCCAACAATTTGCATAAAAATATATAAAAAAAACTTGAAATTACTCATAATTACAACATTCACCATCATTTAACCCTGCAAGAGTTTATAATAATAGCCAACCAATTTAAAAGTTGAAACATCTTATTATTTAAGCTGTGAAAAAGGTCAGGTAGAGTTGGCTATAATAAACCTATTAAAACTAAATGATTAATTTTCTTAAGAAAAACAGAACGTAAATCATTGCAACCTTTAACTTTTAAGTAGATCAAAAATTCCATAAAAACAATTTAATGAACATAAAATGTTGAAACATTTATTTATCCTTTTTTTGTAAGTAGTTGTTCGACGTTTTTGCCCAAAACTCATTTCATTAATTAGACCCCAGCCCCAAAAAAGTAAAACTTTAAGTATAAAATGAACTAACTCAAGGTTGCTACACAATAATGAACCATCTACACACAAACACACATCAGTAAACACATAAAATTGTATAAAGAGGAGTATCATTGTATTCGAAAATTAGATACATCAAAGGTCGTTGGACAAAAAAAAAAATAAAAATAAATAGTTGATAGAAATGGTAACCAAGTTAGAGAAAAAGTATTGTATATTTATAAACAAAAACAGAATACATACACTTTTTTTGTCCTTTTAACATAAATAATGTTTAGTCATCTGTAATCAGGTAATTACTAAAGACTTAACATGAAATAATATTAACAAAGTGTTGTTTTTTATTATTATTTTTTTGAAAATGTAGACAGTAAAAATGAAATTAATTATATACGTATCAGCTTCTGAAACATTTTCTTTCTGTAGAAAAAGCCATAGATTCTGAGACATTTTTTCAATTGAATAATTTTCAGATTCCGAGAAATTTTTAAAATTCAAAAATTTAAGCCTTTTCAAATTTAAAGTCTATTTTTTACTTTGCATGAAACCCTGAAATCCTTCTGCAACCCCAATTTGAACCGGTAAATTCCGTTCTATGTGTTACAACGGATTGACAGATTGTTACCCTATAATGTGTTTTAAGGAAAAAATAATGATTTTAGATATTTTTTTTTCCTTTTAAAACGATTATCTGTTTTAATAATAAAATTTCTAAAACATATTTAATGGTTTATCTTTATTCCTAACTAAATTCTACACTACATTAAGGATACATTCACTTAATTACACTTCCTCTCTCTCTCTCTTTTTTTCTCGTTCTATCTATATTCTCCTTCTTTTTGTCTTAATGAAATATTATCATTAAATTCTATTAAATGAGGAAAAAAATCTCAGTTATAATTAATTTACTACAATAATAATGTAACGCAATATGAATAACTAAAACAGTTTGCTGTTACAAATACCAACAGCAACCAAATGCAAACAACATAACAATAACAGTAATAATAATTACAATAACAGTTACATAAAGACACACACAAACATTAACACACTTAAACACACACACACCCACCCACACAACTTAAATAATAAACAATAATAAATGTTAATGAAGGACAATCAAAAAGACCAACCGTGTGTTAATAACACAAATAAAAAACATTTTATATCATAAAATCTGATAGTGGTAGTAGTGATTTTTCATGCACATTGGTTTGATTGTTGCAAAAAAAAAAAAAAGACCATTAAACATTAACAGATAATAAAAATTACGACTATAAACAATTTTATGTATTTTTTTTTGTTGTACATTCTTATAGGCTAAATTAAATTTTGGTTAGGAGAGTGTGAACACTTGAAGTAGGGTGGAGGGATTTTCAGTTTATTCGATTTCGTTTAGTTGCTAAATTCCGTGCGGAACCGTTGCCAAATTCCGCAACATTTAACATTAAAAAAAATACCACTTTGAGAAAGATTATTCTAAGTAGCTCAAGGTCATATTTCTTTTACTAATCATTACGATAATATTGTCACAGTAACAATTTTCAAGAAACTATTTATAAAGTTTTTTTTTTTTTAATTGGTTGGTTTGGTTATTTTGCAAGACTCGACACGTGTTTCGGAATTCGTCAAATTCCATTGTCAAGAGTATTTAGTAAATCAATTTAAAACAAACAACTTTATAAATAGTTTGTTGACAATTGTTATTTTGACAATACCATCGCAACCCAGCAAAACTTAGATTACCAAATGAGGTATAAAATAAGGTATAGGATCTCTTATTTTATACATTTCAGCATTGATGATTTTAACAGGCGATGAGACTCAAAGTAATGCATCCACATTATCACAAAGAATACCAGTAAGGTATAAAATAAGTCATAAATTTATAACGAAGAATACGAGTAAGGTGTAAAATATATGATATTTTATTGGTTACGAGAAATGAAATAATATAGCATACCAGAAGATAATATATAAGGTGTTACGAGTAGTGAAAAAGTAATTTTGTATTAAATTTACTCACGTGATTGTAAGTGAGTGTAAGTAGATAAAATATGCTAGTGAGTGTGTGTCGTTAGAAATTTCCTGTCGTGAGCCCATCTCTAGTTTAAACTTATGATTTTTTTTTTTTAAATAATTATGTAATGTAATGAATTATGCATCCAATATTAAATAATCCATTATTTCAAACTTCCAAATAATACATAATGTAACCAAATATAAGTCACCCATGGTTTAATGTTTAGAAATAATAAATATGAAGTACATTTTTTCCAATTATCATGCATTACGTAGCAAATTATTAGTAATGCATTATTTTTCACTTGAAAATAATACGTTGTGGAACAAATGTTTGGTAAGACATCCTAAAATAATGCTACAAATAAGGTATATGCATTACCTGGTAATGTGTTATATAATCACCACCCATTACCAAAGTTTTGCAGGGGTACTTTTGAATGAACTTGATACCAAGTCAATCGCATGTCAGGATCTTTTATTATAAGCTTTCAAAAAGGGTCCAAAATGGCCTTTTTCGGCACTTTAACCGCGAATAACTCATAATCCTGACGTGATAAACATATTTGGGTCGCAGATTTGGAATCAGCTCAATAAACACTACCTAAACCACTTACCGGAATCCAATACGCATTTTCATGTTGAGCTGTGTAATCTCTTTCATACCGTGGAGGGTATCAATACATTACGCATAATCGAATTTCACTTTCTTACTTGTGTTTTAATAATACTTTTTTTATCAACATTTTTTTCACCAATTTTTTTTTTTGTCATAGTTTTTATACCCTCCACTCTAGTAATAGAGGGTATATATAAGTTTGTCATTCCGTTTGTAACACATCGAAATATTGGTCTAGGACCCCATAAAGTATATATATTCATGATCCTTGATCGATTTTAAGTCGATCTAGCGATGTCCGTCCGTCCGTCCGTCCGTCTGTCTGTCTGTCTGTCCGTTGAAAACACGCTAACTTTTGAAAGACTTTACGGAGGCTCCTGAAGTTTGACATATATGTTCTCCATTCACCGGGTCAGGTTGGTATTGCAATCCAGCGAAATCGGTCCAGTGGTTCAAAAGTTATGAGCAAAATAGTAAATTTCGGCAAGGGTATTTTTCGAATTTACAAGATTAAAACCACTATAACTTTCGAAAGACAATTCTGAGGGGGCTGAAGCTTAGCATAAATATTTGTCGTTTCTCGAGGCTGTTTGGTTTTGAATTTCAGCAAAATCGGTTCAGTGGTTCAAAAGTTATAAGCAAATCAGTGAATTTCAGATTTGTTTCACCTTAAACTGTTGAAAACTCGTTAAACAAGTTTTATAAGCATGGTGAAATACCAGTTTTGTAAAACTTGTTGTTGTTTGTTTTCTTGTCGTGGGGTGCAGTTTAGTTGTTAGACAAGTAAATATTTGTTATTGTTTTGTTATTGTTAGTGTAACTGTATGTAACGGGAAAAAATCAAATAAAGTATGTGTATGATTGAATGTTAATTTGTTTTTGGTTTTTAAAGAAGAAGATGGTAATATAAAACAAGTAGAAAAATTAAGTTCGACTTGGTCGAATCTATGAATACCCTCCACAATGTCATCTGATAGTAATTTTCTAAAAAAATTTCAAAAAATTGCATCACAAATTTTTTATTAGGCCTCTGTTCTGTCTTGCACAACTTTTCAATTCACATGAAAATTTCCGAATCACATTAAATCAAGTTTAGTGTTTTGTTGATCATGTTTTCATTCAAAGTTGAAATCGAATAATTAAAATTTAAAAAATTATAAGAAAAAAGTGCATTCGTTTTACTTTCACTAAATTTTATTTATGTGAAACAAAACGAAAAAGGAAATTAGGATGTGAAATCTAGAACACCAAAAAAAAACGGAAATTTTCATTTTCACATTTTTTGTGTGAATTACTTTTTTTGGAACAGCGGCCTTAGAAATATATTATTTTGAGTAAAACTTTTTTTTAATCAATCAAATTTTTTTGAGTGTAAAATTTTTTTGACTGTCAGCATTTTTGAGTGTGCCATTTCATTAAAAAAAAATTATGTATACATTTTTTTTTGAGTGTAACATTTTTTTTAGTGTAAATATTTTTTTTAGTGTACAATTTCGTTGAGTAACAAAATTACTTTGTAAAATATTTTTGTTGTTTTATACCTACATGCAATACAAAAAAAATATTTCACATATTTCCCACTTTTTATTTTACTTCATTTGATTTTTTTTTCCAAAAATTCTTACCATACACCGTTACATACAGTTACAAAAACAATATCAAAACAATAACAAATATTTACTTGTCTAACAACTAAACTGCACCCCACGACAAGAAAACAAACAACAACAAGTTTTAAAAAACTGGTATTTCATCATGCTTCTAAAACTTGTTTAACGAGTTTTCAACAGTTTAAGGTGAAACAAATCTGAAATTCAGTGCTTTGCTTATAACTTTTGAACCACTGAACCGATTTTGCTGAAATTCAAAACCAAACAGCCTTGGGGAACGGCAAATATATATGCTAAGCTTCAGCCCCCTCAGAATTGTCTTTCGAAAGTTATAATGGTTTTAATCTTGTAAATTCGAAAAATACCCTTGCCGAAATTTACTCTTTTGCTCATAACTTTTGAACCACTTGACCGATTTCGCTGGATTGCAACACCAACCTGACCCGGTAAATGGAGAACATATATGTCAAACTTCAGGAGCCTCCGTAAAGTCTTTCAAAAGTTAGCGTGTTTTCAACGGACAGACAGACAGACAGACAGACAGACAGACAGACAGACAGACAGACAGACAGACAGACAGACAGACAGACAGACAGACAGACAGACAGACAGACAGACAGACAGACAGACAGACAGACAGACAGACAGACAGACAGACAGACAGACAGACAGACAGACAGACAGACAGACAGACAGACAGACAGACAGACAGACAGACAGACAGACAGACAGACAGACAGACAGACAGACAGACAGACAGACAGACAGACAGACAGACAGACAGACAGACAGACAGACAGACAGACAGACAGACAGACAGACAGACAGACAGACAGACAGACAGACAGACAGACAGACAGACAGACAGACAGACAGACAGACAGACAGACAGACAGACAGACAGACAGACAGACAGACAGACAGACAGACAGACAGACAGACAGACAGACAGACAGACAGACAGACAGACAGACAGACAGACAGACAGACAGACAGACAGACAGACAGACAGACAGACAGACAGACAGACAGACAGACAGACAGACAGACAGACAGACAGACAGACAGACAGACAGACAGACAGACAGACAGACAGACAGACAGACAGACAGACAGACAGACAGACAGACAGACAGACAGACAGACAGACAGACAGACAGACAGACAGACAGACAGACAGACAGACAGACAGACAGACAGACAGACAGACAGACAGACAGACAGACAGACAGACAGACAGACAGACAGACAGACAGACAGACAGACAGACAGACAGACAGACAGACAGACAGACAGACAGACAGACAGACAGACAGACAGACAGACAGACAGACAGACAGACAGACAGACAGACAGACAGACAGACAGACAGACAGACAGACAGACAGACAGACAGACAGACAGACAGACAGACAGACAGACAGACAGACAGACAGACAGACAGACAGACAGACAGACAGACAGACAGACAGACAGACAGACAGACAGACAGACAGACAGACAGACAGACAGACAGACAGACAGACAGACAGACAGACAGACAGACAGACAGACAGACAGACAGACAGACAGACAGACAGACAGACAGACAGACAGACAGACAGACAGACAGACAGACAGACAGACAGACAGACAGACAGACAGACAGACAGACAGACAGACAGACAGACAGACAGACAGACAGACAGACAACAGACAGACAGACAGACAGACAGACAGACAGACAGACAGACAGACAGACAGACAGACAGACAGACAGACAGACAGACAGACAGACAGACAGACAGACAGACAGACAGACAGACAGACAGACAGACAGACAGACAGACAGACAGACAGACAGACAGACAGACAGACAGACAGACAGACAGACAGACAGACAGACAGACAGACAGACAGACAGACAGACAGACAGACAGACAGACAGACAGACAGACAGACAGACAGACAGACAGACAGACAGACAGACAGACAGACAGACAGACAGACAGACAGACAGACAGACAGACAGACAGACAGACAGACAGACAGACAGACAGACAGACAGACAGACAGACAGACAGACAGACAGACAGACAGACAGACAGACAGACAGACAGACAGACAGACAGACAGACAGACAGACAGACAGACAGACAGACAGACAGACAGACAGACAGACAGACAGACAGACAGACAGACAGACAGACAGACAGACAGACAGACAGACAGACAGACAGACAGACAGACAGACAGACAGACAGACAGACAGACAGACAGACAGACAGACAGACAGACAGACAGACAGACAGACAGACAGACAGACAGACAGACAGACAGACAGACAGACAGACAGACAGACAGACAGACAGACAGACAGACAGACAGACAGACAGACAGACAGACAGACAGACAGACAGACAGACAGACAGACAGACAGACAGACAGACAGACAGACAGACAGACAGACAGACAGACAGACAGACAGACAGACAGACAGACAGACAGACAGACAGACAGACAGACAGACAGACAGACAGACAGACAGACAGACAGACAGACAGACAGACAGACAGACAGACAGACAGACAGACAGACAGACAGACAGACAGACAGACAGACAGACAGACAGACAGACAGACAGACAGACAGACAGACAGACAGACAGACAGACAGACAGACAGACAGACAGACAGACAGACAGACAGACAGACAGACAGACAGACAGACAGACAGACAGACAGACAGACAGACAGACAGACAGACAGACAGACAGACAGACAGACAGACAGACAGACAGACAGACAGACAGACAGACAGACAGACAGACAGACAGACAGACAGACAGACAGACAGACAGACAGACAGACAGACAGACAGACAGACAGACAGACAGACAGACAGACAGACAGACAGACAGACAGACAGACAGACAGACAGACAGACAGACAGACAGACAGACAGACAGACAGACAGACAGACAGACAGACAGACAGACAGACAGACAGACAGACAGACAGACAGACAGACAGACAGACAGACAGACAGACAGACAGACAGACAGACAGACAGACAGACAGACAGACAGACAGACAGACAGACAGACAGACAGACAGACAGACAGACAGACAGACAGACAGACAGACAGACAGACAGACAGACAGACAGACAGACAGACAGACAGACAGACAGACAGACAGACAGACAGACAGACAGACAGACAGACAGACAGACAGACAGACAGACAGACAGACAGACAGACAGACAGACAGACAGACAGACAGACAGACAGACAGACAGACAGACAGACAGACAGACAGACAGACAGACAGACAGACAGACAGACAGACAGACAGACAGACAGACAGACAGACAGACAGACAGACAGACAGACAGACAGACAGACAGACAGACAGACAGACAGACAGACAGACAGACAGACAGACAGACAGACAGACAGACAGACAGACAGACAGACAGACAGACAGACAGACAGACAGACAGACAGACAGACAGACAGACAGACAGACAAGACAGACAGACAGACAGACAGACAGACAGACAGACAGACAGACAGACAGACAGACAGACAGACAGACAGACAGACAGACAGACAGACAGACAGACAGACAGACAGACAGACAGACAGACAGACAGACAGACAGACAGACAGACAGACAGACAGACAGACAGACAGACAGACAGACAGACAGACAGACAGACAGACAGACAGACAGACAGACAGACAGACAGACAGACAGACAGACAGACAGACAGACAGACAGACAGACAGACAGACAGACAGACAGACAGACAGACAGACAGACAGACAGACAGACAGACAGACAGACAGACAGACAGACAGACAGACAGACAGACAGACAGACAGACAGACAGACAGACAGACAGACAGACAGACAGACAGACAGACAGACAGACAGACAGACAGACAGACAGACAGACAGACAGACAGACAGACAGACAGACAGACAGACAGACAGACAGACAGACAGACAGACAGACAGACAGACAGACAGACAGACAGACAGACAGACAGACAGACAGACAGACAGACAGACAGACAGACAGACAGACAGACAGACAGACAGACAGACAGACAGACAGACAGACAGACAGACAGACAGACAGACAGACAGACAGACAGACAGACAGACAGACAGACAGACAGACAGACAGACAGACAGACAGACAGACAGACAGACAGACAGACAGACAGACAGACAGACAGACAGACAGACAGACAGACAGACAGACAGACAGACAGACAGACAGACAGACAGACAGACAGACAGACAGACAGACAGACAGACAGACAGACAGACAGACAGACAGACAGACAGACAGACAGACAGACAGACAGACAGACAGACAGACAGACAGACAGACAGACAGACAGACAGACAGACAGACAGACAGACAGACAGACAGACAGACAGACAGACAGACAGACAGACAGACAGACAGACAGACAGACAGACAGACAGACAGACAGACAGACAGACAGACAGACAGACAGACAGACAGACAGACAGACAGACAGACAGACAGACAGACAGACAGACAGACAGACAGACAGACAGACAGACAGACAGACAGACAGACAGACAGACAGACAGACAGACAGACAGACAGACAGACAGACAGACAGACAGACAGACAGACAGACAGACAGACAGACAGACAGACAGACAGACAGACAGACAGACAGACAGACAGACAGACAGACAGACAGACAGACAGACAGACAGACAGACAGACAGACAGACAGACAGACAGACAGACAGACAGACAGACAGACAGACAGACAGACAGACAGACAGACAGACAGACAGACAGACAGACAGACAGACAGACAGACAGACAGACAGACAGACAGACAGACAGACAGACAGACAGACAGACAGACAGACAGACAGACAGACAGACAGACAGACAGACAGACAGACAGACAGACAGACAGACAGACAGACAGACAGACAGACAGACAGACAGACAGACAGACAGACAGACAGACAGACAGACAGACAGACAGACAGACAGACAGACAGACAGACAGACAGACAGACAGACAGACAGACAGACAGACAGACAGACAGACAGACAGACAGACAGACAGACAGACAGACAGACAGACAGACAGACAGACAGACAGACAGACAGACAGACAGACAGACAGACAGACAGACAGACAGACAGACAGACAGACAGACAGACAGACAGACAGACAGACAGACAGACAGACAGACAGACAGACAGACAGACAGACAGACAGACAGACAGACAGACAGACAGACAGACAGACAGACAGACAGACAGACAGACAGACAGACAGACAGACAGACAGACAGACAGACAGACAGACAGACAGACAGACAGACAGACAGACAGACAGACAGACAGACAGACAGACAGACAGACAGACAGACAGACAGACAGACAGACAGACAGACAGACAGACAGACAGACAGACAGACAGACAGACAGACAGACAGACAGACAGACAGACAGACAGACAGACAGACAGACAGACAGACAGACAGACAGACAGACAGACAGACAGACAGACAGACAGACAGACAGACAGACAGACAGACAGACAGACAGACAGACAGACAGACAGACAGACAGACAGACAGACAGACAGACAGACAGACAGACAGACAGACAGACAGACAGACAGACAGACAGACAGACAGACAGACAGACAGACAGACAGACAGACAGACAGACAGACAGACAGACAGACAGACAGACAGACAGACAGACAGACAGACAGACAGACAGACAGACAGACAGACAGACAGACAGACAGACAGACAGACAGACAGACAGACAGACAGACAGACAGACAGACAGACAGACAGACAGACAGACAGACAGACAGACAGACAGACAGACAGACAGACAGACAGACAGACAGACAGACAGACAGACAGACAGACAGACAGACAGACAGACAGACAGACAGACAGACAGACAGACAGACAGACAGACAGACAGACAGACAGACAGACAGACAGACAGACAGACAGACAGACAGACAGACAGACAGACAGACAGACAGACAGACAGACAGACAGACAGACAGACAGACAGACAGACAGACAGACAGACAGACAGACAGACAGACAGACAGACAGACAGACAGACAGACAGACAGACAGACAGACAGACAGACAGACAGACAGACAGACAGACAGACAGACAGACAGACAGACAGACAGACAGACAGACAGACAGACAGACAGACAGACAGACAGACAGACAGACAGACAGACAGACAGACAGACAGACAGACAGACAGACAGACAGACAGACAGACAGACAGACAGACAGACAGACAGACAGACAGACAGACAGACAGACAGACAGACAGACAGACAGACAGACAGACAGACAGACAGACAGACAGACAGACAGACAGACAGACAGACAGACAGACAGACAGACAGACAGACAGACAGACAGACAGACAGACAGACAGACAGACAGACAGACAGACAGACAGACAGACAGACAGACAGACAGACAGACAGACAGACAGACAGACAGACAGACAGACAGACAGACAGACAGACAGACAGACAGACAGACAGACAGACAGACAGACAGACAGACAGACAGACAGACAGACAGACAGACAGACAGACAGACAGACAGACAGACAGACAGACAGACAGACAGACAGACAGACAGACAGACAGACAGACAGACAGACAGACAGACAGACAGACAGACAGACAGACAGACAGACAGACAGACAGACAGACAGACAGACAGACAGACAGACAGACAGACAGACAGACAGACAGACAGACAGACAGACAGACAGACAGACAGACAGACAGACAGACAGACAGACAGACAGACAGACAGACAGACAGACAGACAGACAGACAGACAGACAGACAGACAGACAGACAGACAGACAGACAGACAGACAGACAGACAGACAGACAGACAGACAGACAGACAGACAGACAGACAGACAGACAGACAGACAGACAGACAGACAGACAGACAGACAGACAGACAGACAGACAGACAGACAGACAGACAGACAGACAGACAGACAGACAGACAGACAGACAGACAGACAGACAGACAGACAGACAGACAGACAGACAGACAGACAGACAGACAGACAGACAGACAGACAGACAGACAGACAGACAGACAGACAGACAGACAGACAGACAGACAGACAGACAGACAGACAGACAGACAGACAGACAGACAGACAGACAGACAGACAGACAGACAGACAGACAGACAGACAGACAGACAGACAGACAGACAGACAGACAGACAGACAGACAGACAGACAGACAGACAGACAGACAGACAGACAGACAGACAGACAGACAGACAGACAGACAGACAGACAGACAGACAGACAGACAGACAGACAGACAGACAGACAGACAGACAGACAGACAGACAGACAGACAGACAGACAGACAGACAGACAGACAGACAGACAGACAGACAGACAGACAGACAGACAGACAGACAGACAGACAGACAGACAGACAGACAGACAGACAGACAGACAGACAGACAGACAGACAGACAGACAGACAGACAGACAGACAGACAGACAGACAGACAGACAGACAGACAGACAGACAGACAGACAGACAGACAGACAGACAGACAGACAGACAGACAGACAGACAGACAGACAGACAGACAGACAGACAGACAGACAGACAGACAGACAGACAGACAGACAGACAGACAGACAGACAGACAGACAGACAGACAGACAGACAGACAGACAGACAGACAGACAGACAGACAGACAGACAGACAGACAGACAGACAGACAGACAGACAGACAGACAGACAGACAGACAGACAGACAGACAGACAGACAGACAGACAGACAGACAGACAGACAGACAGACAGACAGACAGACAGACAGACAGACAGACAGACAGACAGACAGACAGACAGACAGACAGACAGACAGACAGACAGACAGACAGACAGACAGACAGACAGACAGACAGACAGACAGACAGACAGACAGACAGACAGACAGACAGACAGACAGACAGACAGACAGACAGACAGACAGACAGACAGACAGACAGACAGACAGACAGACAGACAGACAGACAGACAGACAGACAGACAGACAGACAGACAGACAGACAGACAGACAGACAGACAGACAGACAGACAGACAGACAGACAGACAGACAGACAGACAGACAGACAGACAGACAGACAGACAGACAGACAGACAGACAGACAGACAGACAGACAGACAGACAGACAGACAGACAGACAGACAGACAGACAGACAGACAGACAGACAGACAGACAGACAGACAGACAGACAGACAGACAGACAGACAGACAGACAGACAGACAGACAGACAGACAGACAGACAGACAGACAGACAGACAGACAGACAGACAGACAGACAGACAGACAGACAGACAGACAGACAGACAGACAGACAGACAGACAGACAGACAGACAGACAGACAGACAGACAGACAGACAGACAGACAGACAGACAGACAGACAGACAGACAGACAGACAGACAGACAGACAGACAGACAGACAGACAGACAGACAGACAGACAGACAGACAGACAGACAGACAGACAGACAGACAGACAGACAGACAGACAGACAGACAGACAGACAGACAGACAGACAGACAGACAGACAGACAGACAGACAGACAGACAGACAGACAGACAGACAGACAGACAGACAGACAGACAGACAGACAGACAGACAGACAGACAGACAGACAGACAGACAGACAGACAGACAGACAGACAGACAGACAGACAGACAGACAGACAGACAGACAGACAGACAGACAGACAGACAGACAGACAGACAGACAGACAGACAGACAGACAGACAGACAGACAGACAGACAGACAGACAGACAGACAGACAGACAGACAGACAGACAGACAGACAGACAGACAGACAGACAGACAGACAGACAGACAGACAGACAGACAGACAGACAGACAGACAGACAGACAGACAGACAGACAGACAGACAGACAGACAGACAGACAGACAGACAGACAGACAGACAGACAGACAGACAGACAGACAGACAGACAGACAGACAGACAGACAGACAGACAGACAGACAGACAGACAGACAGACAGACAGACAGACAGACAGACAGACAGACAGACAGACAGACAGACAGACAGACAGACAGACAGACAGACAGACAGACAGACAGACAGACAGACAGACAGACAGACAGACAGACAGACAGACAGACAGACAGACAGACAGACAGACAGACAGACAGACAGACAGACAGACAGACAGACAGACAGACAGACAGACAGACAGACAGACAGACAGACAGACAGACAGACAGACAGACAGACAGACAGACAGACAGACAGACAGACAGACAGACAGACAGACAGACAGACAGACAGACAGACAGACAGACAGACAGACAGACAGACAGACAGACAGACAGACAGACAGACAGACAGACAGACAGACAGACAGACAGACAGACAGACAGACAGACAGACAGACAGACAGACAGACAGACAGACAGACAGACAGACAGACAGACAGACAGACAGACAGACAGACAGACAGACAGACAGACAGACAGACAGACAGACAGACAGACAGACAGACAGACAGACAGACAGACAGACAGACAGACAGACAGACAGACAGACAGACAGACAGACAGACAGACAGACAGACAGACAGACAGACAGACAGACAGACAGACAGACAGACAGACAGACAGACAGACAGACAGACAGACAGACAGACAGACAGACAGACAGACAGACAGACAGACAGACAGACAGACAGACAGACAGACAGACAGACAGACAGACAGACAGACAGACAGACAGACAGACAGACAGACAGACAGACAGACAGACAGACAGACAGACAGACAGACAGACAGACAGACAGACAGACAGACAGACAGACAGACAGACAGACAGACAGACAGACAGACAGACAGACAGACAGACAGACAGACAGACAGACAGACAGACAGACAGACAGACAGACAGACAGACAGACAGACAGACAGACAGACAGACAGACAGACAGACAGACAGACAGACAGACAGACAGACAGACAGACAGACAGACAGACAGACAGACAGACAGACAGACAGACAGACAGACAGACAGACAGACAGACAGACAGACAGACAGACAGACAGACAGACAGACAGACAGACAGACAGACAGACAGACAGACAGACAGACAGACAGACAGACAGACAGACAGACAGACAGACAGACAGACAGACAGACAGACAGACAGACAGACAGACAGACAGACAGACAGACAGACAGACAGACAGACAGACAGACAGACAGACAGACAGACAGACAGACAGACAGACAGACAGACAGACAGACAGACAGACAGACAGACAGACAGACAGACAGACAGACAGACAGACAGACAGACAGACAGACAGACAGACAGACAGACAGACAGACAGACAGACAGACAGACAGACAGACAGACAGACAGACAGACAGACAGACAGACAGACAGACAGACAGACAGACAGACAGACAGACAGACAGACAGACAGACAGACAGACAGACAGACAGACAGACAGACAGACAGACAGACAGACAGACAGACAGACAGACAGACAGACAGACAGACAGACAGACAGACAGACAGACAGACAGACAGACAGACAGACAGACAGACAGACAGACAGACAGACAGACAGACAGACAGACAGACAGACAGACAGACAGACAGACAGACAGACAGACAGACAGACAGACAGACAGACAGACAGACAGACAGACAGACAGACAGACAGACAGACAGACAGACAGACAGACAGACAGACAGACAGACAGACAGACAGACAGACAGACAGACAGACAGACAGACAGACAGACAGACAGACAGACAGACAGACAGACAGACAGACAGACAGACAGACAGACAGACAGACAGACAGACAGACAGACAGACAGACAGACAGACAGACAGACAGACAGACAGACAGACAGACAGACAGACAGACAGACAGACAGACAGACAGACAGACAGACAGACAGACAGACAGACAGACAGACAGACAGACAGACAGACAGACAGACAGACAGACAGACAGACAGACAGACAGACAGACAGACAGACAGACAGACAGACAGACAGACAGACAGACAGACAGACAGACAGACAGACAGACAGACAGACAGACAGACAGACAGACAGACAGACAGACAGACAGACAGACAGACAGACAGACAGACAGACAGACAGACAGACAGACAGACAGACAGACAGACAGACAGACAGACAGACAGACAGACAGACAGACAGACAGACAGACAGACAGACAGACAGACAGACAGACAGACAGACAGACAGACAGACAGACAGACAGACAGACAGACAGACAGACAGACAGACAGACAGACAGACAGACAGACAGACAGACAGACAGACAGACAGACAGACAGACAGACAGACAGACAGACAGACAGACAGACAGACAGACAGACAGACAGACAGACAGACAGACAGACAGACAGACAGACAGACAGACAGACAGACAGACAGACAGACAGACAGACAGACAGACAGACAGACAGACAGACAGACAGACAGACAGACAGACAGACAGACAGACAGACAGACAGACAGACAGACAGACAGACAGACAGACAGACAGACAGACAGACAGACAGACAGACAGACAGACAGACAGACAGACAGACAGACAGACAGACAGACAGACAGACAGACAGACAGACAGACAGACAGACAGACAGACAGACAGACAGACAGACAGACAGACAGACAGACAGACAGACAGACAGACAGACAGACAGACAGACAGACAGACAGACAGACAGACAGACAGACAGACAGACAGACAGACAGACAGACAGACAGACAGACAGACAGACAGACAGACAGACAGACAGACAGACAGACAGACAGACAGACAGACAGACAGACAGACAGACAGACAGACAGACAGACAGACAGACAGACAGACAGACAGACAGACAGACAGACAGACAGACAGACAGACAGACAGACAGACAGACAGACAGACAGACAGACAGACAGACAGACAGACAGACAGACAGACAGACAGACAGACAGACAGACAGACAGACAGACAGACAGACAGACAGACAGACAGACAGACAGACAGACAGACAGACAGACAGACAGACAGACAGACAGACAGACAGACAGACAGACAGACAGACAGACAGACAGACAGACAGACAGACAGACAGACAGACAGACAGACAGACAGACAGACAGACAGACAGACAGACAGACAGACAGACAGACAGACAGACAGACAGACAGACAGACAGACAGACAGACAGACAGACAGACAGACAGACAGACAGACAGACAGACAGACAGACAGACAGACAGACAGACAGACAGACAGACAGACAGACAGACAGACAGACAGACAGACAGACAGACAGACAGACAGACAGACAGACAGACAGACAGACAGACAGACAGACAGACAGACAGACAGACAGACAGACAGACAGACAGACAGACAGACAGACAGACAGACAGACAGACAGACAGACAGACAGACAGACAGACAGACAGACAGACAGACAGACAGACAGACAGACAGACAGACAGACAGACAGACAGACAGACAGACAGACAGACAGACAGACAGACAGACAGACAGACAGACAGACAGACAGACAGACAGACAGACAGACAGACAGACAGACAGACAGACAGACAGACAGACAGACAGACAGACAGACAGACAGACAGACAGACAGACAGACAGACAGACAGACAGACAGACAGACAGACAGACAGACAGACAGACAGACAGACAGACAGACAGACAGACAGACAGACAGACAGACAGACAGACAGACAGACAGACAGACAGACAGACAGACAGACAGACAGACAGACAGACAGACAGACAGACAGACAGACAGACAGACAGACAGACAGACAGACAGACAGACAGACAGACAGACAGACAGACAGACAGACAGACAGACAGACAGACAGACAGACAGACAGACAGACAGACAGACAGACAGACAGACAGACAGACAGACAGACAGACAGACAGACAGACAGACAGACAGACAGACAGACAGACAGACAGACAGACAGACAGACAGACAGACAGACAGACAGACAGACAGACAGACAGACAGACAGACAGACAGACAGACAGACAGACAGACAGACAGACAGACAGACAGACAGACAGACAGACAGACAGACAGACAGACAGACAGACAGACAGACAGACAGACAGACAGACAGACAGACAGACAGACAGACAGACAGACAGACAGACAGACAGACAGACAGACAGACAGACAGACAGACAGACAGACAGACAGACAGACAGACAGACAGACAGACAGACAGACAGACAGACAGACAGACAGACAGACAGACAGACAGACAGACAGACAGACAGACAGACAGACAGACAGACAGACAGACAGACAGACAGACAGACAGACAGACAGACAGACAGACAGACAGACAGACAGACAGACAGACAGACAGACAGACAGACAGACAGACAGACAGACAGACAGACAGACAGACAGACAGACAGACAGACAGACAGACAGACAGACAGACAGACAGACAGACAGACAGACAGACAGACAGACAGACAGACAGACAGACAGACAGACAGACAGACAGACAGACAGACAGACAGACAGACAGACAGACAGACAGACAGACAGACAGACAGACAGACAGACAGACAGACAGACAGACAGACAGACAGACAGACAGACAGACAGACAGACAGACAGACAGACAGACAGACAGACAGACAGACAGACAGACAGACAGACAGACAGACAGACAGACAGACAGACAGACAGACAGACAGACAGACAGACAGACAGACAGACAGACAGACAGACAGACAGACAGACAGACAGACAGACAGACAGACAGACAGACAGACAGACAGACAGACAGACAGACAGACAGACAGACAGACAGACAGACAGACAGACAGACAGACAGACAGACAGACAGACAGACAGACAGACAGACAGACAGACAGACAGACAGACAGACAGACAGACAGACAGACAGACAGACAGACAGACAGACAGACAGACAGACAGACAGACAGACAGACAGACAGACAGACAGACAGACAGACAGACAGACAGACAGACAGACAGACAGACAGACAGACAGACAGACAGACAGACAGACAGACAGACAGACAGACAGACAGACAGACAGACAGACAGACAGACAGACAGACAGACAGACAGACAGACAGACAGACAGACAGACAGACAGACAGACAGACAGACAGACAGACAGACAGACAGACAGACAGACAGACAGACAGACAGACAGACAGACAGACAGACAGACAGACAGACAGACAGACAGACAGACAGACAGACAGACAGACAGACAGACAGACAGACAGACAGACAGACAGACAGACAGACAGACAGACAGACAGACAGACAGACAGACAGACAGACAGACAGACAGACAGACAGACAGACAGACAGACAGACAGACAGACAGACAGACAGACAGACAGACAGACAGACAGACAGACAGACAGACAGACAGACAGACAGACAGACAGACAGACAGACAGACAGACAGACAGACAGACAGACAGACAGACAGACAGACAGACAGACAGACAGACAGACAGACAGACAGACAGACAGACAGACAGACAGACAGACAGACAGACAGACAGACAGACAGACAGACAGACAGACAGACAGACAGACAGACAGACAGACAGACAGACAGACAGACAGACAGACAGACAGACAGACAGACAGACAGACAGACAGACAGACAGACAGACAGACAGACAGACAGACAGACAGACAGACAGACAGACAGACAGACAGACAGACAGACAGACAGACAGACAGACAGACAGACAGACAGACAGACAGACAGACAGACAGACAGACAGACAGACAGACAGACAGACAGACAGACAGACAGACAGACAGACAGACAGACAGACAGACAGACAGACAGACAGACAGACAGACAGACAGACAGACAGACAGACAGACAGACAGACAGACAGACAGACAGACAGACAGACAGACAGACAGACAGACAGACAGACAGACAGACAGACAGACAGACAGACAGACAGACAGACAGACAGACAGACAGACAGACAGACAGACAGACAGACAGACAGACAGACAGACAGACAGACAGACAGACAGACAGACAGACAGACAGACAGACAGACAGACAGACAGACAGACAGACAGACAGACAGACAGACAGACAGACAGACAGACAGACAGACAGACAGACAGACAGACAGACAGACAGACAGACAGACAGACAGACAGACAGACAGACAGACAGACAGACAGACAGACAGACAGACAGACAGACAGACAGACAGACAGACAGACAGACAGACAGACAGACAGACAGACAGACAGACAGACAGACAGACAGACAGACAGACAGACAGACAGACAGACAGACAGACAGACAGACAGACAGACAGACAGACAGACAGACAGACAGACAGACAGACAGACAGACAGACAGACAGACAGACAGACAGACAGACAGACAGACAGACAGACAGACAGACAGACAGACAGACAGACAGACAGACAGACAGACAGACAGACAGACAGACAGACAGACAGACAGACAGACAGACAGACAGACAGACAGACAGACGGACGGACGGACGGACGGACATCGCTAGACCGACTTAAAATCGATCAAGGATCATGAATATATATATATCACTAGAGTGGAGGGTATAAAGAAGAAAATATGTGAAATAGTTTTTTTTTGTATTACATTATAGGTATAAAACAACAAAAATATTTTACAAAGTAATAAGTTACTCAAAGAAATTGTACACTAAAAAAGTATTTACACTCAAAAAAAAAATGTTACACTCAAAAAAAAAAATGTACACATTATTATTTTTTTTTGTTTAATGAAATGGCAGACTCAAAAAAATGTTGACAGTCAAAAAAATTTTACACTCAAAAAAATTTGATTGATTAAAAGAAAGTTTGACTCAAAATAATATATATATTTCTAATAAAAAATTTGTAATGCAATTTTTTGAAATTTTTTTTAGAAAATTACTATCAGATAACATTGTGGAGGGTATTCATAGATTCGACCAAGTCGAATTAAATTTTTCTACTTGTTTTTTGTATAATTTGTTTTTATTCATCAAAAAGTTTTTTTACATTAATTTTTTTTTTTTTGACAAAACTTTTAGTTTTCCATAATTTTTTTTTATCTTACTTTCCACAGACAGACGAATAAGATTTTGCTCGTTTACCAAATTTACAGCTCGACTGAATATCGCTAAAATGTCTTATCATGGACCAAAGACCTATAATTTTAATGGGGTCCTCGACCAAAATTTCAATTCGTTTTGTCTGTAATGAGATATGAATATAACGTATTTTTTCTTTCGGAAATGCACCCATACCTTTAGCAAAACATTATCATTACATAATGTTTTGCGCAAGAGAACAAAATTAACAAGCATTTTCTGTTAATGTAAGTTATAATTCACATAAGAATTTTTCGCCCACCTTTTTCGGTATATCAAAAACCGATCGCTTGTGAACGGCTCGGCCAATTTGACTAATTATGGCACAAATGAATTTATTTTGAAAAGTGTCCCGTGAAATTTTAAAATTCGGGAAAAATTTAAATTGTTTTTGTTTTTATTTTTTGAATGAATTCAAGACCATAACTCACGATGCAAACGACTGATATTTTTAATTCCGGCAGACACGTCTGTTGGGTCCGCTAGTGGATATCTAAAATTCAAATCATTTTTGAAATAAAATATGTACAGGAATTTTTTCACATTTATTTTGTGATTTATATGAAAACATTTCTTTATAATCATGATTACCTACATACATTGCCACTAAGGAATGCGCTTAAACAAACAAATATAATACCAGTCACAACAATAAAAAACCGAATACCAAGAATATCCATAATTCTTTCTTGTTATTCGTAAATGATGTTCACAAATTTTACAATATTTATAAAAGTATTTTCACTCGAAATAATAAATCTGAAGTTTTTTTTTAACAATCTTCATAATCGTATATTCTTCTTCCTAAAAAAAATTAAATCGTTTTGTTTTCTCCAAAAAATTTTAAAAACTTTTCAAAACTGGGACAAAAATGGAGTAAAAATTTTTTTACTTTAGTTTTTTTGTGATCACTTTTTCTAGTATTTTTTATTTATTTTTTAAATTACATATGTAAGTGAAAATGGTTTTATTTAAAAGATTTTCAATTTATGAATTTTATGTTACAATTCTTTTAGAAAACCCTTTTTGAGTGTGTAAAAAACTTAAAATTCTAAAAAAAGTGTTAAGAAAATCTTATTTAAAATCTGTTAAATAGCAGTTTTGTAGTTTTTAGTAAAATCACAAAATTGTTATTAAGCTGGAAATCGTTTTGCTTTTGATTTCCAGCTGACCTACTCTAAGGTTTTTTTGAGTGTAAACACATAGTAACACACAAAGATACAGTAAATGATAAATAGACCTAAATTTGATACAATTGTCTAGTACATAAAATATAAATTTGTCTAAGTATGTGTAATAGAGTGTGATAAAAAAGGTTTTTTATAGAGGTTTTCGTCTCAATTGACACAACTTTTAAAATCAATGTCTTCCGATCGGAATGAAATTTTCACCAAGGTTAGTTATAGTGTATAGTAGTTTGGACACTATTTTAGTTAGAGTTAGAGGGGGTCGAAATTTGACAAATAACAAAAAGTATTTCTTCGCCTCCATGTAACTTATTACATATTGTTCTTAACAAAATTTGTCTAAAGTGTGTTAGATAGCTATTTTTTCAATCTTTCGAAAAAAAAAAAAATTATACAATTTTTTTTTTTTTAATTTTTTTTTTTCAAAACTTTTTTGACTTTTTTTTGTCAAAATGGTAAATTTTTTTTGACATTCGCTTTTGGCAGAGCATTGTGACAGGAGATAGATACAAACTCAATATGTTAAAGCAGAACATTAAACAAAATGGATTTTAAGTGTCATTATATGTTTATACACTTAAGCTAACAAGGAGGGTATTCCTGGTGTCACCCGCCGATCTTTTTGGAATTGGTTTTATTTTGTAGAGCAGGAAAAATAAAGGGACACGTATTTTTTTTTAGTTTTAATGAGGGGGAAAGAAACTATCATTTTTCAGTTTTTTGCGATTATCTCCTATATTATACAAAGAAACCTAGTCATGTTACATTTTAGGATATTTTCGTTAAAGAGTCGAAAAATATTTACTTTTTTGGCAAGCTGTTAGCATCACGAGATAGGTATTTTAAATACCTTTAATCTGATACCAAATATGCCTATATTAATTTTAAGTAAATAGGCATAAACTAAAAAATGTCAATTTTTTTCCCCATACAAATCGACCCCCCTTAAAACTGAGTTTGGGCCGCTAAAAAAAATACGTGTCGAATTAATTTTCGTTTTGAACAACGTATCCAAATTTCATGAAGACCGGAGGGTGACACCAGGGAGTCTCTCCTTGTAAGTGGCTAGAGACTAACAAGGGAAGTCTCCCTAGTTTCACCCGCGGATTGTTATGGAATTGGTTTTATTTTGTAGAGCAGAAAAAATAAAGGCACACATATTTTTTTTAGCGGCCCAAATTCATATTTAGGGGGTAAAAAGAAGGGGGAAAGACAAGGACATTTTTCAGTTTATTTCGTTTATATCCTATATTATGCAAAGAAACCTACTCATGTTACATACCAAATGAAAGGTATTTGGAAAACCTATCTACGTGTGCTAAGAACGTGTCCAAACTTGCATCACTTTTCGTTATATTGAGTAAAATACACTCAAAAAATTATGTCATTAACTGTTTGTAGTTTATTTAAAAAGTTTTCCGTTTAGTCGTTTTTAAAAGCAAAAACATTTGTTTGATGTTCAGTTTTTATTAATGACTTCTTCTGTCCTTTGTTTCAAAAATAACACACTAAAAAATAAAGACTTTCATTCACATTTAATTTTTAAAGTCATTTATTTTTGTTCTGTAGGTAAAAACTACTGATTATTCTTTAAATTTTTAATGATTTGTGTAAGTAATTTTTTTTTAAATTGTTTATTTTTTAATGAAATATCATTAGTTTTTACCTACACAAGTCAGTAATTTTTTTGTAGAAAAAAAATCAAAAAAATATTTATAGATATATAAAAACATGTTTGTATCAAGTGACTTTGGCACGATGGGTAGAGTGTCTGGCCAGAATGTAGTTGGTTGCGGGATCAATTCCCCAAAATTTTATTAAAAATTTTTAAAAAAATATTTCAATAGAAAATTGTATAAAATAACCTACGGAGTCATTAATTTTTAATGTTTTCGTAGGTTATTTTTTTGGAATTTGTTGGTAAAAATAACAGAACTATCATTAATTTTTAATGTTTTCGTAGGTTATTTTTTTCGAATATGTTAGTAAAAAAGAGTGAAAAAACCGTAATTTTTTAATGTTTAATGTTATTTATTTTAGAAAATTTTGTCAACAGTAAAAAATAAATGTTGATGTTTGTTAAAATAAATGAATAATTACTGGGATGGTTTTCAATTGTTTATTCACTTGTTTTAAGTGTGTTTTTCTTTTGTTTTTGCCTACAAAATATTTTGAGTGTACCAAAATTTTAGGACACTTTTGTTAATAAGTCAAAAAATATTAACTTCTTTGGCCCGTTGTTAGCACCACAGATAGATATTTTTAATACCTTTAATCTGATACCACAATTTTGTTTAAATAGGCGTAAATCGTAAAAAACTGAAAAAGGTCAATTTTCCCCCATGCAAATCAACCCCCCCTAAAAATGAGTTTGGGCCGTTAAAAAAAAAAATACGTGTCGAATTAATTTTCGTTCTTAACAACATATCCAAATTTCATGAAGATCGGAGTATGACACCAGGTAGACTTCCCTTGTAAGCTTCACGAACAACTGCACTCAAAAAATTATGTCATTAACTGTTTGTAGTTTATTTAAAAAGTTTTCCGTTTAGTCGTTTTTAAAAGAAAAAACATTTGTTTGATGTTCAGTTTTTATTAATGACTACATCAGTCCTTTGTTTCAAAAATAACACACTAAAAAATAAAGACTTTCACTAACATTTAATTTATAAAGTCATTTATTTTTGTTCTGTAAGTAAAAACTACTGATTATTCTTTAAATTTTTAATGATTTGTGTAAGTAATTTTTTTTTAAATTGTTGGTATTTTTTAATGATATATCATTAGTTTTTACCTACACAAGTCAGTTATTTGTTTGTAGAAAAAAAATTCAAAAAATTATTTATAGAAATATAAAAACATATTTGTATCAAGTGGCTTTGGCACGATGGGTAGAGTGTCTGGCCAGAATGTAGTTGATTGCGGGATCGATTCCCCAAAATTTTATTAAAAAATTTTAAAAAAATATTTCAATAGAAAATTGTATAAAATAACCTACGAAATCATTAATTTTTAATGTTTTGGTAGGTTATTTTTTTGGAATTTGTTGGTAAAAATAACAGAACTATCATTAATTTTTAATGTTTTCGTAGGTTATTTTTTTCGAATTTGTTGGTAAAAAAGAATGAAAAACCCGTAATTTTTTAATGTTTAGTGTTATTTATTTTAGAAAATTTTGCCAACAGTAAAAAATAAATGTTGATGTTTTTAAAACAAATGAATAATTACTGGGATGGTTTTCAATTGTTTATTCACTGGTTTTAAGTGTGTTTTTCATTTGTTTTTGCCTACAAAATATTTTGAGTGTGGTTTTGTGTTCGAATCTCGAATATAAATTTTTAAAAATAGAAAATTTTAAATAAATACTACTAAAATAATAAAAAAAATAAACAAAATTGAAATAATAAAACAAATAAAAACAAAGTGAATAATAAATTTTTTTTTTCATAGCCTATGAACTTTTTCATCATTGATCATCAATATTTGAGTTAATATTTTTTCTGAACATTTGTTTCATAGATTCTATGAAGGGCATCATTGGCTGACTTCTAATGATTTTTTTCATAGAACCAATGTACGTTTTCATAGCCGAAATGAACAAAATTCATTCAGTGTGGTAGGTAAGTAGTTTGGGAATGAGGGGAAAAACGTTTAAGATTTTTTTATTAGCTGCGGGGTTAAAACTTGGATCTGAATGATATTAAATTTTAAAATTATATTTTTTTAGTCCACTCTAATGTACGTGTCTGAGCTAATACACCAAAGATTTATTTGATATCAATGACTTCTTTAATAAAACCTTGATTGCTTGTATAACCTCATAAATATCAAACAAAAATATACAAAAAAATTATGTATTTTTAATATTTAATCTTTTAAAGAAGAAAAAAATATAAAAAAATTTATAAACATTTTTTAAGCTGTCGTATTTTGACACACAGCTGAGATTGATATTTTACAAGAAATTTCAACTTAATTTTATAAATTTCTATAGTCATGTAGTACTATATCAACGTTCACATAGATTTATATAGCAGTATATTTTTATTTTAAATCAGTTTAAATTTATTATTTTAAATTTTCTAAAGAATTGTTTGAAAAGTTTGAATAGTCCGAGTAAAAAATTTGAATGTGTTAGATTAAAAATTTTTTATAAGTGCTCTAATCTGCAAAATGGATAGCTAAGAAAAGACCGATTTGGCAAAATCCGAGATTCAGACGGATTTAAATTCGGATCAAGTTCTTAAAATTTTTTAATAAATGATATTATATACAATCATAAATTTTTACCCGTAAAGTCTTCACCACAATAATACCATAAATAACTTCCATTCATTGACAGTATTGTTGACATTTTTCTTTTATATAAAAAAAACAACCTGTTGTTGTTTTACTACAAGTTGTAAAAATGTTTTAAAATTTTTATTTTTTTTTTTTATAATTTTATTGCTTTCTTTGTCTTAAAAATTGATAGCAATTTTATTTTTTTGACCCCATACTGCAGTTGTTTGTCTTTCAAAGCTTGAGAAAATATGTAGAAAACAAAATTAATTGAAATGTTAAATTGAAGTGAAATTTATGCAATAGAAAAAATTTAATGCAATATTTTCTCTTCTTTACTAAATTCTATAATTTTTTTTGTTTTATAATTTTTGTCTTTATATGCAAAGTATATGAATTTAAAGTGGAAGCTCTTTCTCTTATTTAAGACTTTTTAGGAATTTTAGTTTTTAACATTCATCTTCGTTTTTGCTGTGCTGGTCATCAATATGTGAGTTAATATTTTTTCTTCCAAAATAATCTTTAATTAAAATGTTCTTAAGCTGACTTTTGAAAAGTGCAAAAGAAAAAGTTAAGGATAACAAGGATGTTGAAAAAGAAAACTCAATTGCAATTTCCTAAAATTTTTGTCAAAGACACGACATACGTTTCCTGAGTAATATTTTCTTAATATTATCTGCAATATTGTTACTACACTAGTAAGATAGGATGCAACTTACAAGGAAGGTCTTTCACAGAGCCGATTCTTCTGAAACTTGTGTATATGAGGCATTCCACACCAAATGTCCCGCTATAGAAAAACATGTGTCCCGTAAATTTCTGAATAGGTTGCTTGGATAGCCCTATATGGAACTAAGAAAATTGCGTTTTTGGTTTTTCAAATTTTCTAAAACTGGGCTTAGGAGGCGTGGTCAAATATTGGAAAAATTGTCAAATTTGTGGCGAGTTGCCTTGATTAAATATTTATCACATTAAAACAGAATGCACCACAATCTCAAAAATGTACATTCTTATATAGTTTTTTTTTTGCAAAAGTTTCAGAACCCGTTCTGAAATTTTCCATTTTTTAAAAAAGTAAATTTATCAAAAATCCGGCCACTTTTTTTTTTTTTTTAAATTCAGAAACACGTTCTTCGTTTTTTTCGAGAAAATCGCATTTGAATTTTAAATTTCATAACAATTTTGTAATTTGCTTGTATTTTCTTGTTTCAACAGAGCGTATGAGAAGAATTTATGCAATTAATATTACTCATTCACAACGTTAAAGCAAGAAAATACAAGCAAATTACAAAATTGTTATGAAATTTAAAATTCAAATGCGATTTTCTCGAAAAAAACGAAGAACGTGTTTCTGAATTTTTTTGTGTGGATGGACAAACATCTAAACTTAAAAAAAAAGTGGCCGGATTTTTGATAAATTGACTTTTTTAAAAAATGGAAAATTTCAGAACGGGTTCTGAAAATTTTCCAAAAAAAAAATTTAATCGATAGCCCATACAATATAGTTTTGTATGGGCTATCGATGAATGTAAATTTTTGAGATTGTAGTGCATTCCGTTTTAATGTGATAAATATTCAATCGAGGCAAATCGCCACAAATTTTACCATTTTTCCAATATTTGACCACGTCTCCTAAGCCCAGTTTTTGAAAAATTGAAAACCAAAAACGCAATTTTCTAAGTTCCATATAGGGCTATCCATACAACATATTCTGAAGTTTACGGTACACATGTTTTTTTTAGCTGGACATTTGGTGTGGAATGCCTCATATATAGGAAAGAGGGGATCAAAATAAGAGTTACATATTTTTTAGTCGCCCAATTTCACATTTAGCGGGTCAAAGGGAGATGTATATACGTACGACCGCCAAAATCATTTATAATAATCTCTATCGAAATTAAGCAGACCCGTAGTTTTACGTTTGCCGAAATTCCTGCTAGTTCGGCTTTTATACGGATTTTCCCGAAAGCCCTTTTTTTCATAAGGTGGCAACCCTTCTTTAAATTTGAGATTGAGCAGCTAAAAAACACTCTTATTTTTCCCCCTCATTCCCATATTCAAGTTTCAGGAAAATCAGTGGGTGCCCTGTGAAAGACCTTCCTTGTTAGTCCTAGAGGGCATATATATGTTTGTCATTCCGTTTGTAACTAATCGAAATATCGGTCTAGGACCTCATAATGTGTATAAATATATTATTGATCAGTGAGCAATTGAAGACATTCTTGCGATGTCCGTTTGTCTCTCCGTCTGTGGAAATGGTGATCACAGCCAAAGTATTAAGCGGATGTCACTAATACTAAGCATATCGGCTTCTATCTCTGCCTGCCAAACGATGGCCACGTTAGAGCTGACTGTGGGAAAATGTATGAACAAATTTTGCAAGGTCTTCCTCAGTCGGCAACCAGTTGTTAAAGTTGAATAAAATTTCGTATTTCGACCAGAATTTATGTCCAAATTTTATGACAAATAAATCCGTCTTAATAATTGTGAATTTTTGCGTTCTTTATGGGAAAATGCTTTTTAAACATTATTTTTTTTTATTTAAATTAGTTCCAAAAAGTTCTACGACAAGAAATACGAAAGTTTAGATTTGACGGGACGCCCTACTGTTTACGTTTTAAGTCCTTTCCTGTACTTTTAAGTGTGTTTATGCTAACTAGTTTATATTGTCTAAGTATATTTAAGAACCCGGTATTAGTTTGTTAATTACAAAATACATATATTAGTTTTTCCAAATTGCAAACTTACACAACCACACAATCACATGTAATAATATCACAAAAACAGCAGTGTCTGGATAAAGCGAACTTAAGGACAGTGAAAATATAAGTTTATTCGTTAGTTCTCTAGATCGTCATTGTCAATCTTTACTGTATTCTGATTATATGTAATTGAGTGAGGATATCCTGTACTTTTGCATACAATTATGCAAGTGTATGGTACAATTATGAATGTATGCTGACGACAACATCATAAAATATTCAAACTTAATAGGTCTGCGGTATCGCTAGCAAACACTATTACACATTTTCATATATACGAACTGATGCAAGCATTAAAACAAATACTCTGACGTTTATATACCAGAGATTCTCACTAAGTTTGGCTTGGCGAACCTTTTTTAATATTTAAAATAAAAAATATTAAATTAAGGAAAAGAACACACTTTTAAAACCGATGTCGTTCGATCGGGCTGAAACTTGCACAAAGATAAGATCTTTTTTGATCGGTGATTATTGACAATCCTGCTGAGTTAGAGTGGATCGAGTTTTAGTTAACAGGTCCCTTTATCGGATACATGTTACTTTATTTTTTAAATTGGTCTCAAGAGTTAGAAAATGTTAAGTGTGTTATTTAAAAAATATAAAAAAACAAATAAAAAAGTTAAATTCGGCTTTGCCGAATGTATTGATATCCTCCACAATGTAATAAAAGATTATTTGCAAAAATTTTTTTTTTTTGAAAAAAAAAAATTCCGCGGAACAAAATTTACACAAAAAAAAAATTTAGTAATTATTTTTTTTTAATTACTAAAAAAAGTTTTTTACTCAAAATGAAATATTTCTAATCAAAATTGTTTTTTTTTTAGCGTTAGAAAATTCACTTTAATAGGACATTGTTGAGGGTAATAATGGATTCGAATTTAACTCTCCTACTTGTTTAAGCATAAAATGTTAATAGAATTAGTTCAATGGACTATTAACCATATTTTTCCCAAATATACTTAAGCGATAGCACCAACTCTGATTAAGCTGGCGGGCAAAAACTGTTGACATCATATATTGAGCTTCCCACTACTTTTCTGAATCTTTGGAGGCCCATAAGAAGGAATTGGTCACCAAACTGGATAATCTGGGTACAGTGTTTTACTACCTTTTGGTAATAGAATCGAACCTATATAATCAAGTTCTTGTGTTTTTTTACTGTTGCACAGTGTAAACAGTCTATACTATGGGGTTCCATTAGATGCACTTATTCAATGAGGATTGTGTATGTTTGTGTATTAACTATAAATTGCATTAAATTTTGATAGTTATAGTAACCTGTTATTTTTAGTAGGTGTACAAATTTCAAACAATTAATAGAAATTTGTTTTGTAGGTTGGTTTAATATCAAATATCAGCATTTAAGTTATCATCATTCTCATCATGCTCATGACCATCATTATTATCATTATGATATATACCTACATATACCAAAGATAATTATGTTTGTGTTTGTATAATCGAATAAATGCCCTTTAGTTGAGGAGTCGCAGAACAAAACGTACTTTTTCGCATATTAAAATTTTTTGGGAAATTGAGGTTTATTTATTTCGCCCCTTTAAAAAACTGCATGAATCTGAATATGGTAACAAATTTTTTGCTTATCAAGAGATGCATCAAACTGCCATAAGTCACCACATTATATGTTAAGGATGTTTAATATAAAACCACTTTTACTTTGGAAAAAGTACGTTTTGTTAAAAAAATAATGAAAAAAGTACGTTTTGTTTAAAAATAATTTAAAAACGACGTTTTGATGTGCGTATTTTTTTAGACTATACTATTTTGATCGAGTGTTTTAAAAATGTTCTTATTTAGTAAAAACTACAAATGAGCCTCATTGGCCCATATTTAGATACGTTACACACGAATTGGCAAAGTTAATGTACCCTCATACTGTGGTTGTGGGGTGTAAATAGACCAATAAGAAGATTAAGGGGAAATCCTTCACTGGCTTGCAAGAAGGCCTCAAAAAACCTTGGTGGGCATTTATATGTATATGGAATATAAGAGTAAAATGGCATTATAAAATTATGAAAAATCTTGCATATGAAATACAATGAAAAAAGTACGTTTTGATAAAAAATTAACAAAAAAGGACGCTTTTTTTTACACACCAATTTTTAAGAAATCCATTTTCTTGATGAAAAACAAAAATAATTCACGCTATGGAAATTTTTTCTGATAGATTTCGAACCAAATAATTTAAAAAGAACAAAAAATCAATTTGTCAAAAAATGCGAAAAAGTACGTTTTGTTCTGCGACTCCTCAGTTTGTTAGGTTTCATTAAGTAAAATGACCTTTAAACTTTTTGACTTTAATACATCTCTGGTAAATGTCTTTAGTTTTATGTGTATTTGTTGTTTTAAATAAAAGTGAAAATCTTTTTCTCTTTTAATTATGTCAATATTTAAATTAAAAATATTTGTATACACTTTGATGGAAAATTATTGTGATATTAGAATGAATGCTAATATCGATGTGAAGCTCAAAATTTTTTCTTCTTGAAATTTTCATGAAAAGAACTTTCATTTGAGCTTAATTTAAACGGGGAAAACAAATGACCTCGAACTAAAATACATTTTGTTTCATAGCACTTTTAAAATGACGAATTACTAGCTTTATTTTTATTATATTATACCATAATTAAACTCTACTTTTTCGGTTCAGTTATTTTCAAGTGATGCGATTACCAACGAACATCACTTGAAAATGGCTGAACCGAAAAAATTTACCGCTACCACTTTTTTTGATATATCTTAAATCGGAAAACGGCGGGACTGATTTCGTATTTTTTTTTCAAATGGTTGTTACTGTCCAACTTAGGTTTTTACGGAAGGAAAAATTGACCGCGCCCACTTATTTGTATACACTTTAATAAAAAATTATTGTGATATTAGAATGAAAGTTAATATCGATGTGAAGCTCAAAATTAGTTTTTCTTTAACTTTTCATAAAAAGAACTTTCATCGCATCACTTGAAAATGGCTGGACCGAAAAAATTGACCACGACCACTTTTTTTGATATATCTAAAATCGAAAAACGGCGTTACTGATTTGGATAATTTTTTTTTTTTCCAAATGGTTGTTACAGTCCAACTTAGATTTTTATGGAAGAAAACTTGGCCACGCCCACTTTTTATTTTATGTCTAAAATCCGACAACGGCTGGACTAATTTGGCTTATTTTTTTTATAATACTCGATATAGTCAAACATAGGCTTTTACATAGGCTTTTACGCCCACTTGTGTTCGATTTTTCAGAAATCGCAGAACGGCTAGATTTATTTGGTCAAACTTTTAATTTCGTCGTACTCAAACCTAACGAAAAAATTGTCCACTCTCATTAATTTCAAAATATCTAAATCGAAAAACGACTAGACGCATTTGGCGTTTTTTTTATTTAATGATCGTCATAGTCCAACTAAGGTTTTTACGGAAAAATTTATTGCCCTTGCCCACTTCTACGCCAACATTTATGAATAGGAATTTCAGAGTTTGTCAGATTCCATTGTCAAGAGTATTAAGCTAACAGACAATCGTTAGTTGCAAAACATTAAGTCTTATATTTTATTAACTTAAAAATTAATTTTATTAATTTAAAAATTAAAAGAGAATTTAAATTAAAAGAGAGCACACATCACTATTTATATTAGGAACTAAATGGAATACAACAAAAGTAGTGGATATATAACTCGCGAAAGAGATCTACTATTATAGTATCTATAAATGAATGGTAGACATATCTTTCTATGTTTGATTTTAAATGGAGATGGTATGGTTGGCCATTTCGTTTTGAATTCAGAGCTGTATTATGTTGTGTATTGAGTACATAAGTTCTCATTATCCCTAATTACATACGAATATATATGGTGCTTTCCATGTCAATACGGACACTTTGAATAATTTTTTTTTTAGATTTTCCCAATTTATTGCCAGTTTTTAGTACCCTTCAAAAACTCATTCGTGGTAAATTTTCAGATTTTTTTGATGACCCGTTCAAAAGATATCGAATTTTTTAAAATTGGTAGTTTGTTCCTTTATTCAATCTTCTTTTACTCATAACTTCTTCAATAATGGTCCAAATTGCCAATTTTTTTGTTTTAAAAATTTTGTTTTTTACGTACTTTAAAAAAATCCAGAAAAATTCTTAAAAGTGCTCTAGTATGCGATTTTTAAGTTTTAAAATTTTAATTTCATTTTTTGAAAATATACGTACTCTTTGATTTTTTTGAAATTTTTGTGTGTAAAATTTCTATCGATTCAACAAATTTTTAGCCCAGAAAGATCGTGTAATAACGATTATTACTATTTTTTAAAATTTTTCTAAAAAATTTTATTGTAATTTTCCAATCTTAAAATCATTTCTACTGCTCCAATGGTGCGTCATAGAGGGGTCATTTCCAAGACCGACCCCCATTAATTTATACGTCTAAATATTTCTTCGGAACAAACTAATACCTTATCTCCAATTTCTAAATTCCTTTTATTTTTTGTAAATTTGATTTATTTAGTCAGCTTTTACCGGTCCAATGGTGCGTTCGACAAGGGTCATTAGTGAGACCGACCCCCATTTATTTTTACCATCCAAAATTTTTGCAAAACATACCTACGCTCTATCCCACTTCAGACCATGCAGGCTCCCATATAAATTACAGTTGAAGCAAATTTTATAAAAATTTAATTTTGAATGGAAGCCCACTTAGGGAGTTGAGATTGGGCGTAGGTATGTTTTACATAAATGTTGGAGGGTAAAAATAAATGGGGGTCGGTCTTATTAATGAAATTATTATAATTTCAACAAAAATCCATATTTTTCAAAAAATGGCCACGGTAAATTCTAGACAATTTAATAATCTACAAATCCAAAAAAAAATTCTTCAAAATCGGTGTAGTAGTTTTTGCTGTACAATTACAGCCGATTTCGTCCTTTAAAATAAGCATTCTGCAATTGAGAGGCACCCCTGGAAATTCTAGTCTACCAAATATTGTGTTATAAATTTTTTATAATATTTAAATTGTTTATCTTTCAATTAAAAAAAAACAGAACTAAAAATATTGTGTATTTGTTTAAAAATTGCTCTCATGAAGTTTGCTTTTTTTTACACCCCGTTAAGTGCGTATGATACCTGCTTTTTTCAAGTTACTTGTTGCTGCATTTATTAGGGTTTTTCTATATAAATTTCGATAACTTCAACCAAAAATTTTAAATTTATCGAAATTCCCATAGAAAAACCCTAATAAATGCAGCAACAAGTAACTTGAAAAAAGCAAGTATCATAAAGGCATTAAAGAAATTTCTGTACACTTTTTCATCAATGTTATATTTTTATATGTAAGTACTTTTAAAGAAAAGAAATATGTAAATTCCTTTTTAACACACTTAATGAGTAGAATTTGTGTCCCAATTAGTTGTTGACAAATATATAAAACCAAGTGAGATTATAAGTGGACTGTGTTGGAAAAAGGTCCCTTTAATGCAAATAGATGTAGAAAACAAGACATACACTAGGGTGGACCGGTTTACTTTTTTTTCCAAACTTTAGATGTAGCTCAATGTATAATGTAATGTATATTGAAATGGATCAACAAATAAGTAAATGAAGATTGGACGACATCTTTTGGCTCTCAAGAGTTCTTATAAATTTTCAATTTTCAAAAAACATATTTTTCTTTTAGTGACACAATTATTTTTTTCATTTATCTTTAGATAAATAAAAAATATTTTTTTTCTTTAGATAAATAAATTTTTTTTTTCGGCGTTTATTTATATTCGTATAGAGTATTATTCTAGTTCGAGGCAAGAAAATTCTATTTATGATATTCTCATAGTAGATTGTTTATTTATTGCTTTAAAAAAGTTACTCATCTGTTTCACTCTCTCTGAGGGATCATCAGCAGATTTTAGAGAATCATTGTTGGTTAATCAAACATTAAACCAAACATAATATTTCATACATTTTACAAGATATATGAGAAATACTTTTATGAAGAACCAAAATCTGTTTCATAACAAAAATAACTCTTTTAATGCTGATGATCCCTCAGTGAGGGTGAAAAAGATTTATGAGATGAGTAACTTTTTTAAAGCAATAAATAACCAATCTATTATGAGAACATCATAAATAGAACTTTTGGGCCTCGAACTAGAATAGTACTCCAATCAAATATAAGAAAATTAAGTTAAAACCTATTCCAAAAGTTTTTGCGTTGTGCAAGTTTAAAATATTGAAAAATCTTTATACACTTCCCCCTAACTAACATATTGAAATGTGTGTTATAACACAATTAGATATCTCTTTCTCTCCTAAAGTGTTGTTCAAAGGTTAACTAAAACTAATTGTAAGTGTGTGTGTATGCTTTGTGTGTATGTGTGAAGTTTTCCAGCAGCAGTAGTATTTTGTTTAGATTCTTCATTTTACATTGTAAATTGTTCATTTTATTCACTTTTGCACATTCTGTCACAAGATAATATTCATTGTACAAACATTTGATAGCTAGAGAACAAACTTTCGGTAGTACAATGTACTTTGAAAAACTTTTTCTTTTCCCTTTTGTTTGGTATTGTAAAAGGCACTTTTATTTTGTTCTATTTGCCCTTTTGCAAGAAGTTTAGTTAAAACGAGTACCATTTCTGAATAGGAGAAAAGAGAATATTAATTTAAAAATATTTTTTTGTTGAAAAGGAAGTAAGGGTAGTTTACAAACATACGCAATATTTGTTAATAGCACAACTTAAAATTTTTTTTTTAATTTCAGAAGATGCAAAAGATAGTATATAACATATGGGACATTCCACATTCAATGTGAAAATTAAATGCGTTAGCAGTTGTGGTCTAATAATAAAAAAGTGTTAAAAATCAATACTTGATAGATTGCCCAAACCACTTTTTTTCGTCCATCTGTCTGTCCCTCTGTTCGTGGAAAGCACAATATCATCCAAACCAAAAGTGTTAGAACGTTCAAGTTTGGTACAAATATGTCTTATGATCACAGATAAGTCAAATTCATCAGCGGACTAAAGCGATCAGGGGGAAAAAGTTTCCCCTTAAATATGCACTTAAAGAAAAATCCGTCTTCATATTGATGAAACTGTTTTATCACTTACTGTCTTCAATTTTGCTAACAAATTTCACGATGTGAAGAATCGTTTCTTCTATACGACAAAACATGTTATCAAAATTGATGTAACAAGTGATTTCATGTCATCAAAATATGTCTTTTATACCCTCCACTCTAGTGATAGAGGGTATATATAAGTTTGTCATTCCGTTTGTAACACCTCGAAATATTGGTCTAGGACCCCATAAGGTATATATATTCATGATCCTCGATCGATTTTAAGACGATCTAGCGATGTCCGTCCGTCCGTCCGTCCGTCCGTCCGTCCGTCCGTCTGTCCGTCTGTCCGTCTGTCCGTCTGTCCGTCTGTCCGTCTGTCCGTCTGTCCGTCTGTCCGTCTGTCCGTCTGTCCGTCTGTCTGTCTGTCTGTTGAAAACACGCTAACTTTTGAAAGACTTTACGGAGGCTCCTGAAGTTTGGCATATATGTTGGGCATTTACCTGGTCAGGTTGGTATTGCAATCCAGCGAAATAGGTCCAGTGGTTCAAAAGTTATGAGCAAATTACTGAATTTCGGCAAGGGTTTTTCTTGAATTTTTGAGATAAAAAGCACTATAACTTTCGAAAATCAATTCTGAGGATGCTGAAGCTTGGCATATATATTTTTCGTTCCTCCAGCCTAGTTCGTATTGAATTTCACCCAAATCGTTCCAGTGGTTCAAAAGTTATTAGCAAAACCGTGAATATCAGATTAGATTCACTTTAAATTCATGTGGTGAAAACCCGTTAAACCTGTTTTAAAACCATTGGTAAGTCACAAAAATATTTGAAAACGTATTTTTGTCACTCAAAAATATTTTTACACCAAAACATTGCAATACCAACCTGACCAGGTAAATACCCAACATATATGCCAAACTTCAGGAGCCTCCGTTAAGTCTTTCAAAAGTTAGCGTGTTTTCAACAGACAGACAGACAGACGGACGGACGGACGGACGGACGGACGGACGGACGGACGGACGGACGGACGGACATCGCTAGATCGTCTTAAAATCGATCGAGGATCATGAATATAAGTATATACTTTATGGGGTCCTAGACCAATATTTCGAGGTGTTACAAACGGAATGACAAACTTATATATACCCTCTATCACTAGAGTGGAGGGTATAAAAATACACTCGAAAAAAAGTTTACACTCAAAAAAAATTTTACACTCAAAAAAAAAATTAGTAAAATTTGTAAATTTTTTTTTTAATGTAAAATTCAAAAAAAATTTTACACTCAAAAAAAAAAATTTACACTCAAAAAAAAAATTTGTTTTTTTTTTTAAATTACTAAAAAAAAATTTTACACTCAAAAAAAATTTGTAAATTTTTTTTAATGTAAAATTCGAAAAAAATTTTACACTCAAAGAAAATTTTACACTCAAAAAAAAAAAATAGTTTTTTATTTTTTTTTTTAAAAAAGTACTAAAAAAAAATTTTTTTACACAAAATAAAATAATAAAATATAACTGTTATTTTTTCACGTTAGAAAATTTACTATCACTTAAAATGGGCATTGTGGAGGGTATTCATAGATTCGGCCAAGACGAATTTAACTTTTCTACTTGTTTTTACTGAATTGCAAAAAGGTAGATATGGCAGATCAAATTTGTAAATATTTAAACTTAGTCTTCAGAAAAAAAGGTCAATCGATCTGAAACCAGCAGTCCCGATACGGGTAAAACAGGTCATATCGCTAAAACATCTTAAAATGTTTATAACGTGACTGAAATTTGGACTTATCACCAAAATTACTTATCCAGTGACGAAAGACATTATAATATATAAAAATTTAACATATCAAAAGTCCCGAAAAATAAATCCTGAATTTTTTTTTTTTATAAATTTTGAAAAAAGTTTAGAAATTTTTATAAGTTCCACACACAGACCTTTTTTTGGGAGTTTTATTTTACATTTTTGAATAAAAAAATTGTTTTTTTCGAACACAAATATTTTTTGGGCGATTTGTAGTAAAAAACTATTAAAATTAACGAATTTTGAAAAATTTTCTAAGTTTCGAAAAAAAATTTTCAAGTTCCTACACTCAAAAAAAAAACTGTAATGTAAGCACAAAAAGCTTGTAAACCTACAAGAAAATTTTCTGATTTTGAACCCACAATTTTTTTTGGTAAAGTTAGCAAAAATGTTTTGCCAAAAATTAGTTAACTGAAATTTTTTATTTCAACTTAGTTCATACACATTTGAGGACCCCATTGGGTTCGGACCCGATAGGTCCAATTTGCTCTATCTGGCTTAGTTTCCGAGATAGCGCCATTTTAAGTTTTCTGAAAATAAAAAAAAATTTACCATTTATTTTTGCTAATATTAACAAAAAAGCTTGTTAAAATTTGGTCAACTCAATTTTAAATTTAGCAAAAAAAAAATTAGTTCAAATTTTGTTGAAAATTGCTAATGCGCTAAATGAAGTTTACAATATATTTTTGCTAACATGCTAATCTAAACTAAAAATTTGCTAAAAGTTAGCTTTCTAGCATTAGCAAAAAAAAAATTAGTAAATCTACTAATGTATTATTTTGAGTGTAACACAAAATTCATTAAAAATGCTTTTTAGTTTTTTTTTTTGGAAAATTCCCGATACAAAATGTTTTGAATTTTTTTTGCGTTTTGGATTAAGAAATTTATCAAAAATGCTTAAAAAAAAAAAACAGAAAGTTCAAACAAAAAAAAGTAAAAAAAATTCCCAGACCAAAAAATTTTTGAAACAAATTAATTACACTGTGCTAGTCGCAAAAATTAACAATCTGGGCACCCTGCTGGTAAAGCTAATTCGCTCGTTTTCACAATCTTCGCGATTTAAAATTGTAAAGCCTAGGTAGCTAAAAAAATTATTTTTACGTAAAAAAAAAAGAGTTCCGCGAGAAAAAAAAACGAGAATTTTATTTTTTTTTTTAATTTTGTGTCTGTAATATGTCGTATTCTACTCATTTTCATAAATTAATAGCAAAACAAATTTGGAAAAAAAATTTCGCGAAAAAAATTCAAGAAAAAAATTTCCGCGGTTAATTTTTTTTTTTGTATATTCAATAGAGTTTAAATGATAAAAATTCATCAATCGTCTAAATAAAATGAAAAAAAAAAAAGTTTTTTTTACATAAAATAAAAAAAAAAAAAAATCGCGAATATCGCTACTACATACACTAACTTTGAAAAAAAAAAAAAAACTGATATTATAATGGGATTTAGTATACACGAACTAGCTTTACCAGATGGCTGTCGTAAATTCAAATCAAACTAAAAATATTTTTTATAAGGGTTCAAGTTGAAAAAATGCAGAAGAAAAATTGAATTTCTAAAAATTATAGACATTTCTGGTACTTCCCATACCGGTTTCAAACACCCCAGTAAGTGTCATCATCAGTAGGATTTTAAATGTCGGTTTGTCTTGTTAATGAAAACTGTTTTTTATATATGTGAATATTTATAATTTCTACAGAATAAATTTTGACAGTTTCCAACACTACAATTCTATTTCTAGCAATCTCAACCTCACTTCATACTTTCTTTCAACTTTTTTGTCTCTTACATTTTTTTGCTTACATAATTTTGCAAGGGTTTTTTGAACCAATTTTTTTTTACGAAAATAAAGATTTCTGGCGAACAAAAAAATTTTTTCGCTAAAAAATTCACGGTATTATGGTTTGTTGTGTTAGTTTAACAGACTTGGAAGGTGTTAAATTTAAAAATTATCGCAAAAGTTTAAATATATCGTTTTTATTGTACTAATGCATCAAAATTTTAAATCGCGAATATCGCGAATACGAGCGCTAACTTCGAAAAACGGCTAGCACCATTGAATTCAGAGTACCAGTAGGGTGCCCAGCTTGTTAAAAAAAGTGTCAAATTGGAGCATAGTGTTGTTATTGGTTTATTCATAATACTTAAAGAAAATATAATTAGGCCTCATTTGACAGATAATACATGGAAATTTGTCAAATAAACTTACTTTAATTATACTTAAGCTTTTATTAATAAAGGCCTAATAACATGCGTTGTTCTGTTAAAATTTTTAAACTAATAAAAGTCTTTGAGTTGGTTGTAGCTCGAGGCCATTTTTTTTTTCTTTGCTCATTATAACGATGATATTCTAATGGGCCATTCCAGAAAATTTAGCTCAATTTTTAGTCATTTTTGGAAATGGTGTCTCAGATTAATTTGAACCTTGACACATAGATAGACCTCATAAATATGATATATGTACCATACATCGTTTTTTTACATTTGGTGTATTTAACGAATTATGGCGGGTCAAAGATTGACTTTTTAAGCAAAAGTAAGAAAAATACATCACGTTTAAAGAGCTGTAACTTCTTAACCAATGACCCGATTTTCACAAATTTAGGCTCATGTGAAAGCTGGGGTTCTTCTTTTAGAAAATATTTTTAAAATAACACATTTTTTTTTACAGAAATGATGCAAAAATGCAAAAACATTTTTTCTTTTCAAATATTTAAAAAAACACATCTTCGATTTTTTTTAAAAAAATTCTGGTGAAAAATAACAATGTTTTGTATAACATATTCAAAATTCAGAGTGGGATCTCCATGGGATCAAAAACTATTCTATTTTAAGTACGAGGTTCTCATATTTTTCCCTTAGAAAATTTAAATTTCTAATGTTTTAAATGTTTTTCAAAATTTTAATAGTATAATTTTCTTTGAAAATTTAAATTTTTATATTGAAGAAACATAAAATTTTAATTTTCTAAGGTAAAATTTAAGAACTTCGTACTAAAACCAGAATATTTTTTGATCCCATTGGGATCCCACTCTGAATTTTGGATATGTTGTACAAAACAGTATTGTTTATCACCAAACTTTTTTTTAAAAAAATCGAAGATGTGTTTTTTTAAATATTCGCAAAAAAAAAATGTTTTTGAATTTTTGCAACACTTCTGAAAAAAACCGCATGCTTTTGAAAATATTTCCTAAAAGAAGAAGAATTTAGCTTTCATATGAGCCATTACTTGTGATAATCGGATTACTAGTTAAAAAGTTAGAGCACGTTAAACGTCATGTATTTTTCAGACTTTTGCTAAAAAAGTCGAACTTTGACCCACGATAATTTGAAAACTACAGCAAATTTTGAAAATCCAAAAATGCAACATATCTCATATAAACGTGGATATCTATGAGTTAAATTCTCAGTAGCGTCCAAAGGCATGTTTCCGAACAGTGGGGCGAAAATTTTTGGAATTACCCTAATAGAATAATTTAAAAAAACAAATAAAAATTTTCTGTTTCAAATTAATTTACTCAAAAATATTATATTTTAAAGGACAAATAAAACAATTTTTTGGGGATGTTTATTCTGGCTCGAGGTCATTATTTTCTTTACTAATTAAAACTATGATATTCTCATAGCATAATTTTCAAGAAAATTATTTTTTTGTTTTAAATTTATTTATGTTGGTAATTTTTTGCAAGACTTAATCGACACGTGTTTCGTAATTTGTCAGATTCCATTGTCAAGATTATTTAGCAAAAATAGAAACGATTTACTACAAAGTAGCAAACGAGTCTAATGACAAATCGTTTGTGCACAAACTAAAATATTAATACATATTCGCCTCTATCCCCAATGGGAATTAGAAAGACGAAGAAATTGTACTAAACTAGTAAGGCAACAATTGTCAATAACCAAAAAAATATTTAAAACATTTCTACATATGAAAGTCCATTGGACTACAACAATATTTTATTTGTTGTTGTGAGTGTAATAATACCACATTAGGGTTATTCATCACTGATTAATTTTTATTGAACAATAAAAATTGTTTTATTCGTCTTTTAAAATATTATATTTTGAGGATGTTTATTCTGGCTCGAGGTCATTATTTTCTTTACTAATTAAAACCATGATATTCTCATAGCATATTTTTCAATAAAACTGTTTTTACTTTTTAATAAAAATTTATCAAAATTAATAAAAGTAATTTATTCGGCCTATTAAATCTATTTTGTAAAAATTACTCTAGCCCGAGGTTACATTTTTTACTAATAATTACGTTGATATTGTCAAAGCAATAATTTTTATGTATGAAAAATTCGTGTTGTTTTTGCCAAAAACCAAAAAATATTCAAAAACAAGTTGTTTTCGTTTGTGTAAGTAAAATTGATTGGTTTTTACTTAATTTGCAAGTCTTGGCCGACACTGTTTTTCGATCTTGTCAGGATCTTGTCAAGACTATTTAGCAAACTGATAACACAGTCCAACAAATTAGCCCATATACCAAAGTATACACTTCTTTATTTTGAACACAATAAACATTTTTAATTTTGATAAAAACTTTAAATTTTGTGTTTTCGGTTTTTAAAATTCGGTGACTGCTGAAAACCCCAAAAAATAATTCTGTCTTTGGGATTTACAATTAAATAATTTTTTTATTGTCTTAGTGCCATTATGTTGTTCTAAAAAGGCTTTGATAGTGCATTAGACGAAAAATTAAGTAAAATTTCTTCATATTGATGTAACAATTCTTTTAGTTTTGAATTTCCATTAAAATTTTTTAAGCATTAAACGCAATTTTATTCAAAAAAAATTTAAATATGTTTTTTCTTGTATTTTTAAATTCTTCTGTTATCCTTTGAATTGTGTTCTCTACCACCTAGCCTTATTATTTTTTACTTTCATTAAGTCTCCACATTAATTGTGAGAATTCTCTAAGGCACCAGTTATTCAAAGGTCACATTCCATTTTGTTATCACCTTAACGCTTTAGAAGTATTAAGTTCTTTTTGTAAAAACTTATTAATACCTGAACTTGACTTAAACTTTAATAACCTTTACCAGCATGATGTTGATGATGACGATGAGATTTTAACTTAATGTGCATACAACATTAAAGGAAATAAAAGTACATATTCTTGTGTAAAACTATACTTCCTGACTCAAACATTATAAAAATGATTATTAGTCTTTTTAACTTGGCTTACTTGCAGCAGAGACAAAGAAAAGTATGAAATAACAATAAAGACAAGAGAGAAGAAAACATAAAAAAAAAATATGTATAATGAAATAAAATCTAGTAAATGATATGAAAGTTTTTGCCTTTTATACATAAAGATTTTTTAGCCTGAAGTGTAATCAACAAAGACATTTTAATTTAAAATAAAAGGAGATGCTAAAATTGTTGCTGTTACTAGAAATATGAAGAAGAGAGAAAGAAAAGAGGAAAATATTAAAAAAAACAGTAAAGAATATTTTTGTTGAAATGCTGGTATATATTTTTATAGACTATGTTCGATGAAATCAATTTCCGTTTCCAGTTTAGTGTTTCAAATGTAAAAACAAGTTGGAAAACCGTTGTTAACCGAAAGGAGGAAGGTAAAATTCTCGTAAAATTACGAGGATTTCCTCGTAATTTTGAATGCGCTAAAAATTGGTAAAATAACCAATTTTATTGGTAAAAATATTGTTTTAAAACTGGAAAAATAAAAAAAAAAATGGTAAACTTACAAGAAAAAATGGTAAATATGTTTAAAAAAATGGTAAATTTACAAACCAAAATGATAAATTTACAAAAAAAAAAAAAAATTTTGTAAACAACATACATAAATCCTCGCAATAAAATCATTTTTGTAAAATATCTGTTTTTTTTTGTTAATTAACTAGAATCCTCGTAATATTTTTTTTTTAAATTTTGTCAAGTTTTTTTAAAATATTTTCCAATAAAAAAAAATTTCTCCGGGACTTGGAAAATTAAAAAAAAAAAAAATAGAAAATTTACAAAAAAAATGTTTTTTTTGTTGAACAACATAAATCCTCGTATAACATAATTTTTGTAAAATAACAGTTTTTTTATGTAAATCAACTAGAATCCTCGTAATAAAAACTTTGTTGTAAAATTACAGCTTTTTTTTTTTGTAAAATAACCTTTCAAAATGGTAGAATACAATTACGAAAATAAATTTGTAAAATTTCCAATAAAACTGTAGTTCTCGTTTAAACAAAGTACAAGATTATTTGTTAAAAAACAAGGAAAATTGTTAAATATTGGTAAAACGAGATTACAAGGCATTTTACCAGACGTTTTACGAGTTTTTTTTGAGTGTAAGAGCAATGTTTAAGATTTACTTTCGACTTGTTTTTAAGTCGCTAACACATAGGGTTCATCCGTTATGGGTGGTCAAAATCGCCTAAAATGGCAATTTTTTTAGAACTTTTACCGATTTTTACCGTTTTTGACAACGCGTTGCAACGTTCATCCTTGTGCTAAAAGAAGCTAGAATTTCAAATTTGTTTACACCCTCCAACCACAGTATGGGGGTATACTCACTTTGTCATTCGAAATATCGGTCGAGACTCCATAAAGTATTATTATTGTTCCATGATCGATTCTAAGACATTCTGTGGATGTCCGTCTGTCCGTCCGTCTGTCTGTACACACAAAAAATTATTGGGTATAAATTTTCAATTAAATCTATTGATCAACAATATTAAAATAAGTCAATCAATGTTTTGATTCAATTTTTTGTTATTTTCCTTAACTGTCGAATTACAAATTTTCAAAATACCAGATTTTTTTCCGCTTTAATTTATTTGAATAGATTAAATCAAAAATATACAAAATAATCGGGGCTTACTTTTTTTTATTTTTGGCAATATATTTGAAAGCAAAAAAGATGGATTTTTTTATAATTTTGTTATAAGCTTACAATTCATTCGTTAAATCAAGCATTATTTTGATTGACTATAAAAAAAAATTGATAAAATTTTTGATCAAAATCGAAAAAATGTTTGATTGAAAATATTTCCAATCAATCACCTACAATTTTATGATTGGTATAACTAACAATTTTCTTAATTGGAGGAATTTCAATCAAAAAATTGATTGAATCCGCGTTTTTGTTGATTGAAATTCGTTTAAAATTTTTTCTGTGTAGATAACACGATGCAGTCCAAAATAAAACAGCTAGACTCCTGAAGTTTGGCACAAATATGTCTCATATATCGAGGGCCTATATTCAAAACCCTCTATCTTAAAAAACACAACTTTTCAGGAGAGCCAAAAAACTGTTTATTCCGCGTATTGTTAGAGTAACTAAAATTCGATATTCTACAATATTTTTTTAAATCAACCACTAAATCTTACATATAATTCAATTTTAAAATTTTGCACTATTGGCGATATTATAAAAGATAGAGGGTTTTGTTTCTCAAAAATATTAAATACATGAATGAAAATGATCAGATAGAGGGTTTTGCATTTTAATAAAAATGAATTATTATGATTTCATTTACGACATCGGTAAATTTTTAACGTGATTTATTCATGATAACGGCTTATAAAGAGTTCCGAATTCGCGGTTTTGGTCCACAGGTGCTGATTTTTGAGACAAAAAATATTTTTTACCGAATTCATCTTAAAAGATGACAAACTGTTGAGTAAAAAATAGTAAAAAAATAAAAACGCGATTTTGGTCCACAGATGCTGATCAGCATCGCGATTTTTAAGATTAAAATTTTTTGTTTCATAATGTACACAAGACATCTAAATTTTGAGCCATATTTTTCAAAAAAGTCAAACAAGAGTTTTGAGAAAAAATTAGCATCAGTGGACCTAAATCGTGATTCTTTAATTTTGTTATAAAATTCATGTTCAGCATGCAAAAATTAGTATGAAAACATGTAATGCATGATGAAATTATTCAAAAAAAAATATTTATAAATTAATTATTTTAAAAGATAGAGGGTTTTGCATTCAGAAAAATTAATTGTGTAAGAGATAGAAAAAAACAAAAATGCAAATAAAATAGCAAAAAAAAATATTTTTGTTCTGAATTTTACACCATAGATGAGGTCCGTTTTACTGAATATTTTGCCATCAAAAAGTCATTTTCGTGAAAATGGAAGATAGAGGGTTTTGAATATAGGCCCTCGATATGTTCTCCCTTGAAGAACTGAACCAACATCTGAAAAAATACATTTGTTTTACATGTTTTTTTGTATTTTTGTTAAATAAATGAAACATTTGGTGTATTTATCGCGATGGGAAGGTGCTCTAAAAGTCCTCCACTAAAAGTCCTCTACTAAAAGTCCTCCACTAAACGCCCCTCACAATTTTTTTTACATTTTGGAGGGTATAAAAGATTCGGCACAGCCGAATTTAACATTCTTACTTGGTTTTTCTAAAATCATTTTTAATAAAATTTTTTTAATAAAAAATTTACAAAAATGTGTCTTGGATTATTGATTAGTTCAGCGCATCAAGTTTAATATTTGAGCAAATCTATGGGAAATTTACCTGACGGATCACCGATTTTTTTTATTTTTGGTTATTGGATAGAGCCTAGTATATAATTAAAAACAATATTTGGGGCGTTTAAAAAAGCGCTTTTTAGACGATATTAACTTTTACAAAGTTTTCTAAGATTTAAAATTTAGAAAATTATTTTTTTTTTTTAATTTCAACAAAAAATGTTGAAAACGATATTTGAATGTTCTCTTTTCCTGGGAAGGACACGATGGATGTCCAAAATGAAAATTTTTAATTTAAGTTTAGAATGTCCTTTTAATGCTGTTAAAATTTCAGAGAGGTGTGTTTTCGCATTGTTGACCAATTAATTTTTAAAGTTTGTTAGATAGCCAACTATTTGATTTTTTTTTTTAAATTTTGGCAAAAAATTTAGCTTTATCACCAACTTCAAAAATTTATTGCTCAACAGCACGAAAAAATACCAACCTGAAATTTTAACAGCGTTCAAAGGACATTCTAAACTTTAATAAAAAATTGTGATTTTGGAAATTCACGTTGGTCTTGAGAGGAGATGTTGTTTTAAAAATTTTTGTTCAATTATTTTCGATTTTTTTTTTGTATCTAAATTAAAATATCCATAATTTTATCAACAATATTGTCACAGAAAGTTTTTTCGTACAACTTACGGTTTCCGAGTAAAAAAAACTGTCTAGAGCAATGGTTCCCAATCATTTTTGCGCCATGCCCGACTTTTAAGTTAAAAAAATACAATGTCCCCCCTACAGTCACGATAAATTTGAAAATCTTCAAATTTGTTTTAAAATTCAAAATTTACTTGTGGTTAAGCAAACTTTTTGTTAAAATCAGCGTTTAAACAAAGTTTTTAATAATCAACTATATAATTTAACTAAATTAATACTTTTTTAGTTTATTTAACAAAATAAAAATTTAAAAATTTGCTCGTTGCGCCCCTGAAACAGACAAATTGCCCCCCGGTGGGGCGAGAATCAAAGGTTGGGATCCATTGGTCTAGAGCATACTATATGATTTTTTGCCAAAATTTAAAAAAAATAAAATATTTGGCTTTATAACGAATTTTGAAAATTTATTGCTCAACAATAAAAAAAAATCCCTCTCTGAAATTTTAATAGCATTAAAAGGGCATTCTAATTGCTTTTGAAAATCCATGGTGTGCTTTTCAGTAAAAAGGAATATCAAATATTGGTTTCAAAATTTTTTGTTGAAATTCTTGAAAAAAAAATTTATCTCCAATATTGTTTTTATAAGATTTTTTGTGCTAATTAAAAGTCAATATTGTCAATTAAAAATAGCTTTTTTAAACGCCCATATCTTCCAAAGTAGTGATCCAAAAAAATAAATATATATGGATTTTAAAATCAATTATGAAATAACTTCCTATGGATTTGCTCATATATGATCTGTTGCGATTTATTACTTATTTTTTTTTTTTGTTTAAAAATTAGTTTTACGGAAATTTTAAGACAGAAAAAAAGATTTTTGAATTTGAATTTTTACTTTTAATCAAAGTCAAAGTCGACTTCAATAATTAAACTTGTTTTTGTTTACGTAAGAAAAATTACTATTATTTAAAAAGTATTAATAAATTCGGTTTAGTCGAATTTAATTTTTCTACTTATTTTAATTAAAAAATCTCATTTTCTGAAAAATATTTGCTTAACAAAAGTCTTCACATTCAAAGAATTGTTATTTTCTGACCCCAGTGTTGTTTCCTTTATGTGTATCCATCCTTAAACATAGATTTTTTTTTGACTTGTCATCTTTTTTTTTTTGTTTTTGTTATTTAAGCTTTTGTTGTTTTTTTTAAGTTTTATGAAATATTGTTGTGTGTCCTTGATTTAATTTTATGATTTAATGTTATTTTATGTGCTTCCGTTCGGTTCTGTTTCTTTCTCTAGCTCTGTCCTGATTTTGTTTCTTACTTACATAATATTTTGTTCTTAGTTTTTTTTTTGTTGTTGTACAACCTTTTGGTTCTTTTTACACTTCTTGTTCATTTAACTCTGTTCAACTTATAATTAGTTTGATATGATGGTGATGGTATTTATATAAATGTGTGTGTATGTGTATCAGACAGCAGACATTTTCTTTATTCACATATAGTTACTTAATAAAGTTTTATTTGAAACGGTATACACACATTAGAATGGCATTTTTTTATGACACAAGTTTTTTTTCCGAATTTGAATATTTAAGCAGATTGTTATTCTTCTAGGCCTAAAACTTATGTGGTACAAATTTGAGGGCAATCGGCTTAAATTTACCATTCGATGAAAAATTTTGAAATTAAAAAAAAAAACAATACGTTTTGCGACACATCATATTTATGAGGCATTCCACACCAAATGTCCAGCAAAAAAAAAACATGTGTACCGTAAAATTCTGAATAGGTTGTATGGAAAGCCCTATATGGAACTTAGAAAATTGCGTTTTTGGTTTTTAAATTTTTTAAAAACTGGGCTTAGGAGGCGTGGTCAAATATCGGAAAAATGATCAAATTTGTAGGGATGTCGCGAATAGTGTATTCGGCATTTTACAGAATATTTACTATTCGGTATTCGGTTTGAACCGAATACGAATATTTGCCAAATAATTTAATTTTTCATACGCCTGTATTTTACCTATGTAAAATATTAAAAAAAAGTACCAGACTAAAAGACAACAATGCTATTTTTGACACTATTTTTTCTGGTACCTTAACAATTCGAATTTTAATCAAATGCTCAAGTTTTTTTGTATAAAAAACCAACTGAAATGACTAAAAAAAAAGAGTCAAACGTTAATAAAAAGTGTTTTTTTAACTAATTAAAATTTTGCCGAATATTCGGCAAACTGTTGACGAATATTTATTTAACCGAATATTCAAAAAACATGCCGAACACCGAATAGTGACGAATATTCGCGATTTCCTTGCAAATTTGTGGCGAGTTGCCTTGCTCAAATATTTATCACATTAAAATGGAATGCACCACAATCTCAAAAATTTACATTCTTATATAGTTTTGTATGGGCTATCGATTAAATTTTTTTTTTGGAAAATTTTCAGAATCCGTTCTGAAATTTTCCATTTTTTAAAAAAGTAAATTTATCAAAAATCCGGTCACCTTTTTTTTAGTTTTTTCTTAAAAGTTTAGATGTTTGTCCATCCATACAAAAAAAAAATCAGAAACACGTTCTTCGTTTTTTTCGAGAAAATCGCATTTGAATTTTAAATTTCATAACAATTTTGTAATTTGCTTGTATTTTCTGCTTTTAAAGTTGCGAATGAGTATTATTAATTGCATAAATATTTCTCATACGCTCTGTTGAAACAAGAAAATACAAGCAAATTACAAAATTGTTATGATATTTAAAATTCAAATGCGATTTTCTAGAAAAAAAAAAAACAAACGAAGAACGTGTCTCTGCATTTTTTTGTGTGGATGGAAAAACATCGAAACTTAAAAAAAAAATTAAAAAAAGGGGACGGATTTTTGATAAATTGACTTTTTTTAAAAAATGGAAAATTTGTGAACGGGTTCTGAAAATTTTCCAAAAAAAAAAAAATTTAATCGATAGCCCATACAAAACTATATAAGAATGTAAGTTTTTGAGATTGTGGTGCATTCCGTTTTAATGTGATACATATTTAATCAAGGCAACTCGCCACAAGTTTGACAATTTTTCCAATATTTGACCACGCCTCCTAAGCCCAGTTTTAGAAAATTTGAAAACCAAAAACGCAATTTTCTTAGTTCCATATAGGGCTATCCAAACAACCTATTCAGAAATTTACGGGACACATGTTTTTCTGTAGCGGGACATTTGGTGTGGAATGCCTCTTATTCACTTCTATGAGATGAACACAAACATCAAAAAGTTTTAAAATCAATTGAACGGTATTCTAGATATCGGTATTTGAAATTTGCAAACAATTACAGTTTTTTTCTTCGTTTAAGAAATTTTTTAAAAAAATCCTAAAAATTTCTTTTCCTTGACCCTATTATAGATCTCGAGACAATCTTTGATTTAAATCTAATTGGAGCCAAATCCGATCAAAATTTAGACTTTTTAGAAACTTTTTACTTAAAACTCGAAACTTTGATCGAAGTAAACCAAGGGTTAAAATGATAGGATATGGCTTAAATTAGGCTTAAATGAACGACTGTCTCCAGCTCTATGAAATGGTCAAGGGAAAGAAATTTGATTTTTTTTTTAAATTTCTTAAACGTAAGAAAAAAAATTAATTTTTGGAATTATTTTGACAAGATTTTAATGCAATATCTCGAAAACCGCTCGATGGATTTTGGAATTTTTTGATATTTGCATTCAGCATACCAAAATAAATTTTAATTATTTATTTTCCAAAAATCCAATATTTTGTTAGAAATTTTCCAGAAATCTATAACTTTTATCGAAGGTCACCTCTGCATAAAATGATCGGATTTGGCTCAAATAACATTTAGATGAAAGATTGATACAAGCTCTATAAAAGTGTCAAGAGAAAGAAATTTGGAAATTTTGAAAAAAAAAAATTTTAAACGTAGAAAAAAACTGCTATTTTTTGCAAATTTCAAATAGCGATATCTCGAAAACCGTTCGACCGATTTTATTTTTGTTTGATATTCATGCTCAGTATATCAAAATTAACAAATATGATGTGTCGCAAGATAAGTATAAATTTTTTAATTTTTTTTACATGATAATGTTTTTAGGCTGGTGTCTAATTTTAAAAAAGTTGCAGGACGCCACCTCAGTTTGACTATAGAAGCTAACAATTAACGAAAAAGAAAACAAGAATTACTATTTTCATTTTCTTAAAACCAAAAATTTTAATAACTTGGGTTTGTAACACGGATAATAATTCACCTCGTGGTGAATAAAACCGTTCTTCACCAGCTGGTGAATAAAAAGTAACATAATTATTTTTCAACAAAAAAAATTTTTTTTTTCATATTTTTTTTTTCATCAATTTTTTTATACCCTCCACTCTAGTGATAGAGGGTATATATAGGTTTGTCATTCCGTTTGTAACACATCGAAATAATGGTCTAGGACCCCATAAAGTATATATATTCATGATCCTTGATCGATTTTAAGTCGATCTAGCGATGTCCGCCCGTCCGTCCGTCTGTCTGTCTGTCCGTTGAAAACACGCTAACTTTTGAAACACTTTACGGAGGGTCCTGAAGTTTGACATATATTTTGGGCATTTACCGGATCAGGTTGGTATTGCAAGCAAGCAAAATAGGTCCACTGGTTCAAAAGTTATGAGCAAAAGAGTAAATTTCGGCAAGGGTATTTTGCGAATTTCCGAGATTAAAAACACGCTAAATTTCAGATCAATCGGTCCATTAGTTTAAAAGTTATAAGCAAATCCCTGAATTTTATATTTGTTTCATCGTAAATGCCACGTGTTAACAAGTTTTAAAAGCATTGGTGGTAACTTAACAATGCTTTTCAAACTTGTTTAGTTTCAAAGCAATGTTTTTTAAACTTGTTTAGTTTTAAAAGCATTGGTAACTATAAAATTACACTCGAAAAAGATTTTACACTCAAAAAAAAATTTAACACTCAGAAAAAATTTTACACTCAAAAAATTACAATATTTTGTGTACGTGCATTCACTCAGAAATATTTTTACAGTAAAAAAACAATACACTCGAAAAAAGTTTTACACTAAAAAAAAAATTAGTAATTTTTCTTTTTTTTTTTAAATGACAAGAAAAAGAGTTTTTTACTCAAAATAAAATATTTCTAATCAAAATTGTTAATTTTTTTCACGTTAAAAATGTACTTTCCTTTAAAAAGGCATTGTGGAGGGTATTCATAGATTCGGCAAAGTCGAATTTAACTTTTCTACTTGTTTTTTTAAATTTTTTTCTCCATCACATTTTTTTTCCATCAAATTTTTTTTTCATCACTTTTTTTTCACCAAGCTTTTTTTTTATCAATTTTTTTTTTTTTTTTTTTTTTTTTCACCATACTTTTTTTTTTAATCATTTTTTTTTATCAAATTTTTTTTTTCATCATTTTTTTTCATATTTTTTTTTTTTTTTTTTTATTAATTTTTTCATCAAATTTTTTTCCATCAAATTTTTTTTTCCATAAATTGTTTTTCATCAACTTTTGTTTTTTTTTTCATCAAAATTTTTTTTTTCATCAAAATTTTTTTTTTATCAAATTTTTTTTATCAATATTTTTTTTTTCATCAAATTTTTTTTTTCATCAATTTTTTTTTTATCATATTTTTTTTCATCAATTTTTTTCATCATATTTTTTTTATCAAATTTTTTATTATCAATTTTTTTCTCACCAAAAAATTTTTTTTTTCATATTTTTTTTCATCAAAAAATTGTTCTTTTCATCAAAACTACTTTTTCACCAAGTCTAAGCTTTTCGAATAAAAAATTTCCATTTGTTTATCAAATGTACATAAAACAAGTGAGAGTAATATATTCTTTGGTGCCGAATCTTTTATACTCTCCAAAATGTAAAAACACTTTTTTGAACTAATTTTTGCACTCACTTACGAAATGTACAGCTCTTTTGGTTTTTTAATGGGGTCCTCGACTGATATTTCAATTCGTTTTGCATGGAATAGCAAAGTAATATAACATTATTTTTTCTAAAAAAAACTTTGCTTTGGCAAATACATCCAAATCTTCCGCAAAACATTATCATGATTTAATGTTTTGGGCAAGATTACAAAATTCGCCGGGGATAATTTAATTCGATTGGTATCAAATTTGTACCACATAGGAGAATAAAAATTTGCCCTGATATTCAAAATCGGAAGAAAAATATTTTTGGCATACAAAAAAATATCAGTCTAATGCCCCATATATATAGTGTATCATATAATTTGTGCTAAAATATATCAGTGTATATAAGTAAGTATTATGGGAAAAATAGTGTAAGTTGTAAAATACAAAGTAGCATTTGGTGTATTTTGTACTTACAGAAGAGGTTTTTGTGTGCAACAAAAAAAAAAAAACATAAAGAAAATAAAAGTTGGTTGAATTGTCTTGGCATGAAATTATTTCTGTATTGATTTTTCTGTTTTTACCATTTTTTTTTCATTATTAGTTTTGTTACTATTTTTATGTACACCACGAGAAAAGTTTCTGTTTGTTTTTGTTTGGAGAAAACTTACTCTAGTTCGAGGTCTTTTTTAATTTTCTTATAAATCAAAATTTATTGGGCGAATAAAAATATTTTTTTTTAATTTAAAAATTAATTTCAAATAAAACACTTTATAAGTAGTTTAAAATATGCCAATCTGTGAATTTAAAGGTTTTATCAGCCTTGGGATATGCAACATTAATGTTATTTTCAGTTTAAAAAAACTTTTAGTTTCCACTAACACTATTTTTTGCTTAAGTGTAAAAGTATTGAGTACGTTTTTCTGTTTCACATTTATTGCAAATATTTTAATTAAAACTCATTAGTTTTATTTTGAACTAAGTTCAATAAGTTTTTTTATTTTTTGTTGTTCATGCTTCATACATATATGCATGAAGTGTATAAGGGAGCAATTTTCATATTAATCTATACAGTGGGAATAGGTTTTAATATAAACAGCACTTTTAAGTAAATTGTACAAAAAGTTTTTTAATAATAATATTGTCATTATCAAAAGCTATAAAATTAAATCCAAAAAACAGGAAGAAAAATTGAGAAAAGCAAAAAAATCCCGTGAAATTTTGTTAATTCTATTTGCAATTGTCTAGTTAAATAAAAAAGATAGAGCAAAAAAAACTAAATATGGGGATCACCATACAAAATTTCCAAAAATTAATTTTTGTTTAAAATTTTTCTTAAAATCTTGTTTTTTGGGAAATAAAAAAATACCAAAAAGTGTACTTTCGGTACTTTTTATAAAAGGTACTTTATATTCAAGGAACTTTTTATACAAGGTACTTTTATAAAAGGTACTTTTTATAAAAGGTACTTTTTATAAAAGATACTTTTTATAAAAGGTACTTTTTATAAATGGTACTTTTTATAAAAGGTACTTTTTATAAAAGGTACTTTTTATAAAAGGTACTTTTTATAAAAGGTACTTTTTATAAGAGGTACTTTTTATAAAAGGTACTTTTCATAAAAGGTACTTTTTATAAAAGGTACTTTTTATAAAAGGTACTTTTTATAAAAGATACTTTTTATAGAAGGAACTTTTTATAAAAGGTACTTTTTATAAAAGGCACTTTTTATAAAAGGTACTTTTTATAAAGGGTACTTTTTATAAAAGGTACTTTTTATAAAAGGTACTTTTTCTAAAAGGTACGTTTTATAAATGGTACTTTTTATAAAAGGTACTTTTTATAAAAGGTACTTTTTATAAAAGGTACTTTTTAAAAAAGGTACTTTTTATAAAAGGTACTTTTTATTAAAGGTACCTTTTATAAAGGTTCTTTTTTAAAAGGTTCTTTTTATAAAAGGTACTTTTTATAAAAGGTACTTTTTATAAAAGGTGCTTTTTATAAAAGGTACTTTTTATAAAAGGTACTTTTTATAAAAGGTACTTTTTATAAAAGGTACTTTTTATAAAAGGTACTTTTTATAAAAGGTACTTTTTATAAAAGGTACTTTTTATAAAAGGTACTTTTTATAAAAGGTACTTTTTATAAAATGTACTTTTTATAAAAGGTACTTTTTATAAAAGGTACTTTTTATAAAAGTTAATTTTTATAAAAGGTACTTTTTATAAAAGTTACTTTTTATAAAAGGTACTTTTTATAAAATGTACTTTTTATAAAAGGTACTTTTTAAAAAAGGTACTTTTTGTAAAAGGTACTTTATATAAAAGGTACTTTTTATTAAAGGTACTTTTTAAAAAGGTACTTTTATAAAAGGTACTTTGATAAAAAGTACTTTTTATAAAAGTACTTTTTATAAAAGGTACTATTTATAAAAGGTACTTTTTATAAAAAGTACTTTTTATAAAAGGTACTTTTTATAAAAAGTACTTTTTATAAAAGGTACTTTTTATAAAAGGTACATTTTATAAAAGTTAATTTTTATAAAAGGTAGTTTTTATAAAAGGTACACTTTATAAAAGGTACTTTTAACAAAAGGTACTTTTATGGAAAATGTACTTTTTATAAAAGTTACTTTTTATAAAAGGTACTTTTTATAAAAGGTACTTTTTATAAAAGGTACTTTTTATAAAAGGTACTTTTTATAAAAGGTACTTTTTATAAAAGGTACTTTTTATAAAAGGTACTTTAAGGTACATTTCATAAAGGGTTCTTATTAAAACAGGATCTTTTTAAAAAGGGTTCGTTTTAAAAAGGGTTCTTTTTAAAAAAGGGTTCTTTTTAAAACAGGTTCTTTTTATAAAAGATACTTTTATAAAAGGTACCTTTTTATTAAAGGAACTTTTTATAAAAGATTCTTTTTATAATAGGTACTTTTTATAAAAGGTGTTACACTCAATTAACTAAAAATGTATAAAAACGAATTTCTGCATTTTTACTCAAATGCATATAACTTGTAAACCTTCTTCACTTTTTCGTATTCGATCAGACTTGAATTGCAAAATGAAAAGGAGTTTTAGAATCTTTTTTCTTTGTAAAATTTTTAGTCATTTTACCCCAAAACGTATTTGTCCCAGAATGTTTTTTTAAGATTTTAAGATTCTGGGACCATTTTTTCAGGAAATATTAAGAGTTTATTTAATTATTTATTCAGGAAATAAAAAAAGTACCAAAAACTTTCGGTTCATTTTATAAAAGTATCTTTTTTAAAAAGGACCTATTTTAAAAAGAACCCTTTATAAAATGTACATTTTATAAAATGTACCTTTTATAAAAAGTACCTTTTATAAAAAGTACCTTTTATAAAAAGTACCTTTTATAAAAAGTACCTTTTATAAAAAGTACCTTTTTTAAAAAGTACCTTTTATAAAAAGTACCTTTTATAAAAAGTACCTTTTATAAAAAGTACCTTTTATGAGAAGTACCTTTTATAAAAAGTACCTTTTATAAAAAGTACCTTTTATAAAAAGTACCTTTTATAATACATTTTATAAAAAATTACCTTTTAAAAAAGGCACTTTTTATAAAAGGCACTTTTTATAAAAGGTACTTTTTATAAAAGGCACTTTTTATAAAAGGTACTTTTATAAAAAAGTTTATAAGAGGTACTTTTTTATAAAATGTACTTTTATAAAATAGATTATAAAGGGTACTCTTTATAAAAGGTACTTTTAATGAAAGGTACTTTTTATAAAAGGTACTTTTTTTTATAAAAGGTAATTTTTATAAAAGGTGCTTTTTACAAAAGGTACTTTTAATGACATGTTCTTTTTATAAAAGGTACTTTTTACGATAGGTAATTTTTAAAAAAGTTACTTTTTATAAAAGGTACTCTTTATAAAATGTACTTTTAATGAAAGGTACTTTTTGTAAAAGGTACTTCTTATAAAGGTACTTTTTATAAAAAGTACATTTTATAAAAGGTACTTTTTATTAAAAGTACTTTTTATAAAAGGTACATTTTATAAAGGTTTCTTTTTAAAATAGGTCCTTTTTATAAAAGATACTTTTAAAAGAGGTACTTTTTTTATTAAAGGAATTTTTTTATTAAATTAAAAATCAAAAATTTTTATCAAAATATCAAAAATATTAAGATATCAATTTTTGATATTTTGACAAAAAATTTCGATAAAATATTTATTTGCATTTATCCAAACAAATTAAAATTTAGAGCAAAATAGACGAAATGTAGGATATCACCATCAAATATTTAAAAATACATATTTTTCCTTTAATAAAAGAGTTAGAGCGAAAATAGACGAAATGGTTGCAATGGGTGCCAATCACAGTTTTAAATGCAAACTTGTTATTGCTAAATTAGTGCAACAGTGCGTATGAATTTTTTACACACACATTAGTTGCACATCACTGCGTATGATTTATAATTATGAGAATTACGAATTTCAATATTACGTATACGTACTGACATATAGCGACATCAAATTTTACATTATTTATTGTTTAAAAAAAAAAATAATTTTATAAATCCAATTTAGATTTGTGTGCCACTGTACACTTTTGTCATTTGTTTTTAGTATTATTTTTTTTATTACAATATGTTCAAAACACGCTCATACTATGTTTAACCTTACTTAAATACAGATATGGCTAGAAAATATTGAAAATATACACACACACTCTCTTACACATATAAAACAAAATGTAATAACTTTGTTTATATTATAGTTTTTCGTTTAGAGTTTTGCTTTCATTTTTCTTCTTTTTTTCAAAATAAACGTTTTCAATAAAATTTATAAAATTTTGTTATAAATTGTTTTTCTACTACTATTTTTTTTTCTAGTTCATCTGCTCATTTTTCTCTTTCTATAGTTTTGTTGGATTCGAATGGTGTTCAATGTTATTATACTCAGTTTTTTTGTAGCTTTTTGTATTTCTGTATTTCAATTTTAGCAACCAAACAATTCATTCATTCGTTGTTTGTTCGTTGTATATCAATTGGGAACGAAAATCGTGAGCTAAATTCACAACACAATTTTGAACGGAAAGTGCCGTTGGGGACCTCTGGCAAGCAAGCAAGCAAGAAAGCAAAAACAACAGCAACAACAAACACGTGAATATATTTTTAATTGAATTGTCAAATTGTTAGTGGTTGGAGGCGGATGAATGGACAGACAAACACACGGATGTAATTTTTTTTTTGCATGTGCAAGAAAAATATGTTTTTTATGTTAAATTTCTGTAATTAGTTTGCATTGTTGTTTTTTTTCAGGATTATAGAAACAAAAATATTTTAATAAAACGAAAAATGATAAAAAAAATATTGCAAGGTATTGAAAGTTGGATTAAAAACTTGGGTTGAGATTTTTTTTAAGTGTAAAAAAAAAAAAAATACAATTTACAATTTTTCTATAGCAAAAATGTCTCAGATTCTAAGAATTTAAAAAAAAAAAAATTCAGACTGTGATAACTTTTCTATAAAAAAAAATTTCAGATTCTGTGAGTTTTTCAGTAAAAAAAAATTCTCAGATTCTTAGAATTTTTGGTAAAAAAAATATCTTAGGTTCTTGGAATTTTTCAGAGAAAAAAAAACGCCTCAGGTTCTCAAAAATTTTCGGTAGAAACAAAATCTCAGATTCCGAGAATATTTCGATAGAAAATATGTGTCAGATTCTGAAAATTTTTGTATAGAAAAAAAGTTCCATTTTCTGATAATTTTTCTATAGAAAAAATGTCTCAGATTCTGAGAATTTTTCTATACTAAAATTTTCTTAGATTGTGAGAATTTTTGTGTAGAAAACATGTCTCAGATTCTGAGAATTTTTCTACAGAAACAATGTGTTAGATTCTGAGAATTTTTCTATAGAAAAAATGTCTCAGATTCTGCGAATTAAAAAAAAAAATGTCTCAGATCCTGATAAAATTTTTTTTCGAAAAATTTTCAACAGAAAATAAATCTTAGATTCTGAGAATTTTTCTGTAACAAAATATTTAAGATTTTAAGAATTTTTCTATAAAAAAATGTCATAGATTCTGAGTATTTTTCTATAGAAACATTCTAAGAATTTTTCTATAGAAAAAATGTCTCTTGTTCTGAGAATGTTTCTCTAAAAAAATATCTCAGAATCTGAGACTTATTAATAAAAATTTTTTCAGATTCTGAGAATTTTTCTATCGATTTTTTTTTTTAAATTCTGGAAATTTTTCTATAAGAAAAGTATTTTTGTATAAGAAAAAATATATTTCTATAAAAACAAGTATTTTTCTATAAAAAAAAAAATATTTTTCTATATAAGAAGATTATAAAGAAAGAATCTGAGACATTTATTCTATAGAATTCTCAAGTTTCTTAGAATTTTCCCCTAGAACAAATGTCTACGTTTCTGAGAATTTTTCTATGGAAAATATGCCTCAATAGAAAAAATGACTCAAATTCTAAGAATTTTTCTGCAGAAAAAATGTCTCAGATTCTGAGAATTTTTCTATTGAAAAAATGTCTTAGATTCTTAGAAGTTTTCTTTAGAAAAAATATCTAAGATTCTGACACTTTTTCTATAGAAAAAAATGTCTCAGATTCAGAAAATTTTTCTATTGAAAAAATGTCTCAGTTTCTGAGAATTTTTCTATAGAAAAAATGTCTCTGATTCTGAGAAATTTTCCGTAGAAAAATGCGTCAGATTCTGAGAGTTTTTCTATGGAAAAAAATATCTCAGATTCTGAGAATTTTTCTATAGAAAAAATTTCTCAGATTCTGAGAATTTTTCTATAGAATAAATTTCTCAGATTCTGAGAATTTTTCTATTCAAAAAATGTTTCAGATTCTGGGAATTTTTCTATGGAAAAAATGTCTTAGATTCTGAGAATTTTTCAATAGCAAAAATGTTTCAGATTCTGAGAAATTTTTTAAGAAAAAATTTTTCTATAGAAAAAATGTCTCAGATTCTGAGACTAATTCTAAAGAAAAAAATTCTAAAATCCTAAGAATTTTTCTATTGAAAAAAATGTCTCAGATTCTGAATATCTTAAATTCTGAGAATTTTTCTATAGAAAATATGTCTCAGATTCTGAGATTTTTTTTTTAGAAAAAATGTCTGAGATTCTTAGAATTTTTCTATGGAAAAAATTTCTTAGATTTAAAGAATTTTTCTAAAGTAAAAATGTGTCAAATTCTGAGAGTTTTTCTATAGAAAAATATGTCTCAGATTCTTACAATCAGTTTCTGAGAATTTTTCCATAGAAAAAATGTCTCTGATTCTGACAAAATTTCCGTAGAAAAATGCGTCAGATTCTGAGAGTTTTTCTATAGAAAAAATATCACAGATTCTGAGAATTTTTCTATAAAAATGTGTTAGATTCTGAGAATTTTTCTGTAGAAAAAATTTCTCAGATTCTGAGAATTTTTCTATTGAAAAAATGTTTCAGATTCTAAGAATTTTTCTATAGAAAAAACGTCTTAGATTCTGAGAATTTTTCTGTAGAAAAAATGTCTTAGATTCTGAGAATTTTTCAATAGCAAAAATGTTTCAGATTCTGAGAAATTTTTTAAGAAAAAATTTTTCTACAGAAAAAATGTCTCAGATTCTTAGAATTTTTCTATAGAAAAAATGTCTCAGATTCTGAGACTAATTCTAAAGAAAAACTTTCTAAAATTCTAAGTATTTTTCTATTGAAAAAAATGTCTCAGATTCTGAATGTCTTAAATTTTGAGAATTTTTCTATAGAAAATATGTCTCAGATTCTGAGAATTTTTTTTAGAAAAAATGTCTGAGATTCTTTGAATTTTTCTATGGAAAAAATGTCTTAGATTTTAAGAATTTTTCTATAGTAAAAATGTGTCAAATTCTGAGAGTTTTTCTATAAAAAAATATGTCTCAGATTCTTAGAATTTTTTTACGACATTTTTATACCCTCCACTTAGTGATAGAAGGTATATATAAGTTTGTCATTCCGTTTGTAACTCATCGAAATATCGGTCTGGGAACCCATAAAGTATATATATTCATGATGCCCGATCGATTTTAAGACATTCTAGCGATGTCCGTCTGTCTGTCCGTCTGTCCGTCTGTCCGTCTGTACGTCTGTCCGTCTGTCCGTCTGTCCGTCTGTCCGTCTGTCCGTCTGTCCGTCTGTCCGTCTGTCCGTCTGTCCGTCTGTCCGTCTGTCCGTCTGTCCGTCTGTCCGTCTGTCCGTCTGTCCGTCTGTCCGTCTGTCCGTCTGTCCGTCTGTCCGTCTGTCCGTCTGTCCGTCTGTCCGTCTGTCCGTCTGTCTGTCTGTGGAAAATGCTATCACGGACAAAATATTGCACAGAGTTGACTGAAACTTAACATATATATTGGAAGTTCTCCCGAGAAGTTTGGTATTGCATTTGAGTGATATCGGTTCAGCGGTTCAAGAGTTATGAACGAAAATGTAAGCACACCTCAAAAATTTCAGTACATTCAACATAACCTAAAAATACAAAATGCTTTAATTCTGCTTCTAGTTGACATATGTGAACATAATTGAACACCAAATGGTATTTAAACAAGTACGAACATATTTTTTGACAGAAAAAAGAAAAAAATCGCGGATTTTTTTTTCAAATTTTTTTTTTTTCAAAAGTAATTTCCTTATAAATAAAGTTTTTTCCAATAATCTTTTTGAAATAGTGTAGGGTATCACTACATTCGGCAAGGCCGAATTTAACTTTTTTACTTGTTTTGTAGAAAAATTCTCAAAATAAGAAAAATTTTTCTATAAAAAGTATTTTCACGTCGTAGCGACTTAGAGAATTCAAAAAAATAACTCACAATCTGACTGATTGTGAGTTATATATAGGGCATTCCAATCCAAATCACTCATTTTTAGACCCGACCCCTTTCGATTTATTTTATTTTTGGATATGTTTTAGTACTTATTAAATACAACTTGGACACCAATTTTCAGCCTTTAATTCCAAGATGGTGTTGAGTAATAAATTTTTCAAAATGGCGATTTTTTCAAAAAAATTAAAAAATTTAAATTTTCAATTAATTTTGACCAGTAAAAAATACAAATATTGAAAAAATGTTATTACAGTAGATAATTTAAAAAAAATTTTAAAAAAGGGACTCGTATTCTTATTCTGAATATTTTTTATTAAAAAATAAAAATAGTTTTTTTCGACCTTTAAAATATTATATTTTGAGGATGTTTATTCTGCTCGACGTCATTATTTTCTTTACAAATTAAAACCATGTTATTCTCATAGCATCATTTTCAAGAAAATTATTTTTTTTGTTTTAAATTTGTTTATGTTGGTCATTCTTGCAAGACTTTGTTTTGGAATTTGTCAAATTCCATTGTCAAGATTATATAGAAGGTGGTATGGCATTATTTAATCAAGTGGTATGACACACGCTAGATGCCTGGGGAAGTTGTAATAACTTGGCTGATTTTCAACCGATTTTAGTTTTTAGTACCTTACTAGAAACGCATTTTATTCCACATCACAATTCTGTAATCACTTGAATTAAAACTTAACATAAAATACCAAAAAACTTGCGAAAACAGAAAAAAATTCATATTTTTCTTTGTAATCCGTTTTTCTAATTTATAGAACCATGCTAAACGCCTTACCCATGTCCGATCGTCCTTAATTTTTGTGAGACGTATTTTTACCTCCAAATGAATATATAAACGGTAAGTTAGGGTCAGTATCTACCATTTATTTTTTTTTTGGAGCACCATGAAATTTAAATCAGAGCCAAAAAAAAAAAGATGCAATTTTAAAAATTAAAAAAAAAAAAAAAAAAAATAGAAAGAATTGTGATCACATCTCGAATTATGGCTTTAAAGTTGCGTAATTTAGAGTCGAATTTTTAGAGTTTTTTACAAAAAATCTAAGGTTTCGGATTTTTCAAAAAGTCGATTTTAATTTTTAAACGTCAAAAATTTTTTTCTGAAACTACATTTAAATACCAACAAAACGTTGTCCCACTTTTTTTAAGATATCTATATATTTTAATGGTCAAAATTAATTAAAAATTTCAATTTTTTATTTTTTTTTGAGAAATCTCCATTTTGAAAAATTGATTACTCAACACCATCTTGGAATAAAAGGCTGAAAATAAGTGTCCAAGTTGCATTTAATAAGTACTAAAACATATTCAAAAATAAAATAAATCGAAAGGTGTCGGGTCTAAAAGTGAGTGTTTTGGCCTGGAATGCCCCATATACTTTTTAGTCGAAAAAATTTGTTTTGTCAATAATTTTTATTAATTTTTGTGTTTTTAAGTTAAAATAATTACAATTTCTATAAAGCATTTAAAATATTTTTGACATTATGAAGGGTCTTTATGAATTTGGTCAAGTTTTCATTTAACTTTCTTACTTGTTCATTAGGGGTATAACCAAAATAAGAACCTAACATACCGGTATGGGCAATGTTATACTGATAACAAAAAACGTTATCCGGGGTCATTTTGGTAAAAAAAAACCTTCGGCACCGATTGCATTTTCTAAAACACCACAAATTTAATTTTTTTTTTTAATTTTGTGGTGGGAATCCTTCCCTTCAACGGTTTTTTGGGTTTTTGTCGTTTTACAACATAAATGAAACAAAAATAAAATAACAGTATGGTTTTCAATATTAGAAATATGGGTTGCCTGAATAATTGAAAAAAATATTAACGAAAACTTCATCGCGATCGGTGCCGAACCTTTTTTAACATTCGCGGAAAAAAGAGCACACATTTCTTATTGATTTTGCACGTACTTTCTCACTATGATAGGTCCTTTTTGATATTTGCAAAAAAATTCAAATGGTTTTATCCCTATTGTTCATACTTTTTCTAGGAGTTACAATTTTAAAGTATTATGATTTCTTAAAAAGCAATCAGTAACAAAAAAAACTTTAAATGTGTTCCAATTTGTTATTGAATAAAAAGAAAATAAATCTGCAGCACTAAATATATTTCAAAAATTAAAAACTAATTAAATTTTAGAAAACTAATTAATTATGGAGTTCGTTTTCTATTCAAAATGTTTTAAAAGATTTTTAATAAGTTAGTACAAAACTTTTATAAAAAAAGTTTTATTAAAATAAAGTTGCAAAATTTTTATTTATTTAAATTTAATTTGTTCTTACAAGGGAAGTATCTCAACCCTTATGAACCGATTTGCATGAAACGTAAAATATATATAAAAGAGACAATTCTAAGGTTGGGGTGTCTCGGCTTATCGGCCATATCGGGGATTTAGGGGTTCAAAATATGGGTCAAACAATGGCGAAAAAATCGTTTTTTGGATTTTTCAGCCATTTCTTTCTAAGAAACTATATGATGTTTACATATGAGAAGAAAGGTTTTTTTAATGCCTATCTAACGGTAGCATAACCTTGTAAAAGTTTGGCTCCGTTAAATACTTTTTTTTATGAAAATGTGAAAATTTTGGGGGTATTTATATGAAGACAAAGAGCTACGATGTCCATATGAATACGAAATAATCTTTATTAAATTTAAGTCGACACGTATTTTTGCTCTAGAGGATATTCCTGTTAGTTCGTGAGTTATCGAAATTTTCCCGGAGGTCCATATGGTTTCATAAGGGGAAAACGAAATTTTGAAACACTGATATGGCCGAAAAGCCGAGACACCCCAACCTTAAAATCGTCTCATTTATAAATATTTTAAGTTTCAGGCAAATCGGTTCATAAGGGTTGAGATACTTCCCTTGTTAGAAATATATTAAGGTACACAAGGGTGTCCCTTATTTTAGGGTGAAAAATATCAAACAAAATTTTAAAAATTTTTTTAGTCATATAGGTCAAAGAGGCCGTTGTACTAAATTTTAAAAACTCTTTTTGTCATCTTTTCTATTTTAAAACTAAATTAAATTCAACAAATTCTTAAATAAGGGCCAGCCTAGTTAAAATTCATAAAAAATATTTGTATAACCCATTTATATGCTTTATGTGTTCACATATAGATATTTGCTCTTTTTTTATATAAATCCCGTTTAATCCTTTTTTGCTTATACAAACTACAATTTAATTTGTCATCACTCATAATAGCAACATATAAACTAGGGTGACACGAAAAATCTCTTTTGGCGATTGCCTTAAAGATTATTGTTTATATTTTGAGGATGTTTATTCTGGCTCGAGGTCATTATTTTCTTTACTAATTAAAACCATGATATTCTCATAGCATAATTTTCAAGAAAATTATTTTTTTGTTTTAAATTTATTTATGTTGGTCATTTTTGCAAGAACTAATCAACACGTGTTTCGGAATTTGTCAGATTCCATTGTCAAGATTATTTAGGAAAAATAGAAACGATTTACTGCAAAGTAGCAAACGAGTCTAATGACAAATCGTTTGTGCACAAACTAAAGTATTAACCCATTTTGATCCTCTGTTCGATTTTTCGAACAGTAGACAAAACCATTTAAAAAAAAATATTTATGTATGAAAGATCTGAAATTTCGGGTAAATGAGGCATTCCACACCAAATGTCCAGGGAAAAAAAAAACATGTGTACCGTAAACTTCTGAATAGGTGATATGGATAGCCCTATATGGAACTTAGAAAATTGCGTTTTTGGTTTTTCAATTTTTCAAAAACTGGGCTTAGGAGGCGTGGTCAAATATTGGAAAAATGGTCAAATTTGTTGCGAGTTGTCTTGATTAAATATTTATCACATTAAAACGGAATGCACCACAATGTCAAAAATTTACGTTCTTATAAAGTTTTGTATGGGCTATCGATAAAAATTTTTTTTTTTTGAAAATTTTCAGAACCCGTTCTGAAATTTTCCATTTTTTAAAAAAGTCAATTTATCAAAAATCCGGCCACTTTTTTTTTTTCTTTTTTACTTATTTTTTTAAAAGTTTAGATGTTTGTCCATCCACACAAAAAAAATCAGAAACACGTTCATCTTTTTTTCGAGAAAATCGCATTTGAACTTTAAATTTCATAACAATTTAATAATTTGCTTGTATTTTCTTGTGTCAACAGAGCATATGACGAATATTTATGCAATTAATATTACTCATTCGCAACTTTAAAACAAAGAAATACAAGCAAATAACAAAATTGTTATGAAATTTAAAGTTCAAATGCGATTTTCTCGAAAAAAAAGATGAACGTGTTTCTGATTTTTTTTGTGTGGATGGACAAACATCTAAACTTTAAAAAAAAAATAAATAAAAAAGAAAAAAAAAGTGGCCGGATTTTTGACAAATTGACTTTTTTAAAAAATGGAAAATTTCAGAACGGGTTCTGAAAATTTTCCAAAAAAAAAAAAATTTAATCGATAGCCCATACAAAACTATATAAGAACGTAAATTTTTGACATTGTGGTGCATTCCGTTTAAATGTGATAAATATTTAATCAAGGCAACTCGCCACAAATTTGACCATTTTTCCAATATTTGACCACGCCTCCTAAGCCCAGTTTTCGAAAATTTGAAAAACCAAAAACGCAATTTTCTTAGTTACATATAGGGCTATCCAAACAACCTATTCAGAAATTTACGGGACACATGTTTTTCTGTAGCGGGACATTTGGTGTGGAATGCCTCAAATGTGGTTATGAATGTTAAGTCTCATCTTTCTAAAATTAAAAAAAAAAATATACCCGCTTGACCACCGCAATTTATATGTCCATTAAATACAAAGCAAATCAGCACAGAAATTTTTTCAAGCAAAAACGAAATTTTAGCATTTTTCGATTTTCGGCTTTTACTTTTTTGGACTAATTTAAAATTTTTCTAGATTTAATTTATTATCAAATTCCAATAATTTGAATTATTTTAAAACTATTTACTTTGAAAATAATGAAATAAAGTAATAAAATAGCAAATAAATCCAAATATTAAAATTGCCTAAAAAGTTGGAATGCAGGCTTTTCTGGGAAAACGGCACATTGAAACTTTTTTTTGACAGGATTTTTGAAATCAGCGGGTGCTAATTACCTTAAAAAAGTACCTTTTTCCAAAAAAGAAAAATAAAATTGAATCTTGGTCCAAAATGGGTTAATACATATTCGACTCTATCCACAATGTGAATTAGAAAGACGAAGAAATTGTACTATACTAGTAAGGCAACGATTGTCAATAACCGACAAAAAATATTTAAATCATTCTTACATATGATAGTCCATTGGACTACAACAATATGTTTTTGTTGTTGTGAGTGTAATAATACCACATTAGGGTTATTCATCACTATGGCGTGCCAACCATTATGTTCAAATTCTGATTAATTTTTATTAAACAATAAAAATTGTTTTATTCGAGCTTTAAAATATTATATTTTGAGAATGTTTATTCTGGCTCGATGTCATTATTTTCTTTACTAATTAAAACCATGATATTCTCATAGCATAATTTTCATAAGAATGTTTTAAATATTTTTGTTGGTTATTGACAATCGTTGCCTTACTAGTATAATTTCTTCGTCTTTCTAATTCACATTGTGGATAGAGTCGAATATGTATTAATACTTTAGTTTGTGCAAAAACGATTTGTCATTAGACTCGTTTGCTACTTTGTAGTAAATCGTTTCTATTTTTGCTAAATAATCTTGACAATGGAATCTGACAAATTCCAAAACACGTGTTGATTAAGTCTTGCAAAAATGAACAACATAAATAAATTAAAAAAAAATATAATTTTCTTGAAAATTATGCTATAAGAATATCATGGTTTTAATTAGTAAAGAAAATAATGACCTCGAGCAAGAATAAACATCCTCAAAATATAATATTTTAAAGGTCGAATAAAACAATTTTTATTGTTTAATAAAAATTAATCAGAATTTGATTATTGTTTATTTTAGTCTAAAAATTCTATCTATAAAATTTTTGCCAAATCGTAAATTTTGAAAAGTGCCGCTTGGAGATAAATAGTGTATCCTTTTCGAGTTTTGGATTTTTTATCATTTTTAAGGTGACGCTGCCAGCGTCACGCTGGAACCCATCTAAGTTTTAGTTTATAAGCTAACGTCTAAAAAAATATGAATTCTGATTCAATTTTCTAAAAGCCAAAAAAGATTGTAACTTGGATAATAATCACCTGCTGGTGAATAAAAAAAAATTCACCAGCTGGTGAATGAAACCTAGCATAACATTCATCAACATTGTTTTTTCATCAAAAAAAACATTTTTCTTTTCATAACAATTTTCATCAAACATTTTTTTCGGTCCCCCTCTTTTGCGTGGATATTAAAAAATATGAAATTGTATGACTTAAGTGCAAAAAAAGTTTTATTGACATTTTGGTGGGTATAAATAATTTGACACAAACGCATTTTTCACTCTCACTTGTTTTTTGTACTTTTGTTAAACAAATAGTACTTTTTTAAGCCAGAAGAAGTTCAGTCCGTAAAAATTGCACTTTCGTAAAAAGAAGATTTTGGATTAATAAAAAAAGTTGGATGATTTTTTTTTTTGTTTTGATGAAAAAAAAATTTTTATCAAAAAAAAATTTTTTATGAATAAACAAAAATTTATGAAAAAAAAAGTTTTTGGTCAAAAAAATTTTAATAAAAAAGTTTTTGATGAACCAAGAAAGGTTTAGGACCGGACAAATTTATAAAAAAGAACTAAATTAATAAACAACAATTAAAAAAGTTAAATTCGACCTTGCCGAATGTATTGATACCCTACAAAATGTAAAAAAAGTTTATTTGAACAAAAAAAATCCATCCACAATGTAAAAAAGTTTATTTGAAAAAAATAAAAAAAATTTTGGAAAAAAATGGCAAAAAAAAATTTTGGTAGAAAAAACAACAAAAAATTAAAAAAAGTCCCTTCGCAATGTAAAAAAAGTTTATTTGCCAAAAAAAAAAAAAAAAAAACAAAAAAACATTAAAAAAAAAAATCCCCGAAAATTTTTTTTTTTTTTAAAATATGTTTGTACTTGTTTAAATACTATTCGGTAATCAGTTCTGTTCACATTATGTTGAATGTACCAAAATTTTCGAGTTGTCCCTACATTTTCTTTCATAACTTTTGAACCTCTGAACCGATTTTACTCAAATACAACACCAAACTGTTACCCTAATATTCATACTTATTTTAGGTTGGTAAAAATATTCGTTTTTATGAACTTTATGAACAAACATAAATTTGCCGCCCACTCTAATTTATATTTTTAATACAAATGTTATTTCAATTTATTCATCATACAAATTTCGTTTTTTAACATATTAATTTTCAACACCATTTTTTATGATTTTTTTTCATTATTTCATTAGTTATAAATAAATAATACAATTCAATTTATCCATTTAAGTTATGTATTAAAAATTTAACCATAACGATAGTTTATTTTATGGTTTGTATATAAAATCAACATGTATATAAAACACATACAAATGTAAAAAGAAGTAACGTGACTGATCAATCACTCATAATCCCCAGAACAGACTTTTAAACGTAGATCCAGAAAATTTTCTCTTGAAGTAAATTTTAATTTTAAATTCAGGAAATTTTAAATTTTAAAGGACAGGAAATTTAGAAATTTCAATTCTTATCCCATAACTAATGAACTTAGAAACCTGACATTTTTGCATGTTTTATCATATATGAATATATGCATGTTTTGCATAAAGACATCTTTTAAAAATTCCATCTTCTGAGAGTAAAATACACTCAAAAAAATAAAACTGTAAAGTTAACAAACTTTTTTTTGTTAACTCGAGTTTACTGGCTTTTTAGCAAATTTTTAGTTAAAATCAGCGTTTTAACTACTTTTTTTAGTTAAGTTCGATTTACGAAAATACTAGTTTTGTACAAATTTGGAATTAATTTTTTTTGTTGACTTTAAAACTGAGTTTACGAATTTTTACTAATTAATTTGCTGATTTTTTGTAACATTTTTGTCAAGTCGAAAATTTTAAACATTTCTTATGTAGCCTCCTATGCAAATCTCATTAGTCCTACTTAAGCTGAACTTAACGCTGTGAAAAATATTTTTTTTTTTTATTTAAAAAAAAAAGGTTAGCTGAATTCACCTAATAAAAAATGTTACGAAATTTTCAGCTGAATTTTTAGTTAAAATTACTGTTTTTTTGCTACATTCATTCTACGAAAAGTTAACTAAATATTTTTTGTTAAATTAACTAGAAATTTAGTAGGTTCAAAATCAGGTGTTTTTTTAGTTAAATTTAACTAAATTTTTTGCCAACTTTACAGTTTTTTTTTTTTGAGTGTAGGGTAAAAAAAAAACTTTTTGGTACTTTTTTTTAAAAAATGGTACTTTATAAACTTGACACTCTTATTAAAATTAGTCAAATGATTAGAAAATACAAGAGTTATTCCAAAATGGGTTAACTGCTTTATCATTTTGCAATTACGTTTTTATTGAAATTTATCCATTAACACTGTAATTCACCAAGTGTTATTGGATTAATTTATTTATTCTTTTTTTTGAAAGCAAACTGGAGAACAAAAAAATTAATGAATAAATGAAATTAATGTTATCAGCACACAAAAAATTTGCTATGATAATGTACTGAATAATGTATGTTGTGTTTTACACTGCATATAGAATTTATATACAGACACAACACACACAAAAAAAATCATGTATTTTTACACTTACACACACACATGGTTTAGCAACTACTGAAATTAGAATTCAATTAAAATATTTAAAAAAATTAAACAGCAATCAAATTCTTATACACTCAAATAAATCCAACTTGTAGAATCTAGTAAGAGTTTTTGTAACGGACGAAAACAAAATGTGTACACTCAAAATATACAAGATTAGATATACACATATATATAGGGTGCCAAATCGGGGGTAAAAAAGTTTTCTATGTTCGGAGAATTTTTTTTTAATTTTTTAAGTTTCAGACACAAATAGTTTTTGCGTTTAGGAGTTAAGAAATTCATTAAAAATAATTTAAACAATAACAAATTTTCAAAAAATGTAAAAGTTTTGGAGAATTTTCTAAGTCCCGGATACAAAATATTTTTGCTACATTTTGCGTTTTGAAGCTAAAATTTATTAATAAAGTTTAAAAAAAAAATTAAGCTTCGATTTTTTTTTTTTAAATTTCTAAGTCCCGAACACAAAATTTTTTTTTTGGCATTTTTTTTTGCGTTTCCCGAAAAAACTGGGTACATGGGATAAATTTGAAAATTATGAGATAAAAAAAAGTATTTTATACAAAATTCTACGTATTTTATTTTATCTTATGATATAAAATTATATACAATTATATCAAATTAGACAAATCCATTATTCGGATTAAAAATTATCATATTTAATCTAATATAACAAATTTTGAGCTATTTTGATCCAACAATTTCATCATCTGTTTTTATCCAAATACGTGTTGGGCCGTATTAAATTACACCGCTCTACAAATCTAAGGTCTGTTGCTGCGTTTTGGATGAAACCAAAAAAAGTTGATAGGTTTTGGTGCCCCGATTCCAAAACGGTCACTCAAATTTTCTATCACGTCACAATTTTGAGAAACTCGCGGTTAAAGTGTCAAAAAGGGCCCATTTTTACCATTTTTGAAGGCCTATAAAATAAGATCCTGACATGCAAATGACTTGGTATCAAGCTCATTCGAAAGTCTGTAATTTTCTCTTTCAGACAAGATCAAATTTTCTTAGAATTTAATTTTCTAAAATGGTAAAAAAATCATTAGCAACAAGTGCGTTAAATCTAAGATTTACGTATGAATTTGTATGGAAAGTTGTTAAAAAAAACACTGTGTAAATAAACTACACTCAAAAAAATAAAACTGTAAAGTTAGCAAAAAATTTAGTTAAATTTAACTAAAAAAACACCTGATTTTGAACCTACTAAATTTCTAGTTAATTTAACAAAAAATATTTAGTTAACTTTTCGTAGAATGAATTTAGCAAAATAAACCGTAATTTTAACTAAAAATTCAGCTGAAAATTTCGTAACATTTTTTATTAGTTGAATTCAGCTAAACTTTTTGTAAAAAAAATTAAGTTTGGTAAATATTGGTTTTAAACACTAACACTTCACTTATTTTTTCTTTTTTTTTCACAGCATTAAGTTCAGCTTAAGTAGGACTTATGAGATTTGCATAGGAGGCTACACAAGAAATGTTTAAATTTTTTCACTTGACAAAAATTTTACAAAAAATCAGCAAATTAATTAGTAAAAATTCGTAAACTCAGTTTTAAAGTCAACAAAAAAAAGTAATTCAAAATTTGTACAAAACTAGTATTTTCGTAAATTGAACTTAACTAGAAAAAGTAGTTAAAACACTGATTTTAACTAAAAATTTGCTAAAAAGCCAGTAAACTCGAGTTAACAAAAAAAATGTTGTTAACTTTACAGTTTTATTTTTTTGAGTGTAAATATTTAAAAAACAGAAGGTGTTTTGTTAAGGATTTTTTTACCATTTTAGAAAATTAAATTTCAAGAACATTTCATCTTATCTTTAAGAGAAAATTACAAACTTTAGAATGAGTTTGATACCAAATCATTCGGATGTCAGTATATTATTTTATAAGCTTTTAAAATGGTTCAAAAATGGCCTTTTTCGGCACTTTAACCGCAAATTACTCAAAATCCTGACGTGATATACAAATTTGGGCTCCGGATTTGGAATCAGCGCAACAAACACTATCCAAATCACTAACCAGAATCCACTACGCATTTTCTTGTTGAGCTGTGTTATATATGACTCAATTTCAAATTATATATGGACCTGTATATTTTTATACCCTCCACTCTAGTGATAGAGGGTATATATAAGTTTGTCATTCTGTTTGTAACTCATCGAAATATCGATCTGGGACCCCATAAAGTATATATATTCATGATGCCCGATCGATTTTAAGACATTCTAGCGATGTCCGTCTGTCCGTCTGTCCGTCTGTCCGTCTGTCTGTCTGTCTGTCTGTCTGTGGAAAATGCTGTCGCGGACAAAATATTGCACAGAGATGACTGAAACTTAACATATTTATTGGAAGTTCTCCCGAGAAGTTTGGTATTGCATTTGAGCGATATCGGTTCAGCGGTTCAAAAGTAATGAACGAAAATGTAAGCACACCTCAAAAATTTCAGTACATTCAACATAACCTAGAAATACAAAATGCTTTAATTCGGCTTCTGGTTGGCATATGTGAACATAATTGAACACCAAATGGTATTTAAACAAGTACGAACACAAAAAAAAAAAATCGCGGATTTTTTTTACCAAAATTTGTTTTCGCGAAAATTTTTTTTTCCAAAAAATTTTTTTTTCCAAAAGTAATTTTTTTTTAAATAAAGTTTTTTGCAATATTCTTTTTGAAATTGTGGAGGGTATCACTACATTCGGCAAGGCCGAATTTAACTTTTTTACTTGTTTTTAGTCGGGTTGTATGTATTTTTAACCTTAATTTCCCGTATTAAATATATTAAATTATATATGACTCAATTTCAAATTATATATGGACCTGTATATATTTATACCCTCCACTCTAGTGATAGAGGGTATATATAAGTTTGTCATTCCGTTTGTAACACATCGAAATATTGGTCTAGGACCCCATAAAGTATATATATTCATGACCCTCGATCGATTTTAAGTCGATTTAGCGATGTCCGTCCGTTCGTAGAAAACACGCTAACTTTTGAAAGACTAAACAGAGGCTACTAAAGTTTGGCATATATGTTGGTAATTTACCTGGTCAGGTTGGTATTGCAATCCAGCCAAATCGGTCCAGTGGTTCAAAAGTTATGAGCAAAATAGTAAATTTCGGCAAGGGGTTTTCGCGAATTTGCGAGATGAAAAACACGATAACTTTCGAAAAACAATAATAAGACTACTGAAACGTGACATATATCTTTGCCGTACCCCAGGTCTGTTTGGTGTTGAATTTCTGCTCAATCGGTCCAGTGGTTCAAAAGTTATAAGCAAAACCCCGAATTTCAGATTGGGTTCATCTTAAATGCCACGTGGTAAACAAATTTTAAAAGCATTGGTGGTAACTTTGCAATGCTTTTCAAACTTGTTTAGCTTAAAAGCAATGCTTTTTAAACCTGTTTAGTTTTAAAAGCATTGGTAACCTAAAAATTATACTCGAAAAAAATTTTACACTCAAAAAAAATTTTACACTCAAAAAAATTTTACACTAAAAAAAAATAGCCTTAATTAACCTTAAGCCTTAACCTTAATGTCATAGTTTCTGCAAAAATGTTACCAAACACCAAAATTTTGTCTGAATTTTTTTTTTTGTAAGAAAAAAAAATGAAAAAGTACCAAAAACATTTTCCCAAAGAAAACAAAAAAAAAAATCTTTTCAAAAATCTTATAAAAATTTTACAAAATAACATGTATTTCACTAAACTCTGTAAATTTACAGAGTTTTTTTTTGTAAAATTCTGTTTGCGTCAAATGCATTTTACAAATATATGTAAATTTACAGAGCTTTTCTTTGCTAAATGGTGCTCAATATTTTACTAGAAACTCTGTAAATTAACAGTTTTTTTGTTAAAATCATTTTACAGAGTTTTTAGTAAAATTACAGAGATATCTCTGTCAAAAGGCGATAATATTAAACATGAATTTAACTATAAACTCTGTAAATTAACAGTTTTTTTTTTCAAAATCATTTTACAGAGTTTTATAGAAAACTTACCAAGTACACTCAAAAAAAAAAGGTTTGTAAAATGACATAAAATCCCCGTGAATTTACGAAGCAGGTTTTGTAAAATATGTACTAGCAAGAATCCCCGTAATGTTACGGGGATAATTTGTAAATTGATTTAACAAAAGAAAATGTAAATTTACAATTTTTTTTTGTAAAATATTAACTTCGTGGTTAATTTACAAAAAATTTGGTAAATTTTCAAAACAAAATTGTAAACTTACAGAAAAAGGTTGTTATTTTACAAAGAAAAAGCTCTAAATTTACAAAATAAAGTAGAAAATCAAACTACAAAACTGTAAATTTACAAATTGTTTGGTTAAACTACTGTTTTTTATGGCAAAAAACTTGTATATTTACAATAAAAAGTGGTAAATTTACAATTTTTATTGTAAATATACCATTTTTTCTTTTTTTTTGCCGTAAAAACAGTAGTTTAACTAAATAATTTGTAAATTTACAATATTGTTTTCGTATTTTCTACTTAATTTATGTAAAATTACAACTTTTTTCTGTAAGTATACAACTTTGTTTTTTTTTTTTTTTTTAATTTTCATATTTGTTTTGTAAATTTAAAAAAAATTTTGTTTATTTACTTATTTGTTTTGTAAATTTAAAGTTTTTTTTCCATTGGTGCGTCTTATTTTTCCTTATTCGGCAGCTGGAGTAGCACTTCAACAACCTGAAATGATTTTTTTTTTTCACTTGAACACTTTTAACAAACTTCATTTTTTTATTTTTTTTTCGACATTTCGTTTTTCTTAAGTAAAACATATGAGAATTGCGAAGGAGGCTACACAAGAAATTTCTCATATTTTCAGGAAAAATTAGTCAAAAAATATGTTTTTTTTTTTAATTTTTAATTATTTTCACAAGTATTTTTCAAAAATCGAAAAAAAAATTTGGATATTGTAGATTGGATAATTAAGTACCTGTTAAAATAAGAAAAACTTAATTTTTCTTAATTGAAAGCTTTTTATTGACATTTTAAGTGCCAAATTTAACAAAAAAAAGTTACCAAAAAAATATTGTAAAATTACCAAAAAAAATGGTGAAAATACAAAAAAAAACTAGAACAATTATATAGTAGAAACACATAAAAATTGTGGTATTTTACTTAACTTTTAATTTTTTTCTAAAGTTTACAATTAGTTGAAAAATTTTTGTGCCCGGAACTTAAAAAATTTTCAAAAAATTTTTTCATGAAATTTTTTATTTATAAAAAATGATTTTTAACTAAATTTTTTACTCCAAAACGCAAAAAAAATCTGAACTTAGAAAATTTTTGCGTGTCCTATTGTTGAATAATTAAATTTTTTTGTAAAACAACATAAATTCTAGTAATAAAATAAGTGTAAAATTACATTGGAATTTTGTACTTTTTCAAACTGAAAACCTTGTAAACGATCTTAAAAAAAAAATCTTGTAATAAAACATTTTTTTGGTAGAAAGACTAAATAACATCAAGTAAAACTTTGTTGTACAATTACAGTTTTCTTGTGTAAAAAAATTAAACACCTTGTAATATTTTCTTAATTTGTAAAATAATTTACTTTTTTGTAAATTGACCTAAAAAATTTGTAAAATAAATTTACCAACATATAATAGTAAAATTACAAAGCAAACTGTAGTTTTTGTTTTATTAAATATACAACAATTTTTGTAAAAAGACACAAATATTAGTAAAATAGAATTACAAGACCTTTTACTTGTAATTTTACAAACTTTTTTTTTTTGAGTGTAATGTTGCTAGCTGGAAAAGTATGGTCTGCCCTGTTAAATTAGCAGAGTTTTTCTGTAATTTAACAGAGTTATTATTTTGAGTGTAGACTCACATTTTACCACACGTCCTTTAAAATTTATAAAATTTGGTAAAAATGCTTTGCAAAACAAATCTGCATTTTCTTTTTGGTAAATTCGATGTATATCGCGTTTTATAATAATATCAGGGAGTGCAAACATTTTGAAAGATAATATTTAAATTTTAAAAATTAAAAATCGCTTATTAGAACACTTTTAGACTTTTTTTTGATTTTTTTTTAAAGTGCTTAAAAAACCAATAATTTCAAAACAAAAAAAAATGAAATTAGACCTTTTTTGAAGAAGTTGTCAGTAAAATTAGGTATGGTACAATCTTTGAATTTTAAATAAATTTACCAATAAGGAGTTTCGACGGGTACTTAAATTTATTAAATTTATTTTTCTGCTGATTTATTTTTAGTGTAAGTTAAGCCAACATAAATACTAAACATTGCTGTCAGTTAAATTAACATTTTCAAAAATGATAACAATTAAATTAAAAATAAAAAATATTATTTCAAAATTATATTTAAAAAATATTATTATCCACCAACAGTAGTTAGTAATTCAGTTACATTTTTACGCGAAAATCTAATAAACACTTTAATGATATTATTTAGTTTTTGCTGTCATGTAGTTACTCTAACCAAGGTGAAAATCTACCAACAAAGTTGTTAGTGTGTGTGTTGTTTTTAGCAAGAAATGTCACTTACTAATAGTAGTGTACAGATTGATATTCATACTCTAGCATGGGTGTCAACCACTGCACAGATACCATGCATCACCTGTTCACTGTGCTGTAAAACAATTTAAATGTAATTTAACTGAAAATTGTATAAAACTACAAACACACTTACAGCGTAGTTCACCAGTGATAGGGAAATTTTAACAACCACATATACATTCACAGGAAAAACTGATTCAGTGTGGTGTTTGATTTTTATGCCAACCAATGTGACAAAAGTAACAACCGAAAGTCTATTGAAATTTATAAAACACAGTGTTGCACATTTTCGAAAACACAACATGCTTTTTTTTACTCTTACATAAGCAATGAAGTTTTCACAATTGGAACCTCATTTTTGTCAAAACCAAATTGTGATAGTCGCAACAAAATTGTGATTGTCACAACCGAATTTATGCTGTACTTACCAATTGATCAGTTGAAATAATCTCAAAAATGTTTTGAAGTTGTCACAACCGCAAATATTCTAACCTCATTGTGACAAAGGTGAGATTAGTTAAGAAAACTTCAAAAATGGTTGCGGTATTTCTACTTGAAAAACGGGTTTTAACTGTGTGCGTACCTTTACGTTTTTTAGTCACCCACTGTAATAGAAGTATCGAATGATTTTCAATGAAAGGTTAAGTTTAGGTAACTAACTATGAAACACAATTTCAATTTCAATGTTCCATTTAATGGTTTTTATTTTGTATTGAAATACATTTATACTTCAATTACTTTTGCACTGTTTGGTTCACCATCTAACCACCGACAGGAAGTGTAAAGTCTAGTGCGAAAACAAATATTAATATTGTGTCATTTTCATAAGGTTATTCAGCAACTGGGGGAAGGGACTCGTAAATAAATGAATAAATATAAAAATGAATAATACCACTGTGCTAATACCAAATATTAACAAGATAGGCACCTTCTTGGTAAAGCTACTTCAGGTACTCTGAACTCAATGGCGCTAGCCCTTTTTTTGAAGTAAGCACTCGTATTCGCGATTTAAAATTATAAAGCTAAAGTACTACAAAAATTATTTTTTTTTTGTTTTTGGGATAGTTTTTAAATATAAATTTGGAAAATGCATTGTTTTTTTTTTAATTTTTCCGCGAAAAGAAAATCCGCGAAAAAAATTTTTCTGTAATATATCATATTCTAAACATTTTCATAAATTAGGTTAGGTTAGGTTAGGTTAGGGTGGCGGTGTCCGATTGACACCTCGCATAGACCTCTTGGTCCATAGCGGTACCACAAAACTTTTTTCCGCTAGCGGTGCAAGTTAAACACGTTCAAAGTCATTGCGAATCTTTTCAATATCCTAAGATCCATTTGCGTTATATCCTCCAAAGTACCGAAACTTATCTGACCGGTAATGGATCGGCGACTCCTTGCCGCAGCTGGGAAGTGACAAAGTATGTGTTCCATCGTTTCATCTACTCCTGGTGAAGCGCATCTTTTACAACTAGCGTCTGAAGTAAGTCCAATATTCTTGGCATGGATGCCGATAAGACAATGACCAGTTATTATCCCAGTCAGAGCTCGGCATTCCCTTCTCGTAAGTGATAGTAGATATTGAGTTTTCCCTTGATCATAAGTTGGCCACAAAGTTCTGCTGATTTTGCATGTTGTCAGTTCTCTCCACCTCCTGTTTGCCTTTGCAACATTGATGGAATTCCGTTTAAGTTTATAGTGTTGAAGGGGTGGTAAAACTGGCACCATGGTACCTAAACCATCAGCTCCAAGTTTTGCGAGTTCATCTGCCTTTTCATTTCCCTGTATTCCGTTGTTTCCTGGTACCCATAATAAATTAACCTGGTTGTGTAGACACAGCATCTGCAAGTTCTCGTAACATTGTAAAACTATTTTAGATTTATTATAATATCCTTGAAGAGCCTTCAAGGCGGCCTGACTATCTACGTAAAAATTTATGGTTGTTCCCTTGGTTTCCCTGATATGTTCCACAGCTTTAGTTATGGCAACTATTTCAGCCTGAAATATGCTCGAGTCCAAAGGTAGGTTAAAAGAAAAGTTCTGGTTTTGTTCCACGTTCGTAAAACCCGCGCCTACTCCATGCGTTTGTTTGGATCCGTCGGTAAAGATATTTACGGTGTCTGCAGGGGTGTCCTGCCAGTTAGACCAATATTCTCGAGTTGGAAATCTTATTTCATATTTCCGGTCGAAAAATAGTTTGGGCACTAAGTAATCCGAATCAATATTATTTATATTGTCCATGTTGCTGTGTCCAAAATTGCGAAACTTAAACCAATTTGACTCTTTGAGTCTAAGGTAAGCCTTGTAAGCTTCACCTTTCGCAAAAACGTCAATTGGTATAAGGTGCAATAAGGCGTCAATAGAGTTGGCCGATGTTGTTCTCAAAGCTCCTGTAATACTACATCCCATAAGCCGTTGAAGTCTTTGAAACTGCTTTAGTATCACATCCCTTTCGAGTGCCTTATACCAGACTAACACTCCGTATAGTAAGATTGGTCTTACTACTGAAGTATAAATCCAGTACGTAACTCTAGGCTCTAAACCCCAGGTACTACCGAACATTTTCTTACACGCGTAGTAAGCATTGTTAGCCTTTTTTATTCTCTCAACTGTGTTCATTTTCCAAGAGAGCTTACTGTCCAAAATCACTCCTAAAAATTTCGCATGAGGGGATTGTGGAATCTCAACTCCACCGACACGAATCTTCCTAAAATTTGGGATCTTATACTTTCTCATAAATTAATATCAAAATAAAAAAAAAAAAATGGAAAAAAATCGCGAAAAAAAATTTCCGCAAATAATTTGTTGTGGTATATTCAATAAAGTTCAGATGATAGAAATTCTGTAATTGTAAGTAATATAATTTTTTTTTTTTACTAAAAAAAAATAATACATCCCAGCAAAACTTTGGTAATGGGTAGTGATTATATAATACATTACCAGGTAATGTATATACCTTATTTGTAGCATTATTTTAGGATGCCTTACCAAACATTTGTTCCACAACGTATTATTTTAAAGTGAAAAATAATGCATTACTAATAATTTGCTACGTAATGCATGATTATTGGAAAAATGTATTTCATATTTATTATTTCTAAACATTATATCATGGATGATTTATATTTGGTTACATTATGTATTATTTGAAAGTTTGAAATAATGCATTATTTATAATTAAATGCATAATGCATTACAATAACATAAAAAATAATTATTTTATAAAAAATGCATAAGTTTAAACTAGAGATGGGCTCACGACAAGAAATTTCTAACGACACACACTCACTAGCATATTATATATACTTACACTCACTTACAATCACGTGAGTAAATTTAATACAAAATTACTTTTTCACTACTCGTAACACCTTATATATTATCTTCTGGTATGCTATATTGTATACCTTACTCGTAACCTATAAAATATCATATATTTTACACCTTACTCGTATTCTTCGTTATAAATTTATGACTTATTTTATACCTTACTGGTATTCTATGTGATAATGTGGATGCATTACTTTGAGTCTCATCGCCTGTTAAAATCATCAATGCTGCAATGTATAAAATAAGAGATCCTATACCATATTTTATACCTTATTTGGTAATCTAAGTTTTGCTGGGATCCGCTAAGTTTGAAAAAAAAAACCTGATATTACAATGGGATTTTGTGTACAGGGTGTCGTTAATTCAAACTAAACTAAAATTATTTGTATTGAAACATTTTTTTTCACGAAAAAAATATTTTTCGCGAACAAAATATGTTTTTCGCGAAAAAAATTCACGATATTATGGTTGTTATGTTAAATTAACAGACTAAAATGGTTTTAAATTTTAAAATTATTGCAAAAGTTTAAAAATATCGTTTTTATTGTACCTGAGCATCAGAATTTTAAATCGGGAATATTTTCTAGTTGATAATTTAAAACATTAATTAATAATTAAAATGTTTGGTCCGCCACATTGAAGCCTCCATTTTGATTTCGCATATTTAATTCTTAAATCAGATTTCGTATCCGAAAAATCATCAAAATCAAAGTTTTTGGCCAAAACAGACAACATAAGAAAAAAATATTTTATTTAAATTTGTCGCCATATTGGATCCGTCATTTTAAAATTCTGAGCTCATATTCGTTATTAACGACCTTAAATACATCGACAATTATTAACTTAAATACAATAAGTAGAGAATTAAAAAATCATGTCCGCCATTCTTGATACGCTATTTTGATTTTTTTCCAGAATCGTGATCAGCGATCCTATATCACCCTTATGTAATACTTTTTTGACATATAGGTTCAGCGGTCTATTTATGGCCAAACATCGGGGATGCTGGCCCACACTGCAGCGACCAAATTATAGAATTTTGCATATCTAGGTTATGGAATGTAATTAAAATGTCGAGGTGTCCTTGAATTTTCGTTCAAACTTTTGAACCACTGCTAATTCGTTGTCATATTAGTGTAGTATTTTGGCCGTGATCGTCATTTTAACAGACGCGTCTAGACGTACATCGCTAGAATGTCTTAGAATCTATCAATAACACTAGCTTGCAGTGATTTTCATTCACGATATTTTTAATTTTTTTTTAAAGTTGAAAATTTTAAAAGTTATCAAAATCTCGAAAACTGTTGTACTTTTTAAACTTTGGATTTCATTTCCGATTAAGAGCAAGATTTTACTTGGAAAATAAATGCAAATGTCGTGAATCGCAATTGTTTTTTTTTTGAAATTGTAAAGTAGTGTTATCAATAACGTGTAAAATTTACTTTTATTATTTATAAACTTTTAAAATTTAACAGATCTTTGATCCCTTACTAAGTCTCAGTAACACTTCAAGCATACTTTTAAATATTTTTGAGGTGTTCTTAAGCCAAGCGCCATCTAGGTGTCACTATTTTTGTTTTATTTCTATATTTAGAGTTTTTCTGCAGTTAGTTCTTTTAGTAAAAATCTTTTTTACTCGGTGCGGTTTTTTATTCTTTTTTTTAGTTTTACCTATAAAATTTTTAAGCATTATTTTTTTTTATCACACCTCATCGTCATGCATAACCTCATCACACACACCTTTTGCATGCATCATATGCGTATTTTCCACTTTATTTGTATGTTTTATTTGTAAAACCTCGTAACCACATTATGAGGGTATAATAACTATGTCATTTCATATGTAACACATAGAAATTTCGGTCGGGGAATTCATGAAGTATATTATTGATCCATGATAATGGTGACTTCGGCTTCGTTAAATTCCTATTTACGAAAATGTGTACCCTTTAGGTACGATATCCATAAGAATATCAAATAATTTTTAGTATTTTTGCTCTGGACAATATTCCTGTTAGTTTGGGAATTATCAGAGTTATTCCGATAATTGATAAATTTGTAAAATGGCAACGCCACTTTTAAGTTTCAGGAAAATCGATGTGTAAAAAACAATACTACTATTTTATTTATCCGTAGGCATTTTTTTTTTTAAATTATTTAATTTCATTTGACAATATTTATTGCAAGGGGGAAAGTTCCCCGAACGTCTCCCTCTAACCTCCCACCACCATTTGTTTTTACTTTTTTTTAATTTTGGAGGGTATAAACGATTCGGCACAGCCTTATTCAACATTCTGACTTTTTTTTTTTTCATCAGCTTTATTTAATTTTAAACCAATTTTATTTTTAACGGAAAATTTTTAATGCTAAACTTTAGCAATTGTTGCATTTCATATAACAAAACCGCAGTTGAGTGATTTTAGAGTTACGGTTTGGTTAAGTTCAGTTCGTTAAGTTGGTGGTTAAAGTGTATAAATAAAAACATGGATAATGTTATAATATACAAAATACATGTTATATAGAATATCATTTTCAGATATTTTAATCAAATATTGTTATATAAAGCTTTAAATAAAATTTGGAATACAGTAAAATTGAAGTTTGTGACAGCGCTTTTTGCCAGAGACTCTATAACATAGAGATAAGACAAATTTATTTCTTCTACTACCTCCTTGGGGGCGCTTGTCTTAATAATATCTCAAGAATATTCTTGAGCTAATACTAAAACTTAGTAAGGGCTCAAATAACTTAGGAACTACTGCTCAGATAACTATGTGATTTTCCATACACTCGTAGCAACTATCCAATATCTTACATATAAAATTTGAAAATTTTGCACGCAAAAGTTAGTTTCGGAGTTTTTAAAATTTAGTGTGCTACTAAAGTCTCACTAGCAGGTGCTCCCAACGAGACAAAAGTAAATAACTTTTTTTCTGGTATTGCCATTGAAGCAATGCCGAAAAAAGATAATTTTTTTTCGAAAATGTTATTTGTAATTCGACGATTCCATTTGTACTTCCGAGATTCTACTTATAATTCGAATATCGTTGGCTTAGTCGGCAAACCTGTCAAGTCCTTTTATAATTTTTAATTTTAGGAAGGACAAAAAACTTTCTAACCTTTTTTTAGGTTGACTATTTTTAAGTTTATAAACGCGATTTTCTTCTTTAGTTCATCTGATTTAAATTTGTATTTATTATTTATTTTTCAAATGAAGAAATTTGAGCTACACAATACATTTACTGTACAATGGACTATTTTAAGTCTGAGCGCCATGGACATGCCTAAAAATTTACCTATTTTTAGGCTTGTACAACCCACCCTCAACTACACAATACATACTACATTAAAATCTAAATGTTTATAAAAATGGACTTGACCAATTTGCCGACTAAGCCAACGATATGCCATTTGAAATTAGTAAATTTCAACTGTCATTAAAAAATTCCAATTGTTTTTCGAATCATCTTCGTAAAATTCGTAAATCAATTGTAGTTCGTAAAATATAGGACACCATAAAGCATATATACATATTATTGATCAGTGATCGATTCTAAGACATTCTAGCGATGTCCTTCTCTCCGTCCGTCCGTCTGTCCGTCTGTTCGTCTGTTTGTCTGTGGAAGACACGATACAGCCCAAAGTAAAAGAGCTAGAATCCTGAAGATTGGCACAAAATATGTCTTATATTATTGGGCTGGTTAAGTTCGAACATGGGCAAAATCGGATCAGGGGGAAAACGTTCCCCCTTTAAGACCTAAACCAACTATAAAAAAAAAACATTTTTTTTAGGTTATTTGTACTTTTGCTTAGTAAAGGAAACATTTTTATATCAGAGAAGTTCAAAATCCTGCAATTGGACCCAGGAAAGTTTTCTTCCACCGCTAAAAACCACCCCCCCCCCCCAAATAAAAAAAAAAACGCCACTGTTTTTTCTAACGTGTTGGAGGGTATACAAGTTTTGGCACATCAGAATTTAACACTCTCACTTGTTCGAATTACAACTGATCTTTTTCGAAATACAATTTATATTCCTGATCGTCCGCCTGCCTGTCTTAATTTTTGTATAGTTTTCAAATTAGGCCGAAAAAAGTATCTTTTTGACATGTTTTAAGTCTTTTTTTATCGATTTACCAACACTGGTATTGCACCTAGAAACTCTTCTTCAATTTTTAAAAAAAACCTTGTAAAATTACAAGAAAAGTTTGTTATTTTTATTTTTTGCTACCTCCTATTTAACAGGAGTTCTTTATAATTTTACAAGCTTTTTACTAGCTTTTCACCAACAAGATTGGAAATTTATAATATTTTTGAGACAAAAAGAACTCACAAGGAGATTTTGTGATTTTACTAGATTTTTTGCTACCTCCTATTTTACGAGAATTCCTAGTGAAAATTACAAGCTTTTTTGTAATTTTACAAGCTTTTTACCAATAAAATTTAAAATTAACAACTTTTTTTGCGCAATAAAACTTACAAGGAATTCTCGTGAATTAACTAGATATTTTTTGTAAAAAAAACTTTGAAATTTGTAAAATTGCAGAAAAAAAATGTTAAATTACAAAAAAAAAAAAATAAATTTCGATAAAAAAATTTTAATTAAAAAAGAAGCAAAACTTTCAAATATTGGTAAAATGGTATTACACTCCAAAAAAAAAAAAATGGTAAAGTTAGCAAAAATGTTTTGCCAAAAATTAGTTAACTGAAATGTTTTTTTTTCAACTTACAATTAGTTCATTTTGAAGACCCCAATGAGGACCCCATTGGGTTCGGACGTAATAGGCCCAGGCCCAGATTGGCCTACCCCTAGTTGGGCTCCTTAAAAATCGTCATAGTTTTTGATACAAAATTTGTGTCCGTTTGGCTCTACCTTGCCTAGTTTTTTAGATACGTGATTTAAAGGAACCACTGAGGCTTTGAGAATTAAACTCGATAACTTCAAAATAATTACTCGGAGAGCTTTTGGTTATTTTGCGGTCTTGTTCTACGTGTTGCGGGCTACAAAAATGTTTTTGGACTTTTTGTTGTGTCGGCAATATTAACCGAGGTATGAGCATTTTAAAATTTTCGGGAATGCTAACTTTTTTTAGTCCAAAGTTAGGACCTATTAGGGTCCACACATGTGAAGAGGACCGGCGATACTATTGCGAGCCCGAGAACCAAAAATGACCTCCATTTTGCTCTATCTGGCTTAGTTTCCGCGATAGCCCCATTTTAAGTTTTCTGAAAATAAAAAAAATTTACAATTTATTTTTGCTACACAGATAAAAATGAATTGTTAGATCAAGCACGAAATACACCAGGTTGAGCATTATTTTAATTAAAAGTCATCTAATGAGGAAAATTGTTGGATCAAGCACGAAAATTGTAGGTCAGTCATTGACTGTTCCTTGATTAAACCAATGCTTGATTTGAGTAATTTGTTAATTGTTATTTTTGATTAAACCAATGCTTGATTTGAGTGAGCGGTTAATCAGTAATTTTGTGTTATTTTTGATTAATCCAATGCTTAATCTGAGTGAATGGTTAATCATTATTTTACAGTTGTAGTGTTTTTTGTCAGTCTTATCAAGTCTTTTGTTTAAATTGTTTTTTTTGTGCTTTACTTATATTATTTTGTTTTTTTTTTCGTCTTGTGTGCGTGGAAGTTCTTTTCTATTTGACGACTAACGAAAACTAAAACAGAAAACGCAACAGTGTTCATCGCATTGTTACTCAAAGCCTACTATGATGAGTTGTTTTGTTTTTATGATTTTTTTTGTGAATTTTTCAGATTTGAGCAAATGGTTAATTGATTCAAGTAAAATTTAATTGAATGTCAAATTTTAAGCTGAGCAAATATTTAATTGTTTTTTTCTATTGAATATTTTTTTCCGTGTAATATTAGCAAAAAAAGTTGTAAAAATTTGTCAACTCAATTTTAAATTTAGCAAAAAAAAATTTGTTCAAATTTTGTTTAAAATTGCCAATGCGCTAAATGAAGTTTACAAGATATTTTTGCTAACATGCTAATCTCAACTAAAAATTAGCCAAAAAAAATGGTAAATCTACTAATGTATTATTTTGAGTGTGCGAGACTTTTTCTAGTAATTTGACAAAGTTTATTTTTTGTGTGTAAGATTTTCAAAAATGCTATTATTTGAGTAATTTTAAGTTTACATTATATTCCGCAAAGACTATTAAATATTTAACCAACGCAATTACTTTTCAAAAATATGTAGTACGTACATAAATTTAATATATTAAACCTTAAAATTATTTAATACGTTCAAAATGTTTTAGTAGTAACAATTTTTAGTAAAAATTTACAATATATTTTAGTTAACAACTATTACGCAGAGAAGGTAAATAAACATAAATCTTAAATTTTTTTTAAACTACAAAGGCATGTGTTGTGTGTAGGAGTTAGTAGTTTAAGAGCACATATTGTACTTACATAAGTGCGGAGCTATTTTAGCTTTTTATACCTTACACAACTGTTTGGTTAAGAATTTAATAAGATTGTGCTAATATTTAAAGCTACCCGAAATAATGTTTTTAGACACACCTACATGCATACTAATCGATTCAGATAAACTTTTTGAGATATTATGGGTTGAATTCGGAATCACGGCACGCACATTACACTTCGGTTTCCTATATAGGAGTCCTACTGCGGAAAAGCTGTCATCCTTAGATGGATTTGACGCCATTTCCAATTACATATCGAGGATCCTAGAGAGTTGCCGGAGCAGTAAACCTGTCGTGGCAGTAAAATTGTCGTGTTTACAACTCCTCCAGAGTCCTGTTGGAACTAGTGAACGAACCAAAGCGCTTTACGATCGTTGGTCATGAACACCAGGACACTCTTAACAAATTTTTACATATACCACAAAACTTTTTCCGCTTATCGATGTAAACTAAATACATTGACCTTCATTGCGAATTGTTTTAAACTTTTCAGGTCGATCCTCGTAATTTCCTCCAAAGTCTCAAACTGTTAACTTCCTATAATTGATAGTCGCGTTCATGCCAAAGCCGGGCAGTGATACAGGATGTGTTCAATGGTCTCCTCGACGTCTGGTGTCTCGCACCTTTTGCAGCTTGCGTCCGTAACAAGATTCATGTTCTTGGCATGTTTTCGGACAAAACAGCGTCCCGTTATTAAACATTCTATTCTCGTAAGTGTAAGTAAGAATTTAGTTCTTCCTAAATCATAGCGTGGCCATAAAATTCTGCTTATACAACTTGTCCCATGTTCCCTCCATCTTCGATTTGCCTTGGCGACAGTAAGGGTATTTCGTTTTAGTTTGTAATGCTGGAGTGGCGGTGAAAGCATTATGGTTGTACCTATGCCATCTGCTCCAAGTTTCGCGAGTTCATCTGCTTTCTCGTTTCCTTCTATTCAGTCGTGCCTGGTACCCATAGTAAGGTAACTTCATAATTTAAGCAAAGTTGTTTTAAATTCTCGTAACACTTTAAAACCGTTTTCGATTTAATTTGGTAGCTCAAGAGCCTTTAGAGCAGCTTGAATATCCACGTAGAAATTAAGGGTTGCATCTTTTTCCTTTGCTGGAAGCGTTTCTGCTAAAATATGTGTTCGACGAACACATATTTTACCAGAATCGCTAACACTCTCACGTTTTTCGTATTTAGAATTGAGTAGAATCAAATAAAATTGAAGAACGTTTTGATACGTAATCTCACGAACATTATTCGTATTAGGTAAATTTTGGAAAACGACTGAATTTATTAAAGCAAACAACCAAGGAATTTTTGCCGTTTGTTATTTTCAGCGTGTTCATCCAAATTCCCGTATGAAATGTCTTTTATAGTGTCTTTGTTTTGGAGCATAGAGCTTGGATTTTTGAAAAAAAAAAAAAAAATTTTGCCAATTTTTTCAAGTCCAGAAAACCTTTAATAAAGTCCCTGACATAAATATTTTTTGCGTTTTTTAAGTAAAAAAAAATCGAAAATTGGAAAAATTTTCAATTACTGAAAATTGTTTTAAAAAAACTTTCTAGTTTTAATAAAATTCATAAAAAATTTTAAGTACTGAAAAAGTTCATGAAAATTTTCTAAAGCCCGGAATATAGAAAAAAAAATTTTCCCGGACAAGAGGATGTCTAGAAATTTTCCTGAAAACTACAATTTCTCTTACCTAATTCACACAAATGATGTACTATTTACTATATGAGAATATAAGTACTTTTTTTATAAATTATATGTTTAAATGAAAATTAAATTAAATGAAAATTTGTTTTTATTAATTTACATATACAAACAAGGACATTTGATATTTATTACTATGATATTTACAAATAAAAACAACAAATAAAAAATACTGAGAATAATTTAATGAACTTAAATGTGTGTAGTGTACTGCTATCACTGTTTTAGGTTAGTTCTTGTTTTAAGAGTTATTGAAATTTTATTTTCTGAAACCAAGGACACATTTTTTTTCCTTTTATTGAAATTATATATCGTTTTCTATTTTGATTTAACTCCTATCAATAAATATAAATATTAATTAAACAATTGCCAAAAGATTCTTCATTATGAAGTATTTTAGGATAATGTTTTCATTATACTATCATTACTTAAGTACACCGCACGTATACTTAATTAATAATAATTCTGTAACTTCTTAAATTTAAACTTAACTTAAAATACCAAAACAAATTGAGAGAACAAAAAAAAAATCATATTTTCCCTTGTAATCCGTTGTAAAAATTTCAAGGCCGATGAGGCGCGCCTTACCCATATCCGATCATCCTAAATTTTTGTAAGAATTATTTTTACACCTAAATGAATATAACTAGGGTAAGTTAGGGTCAATAACTATCAAATTATTTATTTTTTGGAGCACCATATAAAATAATTCAGAGTCAAAAAAAAGAAATTTGTAATTTTCAAAATTAAAAAAAAAAATAGATCCAATTGTGATCACATCTCGAATTTTGGCTTATAATTTGCGTAATTAAGAGTAAAATTTTTAGAGTTAAAAAAAAAAATGGAAGATTTCGGACTTTTTCAAAAAGTCGGTTTTTCTTGTTTTAAACGTTGAAAAATAAGTAACAGTTACTTCGAATAATTTTTTCATATTTTTTTTCTAAAACTGCATTTAAATACCAACAAAATGTTGTCAAACTTTTTATAAGATATCGATAGTTTTACTGGTCAAAATTAATTGAAAATTTCAATTTCTTAATTTTTTTTTTAAAAAAATAGGCATTTTGAAAAATTGATTACTCAACACCGTCTTGGAATAAAATATTAATTTTCTCAACTCTTTCGATATTTTAAGTTAATTTTGAATTCAAATGGTTGCAAAATCATGATTTGGAGTGAAATGTATCTCTAATAAGGTGCTGAAAACTTAAATCGGTTGAAAAGCAGCCAAGTTAGTACAACTTCCCCAGTCATCTAACGTGTATCATGTCACTTGATTAAGGAATACGAATCAGATTTTTTAAAGAATAAATTTGTTCACTTTGTTCCAATTTTTAAGTATGTTCCTATTCCCACTGACACTGTGAGTTTATTATTTTCAATGTTCCCCACTGTGCGCTAAATTGCTTGTTACTTAAATTGTTGTGACTATAAACAAATTTTGCATATCAAAATTTAAATTCATTTTGTTTACACACATTCATCTACTCGAGAAAAGTTTATTATTTCAGTTCAATTATGTTTGTTTTAACTAGAGCATAATGATCTTGAAAGACTACTAGGCGATAAATAAACAAAATTTAGTATATAAATTGGGCTAAAACGTTTGGGGCATATAAAATTCATAAGCAATTTGTTGCTATTATTTGTTTATGTTGTCTTTTTTTTTTTTTTTTTTGTTTTGCTTATTTTAAATGATTTGATGTCACAATGAAATACCATAAAAGCAATAATACACACTAGAACAACAACAGCAACAAAAATAAACAAAATATTAAGGAAAAGAGAACAAAATTTTGTTAAAAGAGAATATTTTACTCCCTTAACTTTATACACTGGGTGAAAAAATACTGGGAAATCATTTAATTTTCACATTTTTTCTTAAAAACAGAACAGATTTTCATTTAGTCCCAGCATCTAAATGGTTTTAATGAAATATTTGCAACAAACAGTTTGTGTTAAAAGCTTAAAGCGAAACGTTGTGGTCGCGTCGCGGAAAAGTTTTTGCAAATAAAAAAAAAACGTGTCAAAACGTTACGCCTCAGTTTTTAAAGTGTGAATGAAAGCAAAAATAAAACAAAATATATATAAAAGAAAATTATAGATAATAACGACCTTAATGTAAATGTCGTTCAAATAAAATTTTAAAGAATTTAAAAATTAAAATTTTAAATAAAAAAATTTTTTTTTTAAAAAAAAAATAACGAAACAACATCATTGGAATAATAAAAAAGAAATTTTCTTAAATATAAAAATTAAAAAATACAAAATTATTAAAAGAAAAATTGTTAGAAATATAAAAAAGTGAATTTAAATCATATAAAAAATTTTAAAAATGGAATAAAATTATTATAAAAAACAAAAAATTAAAAAGAAAGTTTAAAAGAAAATTTATTTCTTAAAAAGAAAATTTATTTCTTAAACTACAATAATTTTGAATTACAAAAATAATTAAATTTAAACAACTAAATAAAGCAATTAAATTTAACAAAATTAGAAAAAAATCTAAAAAAAAAAATTTAAATAAATTGTGCATAAATTACAAAAAAAAAATTAAAAAAAAATTTAAAAAAATTTAAAAAAATTAAAAAAAAAAAATATAAAAAAAATTTCAAAAAGAATTTCAAAATATTAATTAAGTTTTTAATGTATTTCAACATTTTAAAAGCATCGTGAAATTGTCACAATCAAGGTTATTTTCGTTTTTTTTTTTTTGCTTTTTTAAAAATAAATTAAGAAAAATTATTTGAAAATCTTGTCTGGCTTGTTTATATGGGTCGTATACGCAATTTGTATTGTGAACGCACTTGTGTTTGAAATGAAAGAAAGAGCTTTTTTGTTGAAATAAATATTTTTTTAAAAAAACTGTGTTTTTTGGTCAATCATTTATTTAATTTGTTTTAAAATTATGTCGCTCCTCAGAATTTGTTGTTTTTTTATTAAGGTTTTTTGTCATAAAGCATCTTTATATTTATGAAATTATTAAGAAACTGTATGAAATTTTAAGTTTCAAATAAAACTTTGAAATTTTTGATATAAATGTGAAACAAATTGAATGTGACAAACGAAGAGCGCTGATGATGATAGGGTGGCAACTCTAGGAAGCTGTTCTTAAAAAAAAAAAACGAAAAATGTTAGGGCATACCCCTAGAACGATGCCTATTGAAGAGCTGATTACAGTTGAAAAGTTTAAAATTTTTTTTAATGTTATCTTCAGGTCGTAACCAGCCCTTAAAGGTTACATCTGTAGTGCACTTTGTTTAAAAAAATGTTTTTAAAATTGGTGTCAAAAGTTTCATTATGTATCGCACATTGAGAAAAAAAATATTTATAAACTTTTCGTTAAGCAATTTTGGTCCTTCACAACTTCCACTTTATAACTTCCACTCTAAAAACTGTCCTTTTTTAAAGCGATGCACTCAAAAAACATATTTTTTTTAAAAAATGCCTATTAGATGCAAATGCAATTTTTGGATACAATTTTAAAAAATGCATCTAAAAGGTGTATGTGCCCCAAATATGCTGTTAAAAAAAATATTTTCTTGACTGCATACGAATAAAAAAGAGTCAAATGCCTTTTGAATTGTAGAAATCAGATAAGTGCTTTTGAAGATATGGATCTTCAAACATAATATTTTTAATTTTTGAAGAAAAATTAGTTCGCGAAAAAATCGCGATATTTTGAAAATTAAAAAAACTGAAAATGGATACGCATATTAATTGACTTTATTGAAAATGTATGCTGTTAATATAAAGAAAATGAAAGACCTGAGGAGAGAAAATCATTTTTTTTGTGTACTCTGGTGGAATGAATGATATATTTTTATTTAAAAGGTATTTTATAAATATTTTTTTTAATATGCTTCACGAAATACATCAGAATCTATGAATTTTTCTATACGAAAAATGTTTCAGAATCTAAGAAATTTTCTTTACGAAAAAAGTTTTTATGTTGGTCTAGAACCCCATAAAGTATAAATGGGGCATTCCATGTCAAATCGGACACTTTGAATTTTTTTTTTTATATTTTCCCAATTTGTTTACAGTTTTAAGTACCCTTCGAAAACTCCTTCGTGGAAAATTTTCAAATTTTTTTGATTACCCGTTCAAAAGATATCGATTTTTTAAAAATTGGTAGTTTGTTCCTTTACTCAAAATTCTTTTACTCATAACTTCTTCAATAATGGTCCAAATTTCAATTTTTTTTTTCAAAACTTTTGTTTTTTTACGTACTTTTTTAAAAAAATCCCCAAAAATTCTTTAAAGCGCTCTAGTAAGTATGCGATTTTTAAGTTTTAAAATTTAAATCTTATTTTTGAAAATGTTTGTACTCTTCGATTTTTTTGAAATTTTTTTGTGTAAAACTTCTATCGGCTCTACAAATTTTTTGCCCAGGAGGATCGCGGGATAATGATTATTACACTCAAAAAAATAAAACTGTAAAGTTAGCAAAAAATTTAGTTAAATTTAATTAAAAAAACACCTGATTTTGAACCTACTAAATTTCTAGTTAATTCAACTAAAAATATATAGTTAAATTTTCGTAGAATGAATGTAGCAAAAAAAACGTAACTTTAACTAAAAATTCAGCTTAAAATTTCGGATTATTTTAATGTATGTATTAACAAAAAAAATAGTTAAATTCAGCTAAACTTTTTGTAAAAAAATTGTAAGTTTCTTAAATATTGATTTTATACACTAACACTTCACTTATTTTTTCTTTTATTTCACAGCATTAAGTTCAGCTTAAGTAGAACTTATGAGATTTGCATAGGAGGCTACACAAGAAATTTATAACATTTTTTCACTCGACAAATATGTTACGAAAAATCAGCAAATTAATTAATAAAAATTAGTAAACACAGTTTTAAAGTCAACAAAAGAAACTAATTCAAAATTTGTTCAAAACTAGTATTTTCGTAAATTGAACTTAACTAAAAAAAGTAGTTAAAACGCTGATTTTAACTTAAAAATTTGCTAAAAAGCCAGTAAACTCGAGTTAACATAAAGAAATTTGTTAACTTTACAGTTTTATTTTTTTGAGTGTACTATTTTTTAAAACTTTTTGAAAAAATTTTATTGTAATTTTTCAATCTTAAAATCATTTCTACTGCTCCAATGGTGCGTCATAGAGGGGTCATCTATAAGACCGACCCCCAATAATTTTTACGTCTTAACATTTCTTTGGAACAAACTAATACCCTATCTCCAATTTCTAAGGGGGCTCCCACATAAAACGACATTTTTAAAATTTGCTCCAACCGCTCTAACTGCCCCAATAGTGCCCTTAGAGCAAAAAAATGTATGACCGACCCACAATATTTTTTTAGTCTAAACGTTTTCTCTGAACACACCTACCCTCTATCTCTAATTGTTAAGGCGGTCCCCATACATTTATTTTTTATTTTTTGTAAATTTGTTTTATTTAATCAGCTTCTACAGGTCCAATGGTGCATCCGAGAGGGGTTATTAGTGAGACAGACCCCCATTTATTTTTACCCTACAACATTTTTTTAAAACATACCTACGCTCTTTCTCCACTCCTTAAGTAGGCTTCCATTCAAAATTTCATTTTTATAAAATTTGCTCCAACTGTTATTTGTATGGGAGCCTACTTAGGGAGTGGAGATAGGGCGTAGGAATGTTTTCAAAAAATGTTGTAGAATAAAAATAAATGGGGGTCGGTCTCACTAGTGACCCCTCTCAGACGAACCATTGGACCCCTCTCAGACGCACCATTTTTTTTTAAAAAGGACGTAAAAAAACAAAAATTAAAAAAAAAACAAGTGAGAGTGTTAAATTCGGCTGTGCCGAATCTTTTATACCCTCCAACATTAAAAAAAAATAATAAAAAAATTGCAGGGGCGTTTTTTTTTTGGGGGGGGGGGGCTTGCGGGGGTCCTTGGGGACACTTCCCTCTGCTAAAAAATGTTTACAAATTTAATTATTATGATTTTTGTACAAAAAGTATACAATTTCATCCTTATATAAATTATTTGTTAATATCCACGCCCACAAAAGGGGGCGGACCAAAAAACGGGCCATTTTCAAATCTCCTGGGTCCAAGTCCGGGACTTTGAACTTCTACAAGCATAAAAATGTTTTATTTGTTTAACAAAAAAACTTATAAAAAGTTACCTTTTTTCAGAGGTTGGTTTACTTCGTCAAGCGGGAACTTTTTCCCCCCTGGTCCGATTTTGCCCATTTCCGAACTTAACCAGTCTATAACCATAAGACATATATGTTCCAAACTTCAGAAGTCTAGCTCTCTTAGTTTGGACTGTACCGTGTCTTCCACAGACGGACGGACAGAGGGACAGACGGACAGACGGACAGACGGACAGACGGACAGACGGACAGACGGACAGACGGACAGACGGACAGACGGACAGACGGACAGACGGACAGACGGACAGACGGACAGACGGACAGACGGACAGACGGACAGACGGACAGACGGACAGACGGACAGACGGACAGACGGACAGACGGACAGACGGACAGACGGACAGACGGACAGACGGACAGACGGACAGACGGACAGACGGACGGATGGACGGACAGACGGACAGACGGACATCGCTAGAATGTCTTAGATTCGATCACTGATCAATAATATATATACTTTATGGGGTCCTAGACCGATATTTCGATGCGTTACACACGGAATGACAAAGTGAGTATACCCCCATACTGCCCTGCAAAAAAAGTCATTACCACTTCTCAGTGGAGTGCTTTAAAACTAAAACAAATGTAATGAAATACAACAAAAATAACAAAAAACACAAGACAAAAACACACAAACAGTTTTTTCTACTCCAGAATACATAGATATTCAGCACTTAAATCATTACCTATCGCGACACCTCCATACAAATGTAAGTAGATATTCAGTAGATAAGAACTACTCTGTGGACGTAGTTGGAAGTTGTTTGAAAGCTCGGAGTATTTCTAATCTACTGAATATCTACTTACTTTTGTATGGGAGTGTCGCGGAAGGTAATGAGTTAAGTGCTGAATAACAACTTTTTATGGAGTAGAAAAAACTGTTTGTGTGTTTTTTTCTTGTGTTTTTTGTTATTTTTGTTGTAATTCATTACATTTGTTATAGTTTTAAAGCACTCCAAATAGAAGTACTCCGCACTTTTTTTGCTGGGTGTAGTTGGAGGGTATAAAAAAAATTAAATTTGGACCATTATCGAAGAAGTTATGAGTAGAACAAGTTTGAGTAAAGGAACAAACTACCAATTTTTAAAAGTTCTATATCTTTAGAACGGGTCATCAAAAAAATCTGAAAATTTACCACGAAGGAGTTTTCGAAGGGTACTTAAAACTGTAAACAAATTGGGAAAATCTAAAAACAAAAAATTTCAAAGTGTCCGATTTGACATGGAATGTCCCATATATTCATGATCCTCGATCGACTTTAAGACGATCTGACGATGTCCGTCCGTCCGTCGGTCCGTATGTCTGTTGAAAACACGCTAACTTTTGAAAACTTTATGGAGGCTCCTGAAGTTTGGCATATATGTTGGTCATTTACCTGGTCAGCTTGGTATTGCAATCCAGCGAAATCGGTCCAGCGGTTCAAAAGCTATGAGCAAAATACTTAATTTCGGCAAGGGTTTTTCGTGAATTTACATGATAAAAAACACGCTAACTTTCGATAGGCAAATCTGAGGATGCTGAAGCTTGGCAAGTATATTTTTCGTTTCCCTGGCCTAGTTTATATTGAATTTCAGCTAAATCGGTCTTGTGGTTCAAAAGTTATTAGCAACAGTTATTCAGATAAGTTTCACCTTACATGTGTTGAAAACCGGTTAAACGTGTTTAAAAAAATTTTCACTCAAAAATATTTTTACACTAAAAAAAAATACACTCGAAAAAATTTTACGCTAAAAATTTATAAAATTATTTTTTTTTTTTCAAACATTACTTAAAAATAAAAGTTTTTTTACACAAAAAAAAAAAATAGTTCTAATCAAAAATGTTATTTTTTCACGTTAGAAAATTTACTCACTTAAAAAGGGCATTGTGGAGGGTATTCATAGATTCGGCCAAATCGAATTTAACTTTTCTACTTGTTATCTTAAGCACTTTTTATATGACGAAGCATGAGTGTTGGAAAAAGCTACATAATTTCTTAGCAGCTTAATTGCGCCTTATCACTACTACGAAAAAATGCGTCTATCAGCGCTAAAAATACACATGATTTCGTTGCAGTGCTCTTTGAGTCGTGACTTCCATAAGCTGTCAAATCTCTGCTGGAAATTGTAAGATTTTTTTTTTTAATTACTTGGACATTGGATAAACGCCATTTGCTGCAATTTTAAATGATAATAATTTGAAAAAGTTTAACCGAATTTAAAAATTTTATATTCGCGATCAGCGCAATAAAATGAATTAATATGATCGTATTTTTTTAAAAATTCCACTTTAGTTAGTGCGTTTTTACATCGGACATTGTGCTTAAGGGTAGAGATGGGCGCATGCGTGAATTTTGACTATCGCACACCCACAACAGGAATTTTGCAATCACGCACACTTTCTCACGACCATTTTTTATCTATTCACACTCTTTCTATACAACTCTTATTTATAAAAAAAATAAAATTTTGAAAATCTAACAACATTTTTTGAAAAATGAAAACATGAAATTTTAAGTTTAGATAAATTTTATATTTTTATCTGGTTTTTTCGACACTAAAGGAAATAAGAAGAGAAAAAACATCATGTAAACTCTACTAAAGCACACTCACTCACGCAAGTTTTTCCCCACTCACACTGACTCACAAGCACCTGAGTTAGATTGACGTTCATTCACACTCACGCGTGATCCCGCACTAATATGCTCATGTGCCCATCTTTAGTTCAGGGTATGATTTTAACCCATCGAAATATCGTTCCATAAAGTATTCGTGATCTTAGATTGATTTTATGTACTGTTATGTGTTTAAACAAGAAAAAAAAAAAAATTCTTTTCACAAAAAAAAAACTTTTTTGACGATCCTTTTTTTTATAAAATCTTTTTAGCCAAAAATTAAAAATTTAATTTTTTTCTATTTGTTTTCCACCGAATTTTTTCGCCAAAACTGTCTTTCACCAAAATCTAAAAAATTTAAAGTTGTATTTTTTTCAATGTCACTTGTTTTAGACAAAAATTTTATTTTACAAAAAATAACTTTTTTTTTTAAATTTGTTACTAATTTTTTAAAAAAATTCTTAAAGGGTAAAATCATCTTAAAATTAGTTCAAGAAGTTTTTTTATTGATTTACTGTCAATCTATTTGGCCAAAATCTACAACAATTTTTAAATCCCCTAATTTTCTTGTGTATGCCCTCATAATCGATGTTGTCGTATTTTTAGTTAATGTTGAATATAAACGAGACGCGACGTTTTGACGACATTCGTTTTTATATCTTTGCTTATTCACAAAAAAAAAAAAAAAAAATAAGAAATATAAAATTAACAAGTAAGAAAGCTATATTCGGCTGTGCCGAATCTTTAAATACCCTCCACAATGTTAACCAATGCACTATGGTTTCGCGGACGACCTTTGTTGGCCAAAATTCAATTTTCTCAAAATGGATTTTATAGAAAGTCGTAAACACTTACAAACAACAGAAAACATATTTTATTTTTGTACAAACTCATTTATTGTTCAAAAACAAATTTAGCTAAAAATAAAAAAAAAGTATTTTTTTAAATTTTTTCAATTAATTTTTTGAGTTTAAATACAAAAAATTTTTTATAATATTATACATGGAAAACAAAAAAATTATAACAATTTTTACCACAAAACCTATTTAAAACCAAAATTTTTTCCATTTTTGTAATTTTGGCCAAGAAAAGTGATAATCGGAACTATAGTGCAATGCAAATATTTAAAAAACAAAAAAAATATTTTATAAATATGTATGTATGAAAATTATATAAAAATTATATAAAAGCTACCACGTGGCACGTGTATGACACATACTACGTATTTTTAACTTCTTTTGATACAAATAACAACAAGCCGAACAACCATCAACAACTACAAAAACGCGCTGCCACGCCATATCATAGAGGTTTATATTGAAACTCATCTCAATTGCTCATAGCTTCTTAACCCCTGAACCGATTTTGCCATAATTGGTACCAAAATAACCAGAAGAACGTTGAGAACAATAAAATAAGAACCTATTTAAAATTTTATTTGAATATGTCAACCATGAGCCAAGATAAATCATTTTAAAATTTTGGGTTAAATGGCTGGTGCCACGCCCCATTGTGCGATTCGGCCCAAATTTTTGTGAGTGTTAGGAATGATAAAATTACATTAAATTCAAAGTTTCGTTTACATTCATTCAACAGGTGTCAAGTTATAGCATTTATTTTGTGTAAAATTCACATTTTCACTCATCAAAATTTACATTTTCACTCATAACTTTTAAAATACTTAACCGATTTAAAAAAAAAAAAAACCACTAGATTCTGCCTAGGAGAATTACGCAACTTTTGGTACCCCAGGCGTTTAAATCGGTTCTGGATTATAGCCAAAAACGTGATTTCAACAGACAGACAGACAGACGGACGGACAGACAGACAGACAGACGGACATCGCTAGATCGACTTAGAATCGATCAAGGATCATTAATATATATACTTTATGGGGTCCTAAACCAATATTTCAATGTGTTACATACGAAATGACAAACTTATATATACCCTCTATCACTAGAGTGGAGGGTATAAAAACTAAAAATATTGTATACTGTTTCGCATAGACAAGCAAGCAAAAAACAAGCCTCTTTCATCTCTAACCCTAATAAACAGCTGGTAATGTTTGTCAGATTTTAAAAAAGAAAAAAAACGAAAAACAAAAATAATAATTTTTCAGCATATAAAAATAGAACAAATTTTATGAATTAACTACATAAGTGATAAAGAGGAAGAAATAAAAAAAAAAAAAATAAAAATCATACTAAAAATTAAAAAAAAAAAAAAAAATAACGAAAATTTGTTTTAAAATCAATTATAATTGTTAATCATCACATACAAAGTATAAAATAGTTTTAGCAGAAACTACATCATTTTTTATTTCGAAGTGTATTTAAAAATTTCCACATATTAGAAAAAAGAAGAAAAAAATAATATTTATAGAAAAAAAAATATTAACTTATATTTTGTGGCATCTTAGCCATATTGGCATCTTTCATATTTTTAGTTTTTCATTCTATATATCTTAAAAGAATTTAGTTCAAGTGCCAAACAAATAATAAAAAAAAACATAAGAAAAAGAAAAATATAAATAAATGTCTCGTTCGTCGACCAATATAAAAAAAAAATCCAAATAAAAAAAATATGTATAAAAAGTGTGAAATAAAAAATGTATGAAAAATCTACACTGCGAAAAATTTAAAATATTTGTGGAATAAATTTATAAAAATAACAGGTAAGAAAATTCTTTAATTTTTTTCTTTTTTAAAAAAATATCTTTTTATTTTGTTTTTCACTTAGAATAAGTGGATAATTTAAAAAAAAAGTTATTGACTAAATTCGGATGTGCCAAAATATTTTTCGTTTTCGAGACATCACTATTTGAAATTTGCAAAAAATTTCGGGGTTTTTTCCTTTGTTGAAAGATGTTTGTAAAAAATTCTCAAAATTTCTTCACCTTCACCCTTTCACAAAGCTGGAAACAATCTTTCATTTAAGGGTTAATTCGTATCAACATAGCAAAAAATGGCGGCTAATTTTGTACTCTTGCCCAAAGCATTTAATCATGATAATGTTTTGCGGAAGATTTGGGTGTACTTGCCACAGCAAAGTTTTTTTTAGAAAAAATAATTACTTTGCTATTCCATGCAAAACGAATTTTAATATCAGTCGAGGATCCCATTAAAAAACCAAAAGAGCTGTACATATCGTAAGTGAGTGCAACAATAAGTGCAAAAAAGTGCTTTTACATTTTGGAGAGTATAAAGGACTCGGCACTAAAGAATATAACACTCTCACTGGTTTTATGTACATTTGATAAACAAATGGACAATTTTTATGCGAAAGCATAGACTTGGTGAAAAAGTAGTTTTGGTAAAAAAAAAATGATTTTTTTTCACGAAAAACAAAATTATGTTAAAAAGAATTTAATAAACACAAAATTTTTGGTGAAAAAAATTTTAATGAAAAAAAGTTTATGATGAAAACAAAAATTTTTTGATGTAAAAAAAAAATTGATGAAAAAAAATATGAAAAAAAAAAAAACAAGTGAGAGTGTTACATTCGGCTGTTCCGAATCTTTTATACCCTCCAAAATGTAAAAAATCAATATAAAAAAATCCAGAGGCGTTTTTTTTTTTGGGGGAGGTTTTGGGAGACGTAAGGGGGCACCTTCCTCTTGCGATTTTGAACTTCTTCTGAGATAATAATGTTGCAATTGCTTAGCAAAAGTACAAAAACTCTGAAAAACATGTGGTTTTTCTTAGGTTGGTTTAGTTTTCCAAGGAGGAACTTTTTTCCCCTTGGCCCGATTTTGCCCATTTCCGAACTTAATCTGGCTAGGAATATAAGACATCTTCGTGCCAAACTTCGGAAATCTAGCTCTTTTATTTTGGACTGTATCGTGTCCTCTACAGACGGACAGACGGACGGACGGACGAGCATCGCTAGAATGTCTTAGAATCGACCACTGATCAATAATATATATACTTTATGGGGTCCCCGACCGACATTTCAATGCGTTACACACGGAATGACAAAGTGAGTATACCCCCATACTGTAGTTGGAGGGTATACAAATTTTTTGGTGAGAAAAAATTGATAATACAAAATTTTATAAAAAAATTTGATGAAAAAAAATTGATGAAAAAACATATTCAAAAAAAAAATTATGAAAAAAAAAAATTAATGAAAAAGAAATTGATGAAAAAAAAATTTGATGCAAAAACAAAAAAATTGATGAAAAAAAATTTTGATGAAAAAAAATTGATGAAAAAAAAATTAATGAAAAAAAAAATGTTGATGAAAAAAAAATTTGATAAAAAATAATGAAAAAAAAAAATTTGATGAAAAAAGCAATTGATAAAAAAACAAGTAGAAAAGTTAAATTCGAATTTGCCGAATCTATGAATACCCTCCACAATGACTTTTTTAAAGGATAGTACATTTTTAAAGTGAAAAAAATAACAATTTTGATTAGAAATATTTTATTTTGAGTAAAAAACACTTTTTTTGTCATTTAAAAAAAAAAAAGAAAAATTACTAATTTTTTTTGAGTGTAAAACTTTTTTCGACTGTAAAAATATTTCTGAGTGAATGCACGTACGTATGTACACAAAATATTGACATTTTTGTGAAAAAAAACAAAAATTTTTTTTGGGTGTAAGATTTTTTTTGAGTGTAAAATTTTTTTCGAGTGTAATTTTTAAGGTACCAATGCTTTTAAAACTAAATAAGTTTAAAAAGCATTGCTTTAAAACTAAACCAGTTTGAAAAGCATTGCTAAGTTACCACCAATGATTTTTAAACTTGTTTACCACGTGGCATTTAAGATTAACCCAATCTGAAATTCGGGGTTTTGCTTATAACTTTTGAAAAACTGGACCGAATTCGATACCAAACAGATCTGGGGAACGGCAAAGATACATGCCACGTTTCAGCAGTCTTATTATTGTCTTTCGAAAGTTATCGGGTTTTTTATCCCTTAAATTCGCGAAAAACCCTTGCCGAAATTTAGTATTTTGCTCATTACTTTTGAACCACTGGACTGATTTGGCTGGATTGCAATACCAACCTGACCAGATAAATGAACAACATATATGCTAAACTTCAGTAGCCTCTGTAAAGTCTTTCAAAAGTAAGCGTGTTTTCTTCGGACGGAGAGACAGACGGACGGACGGACATCGCTAGATCGACTTAAAATCGATCGAGGATCATGAATATATATACTTTATGACTAGACCAATATTTCGATGTGTTACAAACGGAATGACAAACTTATATATACCCTATATCACTAGAGTGGAGGGTATAAAAATTTGATGGAAAAAAAAATTTTATGAAAAAAAAAAAAATTGATGAAAAAAAACAAATTTGATGAAAAAAAATTTGATACAAAAAAAAAAAAAATTTGATAAAAAAATATAAAGAAAAAAAAAAATTTTTTGTTGAAAAATAATTATGTTACTTTTATTCACCAGCTGGTGAAAAACGGGTTTATTCACCACGAGGTGAATAATTATCCAAGTTACAAACCCAAGTTATTTAAGTTTTTGCTCTAAAAAATGTAATAGGCAGGGGACGAATAAGCTGTATGGACAAAATTAAAGGTATTTGAACCCCTTATAAATGACATTAATAGAATTTGTTAATTTATTATTATTTTGGTTTTTATAAACATCTGAAAACTTAAAAATGTTCACTTTTACCACCAATTTCAATGAAATTTTTTTTAAATTAAAGCTTATCATTTTCTTAACCATTATTGGTACTTTTGCAAAATTGTTTAACTCTTTTTTTCGAATTTACAATGTAACAACTTTTTTTTTTTTAAAACTGACTAAAAATAATTTTGAAATTCCAAAAATCATAAGGTAAAATTTAAGCAAAAAAATAAAATATTTGTTTCAAAAAATTTTGTGTACCAATTATGACTAAGCAAAACATGAGCTTTAATCTGAAAAAGATTTCATTGAAATTGGTACATTATTTTTAAAGATATAGGCTTTTAAAAGTGAAAATTCTTGAATTTTTGTATGATAATAAAAACCAAAATAATAAAATATTTTTCAATACTTATCATGACGTTGATAAGGTGTTCCAATACCTTTAATTTAGTCCATAAAGCATATTCGTCCAATGCCTACTACATTTTTTATTGCAAAAAAACTGAAAAAATTAAAATTTTCTGAAATTTAGGAAAATATAAAAAGTAATCCGAAATTTTTTTCAAAAATCCACCATGACAGATCGATGCGGAATTTTATTAGCTAAAATACAAAAAAAGAAAAATCAAAATCGGTTAAGAGTTGCGACCTGTAGGCAAAATTGGACAAAAAAAGTCTATTTTTCCCCCACTATGTGGCGTCCTGCAACTTTTTTAAAATTAGACACCAGCCTAAAAACATTATCATGTTAAAAAAATAAATTTTTAACTACGATCTACCGGAGTCTCATGAAATTTTGTAAAAATGTTGGGACTAGAGTGTTCAATTAATATCGGTTTTATATTGTTCGATTAAACGTTTAATCAAAATTTGCATTTTTATCTTATCCGATCAAACGAACAAAATGTTAAAATTGATCGATTAATCGAATAATTTGAAATTCAGAAATTTTCTAAATTACAAGATATTTTTCGACGATTTTAGAAAAAGAATATATATAACAAGTATACAAATTCTGATTAATTTTTATTAAAAAATAAAAATTGTTTTATTCGACCTTTAAAATACTATATTTTAAGGATGTTTATTCTGGCTCGTGGTCATTATTTTCATTACTAATTAAAACTATGATATTCTCATTAGCATAATTTTCAAGAATATTATTTTTTGTTTTAAATTTATTTATGTTGGTAATTTTTGCATGACTTAATCGACACATGTTTCGGAATTTGTCAGATTCCATTGTCAAGATTATTTAGCAAAGTAGCAAACGAGTCTAATGACAAATCGTTTGTGAACAAACTAAAATATTAATACATATTCGACTCTATCCACAATAGGAATTAGAAAGACGAAGAAATTGTAATATACTAGTAAGGCAACGATTGTCAATAACCAAAAAAATATTAAAAAACATTTTTACATATGATAGTTCATTGGACTACAACAATAAGTTATTTGTTGTTGTGAGTGTAATAATACCACATTAGGGTTATTCATCACTATGGCGTGCCAACCATTATGTACAAATTCTGCTTAATTTTTAAAAATTTTATATTTTGAGGATGTTTATTCTGGCTTGAAGTAAAAGAAAAAATTATAACTGAAATGTTTTAAATGAAATTCATTTTCGGATTCAGCGCGAGATTTTTTATGAAAAATAATTGAAAAAATGTCGTTGGTCGAAATCTTTGTAAACTAGTGTAATCAGTTTGAATTCCCTTTCAGTCATCATTGGGTGCTGTTATTTGACGCAATTTTTTCTTCTTTAATATATTTGAGATCTGGCAAAAGGAAATATGAGCTATATTCTCATAGACACTTCTAACTTTCCTTAATCTAAATATTTGGTAAACATATCTTTTTTAATATTGCTGTTAAATTTAAACAATAAATTTTGAGCATTTTAATTGTGGATTTTAGGCTTTTTATCTTTTTCTCGATTTTTATAACATTTTTCTTTTAAATCCAAATTGTGTTATTTTTTAAGTGCATAATTTCTAAGTTTACACACACTGTGTGTTTTTTTGTGCATGTGACCTCCACAATTTTTTAAACAAATGCAAAAACAAATCTCTGCACCTGCTGCCAATAAAAGAAGACCAACAACTACTACTAGTGGCTTTACTATATTTTTATGTAGCTATGACACCATATAAATATATTTTATTTTAGCTACAATAAATAGTAGCAGCATCATTCAGTCAGCCATATCCATTTTGCACCAACAATTTTAAAACACACATTTAAAATACGAAAAAAAAAAGCATTGAAAAGACCTTGTACGAATGAATGCCGGCTAAAAACATTAGCCCACATTTTACTTTATCTATTGATGTGTTTTATGCTCAGTATCTATGTTTGACATACAAATACATACATCACTGAATAGAGTGATAATAGACGCATTAGAATAGAAGATTGAGAATCTTGTATTTTTTTTATAGTGATGACACCTTTTTCCGTAAAGTCTCTTTTAATTTCTTACAGTGTTCAACATTTTTAAAATGTTCGCCAACATTTATCTTAAATAAAAAACCTTTAAAGAAGTCTTGTTAGTGCCACCCTAAACTTAAACCAGTTACTTAAAATTTTTAGATATTTCTATTTTGAGAAATTTTCTATTTAAAAGATTTATTTTAAATACTAAATTTTAAGAAATTTTATTTTAAATTAAATCTGATAAATAGCTAAAGAGAACTAAGCCAATAAAATGTGTTTAGTTCATCAGACTAGAACAACATTAGATTATTGGGATTTATTTTTAAATACATTTTTTTACAAAATTTAATATGTATTTTTTCATTTAATTATTAGATTGCTTAGACAGTAATTTTTAAACAATACTAATTGAGTTCCGGTAATATAAAAATTTAATAGTCACAAAAAGACGTACATTTTTTGTCCGAAAAGAAAAACTTTTTTAATTGCTTGTTTCTTATTTAACGATGCATGTTCGTTGCAAATTTGTCTGGTCTTAGAATTAATTGAGTTTCTAAAAAAATGCTTAAAACTTTTTTGTTTTAAGTTATGTGCAACATTAATTTTTCAAGTATTTTTAAAATCAATAATAAAATATATATGATAAAGTTTTAAGTTTTTAATACTTTTATTATAAATTAAAGGGGCTAATTGCAAAAGGTTAAAAACGAACTAGATTAAATGAGACTGCTAAAACGTGGCATGTATCTTTGCCGTTCCTCTGGTCTGTTTGGTATTGAATTTTAGCTCAATCGGTCCAGTGGTTCAAAAGTTATAAGCAAAACCCCGAATTTCAGATTTTGTTCATCTTAAATGCCACGTGGTAAACAAGTTTTAAAAGCACTGGTGGTAACTTAGCAATGCTTTTCAATCTTGTTAAGTTTTAAAGCAATGCTTTTAAAACTTGTTAGTTTTAAAAGCATTGGTAACTTAAAAATTACAGTCGAAAAAAATTTTTCACTCAAAAAAAAAATTTACACTCAAAAAAAAGTTTAGTTGTTTTTTACAAAAATGTCAATATGTTATGTAATCAATATTTTTGTGGTCAATATTTTGTACATTCACTCAGAAATATTTTCACAATAAAAAAAAACATTACACTCGAAAACAGATTACACTAAAAAAAAAATTAGTACACTCAAAAAATTATGTCATTAACTGTTTGTAGTTTATTTAAAAAGTTTTCCGTTTAGTCGTTTTTATTAATGACTACTTCAGTCCTTTGTTTCAAAAATAACACACTAAAAAATAAAGACTTTCATTAACATTTAATTTTTAAAGTCATTTATTTTTGTTCTGTAAGTAAAAACTACTGATTATTCTTTTGATTTTTAATGATTTGTGTAAGTAATTTTTTTTTAATTGTTGGTATTTTTTAATGAAATATCATTAGTTTTTACCTACACAAATCAGTTATTTTTTTGTAGAAAAAAAAATCAAAAATTTTTTTATAGAAATATAAAAACATGTTTGTATCAAGTGACTTTGGCACGATGGGTAGAGTGTCTGGCCAGAATGTAGTTGGATCGATTCCCCAAAAATTTTATTAAAAATTTTTATAAAAATATTTCAATAAAAAATTGTAAAAAATTACCTACGAAATCATTAATTTTTATTGTTTTCGTAGGTTATTTTTTTGAAATTTTTTTGTAAAAATAACAGAACTATCATTAATTTTTAATGTTTTCGTTGGTTATTTTTTTCGAATTTGTTGGTAAAAAAGAGTGAAAAAAAAGTAATTTTTTAATGTTTAATGTTATTTATTTTAGAAAATTTTGTCAACAGTAAAAAATAAATGTGATGTTTGTTAAAACAAATGAATAATTACTGGGATGGTTTTCAATTGTTTATTCACTGGTTTTAAGTGTGTTTTTCATTTGTTTTTGCCTACAAAATAGTTTGAGTGTAATTTTTTTTTTTTTTTTTAAATGACAAAAAAACATTTTTTTGGTCAAAATAAAATATTCTAATCACAATTGTTAATTTTTTCACGTTAAAAATTTACTATCCTTTAAAAAAGGCATTGTGGAGGGTATTCATAGATTCGGCAAAGTCGATTTTAACTTTTCTACTTGTTTAAACATATAAAATGTAATAAAATTATATCAAATTATTTCTAATTTAATACTTTTAAAACGTTAAAAAATTAAAAACTGGTTTATATGATCTTTAAATATTATATTTTGAGTAATTTTATTCTAGCTCGAGGTCATTATTTTCTTTACTAATTAAAACTATGTTATTCTCATAGAATAATTTTCCAGAAAATTATTTTTGTGTTTTAAATCTCTTAAGATTGGTAATTTTTGCATGACTTAATCGACACGTGTTTAGGAATTAGTCAGATTCCATTGTCAAGATCTTTTAGCTAAAACAAAAACCCTATACTACAACTAACAAAAGGAATTTAAATGACAAATCGTTTATGTTCAGACTAAAATACTGATACCTATTCGACTCTAGCTTTAATATGAGTCAATAACTTTTAATGTGATGTATTTTTCTCACTTGTGCTGAAAATTTCGAACTTTCGTATTATCGATAACTACACCTAATTAAAAAAAACTGTACGAAGAACATGTATCATAGAAATGTAGCCTTTTATGTGCCAACGTCTAATTGGATTTGATGACACCATTTCCAAAAATGACTAAAATGGGCTCTAAAAAAATATTTATGAAAAAATTTCAAATTCGGCGCTATGAAAAAATCCCCAATGAAGTTACCCCCAAGCAGAAAAATGAAAAAACCCCCAGTGAAATTACTCTGGAATAAAATGAAATAACCCCCAAAGAAAAATAATGAAATTACACCCAAAATAAATAAAATTACCCCTAAATAAAAATGAAATAAACACCAAATTTATGTTTGTAAAGTCGAGGTCTATATATAATATAATGCTTACCTGTAAAAGATTTGAATGCATCTGGGTATGTGTAAAGCGCCGCAAGCCAAACATTTTTAGAAGAAATTTTGGGCTGCGGCGCTTTACACATACCCAAATGCATTCAAATCTTTTGCGCTGAGTTTTTTACATATCACTTAAAATGTGTTTTAAACTTCGTTAAGTTAAACTTTATTAAAAAATCAGCGTTTTTCAGTTTACGTTTTTGTACCGTAGTTTAACTGACCAAGATTGGTGAGTTAAACTTAAAAATAAACTTAATCTGAAAAACAAAATTTTTAGTTTTATCTCGGTTTTACCCTGAAACAAAGTTTAATTTTTCCGGTTATGCAAAACTCCCAAAAAATTAAATTACTTACCCACAAAAATCTAAGCAAATAAAAATATCCCAAAATAATTTTTTTAGTTCTTTTCCATTTAGGGCATATTTCATAATGAAGAGAGCCCCAAAATCAATAATGAAAATGAAAACATCCCCAAATAAAATTTTAGCATTTTTTTTTTTTTGGTTTTTTTTTTAATTTTTCTGTTTGGCGATTTATTTCATTTGGGGTTTTTATAGCGCCTTTGCTAGCTGTAGGCAAAATCGCCCAAAAACAAAAACGAAATTTCGCCCAAAATTTTTCATACAAATTTGGGTCATATTTCATATGAACAGTTACCCAAAAATTTTTGGGCACATTTTCATAGTTTTTGGCAAAAATTTCGAAATAAAAAATTGGGTAATTTTTCATTACGAAAAATTTCCCATACATAAAATAGGAAAAATTGCACTTTTATTTTTATTTTGGTTTAATTTTTGTCAAAAACTTAAAATGTCTAAACTGAAATAAGTCGCATTGAAACAGTCACTAGAAAAATTAAATAACCTAAAAAAAGTTTATAAATCTTTTTTAGAAACAAGATAGCGAAAGCGGTGTTTTAACAAGCTCTACTGGTAATCGGACCAACAACCCCTGCACTTACTTCCAGATTATCACGCAACATATAAATCTAACGCAGCCCAGTAGAAGAGCAAAAGTAATGAATTAAAAAACACCTTGGAGTTGCTATAAAAGCTTGGGAGCTTTTATAACAGCGATTTTTTTTATTTCTTTATTATTCAAGGTGCACAATTAAAATTTTTTACTTTAATAACTTATGGGTTTTACAGACTATAATATGACGAGAAACGAATCTGTCAAAAAAAAATAGTCTTGCCATAAAAATTTTTTTCTTCATCTTAAAAGTTTTTCAGTGAAGCCGGCCTCCAGCCGGGCTTAAGGTTTACTATCTTCATGCCTTAAATCCACTCTCTCCGCAAAATAAAGTTTTTTTAGTGTATTATGTGTTTTGGTAAAAATTAGTGCCTACGGTCAGTACCGTAGTACCGGGAATACCGGTATTCCCGGTTCTCGGTATTCCCGGGAAATGGAACCGGTTTCCCGGTTCTTACATTATTCCCGGTATTCCCGGTTCCGGTTCTGACGGTATTACCGGTATTCCCGGGATTACCGGAATATATATATTGTAAAATGTTGTTCAACTAACATTTTTTCTTCGCTTTTACCAAAAAAATACAAAACATGTGAAAAACACCATTTAAATTATTTTTATGAATTTAAGAAAAAATTAGTTTCACGATTTTTAATAATTTTACAAACACAACTAAATATTTCTGAAATACCGATTAAATGGTGTAATTGAAATATTTTATGGTATAGTATTTTTTTGTTTTTTGAGAACCGGTACCAGTATCAGAACCGGGAATACCGGTATTCCCGGGAATATATGGAACCGGGAAACCGGTACCAGAACCGGGAATACCGGTATTCCCGGGAATACCAAGAACCAGGAAATGGGGGGCACTAGTAAAAATGTGTTTTCAGAAAAATCATATTTTTTTTGGGTCATTTTTCATTTCTTTCTTTGTATTTTTATACCCTCCAAACACAGTATGGGGGGTATACTCACTTTGTCATTCCGTTTAAAACGCATCAAAATATCGGTCGGGGACCCCATAAAGTATTTATATTATTGATCCATGATCGATTCTAAGACATTCTGTGAACGTCCGTCTGCCCGTCCATCCGTCTGTCTGTAGATGGCACGATGCAGTCCAAAATAAAAGAGCTAGCCTCCTGCAATTTGGCATGAATAAGTCTTCTGATCCTAGGCAGGTTCAGTTCGTAAATGGGCAAAATCGGCACAGGGGGAAAAAGTTGCCCCTTGAAAAACTAAACCAACCTCTGAAAAAATACACTTTTTTTACATGTTTTTGTATTTTTGTTATATAAATGAAACATTTGTATATTTATCGGAATGGGAACGTGCTCTCAACGTCCCCCACTGACCCCCATCACCCTTCCCCCCCCCAAAAACAAACGTACCTGACAATTTTTTTTTTTTAATTTTTTTACATTTTGGAGGGTGTAAAAGATTCGGCACAGCCGAATTTAACTCTCTCACTTGTTTTCGTTAATTTTGGGCCAAGTTTCGTATTTTTCGTTTTGGTTAATTTTTCATATTTTTTGTGCGAATTTGCATTTGGGCGATTTTGATTGCAGCTGTATTTGATACAAAATAAAAAACTTCAGTGGACATAAAAAATGTATTTGAACTAACGTTAGTGATTTTGTTTATTTGATGATCTACTTTCACTTGGCATTGAAACCATTAAGGCCCTAGACGATAACCTAAAATTTGTTGCACAGTGTTTAAAAGAAAAATATTGATTGATGTTTTTTCCCATACATAAAGTAAAGGTGACTCAACAACTTTTTGCCTTTAATAAATATTTAAAGAACATGTCAGTTGTCAAAAGTTAAAAACTTTTTTTTGTATGCTGTCTGACTACATTAGTTGGAAAAACAACTTAAAATTAATGTGGTTAAATTCTTAGAATTTTTAAAATTGAATTAAAATAATTAATTTAGCAACTACTTACATGACATACACACACACAACTAAAAGTAGAAAATTTTATTATTCATCACAATTGTAAATTGTACATAAGAAGGAATGTGTATTGGAAAAAAAGGAAATTTATCTCTATCATACATACAGCTATCCCTCGTTTTATATAGATAAGAATGGCTTATAAAAAATCCTTGTATATAATTATAGAAGACGAATTTCTTGGATAAACACGACAAAATACCACATTTTTTTTATAACAAAGTAAATTGTTTATAGTGAATGATGTATTTAAGTAAACTCAAAAGATCTGTGTGATAATAATAGAATATTATGTAAAATACAACAGAATTTGTATTGTTTTTTGTATTATTTTTTTACGAGACAATTACTCATGGTATTAACCACAAATAAAAACCACTTGTTATTGTTTTTATTTGTGGTTTTTATTTATTTTTCCTATTCTTTTTTTATTGTTAATGTTGTTTGCACATGTACATGATGAGCAAATTGTTATATACAAATATATAAATAAAGATACCTAGATGGCAGACAATGTTACATTAGGGTATACTGAATTTTTATGTCATGTACGTTTATCATTCCGTTTGAAAGCTCTCAAAATATCTGTAACGAACCCATATAGTAAATATGTTCATGAACCCTGATTGATTTTATAAGACGATTTAGGGATGTCCATCGTTCTGTTTAAAACACCTAATTTTTTTCATACTTTTTTAATATTTTTTTAAATTTTACTTTTTTTCGATAACATTCTATTTTTTAGATTTTCTGGATTTTCTTAAGATTTGTTATTAATATTCCATTTTTTTTTTTTTTAATTTTTACTGAATTTATTAATATTTTTTTCGGAAAATTTCAGATTTTTGCTAGTTTTCTGACAGTTTTTTGAGTTTTTATGTTATTCCTGACTTTGCTTTTTATACCCTCCACTCTAGAGATAGAGGGTATATATAAGTCAAAAGTTATGAGCAAAAAAGTAAATTTCGGCAAATTTTCGCAAATTTAAAGCAATGCTTTTTAAACTTGTTTAGTTTTAAAAGCATTGGTAACTTAAATATTACACTCGAAAAAAAATTTTACACCCGAAAAAATTTTTACACTCAAAAAAAAATTTTACACTCAAAAAAAATTAGTTTTTTTTTTTACAAAAATGTCAATATTTTGTGTACATACGTACGTGTATTCACTCAGAAATATTTTTACAGTGAAAAAAACATTACACTCAAAAAAAAAAGTTTTACACTCCAAAAAAAAAAAAAAAAAAATAGTAATTTTTCTATTTTTTTTAAATGACAAAAAGAGTTTTTTACTCAAAATAAAATATTTCTAATCAAAATGTTTAATTTTTTTCACGTTAAAATGTACTAACCTTTAAAAAAGGCATTGTGGAGGGTATTCGTAGATTCGGCAAAGTCGAATTTAACTTTTCTACTTGTTTATTTTCCTAAGTGTTTTTTATAACTACAATGGTAAACTAAACCATAATGAGGGCCTATATTCAAAATCCTCTATCTTCCATTTTCACGAAAATGACTTTTGGTGGCAAAATATTCAGTAAAACAGCCCTCATTTATGGTGTAAAATTCAGAACAAAAATATTTTTTTTTTGCTATTTTATTTGCAATTTTGGTTTTCTCTATCTCTTACACAATTAATTTTTCTGAATGCAAAACCCTCTATCTTTTCCAACAATTAATTTATAAATATTTTTTTTAAATAATTTCATCATGCATTACATGTTTTAATACTAATTTTTGCAAGCTGAACATGAATTTGTCAACAAAATTCCAGAATCAAGATTTTGGTCCAGTGATGGTAATTTTTTTTTTCAAAATTCTTGTTCGACTTTTTTGAAAAATATCGCTCGAAATTTGGATGTCTTTTCTACATTATGAAACAAAAATTTTAATCTTAAAAAATAGCGATGCTGTCAGCATCTGTGGACCAAAATCGCGTTTTTAATTTTTTACTATTTTTTACATAACATACTCAACAGTTTGTCATCTTTTAAGATGAATTCTGTGGACCAAAACCGCGATTTCGGAATTCTTTATAAGCCATTATCATTAATAAATCACGTTAAAAATTTACCGATGTCGTAAATGAAATCATAATAATTTATTTTTATTAAAATGCAAAACCCTCTATCTTATCATTTTCATTCATTTACTTAATATTTTTAAGAAACAAAACCCTCTATCTATCCCCTAAAACCCCCAATAGTGCAAAATTTTGAAAACGAATCATATATGAGATTAAGTAGTTGATTTAAAAAAAAAAATATTGTAGAATATCGAATTTAAATTACTCTAATAATACGCGAAATAAACAGTTTTTTGGCTCTCCTGAAAAGTTGTGTTTTTTAAGATAGACGGTTTTGAATATAGGCCCTCGATATATAACATGATTAAAAAATTATAATACATAATTATAATTAGAGCCTGAGCTCAACTGTCTTTACAGAAAAACAAAAAATTTGTAAATAATTTGTCGTAATAAAACAATAATTTTCCTAGATTTAGAATTGGAAAAAACATTTTTTTGTCCACATTATTTTTTTACCCTCCACTTATAGATTTTGTCATTCCGTTTGTAACTCATCGAAATATCGGTCTGGGACCCCATAAAGTATATATATTCATAATTTCCGAATGATTTTAAGACATTCTAGCAACGTCTGTCCGTCTGCCTGTCTGTCAGTGGAAATGGTGATCACGACCAAAATACTGCACAGATATGACCGAAACTTTCCACATTAATTGGAAGTTCTCCCGAGAAGTTTGGTATTGCATTTGAGCTATATCGGTTCAGCGGTTCAAAAGTTATGAACGAAAATGCAAGGACACCTCAAAAATTTTAGTAACCTAAAAATACAAAATGCTTTAATTCGGCTGCTGGTTGATATATGTGAACATAATTGAACACCAAATGGTATTTCAAAAAAGAAAAAAATCGTGGATTTTTTTACCAAAAAAATTTTTTTTTTTGCGGGAATTTTTTTTTCAATTTTTTTTTTTTTTTTATACTTTAAAAAAAAAGTTTTTTGCAATAATATTTTTGCAATAATCTTTCCGAATTTAACTTTTTTACTTGTTTTTTTTTTTATAAATGTTTTTCTTACTGCCCACCCTAATATCGTTTAAATACATAAGCCGATAGAATTTTTTATGTAGTAATTCAAAGATATTTTCGTTTGATAAAACTTTATTTAACATGACAAAATATAATAACATTATATATTTATATTTGTGGACAGTTTTATTTGATAGTTATCAGGAAGATAAAATTTGTATTGAAATGTTAAAGAAGAGAACTTAATTTATACACAGTGATGACTTATTCAATATTGTCTATGTAAAAAAAAATCGAAGAAAATATTAAGAAAAAGTAGAAAAAGACTAAAACATATAGAAACAAACTAAGGAGTGAGATCATAAAAATGTTAACACACATTTTTGCCTACAACTTTGGTGTAAAGCTTCCAAATTTTTTTTTTCGGCAGTTTACATTTTAAAAATATGTCAGTTAATAAATTAATTTACATCATGAGTTTTAATTTGCAATTTTTTACACAATGGACGATGAAAGAAAAGTGCGTTCAAAAATAATTAAATATTTTCAACAAAACCAAACATGGACATACAAAAAAATTGCCAAAGAAACTAATGTATGCCGCCAAACAGTTTCAAAAGTGGTAAAAAGGTATCTGGAACACCTAACAATTGAAAGGAAGCCGGGAACAGGAACAACGACTGGTTATCGTAACATTGGTAAGGCATATAAAGTTAAAAGCATCCTTAAGAGAGCTCCTAACACATCTGGCAGAAAAACAGCTCGGTTAGCCCAATGCTCAGACTTTTTTGTACGTAAAGTGAAACGTAAGGCGGGACTAAAGTCCTACAAAGTTCAAAAAGTTCCCGATAGAAACGCTTTTAAAAATTTGGAGGCCAAAACCAGAGCTAGAAAATTGAAATCAAATTTTATAAAAAAATACAATTGTTGTGTAATGGACGACGAAACTTATGTCCTGGCTGATTTTGCGCAGCTCCCTGGTCAAGAATTTTATGTTTCCGATGTTCGAGGAAATGTTGCGGAAAAATTTCGGTCAAAAAAGCAAACGAAATTCCCCAAAAAATTCCTAGTATGGCAAGCCATATGTAGCTGCGGCCAAAGAAGCCAGTCATTTGTGACATCTGGCTCTATAAACAGCGAAATTTATATCAAGGAGTGTTTGCAGAAGAGACTTCTTCCGTTCTTGAGTCAGCACAATGTATCCACTTACTTTTGGCCCGATTTAGCATCTTGTCACTACAGCAAGAAAGCGCTGGAGTGGTATAATGATAATAATGTGGTTTTTGTACCAAGAGAGGCAAATCCACCAAACTGCCCGGAGCTCAGGCCAGTGGAGAGATATTGGGCTCTTGTTAAAAAAGAATTAAAGGGCACAAAAAAGGTCTCCCAGGACATGCAAGATTTCAAACGTAGATGGACCACCTGCTCTAAAAAGGTGACAGAAACTACCATAAAAGCCTTAATGGGAGGGTTTCCGGAAAAAGTGGATAACTTTGTTCGTAGTGGTTAGAGTTCCATGCGGTTTTTTTGTTATGATTTTGTATTAAATTTTATTTAATAAAAATTTGGTTTGAAGTCTTAAAATTCAGTAGTCTGTTTTTTATTTAACTTTATGTGTGTTAACATTTTTATGATCTCACTCCTTAGTTGGTAGCATGCTAACCTAAAAATGCGGGGTCGAGTGTTCGATTCCCAGCGGAGGCCTTGGCCTGTTTCGCTACAACGATACGATGGTCATTGGCACTAGCATTTTGTTGGATTAAATTAGTATATGACTTCATATATGGCTATTCAAATAATCAAATAAGGAGAAGAACATAAAATCAATAATTCTGTAAAAGAAGCAACCAAATAGTTGCTGATGGAATGATTCAGTTACAAAAACGGAAACTTTTGGGGAAAACTTATTTTTTTTGGAGCACCATATTAAACAAACCAAAATAAAAAAAAGTGAAATTTTCAATATTAAAAAAAAAACAAAAAATAGAACGAATTGTGATCGCATCACGAATTATGGCTTAAAAGTTGCGTAATTTAGAGTAGCATTTTTAGACTTAAAAAAAATTGAAGGTTTCGGACTTTTTCAAAAAGCCGATTTTAATTTTTGAAACGCTAAAAAATAAGTGATAATTACTACGAATAATTTTTTCGGCAGGAAATAAGTTCCCAAAATGAAAATGAAACAAGCCCCCAAAAATGGGGACTTATTTCATAATGAAATAAACCCCCAATTTGAAAAATGAAATAAATCCCCATCGGAATGCAAAAGCACCCCAAATAAAATGAAATAACACCCCAATTTTGGGGTTTTGTTTCATATGAAATAAATCCCCATTTTGAAAAACGAAATAAGGCCCCAATTTTAAATTCAATCAACGCTCTCAAAAAAAAACCAAATAAAAGTATTTCAAAACATTTTTTAAATTTTGGTGTTGAAATCATAACTTGTCTGATTGTTTTTTCATGTAAACTACGCATATGTGCCCTTTGTCTATAGTTAACGAATTTATAGTTTTGATGTAGAACAAATATATTTGGAAGATTAAAAATTTTTAAAAATTTGTTAGTTCCATTATATACCTTAAGATTAGGGATGTCGCGAATATTCGTCGCTATTCGGTATTCGGCATATTCGGCATGTTTTTTGAATATTCGGTTAAATAAATATTCGGTAACAGTTTGCCGAATTTCGGCAAAATTTAAATTTGTTAAAAAAACACTTTATTTAAGTTTGACTCTTTTTTGTAGTCATTTTAGTTTGTTTTTTGTACAAAAAAAACCTGAGCACTTGATTCAAATTCGAATTGTTAAGGCAACAGAAAAAATAGTGTCAACAAAAGCGTTGTTATTTTTGAGTCTGGTACTTTTTTTAAATTTTTTACATACCCGAGTAAAAATTTTCTGGTCTAATCATATATAATTTGATACAATCTTATTTGAGTTAATATGCTTCCGTATAAATTTATATAAAATTGTATCTATCACTTTGATACGGTTGATCCACTTTATATGGTTAGATGTTGCTCCATATATGATTAGATTCGTATTTTGGTTTTGCTCATCAAATTATATAAAAATTGATATTATAAGATCAATTTGATCTAATTAGATTTGACCAAGTTCAGGATCAAATTGCATCAATTTTTATATTTTTTGATCTAAAGTAATACAATTAGATATTATTTGATACAACCATTTTACGGATCAAATTAGATCTATTCAGTAAAATTAGCATAATATTTTTACTAGGGTAGATAAAATCATAGAAAAGATTAGAAGGTACGCAGTGTTGTATTTGATGTATTTTTCAATATGGTGGCAAAATGCTTGTTCTTCCTCATCTCACACGTATTTAATATCAAATTAGATTCTTTGTTTACAAAAAATGGAATTTGTCTTTTATTTAATTAAATTTATTATTTATTTTGCTTTATTCAACGTTTTTTTAAAGATAATACGCACTATTGATAGTTTAAAAACTTTTTTTTTCTCTTTTGTTGTTTGCTTTGTGGTCGTTCTCCTTTATGTTGCATTGTTTTTATTAAACGTCAAAAGTTACTTAATGTGCTGTCACTAATACTTATTCAAGCGAAATACGACTCTGTTTCATTTCTATTTTTTTTCTATGGATAAAATACAGGCGTATGAATAATCAAACTATTCGGCAATATTCGTATTCGGTTCAAGCCGAATACCGAATAGTAAATATTCGGTAAAATGCCGAATACACTATTCGCGACATCCCTACTTAAGATGTTTTCATGGTGGAAGATAATTAATCGGAAGATAATTATTTCTTGGTAAGAGTTTTGGCTTTTTTTTATTTCCAACCGATTTAAAAAAGATTAAAATTTTTTCAGATTCATTTTTTATTTTGAGAGGTTTAGATGGTAGAAGAACATTTTTTGGAATTTGTCATGTTTCCGTTGTTGCAGTTAATTGGTTATGTGAGCATTATTTCTTGGTAACAGTTTTGGCAACGAATTATTAGTTTTGTTGTAGAAAAATATTGTTCGCGCGAATTTTTCATTTCCAACCGATTTACAATCAAACAATATTTTTCTACAACAAAACTAATAGTTCATGACTACAAAATATAGTTTCTACTTTACCAATTTGTAACGAACTAACTGTGTTCTAGTTTTGGTGGACCAAAAATTTTATTTAAGTGTTAAGTGTATTCGCGCGAATTTTTCATTTCCAACCGACTTACACTTAAATAAAAATTTTGCTCCACCAAAACTAGTACTCAGTTAGTTTGTTACAAATTGGTGAAATAAAAAATTTTGTTAAAAACTCGAAAAAAATTATCATACATTGAGTTCAACCAATTAAATTTGTACTAAAATTAATTATAATTGCAACACAATAAACTACAACTAATACGGGTATTATATGTATAATAAGATTCCCAAGCTATATCTGTCCAGAACCCAAAACCTTAAAGGGGGCCTAAAGATACTCTCCTTAATACTGATCAGTATCCTCATAATTTGTTTGTTTCATTGCTTGAGTGTACCACAACATAATAAAATGAAGCATTCCTTCTATGTCCAAAATTTATCATCTTCATTTGAGAAAAAATGAAATAAGTCCCCACAAATAACAATTGGGGGTTTATTTCATTTGTATTTTTGGGGACCTATTTCGTAATGAAATAAGTCCCCAAATAAAAATGAATTAAACCACCAAAAAACGAAATAAATCCCCAATTATCGTTGTTGTTTTTTTCTGTACAAATTTTTGGGGACTTATTTCATTTTCGTTTTGGGGACTTATTTCCTGGGGGGTTATTTCATGCTGCCAATTTTTTCATATTTTTTTTTCTAAAACTTTATTTAAATACCAAGGACACATTGTCCATCTTTTTTAAGATATTTCCATTTTTACCTGGTCAAAATTAAAAATTAATTGAAAATTTTAATTTTTTAAAAAATCGCCATTTTGAAAAATTGATTACTCAACACCAACTTGATAGAAAAGGCTGAACATTTTAGTGAAAGTTGCATTAAATACGTACTAAAACATATCAAACAAGTGAGAGTGTTACATTTGGCTGAGCCGGTTTCTCTTAGGTTGGTTTAGTTCTCCAAGGGGGAGTTTTTTTCCCCTTGGACCGATTTTTCCCATTTCCGAACTTAACCTGCCTAGGAATAAAAGACATATTCGTGCCAAACTACGAAAGTCTAGCTCTTTTATTTTGGACTGTATCGTGTCGTATACAGACTGAAAGACGGACGGACGGTCCGTCGATCACTGATCAATAAAATGTATACTTTATGGGTTCCTAGACCGATATTTCGATGCGTTACACACGGAAAGACAAAGTGAGTATACCCCCCATACTGTGGTTGGTGGCTATAAAAAAAAAATAATCGAAGGGGGTAGGGTCTAAAAGTGAGTGATTTGGCCTGGAATGCCCCATATGATCTAAACAAAATTTTCGTTGTCAGGTCCAGAATATATTATTTTTTTTTAAATCTCGTGTCAGTTTATGCGAGAACTAGGTGGCGTATGATTATTGCTGTGTGGAATTGTAAAAAAAAACTGGTGGCGTATGATTGTTGCGAACTAAATATCAATTATACGCCCTAATAATGCAGTAAAAATCAAGTTAAAATAAAAAAGATTTTTTCCAGAATGTAAAAAGATTATTTCCAGAATGAAAAAAGGTTAATTGCAAAAAAAACTTCTTTAAAAAAATTTTGTTGTAAAAAAAATACCGGCAAAAAAATGTTGGTAAAAAAATTCTGCGATTTTTTTTAATATGCCGAAAAAAAATTAAATTCGTTGTATGGGAACGCCTTAAGGGTTCTGTTCTGAAAAATTGTTGGGGTTGCAAAACTATTAGGGGTCGTTCATCGGTCATACATTTGACCCATTCAGAGGCACCCTTGGTACAATTAGAGGATATTCTTGTAGGGAAGCCCCCCTAATGGAGTGAGGATAGGGCTTAGGTATGTTTTAAAAAAATGTTAATCAGGAAAAATGAATGGTGTTTTCTTTTCTGAACAAAAAATTGTTCATTGTGAAAATGTGTATTTTTAAAATGTTGACATGGCCCTGAAACGATTTAGCATTTTTTACACTCAGAAAAGAACACAAAAAATTATGTTTTGTACGCAAATTGCCCTGATTTGCTGGTTCGATGGATGTGTTATTCGCTTATATTGCTGGCAGCTCAGGTTCAAATCCCGGCGATGGTCATCACCTGTTTTTTTTTTTGCTTTTAAATAATTTTTTATTTTAATTATTTAAATTAAAAAAAAATAAAAATACCAAAAAATAAACAAATTCAGTCGATTTTATATGAAAATGTATTTATTGTTTTTTAAAAAAAATTATTAAATTATTAAAAAAAAAATTTTTTTAAATAAAAAATAATACATAATTGAATAAAAAAAAATACCAGAATAACAAAAAAAAATGTTAGCTACACCGGGATTTGAACCCCGGACCTCCAGTGTCACATGCCACGACACATCCTCTGCACCACAACAGCACCAGTTAACATTTTTAACATTTTTTACATCACGGGCAGGCAATATTTTGAGAAAAGAACATTGTATTTTTTTAAAAGTGTGCTTTTTTTTTAGAAAAGAACACAACAAATTCAAAGAATAAACAAGTATAAAAGTTAAATTCGACTTGGCCGAATCTATGAATACCCTCCACAATGCCCTTTTTAAAGGATAGTAAATTTTTTAATGTAAAAAAATTAACAATTTTAATTAGAAAAAAGTAAAAAACTTTTTTTTGTCATTTTTGTAAAAAAAAAACAAATAATTTACTAATTTTTTTTTTGAGTGTAAAATTTTTTTCGAGTGTAAAGTTTTTTTTAGTGTAAAAATATTTCTGAGTGACAAAAATACTCTGTAAAGTAATTTTGTGGCTAATAATTGTTTTTAAAGCTTGTTTTTTAAAACTCGGGGTTTTCAACACGTGAATTTTAGGTGAAACCAATCTGAAATTCAGGGTTTTGCTTATAACTTTGGAACCACTGGACCGATTTGGCTGAGATTTGAAACGAACCGGAACAGAGGAACGACAAATATATAATATATATGCCACACTTCAGCACTCTCAGGATTGTCGTTCGAAAGTTACCGTGTGTTTTATCTCGTAAATTCATGAAAAACCCTTGCCGAAATTCAGTCTTTTGCTCATAACTTTTGAACCACTAAACCGATTTCGCTGGATTGCAAAACCAACCTGGTCAGGTAAATGCCCAACATATATGCTAAAATTCAGGAGCTTCCGTAAAGTCTTTCAAAAGTCAGCGTGTTTTCAACCGACAGACAGACGGACGGACATCGGTAGATCGTCTTAAATTCGATCGAGGATCATGAATATATATACTTTATGGGGTCTTAGACCAATATTTCGAGGTGTTACAAACGGAATGACAAACTTATATATACCCTCTATCACTAGAGTGGAGGGTAGAGATGGGCACATGAGCAGATTATAGCGTGATTCACGTGATTCACGCGTGAGTGTGACTGATTTCAATTTTACTCACGTGATTGTGAGTGAGTGTGAGTGGAGAAAAAAATTGCGTGAGGGAGTGTGCGTGAGTAAGATTTTTGCTTGAGTGAGTGTGCGTGAGTCGATTTTTTTGCGTGAGTTTGCGTGATTTATTTTCTCTTCTTATTTCCTTTTGTACCAAAAAAAGCAACAGAAAATTGTAAAATATGGCTTAATTTCATATTTCGTCCCGAAAAAAGCAAAAAAAATGCAAAATTTAGCTGAACTTTAAATTTTGCTGAAAATTTTGAATGATTTTTGAAGTTTTAGTTTTTGAATTTTTTTCTTTGTATAAAAAAATGTTTCGTGAGTGTGAGTCAACGTGAGTATGAGTGAAGCTTGCGTGAGTGCACGTGAGTGTGAGTTGTATTAAATTTACTCACGTGATTGTGAGTGAGTGTGAGTAGAAAAAATATGCTAGTGAGTGAGTGTGCGTGATTCAGAAATTCCTGTCGTGAGCGTGAGTGAGTGTGAGTCAAAAATCACTCACGCGCCCATCTCTAGTGGAGGGTATAAAAAAATGTTACAAAATGTTACATTTTTTGCCAGAAAACGCCATAAGTTCGATTTCACATTTTACCTTTTCTTAGGCGACTCCGGGGCTTTTTTCTTGGGGCTTTTTTGTATGGGGCTTTTTGGTGGGCCGGAGTCGCCAAAAAAGAGGTAAAATGTGAGATTTTTTTCACCATAACATTTTTTCCAAGCATACCTATCTCCACCTCCTAAGGGGGCTACCATACGAAAACAACATTTTTATAAAAAAATTCTCATGCCACTCTCACTTTCCCAATAGTGCCTCTGGAGAAACCAATAGTTTATGAATCCCATAATTTTTTCAGGACATACCCAGCAAAACTTTGATAACAAATAAGGTATAAAATAAGATATAGGATAGCTTTTTTTATACCATGCTGCATGGATGATTTTAACATGGGATGATACTCAAAGTATTGCATACGAGTAAGGTAGAAAATATAGCATACCAGTACGTAGTACGGCGTTACGAGTAGTGAACAAGTATAGATGTATTAAAAATTAATGATTTCGGAGGTAATTTTTACAATTTTTCTATTGAATTATATTTTAAAAAATTTGTAATGAAATTTTGGGGAATCGATCCCGCGATCAACTACATTCTGCCTAAGTCACTTGATACAAACATATTTTTATATTTCTATAAATAATTTTTTTTCATTTTTTTTCTACAAAAAAATAACCCACACAAGTTGGTAAGAACTAATGATTTCTCTTTAAAAAAGCCAACATTAAAAAAAATAAAGTACACAAATTATTAAAAATTAAAGAAGAATCTCTTTCTTTTATTTACAGAACAAAAATAAATGACTTTAAAAATTAAATGCTAATAAAATTCTTTATTTTTTATAATGTTATTTTCGAAACAAAGAACAGATATAGTCATTTGAAAAAACTTAACATTAAACAAATGGTTTTTCTTTTAAAAACGACAAAACGTAAAACTTTTTAAATTAACTACAAACAGTTAATGACATAATTTTTTTAATGTAATATAATAATTTCTATTAAGATTAAGCCGACATGTGTTTTCGCTTTTGCGAAAATCCTGCTAGTTCAGCTTTTACCTGAATTTTCCCAAAAAACTATATTTTTTCATAAGGTGTCAACTTATTTAAAAACCACCCAGATTGCGCATAACAAAATCATTTTGAACTTTTATTTCAGTACCCATAAACAAAAACTAATTGCAGAATAATAGTCCTTGGTTTAAAATTACGTACCACCTTAAGCTATGCACGTGTTTTACTTCCAAATTCATAATGAACCTAAGAAAATGATGAAACTTTTTCGTTTTTTCTTTTAAAATTTCTACCTTTTAAATATTTTTCTATAACTCAACAATATTTGTTATTTAATTCTAAAAACTTTGTAAACCACAATGTGGTCTGAGCATTTAAAAGTTCATTAGATATAATAATAAATAATTAGTTTGTTAGAATTACTCTCACCGGCGGAAGTAAAAACTTTTATAATTAATTAAATTTATGTTATCATTACTTGAAGAAAAAGGAAAAATAAAAATAATATTTCTTAGCATCAAAAAATGTTTAGCTTAAGTATTTTAATGCCAAATGATGACTACCTGAAGGATTCTACTACAAGTTCTTAATAATAGCTTAACATGTTTTACTACATTTATTATGGGTGGCATTTGGGGATTATGAATGTCAGTAATTGAGTGGTTAACCGATTAATTGAACTTCCGGGTAGAAATGATTATGAATATTAATATGTGAACAGAATCTGCAAAATTCTTAAGAGATTGTTGGCACGGAAATACATTTTTAGTATCTAGACAACTTAGAACGAAAAAGTGTGAACTCTAGTTTGCCACAAAAACAAATATTCTTAAATTACTTGCGGGTTGACGAAATAGAAGTAATTACTACAATCTTTCATTTTGTGTTTAAAAATCTATTTTTCAAAGTAATCTCTTTTAAAAATCCAATGAACCGATTACTCAAATAGCTGCACTGAATCCTTGATTTGATAATTGAAAATAATTACAAATCTTGGTGGTCATTAGATCTTGTTAGACTTATAGTTATTGCTGTTGTTGTTTGTTTTATATGTGTACTAGCTGGCCCGGTCCGCGTTGCTGGCCCGGTCCGCGTTGCTGGCCCAAATGTAAGATAAGTATTATATTTCGTCTCGCTCTAAATATACAGCCCTGCAAAAAAAAAGTTATGAATTTCTTGGCTTAGAAAAATTTGTGGGCGTGGTTTTAAAGACCCTATTAGGCAGATAATCATCTTCAAATTGTATTTTGGGAACTAAAAAAAAAATACCATGTCTTCGACTTTGCGAACTGTTTAAATTTAAAACTTCTTTAGTATCATTACGAAAAACACAATAATAAATTACGCATATTCTTCGTTCTTTCCGTGAGCTATTGTCTTAAGTTCAAACAAACCTTTATAGTTTTCCCGGATTTTCCGCTTTTCCGTGACACTTTTCTCAGGACAATAAATATTTCCGTAAAGTCCTTACTTGGACTATAATGATCATAAAAAAAAAAATTTACCAAATCAGGCCAATCGTTCGCCGATTTTAGATGTATTGAGAAAAGTGGGAGTGGACAATTTTTACTTTCGTTAAAACCTTAGTTGTACTATCACGAACGTCAACAAATACCAAATACGCCAAATTTTTTTTCTATTTTAGATATATCGAAATAAAAGTGGGCGTGAAAAATTTTTATTTCTGTTGGACTATGACTATAAAAAATAATGTTTAGTCAAATCGATCAAAGGAGGCGTAAAAGTATGAGTGATTATTTTTTTTTTTCGAAAAAACCTAAAACGAACATTTTAAAAAAATATTATTCAAATCGGTCAGTTCTCAAGTGATGCGATAAGAGCGAACTATGTACATTTGATATAAGGGTTCAAGTTGAAAAAATGCAGAAGAAAAATTGAATTTCTAAAAATTATAGACATTTCTGGTATTTCCCATACCGGTTTCAAACACCCCAGTTAGTGTCATCATCAGTAGGATTTTAAATGTCGGTTTGTCTTGTTAATGAAAACTTTTTTTTATATATGTGAATATTTATAGTTTCTACAGAATAAATTTTGACAGTTTCCAACACTACAATTCTATTTCTAGCAATCTCAACCTCACTTCATACTTTCTTTCAACTTTTTTGTCTCTTATTATTTCGCAAGGGTTACCAACATGATCTGGAATTGCAGACACAAATGAAGGAATTTGCATTTTCAGTTTCGGAGACGTGCCTAATGGCGACATATTTTGTCAGTAATTTTATTTGATTTTTTCTGTAAGTACAGATCGAGCACGGGCTCTAATTATATTTGTTATAAGGGTTCAAGTTGAAAAAATGCAGAAGAAAAATTGATTTTAATTTATATTTAATTATTCTATATTTTATTGTTCTATATTTTATTATTCTATATTTTATTTTTCTATAGCATAAAAACCTTATTTGAATTTAACCAAATCGGTCCATCCGTTTAAAAGTGGGCGTAGAAATGGAAAATTGTTTTATTTACGGAAATCTTAGTTGGACTATGACGAACATTAAAAACAAAATTAGACAAATTGATCCAGCCATTTCATGATTGAAAATATATATATATCGGGAAAAGTGAGCGTAAAAATAGGCGTGGACAATTGTTCTTTCCTTAAAAATCTTTTGCGGACTATAACCAAATCGGGATAGCCGTTATAGTTTTTTCGATACATAAAAAAAGTGAGGGTGGGAAATTTTACTATGCGTAAAAACCTTAGTTGAATTATGACGAACATTTTCAACAAAAATTAGCCAAAGTGGGCGTGTTCAATTTCTGATTTCAAAAAAACCAAAGTTGGAATGTGATGATAATTCATTTAAAAAAAATTTTGTCAAATCGGTCCAGCAATTCTCAGATTTTAGATAAATTGAAAAAGTGGGCGTAAAAGTAGGTGTGGTCGATTTTTCTTTCAGTAAAAACTTCAAATACTTTATTATGATCCTTAAAATAAAAAATTACCCTGATCGGTGCAGCCGTTTTTCGATTTTATATAAATCAAAAAAAGTGGGCGTAAAAGTGGGCGTGGTCAAATTTTCTTTACGTAAAAACCTAAGTTGGACTATGACGAACATTTAAAAAAAAGAAATCATCCAAATCGGTCCAGCCGTTCTCAACTGATGCGGTTACCAACGAACGACAATTGATTTTTATTTATATAGATTTGTGTTTATTTAGAAACAAGGGCGTATGCAGGATTTTTTCTTTTCGTCAATTTTACTTCTTGTTAGTCTCAGATTTAGAGACATTCTTTTTAAAGTGACGCAGGTTTGACTTTATAACTACAAAGAAAAAAAAAATAAATTCAATTAAAAAAATCAAAGATTTAATTAAAAAATTAATTAATTCCGGATCAATCACTTAAATACGCATATAAACTAAAAATATTTGTATGTCGTTAATTAAAAATAAATTCTTATTTAGTTATTAAAAAAATTGATTCTATAAATTAAAAAAATTTAAGAAAAGAATTAAAGTTTTAATTATAATTATTAAAAATTTAATTAAAAATAAATTTAGAAGCAATTAAAATATTATAAAAATAAAAAAATTTATTAAAAATAACACCGTCCGACAGCCAGTATTAAACATGAACCGAATGATATACGTCCGAAAGTAGAGATAAAATGGAGTAAAATTGCATTTACAGTTTTTCATTTCGTGATCCTGTTTCTTTTTAAAAGGACTTCAAAGTTTTTAAGGATAAATTTTGTAAAATATTTTTGAAATATTTGTACTTATTCTAGAATGACACTGGTGACGGCAAATTAAAGAGGAGGACCTAACCTAATTTTTTTAGTTTTTATTTTGCCGCATAAGGATAAAAGGATGTGAAAAAGTCATTTGTAAACTTTGTCAAAATGATATTGGAGGACAAATTCTTGAAAGGACGTAACTTACATTCTTTTTCCTGATATGTTAAAATAATGAAATAGGAAAATAAGGGGAGATCCTCCTCTTTCATTTGAAATCACTAGTGGCATCCAGGTAAAGTACAAAAATTAAAAAAAAATATTTTATAAAATTTAATCCTCTAAAATTTTGAAGTGAATCACGACATGAAAAACTGTAAATGCAGTTTAACTACATTTATAGCCGTAATTTCAACAAGCAGATAACTATCGGTGCATAGATATCTACCGCACTCAAAATAATACATTAGTAGATTTACTATTTTTTTTTGCTAATGCTGGTTAGCTAACTTTTAGCAAATTTTTAGTTGAGATTAGCATGTTAGCAAAAATATCTTGTAAGCTTCATTTAGCGCATTGGCAATTTTAAACAAAATTTAAACTAATTTTTTTTGCTAGATTTAAAATTGAGTTGACCAAATTTTTACAAGCTTTTTTGCTAATATTAGCAAAATAAATGGTAAATTTTTTTTTATTTTCAGAAAACTTAAAATGGCGCTATCTCGGAATCTAAGCCAGATAGAGCAAAACGGAGTCCATTTGTGGTTCTTAGAATCTCCATTGTATCGCTGGTCCTCTTCACATGTGTGGACCCTAATGGGCCCTAACTTTGGATCCAAAAAAGTTAGCATTCCCGAAAATTTTAAAATGCTCATATCTCGGTAAATATTGCCGACACAACCAAAAGTCCAAAAGCATTTTTGTAGCTGTCAACACATAGAAAAAGCTCTCCGAGTAATATTTTTTAAGTTATCGAGTTTTTTAATTCTCAAGACCCCAGTGGTCCCCTATCTCAGTGGTCCTCAAAAACTAAGCAAGGTAGAGCGAAACGGACGCAAATTTTGGATCAAAAGCTATGACAATTTTTAAGGAACCCAACTAGGTCTAGGCCCATCGGGGTCTGGACCTATCGGGTCCGAACCCAATGGGGTCCTCAGATGTGTATGAACTAAGTTAAAAAAAAAAAAAAATAGTTAACTAATTATTGGCAAAATATTTTTGCTAACTTTTGCAAAAAAATTGTGGGTTCAAAATCAGAAAATTTTCTTGTAGGTTTACAAGCTTTTTTTGCTAACATTACAGTTTTTTTTTTGGAGTGCGTGTAAGTTAAATTTCGAAAACTTAACTCTTAGGTAAATATAATTTTCAATGTTATTTTACCGGCTAGGTAAGGATATCTATTAGGTATTTTACACCCGTAGTTACCTACTTGTTGAAATTACGAGCATTAGTCTCAAGTTTTAAACGTACATATATAATCCAGTTCGTGTTTAACGATTTTTTTTTTCTTTTTGTCGGAATGTGTTGTAATACTGTATTATAATTTTTGGATATAAAAACCTCAAACCACAGTATGGGGGTATACTAACTTTGTCATTCCGTTTGTAACGCATCGAAATATCGGCCAGGGACCCATAAAGAATTTATGTTATTGATCCATGATCGATTCTAAGACATTCTGTAAATGTCCGTATGTGCGTCCGTTTGTCTGTAGATGGCATGATGCAGCCCAAAATAAAACAACTAGCCTCCTGAAATTTGGCACGAATATGGCATGGTCCTAGGCAGGTTAAGTTCGTAAATTGGCTTAATCGGACCAGGGGGAAAAAAGTTCACCCTTGTTTTTTAATCATGTTGGAGGGTATAAAAGATTCGGCACAGCCGGATTTAACACTCTCACTCAGAGCTGCCTGGTACTTTTTTCCGTTATCCCCAAAAAAATAACAAAATATCCCCAAAAATCCCCAGACAATAAAAATACACTTGTTTTTAACTAAACCAAACATTTTTTTTTTCTATTTTGAAAAAAACATTTATGGATGGTAACTTTATAATTTTATTTCAAAGATTTAACAATTTAAAAATCCCCAAAAATCCCCAAACGCGAATAAAGACGGATTTTGGCAATGTTAATATATAATTTACATCCGAAAAATGCAAGTTTTACTGAATTCGCTTCGTTATCTCGTATCAAAGAGTGGTTATCACTAAAAATATTTTAAAAACTGAATTTTTATTTAGTTCGGTTTGAGTCCATATTAATTATTTCTAAGAAATAATAATTGTTGTACCATGAAAAAATCTGAAAAATATCTAGTGACAACACACGCTAAGTGGAGACGTCGATAACTTTCCGAAGATGCCACCCCTCCTTCGATTACCACACACTTAATGTGTATCAGATTAAAATTAGCCATTTAAATGAAACTTTTGAATATTTTAAAAAATCATTGATTACATTAAAAAAAAGTTTGTGATATTAAATAGATTTAATTTCGAATATCCCCAAAAAATGCCCAAAATTATTTTAAAAATATTCTGGTTTTTACTAGTTTCTGGTTCGTTTTTACTAGTTTCATATAATCCTGTTATTATTATAATCATCAGAAAACTTTTAATGTTAAATTTATTCAGTAAATAGTTAATCATACTCTCTTTTTTTACTTCGAAAAACATAAATTCACCTTTGTCAGACTAGCAAAAACAGGGATATGTTTTTTTTTTTTGCAAAAAAAGTGATGGGAAAGCTATGAAATCTACAAATTTATAAGTTTTTTCCAAAGAAGGTTTTTTTTCATGATCACATTTCGTTTAGATCAATTTTTTTAATATGTATTAAAAGAAAATTGTGCCTTTTCGTATACAAAGAAAAAGTTTCAGATTCTTGGACATTTGACGTATTGAGTCTTAATCTGAGAATTTTTTTAATAGAAGAAATTCTTCCTACATATAAAATATCACATGCTGAGACATTTTTCCTAGAGAAATAATTTTTTATATGAAAAATTTCTCAGAATTTATGAAATTTATGACTTCTTTACGAAAAATGTCTCAGAATCTGAGACTTTTTTCGTATAGAAAAGTTTTCAGATTCTAAGAACTTTTTTCCACAGAAAAAGTCTCAGAATCTGAGACCTTTCACTAAAAAAAAGTCTAATATTTTAAAGCATTTTTGGGATCTATAGAAAGGTTCTCAGATTATTAGGTTTGTTTCGTACTGAACAAAATTTTAGATTCTGAGATCTTTTTTCTATAGAAAAAGTCTTAGATTCTGAGACCTTTTTTCTTAAGAAAAAGTTTCAAATTATCAGACCTTTTTTTCTATAGAAAAAGTCTCACATTCTTAAACATTTTTTTGTTGAAAAAGTCTCAGGATGATATTCTTTTTCCTTGAGAAAAAGTCTCAGATTCTAAGATCTTTTTCCTATAGAAAATGTCTCACATTTTGAGACCTTATTCCTAAAGAAAAATTCTCAGATTCTCAGACCATTTTTCATATAGAAGAAGTCTAAAATTCTGAGACCTTTTCCTATAGAAAAACTCTGAGATTCTGAGACCCTTTCCTAAAGAAAAAGTTTCAGAGACCTTTTTCTTTTATAAAAAATCTATGATTCTGGCACTTTTGTTTTAAAGAAAACGTCTCAGATTTTGAGACCTTTTTTCTACAAAAAGTCATAGATTCTAAAATTTGTTTCCCATAGAAAAAGTCTCAGACTTTGAGACCTTTTTCCTAAAAAAATGTCTAGAATTCTGAGAATTTATTTCTATAAAAAAAATCTTACATTCTAATACAGTTTCCCATTAAAAAATTTTAAATTTTTCCGACCTTCTTCCAATTGAGTAAGTTTCCCCTTTTGAGACTTTTTTTATAATAAAAAGTCTCGGACTTTTAGACCTTTCTTTTTTTAAAAAAATAAGCCTCAAATTCAAATATTCTGAGACCGTTTTCCTATAGAAAAGTATTAGATTTTTAGACCTTTTCCTATCGAAAAGTCTCACATTCTGTGACCTTTTTCCATAAAAAAGTCTTAAATTATGACATTTTTTCCCATTGAAAAATTCTCAAATTCTGAGACCAGATTAAGTCACATTTTCTGTTAAAAATTTAAAAATTTTCCCTCTAAAAATTTTTTTCTATGAAAAATTTTCAGATTGCGATATTTTTTTTCTTCGGATTTTTTTTTTTTTAGAAAATCTCCTTTTTTTTTTTTTTTTTGAAATTTGGTCTGGGGGGGGAACTTCCCCTTTTTCTCCCCTTGGACCCGCGCATGTCACTTTAGACCAGTGATCGGCACCTATAGCCCTCAGAACCCGAACGCAATCGGCAATTTACACGTATATAACACGAATGTCAAAAAAACTAACAACTAATAGCATAATGAATACAACAACAAGCAGGTTAATGCCCTTTGTTTAAGAAATACACCAACACAGGCATATTTATATTCATACACCAATGCATTCATGTACTCTCTTTCTGCCGACCACTGCTCTAGACCAGCGGTGCCCAAAAAGAGAAACGATAATATTTTTTTTTGTTTTTTACGCTCTCTGTTGTTAGTTTTGTTGTTGTTCGGATTGTGTACGTGTAGTTTTGTCGATCTTTAACAAGTGTTTGGGCACCATTGCTCTAGACCAATACGCTAAGTTGGCTGTATCTAAAATATTTTTAGTGATTTTAAAAGCTAGATTTTAAACGCGTGTATAAAGCCCATGCAATATTCAAGGTTTTGATCGTAACTTCTGAACCCCTGTATCGATGTCGGTAAAATTCAAAATAAACCTGACCGGAAAAATTAAATCTTCGGAAAGTTAGCGTGTTTTTAACAGACGGTCAAAAATAGAAAGATCGTCTTAAAATCGATCAAGGATCAGAAATACATACTTAATGGGCCGATATTTCGAGGTGGAGAGTATTAAAAATATCTTGAAATTACATTATCGTCTTTGAAAGGGCGGTGCCCCTCCCCCACTATCAAACGGCCCTGCTTAATTTTTTTTAAGTTTCTACTGTTATTTGTGTTATTCTTAACTGACAATGAGTGTCACATCTGGCTTGTCGGTTTTGTTTTGGTATATGTCTCGTTATATGTAGTGTGTTTAATGAATTGCAGCACTTAAATAATGTTTTTCCTCTTCGTTTTTTATTTTTTTTATTTGAGAGGCCCAGACTAGAATTAACGACAACTTTCACTTTTACCCTAGTGCACACTATAACACGAATACTTGTATATAAACAAAAAAAAAACCATACATTTACAAGTTTTTCTTCTTACAAATTTATTTAGTTTGTTGCTTTTATTTTTTAATTTTTCATCAACATTCAGTTTGCTGTTGGTTGGATACCATGAGGGTATTAAGTATTTGAGCAAAAAAGAAAAGAAAAACTTTTTCAATAGAAAAAGCTTAACGAAGAGCGAAGGCCAACAACATCGGTGTCACTGATAGCGACATTGACAGCAGCAACAACGAACGAACGAACCAACGACAAACAATAATGACGTTGTCGTCGTCAAAATAAATTGTGTTAAAATATTTGTATAAATTTTTATTTTTTATATCCTCCAATTACAGTATGGGGGTATACTCAGTTTGTCATTCCGTGTGTAATACGTCAAATCATCTATCGGAAACCACATGAAGTATAACGAGGGCAAATATTCAAAACTTGCTATATGCTATGTTATTACACTGCAGATAGCAAGTTTTGAATATTCGCCCTCGATGCATGTTATTGAACCATGATCGATTCTAAGACATTATATGGGTCCGTATTAAACTCTATGTAATCAAAAATAAACAAGACAAACTTTTAAAGTTGGGCACGAATATGTTTTATGGTCATGGGCCATTTAAGTTCGTAAATGGACAAAAACGGCATAGGGGGAAAAAGTTTTTGCTTGAAGAACTAAGCTAACCTTCTGAAAAACGTTATTTTTTTAACACATTTTTTTTGCATTTTTTTAAACAATAAAATGAAAGTATTTATTTATTTTAGTGGAGGGTATCTTAACAATCGGCAAGGCGGAACTTACCTTTTTTACTTTTTTTTCTTGTGTTTTTTAGAATTTGTTTTCTTTTTTTTGTTTTTCATTAATTTGTTGAATTTTTATCATGATAAAGATTTTGCGTGACAAGCAACAAGCAAAAAACAAGGTCTGCTGCTTTTGTTGTTACTTGATTTTATTGATGTTACTAAAGCCTTAAAGAATTTATAATTCATTTAAAGAAATAAACAAAAATCCATTAGAGTAGTTATAAAAATATTCGGAGGGAGACTCGTAACAAAATATTTAATTTCACCCCATTTTTTTTTTTAACAAAAGAAACCTGTTTACTCAATGGGCCATTAAAAAATAATATTTTTCTGACCTTAGGTCTTTAATTTTTTTTATATTAACACTCTTAATAAGGTCAATAAAATAAATCCATTCCCGAGTAAAAAAGTTTTTTATATAATTTTATATAATTATATAAAATTTGATAAAATTATATATAATTATATAAAATTATATAAAGAAGTTTTTGTTTTCAAAAAAATTGATAAAATTATATAAAATTATATCCGAATTTTTATACCCTCCACTTAGTGATAGAGGGTATATATAAGTTTGTCATTCCGTTTGTAACTCATCGAAATATCGATCTGGGATCCCATAAAGTATATATATTCATGATGCCCGATCGATTTTAAGACATTCTAGCGATGTCCGTCTGTCCGTCTGTCCTTCTGTCCGTCTGTCTGTCTGTGGAAAATGCTGTCACGGACATAATATTGCACAGAGATGACTGAAACTTAACATATTTATTGGAAGTTCTCCCGAGAAGTTTGGTGTTGCATTTGAGCGATATCGGTTCAGCGCTTCAAAAGTTATGATCGAAAATGTAAGCACACCTCAAAAATGTCAGTACATTCAACATAACCTAAAAATACAAAATGGTTTAATTCGGCTTCTGGTTGACATATGTGAACATCAAATGGTATTTAAACAAGTACGAACATATTTTTTGACAAAAATTTTTCCCAAAATTTTTTTTCGCGGAAATTTTTTTAAAAATTTTTTTTTTTTTTTTTTAAAGTACCCGAGTAAAAATTTTCTGGTCTAATCATATATAATTTGATACAATCTTATATGAGTTAATATGCTTCCGTATAAATTAATATAAAATTGTATCTATCACTTTGATACGGTTGATCCACTTTATATGGTTAGATATTGCTTCATATATGATTAGATTCGTATTTTGGTTTTGCTCATCAAATTATATAAAAATTGATATTATAAGATCAATTTGATCTAATAAGATTTGACCAAATTCAGGATCAAATTGTATCAATTTTTATATTTTTTGATCTAAAGTAATACAATTAGATATTATTTGATACAACCATTTTACGGATCAAATTAGATCTATTCAGTAAAATTAGCATTATATTTTTACTAGGGTAATTTCGTTTTAAATAAAGTTTTTTGCAATAATCTTTTTGAAATTGTGGAGGGTATCACTACATTCGGCAAGGCCGAATTTAACTTTTTTACTTGTTTTTATATAAAATTTTATCATATCTTATATAATTTTATATAATTTTATAAAATTTTATCAAATTATATATAATTTGATATAATTTTATAAAATTTTATATAAAACAAATTTTGATAAAATTATATATATTTTGATAAAAATTATATATAATTTTATCTTATTTTATAAAATTTTATAAAATTATATATAATTAGATATAATTTTATAAAATTTTATATAAAAAAACTCGTATATAATTATATATAATTTTATCAAAATATGTATAATTTTATATAATTTTATCAAATATATGTAATTATATATAATTTTATCAAATTATATATAATTGTATATAAACTATTTTACTCGGGTTTTCAGTTTTTTTAATTTTCAAAATATATATTTTTTTTTGGCGAAATTTAATTTCATATAAGACTGCGTACAATTATATATGATTATATAAGAGGATTTTTACTCGAGCTGTTATAATTGGAATCTGGAAGTCTGTTTCGGTGTTTCTCCTCCATTCCTTTTTAAAACAATATTTCCACGTCTCTGTAAAAAAACTCACAAAAAAGTTAAGAATTTTTTTTTTTGTATTGTTGTAAAATGTAAAGAAAAACACAATTTGTTAATTTTCCCTAAACAGCTTCAAGCTTGAAATTTCATAGAGAAAGAACAAAAAAAGAAAATTAGATGATTAAAACGCAAAAATTACCGAAAAAGGAAACATAATGTTTAACATAATTTGATGGAGGTTTAGAGAACAGCTTTCAAATATTCACATTTTTGAGGAAATAATTATTGTTTGTTTTATAAACGCATCAAATATTATTAAGCTATAAAGAAATACTTAAATGAAGATTTTGTTAAGAAAATGTTACCAGAAAGTGTAATTACAAAAAAATGTTACAAGACAGTGTAAAGGATGTAATTACAAAAATTTATGAATTCTGGCAACGATGATAAGTGGTCAATTTTGGACAGCAACACATGCCAAAGGATCATTGAAGGTGAATGTTTAAAAATCTACAATAAATTTCTGGGATCAGAGTACTGAGACTTTTATCATTCGACAAGAAAGTGTAGAGGTCATGGGTGTCATCATTGTTACGCTAAGGAGCTTAAATGGTCTGTTAGAGGCCTTTGGCCAAGCAGATTAACCAAATTCTCCCATATTTTCGGGGAATATTTGTAGATTGACTATATATATTTAAGAGGATCAGAGTTGAATTCTTTTATAATATAAATGGCGTTGATATTTAATATACTAAAATGTTAATAAAACTTTAACAATGAAAATAAAAAAAACATTTCATATGAAATTCTGTTAATTTTATTAAAAAACACACAAGGGCAATATTGTCATACAAAAAATGTACACTGTTCATCAAATTTCAGTTAAACGAGTTTTTAATGAGTCAAAAAGAAAATTAAAGTATACTTGTAGAAAATTTATATTCTTGTTTATTTTTTATTTAAAATTTTCAGAACCTTTCTGAAATTTTTAATTTTTTAAAAAAGTCAATTTATTAAAAATCCGGCCACTATTTGCGAAATTCGTTGGTTTAGCAAATGCTTGTTACTCATACGTAACCTGACCAACCATCCCGCTTTTGGCGGGATTATCCCGCTTTTTGATGTCTCATCCCGCCTTGAATTCCCATCCCGCTTTTTAAGCAAAATTCCCGCTTCATCCCGCTTTATCCCGCTTTTTGGCTTTTGAACCATCAAACTACATTTTTTAGTTTTTTTTTTAATATTTTGAGTAAGATATTTTTGAGCATATTAACAATTTCTCACCGTGTAAAGAAAATGTTATGATAACTCAAAAAATAATGTTCACAAGAAAACCCTCTTGGACCGATTTACATCATAAATAATACCATTTTTTGGCAAATTAAATTTTTATTTAAAAATTTTTAATTGTGACACTTCCAATATTCCGATAAAAGTTTTCAATAAAGAAAGTATAAAACGTTTCCTTCACAAAACTTCTCGGATGTTAAGACATATTTACTACAGAAAAACTCTCACGGCCGTATTCAAAATGAAAAACGAGTGTCTTACATCGAGTGTCTTAACTTTTTTATTCGCAATTTTCCATAAGGGAAAGGCTCTCGATGGATGTCAATAATTTAATCATTCTTATGAAGACAAAAGAATATTAACATCGTTTGAAAAGCTTCATCTAGTAGAAAACTTGTTATAAGAAAGATAGTCACTCGATGTTAGGCATTCGTTTTTCATTTTGAATACGGACGTTAGATTCTAAAATATTTTTCATTTAGAAAAATAACGTTTTCTGGGAAATGTTCAGATTCTCAAACCCTTTTCATATAAAAAAGTTCTTTAATTCTCAGGTCGTAGAAAAACTCTCAGATTAAACATTTTACTAAAGAAAATGTCTCAGATACTTATACTTTTTTATAGAAATAATCTGAGATTCGGAGACATTCTTTCTGTATAAAAATTTCCAAATTCTGATACACTTTACTCACAGAAAAATTCTGAAATAATTCGCATATTTTAAAGTATTTCTCAGATTCAAAGAACTTTTTTGTATACAAAAATCCTTAGATCCTGAATCATTTTTCATTAAAGACAAATCTCCGATTCTAAAAAAAATTATCGCTTTCTAAAATATTGTTCCTAAAAATAATTCTGATACCATTTTCTAAAAAATAAACCTTAACATCTTCGATAGAAAATATTTGAGAATAGGAAAATTTTACAGTTTTGATGGCTTTTAATGATTTCTAAGGTAATTCCTAAGATCCTGCAACATTTTTCATATAGAAAAATTATTAGATTCTTCAAAAGAAAAATTAACGTATTTAAAGACACATTTCCTATATATTTTTTTTTTTTTTTTCTGAAAAATTCTTGTCAGATTCTGAAATATTTTTTTCTAAGGAAATTCCCAGATTCCCCATAGATTCTTAAAAATTTATCCTGCAGAGAGAAGATTTCTTACAACTTAAATAAATAAATTCATTCTGTAGACATTATTTTTACACGCAATTTTTTTTACAAAAATACTAAAAAAAGTTTTTTAATCAAAATAAAAATTTTCTAGTCAAAATTTTTATACATCGTAAATGTATTTCCAGCATTTTGTTCATTGTGGAGAGTATTCATGGGTTCGATCAAGTGGTATTTAGCTTATTAAAAAAAAAAATCCCGCTTTTTAGACCCAAATCCCGCTTTTTCAACCTTTCTATCCCGCTTTTCAGTGAAAAGCAGTTGGTCAGGTTACTCATACGCGATGTTGGCACAAGAAAATAGAAGAGAATATGGGGGTTTTCGTGTCAACTGACACAACTTTTGAAACCGATGTCTTCCGATCGGGATGATAGTCCTATTGGATAGTAGTTCAGACACAATTTTTCAGCGAGATCGGTCAAGGACTCTCTGAGTTAGAGGGGGTCGAAATTTGACATTTTGGCCAAAGAGGTGTTTATTCTCATCCATGTAACTTCTTACCTATTGTTTTTAGCAAAATGTGTCCCAAAGAGTGTAGATAGCTATTTCTTCAGTCTTTCGAAAAAAAATTATAAAAAAAATAAAAAAAAAAAATTTTATTTTATTTCTTAAAAATCTAAAACTTTTTTGACTTTTTCCTCAAATTGGGCCCTTTTTTTTTTTTTTTTTTTTGATTCAAAAGAAAGCTTAGGTCTTTTCCTTTAAGAGCTATGGGGTCGCTTAGTGGGATGCGAGTGGGATATCTATAAAAGAAAATTTTATTTAACTTTGGAACACAAAAAACAGTTCTTCAATTTGCACTATTAGGAGTGGGATAGCTCACCAGTTTTCGATTTCGATCCGGGACACCCTCTAATTTTGATAGGTTCGAAAAAGAAAGCATGAGCCAAAAAAATAAGGGCGGTGGGGTGGGGCCATATGGCTTCTCATCGGGGTCAAAATTGGGTGTAAAGAGGTAAAAATCCTCTAAAAGCCCCACAACTGCCCTAGAACTGCCGATGGAGGGGTGCAATGTGAGACCGACCTCCATTCATTTTCTGCCCCCAACATTTTTCTTGAACATACCTTACCCCTATTTCCACTTCCTATGGGGGCTCCCATACAAAACATTTTTAAAAAATTTGATCCTACCATTCTAACTTACCCTAAACTGCCCCAAGTGGAGCCAAATGTATGACCGACCCCCATTATTTTATTAATTCCAACATTTTTCGCCTACAATGTATCTTTAACCCTTTAACCTACAATGTATCTTTAACCCTTTATTTTTTATAAATTTGTTTTATTAAACCAGCTCCTACCGCCCCTACCGTGCCTCCTAGAGAGGCAAAAATTATGACCAACCCCCATTATTTTTTAGTTACCAACATTTTGTCCGAACATAATAACACCCTATCTCCACTCCTTAAGGGGCTCCCATACGTTATAAAAACATGTATTTTTAAAAACTAATAAAAAAATAAAAAAACAAGTAGAAAAGTTAAATTCGACTTTGCCGAATCTATGAATACCCTCCACAATGCATTTTTTTAAAGGGTAGTACATTTTTTAACGTGAAAAAATTAACAATTTTGATTAGAAGTATTTTATTTGGAGTAAAAAACTCTTTTTTGTCATTTAAAAAAAAAATAAAAATACTAATTTTTTTTTGAGTGTAAAATTTTTTTCGAGTGTAATGTTTTTTTACTGTACAAATATTTCTGAGTAAATGCACGTACGTATGTACACAAAATATTGAAATTTTTGTAAAAAAAAAACTAAATTTGTTTTTGTGTAAATTTTTTTTTGAGTGTAAAATTTTTTTGAGTGTAAAATTTTTTTTGAGTGTAAAATTTTTTTCGAGTGTAATTTTTAAGTTACCAATGCTTTTAAAACTAAACAAGTTTAAAAAGCATTGCTTTAAAATTAAACAAGTTTGAAAGCATTGTTTAGTTACCAACAATGCCTTTAAAACTTGCTAAAACACGTGGCATTTTAGATGAAACTAATCTGAAATTCAGGGTTTTGCTTATAACTTTTGAACCACTGGACCGATTGAGCTGAAATTTAAAACCAAACAGACCCGGGGAACGGCAAAGATACATGCTAAGCTTCAGTAGTCTAATTATTGTCTTTCGAAAGTTATCGTGTTTTTTATCTCGTAAATTCGCGAAACATCCTTGCCGAAATTTACTCTTTTGCTCATAACTTTTGAACCACTGGACCGATTTGGCTAGATTGCAATACCAACCTGACCAGGTAATTACAAACATATATGCCAAACTTCAGTAGCCTCTGTGAAGTCTTTCAAAAGTTAGCGTGTTTTCTACGGACAGACAGACAGACGGACGGACGGACGGACGGACGGACATCGCTAGATCGTCTTAAAATCGATCGAGGATCATAAATATATATACTTTATGGGGTCCTAGACCAATATTTCGAGGTGTTACAAACGGAATGACAAACTTATATATACCCTCTATCACTAGAGTGGAGGGTATAAAAATGTATGGGGACCCCCTTAAGAGTTGAAAATAAAGGGTAGGTATATTCTGAGAAAATGTTGAAGATGAAAAAATATTGGGGGTCGGTCATATATTTTACTTCTCTAGGGGCACCCTATGGACAGTTAGAGCGGTAGGAGCAAATTTTATAAAAATGTCATTTTGTATGGGAGCCCCCTTAGGAAGTGGAAATAGAGGTTAGGTATATTAAAGAAAAATGTTGGGGGCAGAAATTGAATAGAGGTCGGTCTCACATTGCACCCCTCCGTGGGCAGTTCTAGGGCAGTTGGGGGGCTTTTTGAGGATTGTAACCTCTTTACGCCCAATTTTGACCCCGATGAGGAGCCATTTGGCCCAACCCCACCGCCCTCATTTTTTGGCTCGTGCTTTCTTTTTTGAACCTATAAAAATTAGAGGGTATCGCGGAATTAAAAAATTAAAGAACCGTTTTTTGTGTTCCAAAGTTAAAAAAATATTTTTTTCATAGATATCCCACTCGCATCCCACTAAGCGACCCCATAGCTCTTAAAGGAAAAGACCTAAGCTTTCTTTTAAATCAAAAAAAAAAAAAAAAAAAGGGCCCAATTTGAGGAAAAAGTCAAAAAAGTTTTAGATTTTTAAGAAAAAAAATCAAAAATTTTTTTTTTATTTTTTTTATAATTTTTTTTCGAAAGACTGAAGAAATTGCTATCTAAACTCTTTGGGACACATTTTGCTAAAATTAATAGGTAAGAAGTTACATGGATCAAAATAAACACCTCTTTGGCCAAAATGTAAAATTTCGACCCCCTCTAACTCAGAGAGTCCTTGACCGATCTCGCTGAAAAATTGTGTCTGAACTACTATCCAATAGGACTAACCTTGGTGCAAATTTCATCCCGATCAGAAGACATCGGTTTCAAAAGTTGTGTCAGTTGACACGAAAACCCCCATATATATAAAATTCAATATTCAAATGCGATTTTCTAGAAAACTAAGAAAAATGCGCTACTGATTTTTTTTTGTGTGTGGATAGGCAAACAATTAAACTAAAAAAAAAAAAAAACACGTGGCCAGATTTTTGATAAATTGACTTTTTTAAAAACGAAAAATTTCAGAACGGGTTCTGAAAAAAAATATAAAAATAAGAAGTAAATTTTTGAGATTCTGGTAGATGTCGATTTAATTTGATTTGATATTTAAACAAGGGAAGTCGACACAAATTTTACCATTTTTCTAATATTTTACCACGCCTCCTTAGTCCAGTTTCTGAAAAATTTAAAAACCAAAAACGCAATTTTCTTAGTTCTATATAGATTAAAGGTGTCCTTACGACTAAGGTAATTTTTCAAAATCACTTTTTAATACCAGGTAGGGTCCTAAATTGTAGTTTAGTATAGCCAAAATTTGGGGACAATCGGATAAAAATAACTCGTGCCGAAAATGGATTGATGTTTTGGGACACTCTTATATGATGAAAAAACCTTTTTTTTCTATTTTTTTGAAAAATATTGGTATATGGTAATTTTTGTTAAATTTTTTGTTAAGTAATATGAAAATGGTAATAAATTAACTTTCCAAAAAGCTTAAATAAATTCAAATCGGATAAAAAATAAGCAGTTTACGCATACATGCCCCAGACCATTGCATGGTTTTTAAAGCCAAAATTTAAAAATGTTTAACATTTTTAGGCAAAAAAAAAATAATAATTTTTACTTTATAATGATATTAAATACATGTTATAGATAAAAACTAACAAATATGGTAGTCTAGCTTTTTTTTTAATTTGGCGTGGGTAGTTATATATTTTCCGCGAATTTCAAGAAAATGTGTTTTTCTATGATAATTTAGCTAATATGGAAAAAAATGTTGTGTATTGTACTATACCAAGTGTAAAACATAAATTCTGTAAATTTTTAGAGAAATAACCCCTTTTCATCGAGGTGAAATGACAAATTTGGGACATTACATATCTCTATAATACAAGATATCTGCGTATATCCGATTTCTCAAAAGTTACAGAATTAACATTTTACGCTTCGTTCCGTACAACAAAGAACAAATTTTCCAATATTTGCTAAATTATTGTGAAAAAACGCATTTTATTTGGAATTCGCGGAAATTTTATCACTACCGGCGAAAAATAAAAAAAAAATCTTGACTACCATATCTGCTATTTTTAATCGTAAACACGTTTTCAATATTATCATAAAGTAAAATTTATTTTTTTTTTATTTTTTTGCATAAAAATTTTGAAAATTTTGAAATTCTGGCTTTAAAAACCATACAATGGTCTGGGGCATGTATGCGTAAAATGCTTGTTTTTTATCCGATTTTAATTTTATTAGTCTTTTTGGAAAGGTAATTTAATACCATTTTCATATTATTTCAAAAAAAATTTAACAAAAAATATCAAATACAAATATTTTTCCAAAAACTAGAAAAAAAGCGTTTTTCGTTCATATATAAATGTCCAAAAATTTCAATCCATTTTCGGCACGAGTTATTTTTATCCGACTGTCCCCAAATTTTGGCTCACTCATTTTTAGATACTAAAGAACAATATAGGACCCTACCAGATATAAAAAGATGATTTTCGTTTTTAAGGACACCTCTAATATAGATCTTTGTTTTATTTTCGCTGGACATTTGGTGTGAAATGCCTCATATATATAATTGATCGGTGATCGATTTTAAGTCATTCTAGCGATGCACAGTGGGGAAAAATGGACTTTTTTGTCCATTTTTGCCTACAGGTCGCAATTTTTAACCGATTTTAGCTTTTTTTTTGAATTTTAGCTAATAAAATTCCACATCGATCTGTCATGGCGGATTTCTTAGAAACGTTTTAGTTTTCTTTTAATATTTTTTTAAAATTCAGAAGTTATTAATTTTTTTAGAATTTTTGGTCTAAAAAATTTAATAGTCAAGGGACGAATAAGCTGTATGGACAAAATCAAAGGTGTTATTACTAAAAAATTATTATTTTGCCTTTTATCTATATATATAATATCCCTATTTGTGTGTTCCTCTTTTTTTGTCTATCCAGAGCTTTTTGAAGCCCACTGATGAGCAACAAAGCTGAAAATTGGCATGCATATAGTAAAAGACCTGGGGCAGATCCTAACGTAGCCGGATTTTCGATTTTTTGCCTGTGGGCGGATAAATAAGCGGAAAAGTGGGCGTGTCAAAATTCAATTTTTTGACATTTTTGCTTAATTCAAAGCCCCTAATGGCTGAAAACTTCCTAGAATATAGTCCTAACGATGGCGCATATCCCCAAGTAGTCGGATTTAAAATTTTCGCAATGTGGGCGGAGAATTGAGGAGAAAAGTGGCGTGGGAAAATTGAGATTTTTTTAACATTTTTACTTCTTTTGAAGCCCCCAAATGAATTAGGAAGCGGAAAATTGCATAGCATTTAGTTCTAACAATGAAGCATATCCTGAAGTAATCGGATTTCAATTTTTTAGACTGTGGAAGGAGAATTAAGAGAAAAATGGGGCGTGGCAAAATTGTGTTTTTTAATATTTTAACTAATTTGAAGACGCCCAATGACTTATGAAGATGAAAATTTACATTTTTGCATATTTTAAAGTCATTTAATGACTTAGGAAGCTGAGAATTTCCTAGCATCTAGTCCAGTGGTCGGCACAAAGAGGCATATGAAAGTATTAGTGTTTTAATAAAAATATGCATGTGTTGGTGTATTTCTTCAACAAAGCGACATCAACCTGCTTTGAAGAAAGTCAGCTTGCTACTGAATAAAATATTTGTTTTTTTTATGCTCTTTGTTGATTTTTTGTTGACATTCGTGTTGTATACATGTGAATTACCGATTGTGTTCGGCTCCAGCGTGCAATGGGTGCCGATCACTGATCTAGTCCTATCGATAAAGCATATCCAGAAGTAGACGAATTTTAAATTTTTTGACTGTCGGCGGAGAATTGAAAGGAAATGGGGAGTGACAAAATCAGCATTTTTAGCATTTTAACTTCTTTTGAATCCCCCAAAGGAAGCGGAAAATGCATAGCGTATAGTCCTAACGATGTAGTATATCCTGAAGTAATCGGATTTATTTCTGTGGACGGAGAATAAAAAGATAAAAGAGCGTGGAAAAATTGGGATTTTTAATATTTTAACTAATTTGAAGACCCCCAATAACTAAGGAAGATGAAAATTGGCATGTATATAGTAGGTTTCATGGGGAAGATCAACACGAACCTTGTTTTTTGATATCCAGTGTGTGGGTGGAGAACAAAAAAGGCAAAGGGGCGCGGTAAATTTATTTCCATCTATTCTATGTATATATATATTTTTTTTGTGTTTCTCTTATTTTTTGTGTATCCAGCGCCTTTTGAATCTCATTGATAGACTTAAACGCTTAAAATTGGCATGCATATATTAAAACACCAGGGAGAGATTCTTACGAAGCCGGATTTTTTGCGGATTTTTTGCGAATTACGAGAAAGAGGGGACTTGGCAAAATTTTTTTTTTTTTTTTAACATTTGAGAGTATTTTTAAGCTCCATCCCAATGAATTAGGAAGCTGAAAATCCCGAACATGTTGTCCTAACTATGAAGCATATTCTAAAGTAGAGTAAAGTAGTCTAATTTAACATTTTTGGAATGTAGACGGAGAGTTGAGGGGAAAAAGGTTGCAAGGCAATATTGTGTTTTATTTTTTTTTAATTTAACTAACTTTAATGCCCTAATGACCTACGCAGCGGAAATTTGGCAAGCATATTGTACTGATACTGGAGCATATTCTAAAGTAGTCAGACTTACAATTTTTGGACTGTGGACGAAGAATTAAGAGGGAAAAAGGGCGTGGATACGAGTATAGTACTAACAATGGAGCTTATCCTAAAGTAGTCCGATTTAAAGATTATGGAATATGGACGGAGAATTAACAGAAGAAATGGGCGTGGAAAAATTATGTTTTTACATCTTACCTAATTTTGAAGACACCTTATGACCTTGAAAGATGAAAATTGGGATGCATATGGCACGGACTATGGCAAAGATCAACACTGACCTGGATATCCAGTGAAATGGCGGAGATACAAAAAAAAATATCCGTTGTGAATTTTGTTCAGTTTATATATATAATCTGTAACGTAGCCGGATTTTCGGCCTTTGAGACAGGGGGTGTGGCGGAAGACTGCTAAATTAAGTTTTCAATCATTTAAACTATTTCTGCAACCCCTAATGACTAAGGAAGCTGAAAATTGTAAAGCATATAGTATTGACAATGTATCATATCCATATTAAGTCAACTGCGTACGGAGAATTATAAGAAAAAATTGAAGTGAAAAAAATTGTGTTTTTCAAAATTTTTTCTAATTTTAAAACCCTTCATGACTAAGAAAGATACAAATTGCCATGTATATAGGAGTGACCATGGGACAGATCCACACGATGGATTTTTGATATCCGGTTTAAGGACGGAAACGAAATGGGAGTGCTAAATTTAGTTCTAAAATTTTATCAATAAAACCTTTTATAGTCATAAAGTTTTTTTCCAGTTTGGGATATACATTGATGTAACTCAATCTAGCAATATTAAATTTTTGAAGCACAAACATAATTTTTTATAAAGTTTGGTAAAAAATTAGAATTATTAAGAAAAGTGATTTGGTGTTCCGCCTGGCAGGGACAGGCTATTCGACTAGTAAACATATAAAAACTCAAAATTTTTCACTTTTTTGAATTTACAACGTAGCAATATATATTTTTTTAAACAGACTATAAATTAATTTTAAAATTCCAAAAAAGCTAAGGCAAAATTTAAGCGAAAATTTAGATTTTTTTTTTAAATGTTTTTGTTTACCAATTTTGACTAAGCAAAAGATAAGATTAAATTTAAAAAATATTTCATTGAAATTGGTTCACTATTTTGAAAGATATTAGCTTTTATAAGTGAGAATTCTTGAACTTTAATTTGGTTACGAAAACCAAAATAATAGCATAATAGCCAATGTTAACCACATCGTTGATAAGGGGATTAAATACCTTTAATTTAGTCTATACAACGTTTTCGTCCCATCCCTAATCCATTTTGTATTGCAAAAATACTGAAAAAATTAAAATTTTCTGAAATTTAGGAAAATGTAAAAAGTAGATTAAATTTTTTTCAAAAATCCACCGTGACAGATCGATGTGAAATTTTATTAACTAAAATACAAAAAAGAAAAACTAAAATCGGTTAAGAATTGCGACCTGTAGGCAAAATTGGATAAAAAAAGACAATTTTTTTCCACTGTGCGATGTCATATGTTAAAGACACGAAACAGGTGAAAATAGAAGAGCTACCCTCCTGAAATTTGGCTCGATTACATCTTTTGGGCATAGGCTAGTTAAGTTCAGACGGGTAAATTTGGACAAGTAGAAAAAAGTTTTCCCTTTGAGAACTAAAACAACTCTAGAACAAGTAGAAAAGTTAAATTCGACTTGGCCGAATCTATGAATACCCTCCACAATGCCCTATTTAAGTGATAGTAAATTTTCTTACATGAAAAAAAATAACATTTTTGATTAGAAATATTTTATTTTGTATAAGAAAACTTTTTTTTAGTAATTTTTGAAAGAAAAAAAATAATAATTTTTTAAATGGAATTTTTATTTAGTTAGGTTTGAGTCCATATTAATTATTTCTGAGAAATAATAATTGTTGCACAATCAGAAAATCTGAAAAAAATCAAGTGACAACACAGGCTAAGTGGAGATGTCGACAGATTTCGGAAGATGCCACCCTTCCATCATCGGCACTCCTTCGATTGCCAATAGTGTTTGGGGTCCGGGAATTCCCGGGTCGGATTTCCGGGAATTCCCGGGAAAAGACTGACGGGAATTCCCGGGATTTTTTTAATTTTTCCCGGGAAATCCGGGAATTTAATAAAATAAACCATTTTACACAAAAACGTTTATTTTAATTTAATTTTTAATATCTTTCCTACTAGAGGTATAATTACATTTGCTTTTTTTTCGTATTTTTTCTATTTGGAAGAACTGCACTTAAAAAATTATGTCATTAACTGTTTGTAGTTTATTTAAAAAATTTTACGTTTAGTCGTTTAAAAAAAAAAAAAAAACATTTGTTTGATGTTCAGTTTCTATTAATGACTACTTCTGTCCTTTGTTTCAAAAATAACACAATAAAAAATAAATACTTTCATTGACATTTAATTTTTAAAGTCATTTATTTTTGTTCTGTAAGTAAAAACTACTGATTATTCTTTAAATTTTTAATGATTTCAATAAGTATTTTTTTTTATAAATTTTTGGTATTTTTCAATGAGATATCATTAGTTGTTACCTACAAAAGTTGGTTTTTTTGTAGAAAAAAAAAATGCAAAAAATTATTTATAGATATATAAAAACATGTTTGTATCAAGTGACTTTGGCACGATGGGTAGACTGTCTGGCCAGAATGTAGTTGATTGCGGGATCGATTCCCCAAAATTTTTTAAAAAATAACCTACGAAATCATTAATTTTTAATGTTTTCGAAGGTTATTTTTTTGGAAATTGTTGGTAAAAATGACAGAACTATTATTAATTTTTAATGTTTCCGTAGGTTATTTTTTTCGAATTTGTTGGTAAATAAGAATGAAAAAAAACGTAATTTTTTAATGTTTAATGTTATTTATTTTAGAAAATTTTGTCAACAGTAAAAAATAAATGTTGATGTTTGTTAAAACAAATGAATAATTACTGGGATGGTTTTCAATTGTTTATTCACTGGTTTTAAATGTATTTTTCATTTGTTTTTGCCTACAAAATATTTTGAGTGTGTGCAAATATTGTTCATAGGAAAACTGACCAAGTGTAAAAAGTATGACAATATCATGAAAAAACTCAAAAAGTCAAAAAATATACGTCGGTTAATGATAATTTTTCTAAGACTGATATTAAATAGTAAAATATTAAATATTATATATATAGTAATATAAATATTAAAAGTGCTGCCAACTATATTAGTTTTTGCTCGAAAAACGCAATTTTATTTTTTTTGGCGATTTTAGCCATTTTTTTGCGATTTCTTGTGGGGAAAAAAGTTGCAATATTTTTTTTGTTTTTATTGTATTTCAGGATTTTTAACTTTTATTTTTTGATTTTTTATGTTTTAATTAATTGTTTATCTCTAATAAAACTGTTTTTAATAGAAAGTTGGTCAAATTTTAATGTTTTTTATGATTTACTAGCTGTTTTGCACCCGGCGTTGCCCGGGTTGAAAAACATATATAATCAATGAGTTATTTATTAGTCAGTTTAATTACTGCTTCGTGACTTGAGGTTTGGTCGATTTTTTCGATTTTTCTCAGCGTGGGGAACATGGTATGTATGTGTTCCTCCGTCATGGGAACAATCCTAATATTAATGCATTTCTTTAATATTTATTAATGTATTTCTTTAACCCTTTAAAAGCCAAATTTTTTTGGCTAGGAATTTCTTGACCAAACTTTGTGAAAATGTTGATCTATACTAAAGAAAACTTTTTTGTTGATTTCATTGGTCTACTGCGCCCTCTAGCGGAGATATATGCAATCAAACTTAAAACTTTCACATACAATATCTCCCGAACAAGTTAAATTTTTTTCAAAATTTTAATTTTGTATTTTTTGTACAGAAAAGTACTACACAACTCGCTTTCGAGAAAGCTTTTGCAACTATTATTCAATGTTTTAGCATTTTTTAACGTTTATTTTATTTTTTAAATTTTTTACGTTATTTGAAAAATTTTGATTATGCCAACAAATATTGCGTCTACCCCTTCGATTTGCAAGTTTATTTTTCGAAACACATATATCGTAAAGATAACCCTTCAATGATCATTCTTGTCCAAATAAAACATAAAAATGCTGTACGGTTAAATTTTAATGATTTTCTTAAAGACGTGTACACGGTTGTGTACAGTGGCCAGTAATGGGTTAATGGCTTTTAAAAGGAACCTACAGTTCCCTCCTCGGTTAGCACTTTATGTGGTGAAAACTTCAATAAAGACATAACTTTCACTGAAGTTCAAGTGGGAGTGGCATTTAACGCTAATTTAAGTTAAATTTTGGTCTCATGTGACCTATAGTTCCCCTATTGGTTAGCTGGTGAAAAAAATTGCAATTAAATTTGCTCAGCAGTTTTTCCACGTTCGCGGAACAGGCAGACATAACTCTCACTAAAGTACAAAGGGGCGTGCCTTATAACCCTTTTTATCAGTCGCTGTTTAATATTGCCTACAAAGTGGCGTGCCATTATACAGAAAAAAATATTTTTTAACTTAATACAAAGGGGTGCTGCATTTAAAGCCCCTTGGCCTGATCGACACGGTAAATACCATCTATGGTAAAAATTGTTTTTAAATTTGTTTCACCGTTAACGCGTGAATACGGATCAGACAAAAATAAATTGTCTATAGTTTCCGCCTCAATAAGTACTAAATAGCTGTGGTAAAAATTATAATAACATCGGGTTCGCCGTTTAAGCGTGATTACGTAAAGGCAGAATAAACTTTCAGTACATTGCAAAAGACGTTGCAGTTGATACAGACTAAAGTTCCCGCCTCTGTTAGTACTGTCTTTGGAAAATGTTTTGTTAAAATAGGCTTAGTAGTTTAAGCGTTATTAAGGAACAGACCTAATCTAATAAAATAAAAAGGGGCGTGCTATATTATTTTTTATTTAAATCGGTATAGTCGTTTAAGCATGATTACGGAACATTCCGAAAAACGTTCAGTATAGTACAAAGGGGCGTGTCAAAGAGGCGTGACATTTTCAGCCTCTTTGTGCAAATGCGCTCTATTTATAATCTATAGTTTTCTCTTCGGTTAGTACTATCATTGGTAAAAATTTCACTTAAATCGGTTCAGCCGTTTATGCGTGATTATGGAACAGGAAGAAGTAACGTTCAATGTAATACAAAGGGGCGTGCCATTTTACGCCTTCTTTTTTGATCGCCCTCTATTGTGGCTCATAGTTTTCGCTTCGGTTAATTCTATCTGTGGTGAAAATTTCATGAAAAACAGCTCAGCCGTTTAAGCGTAATTGAGGAAAAGCAAGAAATAACTTGCAGTGTAATAAAAAGGGGCGTGACATTTTACGCCCCTTGTTTCCATCGCCCTCTATTGTGGCTCATAATTTCCGCCTCGGTTAGTACTATCTGTGGTAAAAATTTCAGTGAAATCGGTAAAATCGCTTTTCAGTGATTGCGGAACAGGCAGACATAGTTTCTGTATAGTACAAAGGGGCGTGGCATTTTACCCCCATTTTTTCCGATCGCGGATTTTTCTATCTCTGGTGAAAATTTCATGAAAATCGGTTCAGCCGTTTTTCTGTTGTTGTCGGACAGGCAGATATAGCTTTAACATGGTACAAAGGGGCGTGGCATTATACGCCCCTTTGTCCGATCGCGGTCGCTTATGGCCTATAGTTCCGGCCTCGGTTAGTACTATCTGTGGTGAAAATTTCATGAACATGGGTTAAGCCGTTCTTTACTTATTGCGGAACAGGCAGATATAGCTTCAGCATGTTACAAAGGGGCGTGGCATTTTACCACCATTTTTTCCGATCGCGGATTTTTGTATCTCTGATGAAAATTTCATGAAAATCGATTCAGCCGTTTTTCCGTTGTTCCCGGACGGGCAGATATATCTTTAACATGGTACAAAGGGGCGTGGCGCCCCTTTGTCCGATCGTGGTTGCTTATAGCCTATAGCTCCCGCCCCGGTTAGTACTATCTGTGGTGAAAATTTCATGAAAATGGGTTAAGCCGTTCTTTACTTATTGCGGAACAGGCAGATATAGCTTCAGCATGGTACAAAGGGGCGTGGCATTTTACGCCCCTTTGTCCGATCGCTGCCGCTTACTGCCTATAGTTCCCGCCTCGGTTAGTACTATCTGTGGTGAAAATTGCATGAAAATGGGTTAAGCCGTTCTTTACTTATTGCGGAACAGGCAGAACAGTCTTCAGCATGGTACAAAGGGGCGTGGCATTTTACGCCCCTTTATCCGATCGCTGTCGCTTACGGCCTATAGTTCCCGCCTCGGTTAGTACTATCTGTGGTGAAAATTTCATGAAAATGGGTTAAGCCTTTCTTTACTTATTGCGGAACAGGCAGATATAGCTTCAGCATGGTACAAAGGGGCGTGGCATTTTACGCCCCTTTGTCCGATAGCGGTCGCTTATGGCCTATAGTTCCCGCCTCGGTTAATACCATCTGGGGTGAAAATTTCATTAAAATCGGTTAAGCCGTTTTTCTGTTATTGCCGGACAGGCAGATATAGCTTCAGCATGGTACAAAGGGGCGTGGCATTTCACGCCCCTTTGTCCGATCGCGGTCTCTTATGGCCTATAGTTCCCGCCTCGGTTAGTACTATCTGTGGTGAAAATTTCATGAAAATCGGTTAAGCCGTTCTTTACTTATTGCGGAACAGACAGACAGACAGACAGACAGACAGACAGACAGACAGACAGACAGACAGACAGACAGACAGACAGACAGACAGACAGACAGACAGACAGACAGACAGACAGACAGACAGACAGACAGACAGACAGACAGACAGACAGACAGACAGACAGACAGACAGACAGACAGACAGACAGACAGACAGACAGACAGACAGACAGACAGACAGACAGACAGACAGACAGACAGACAGACAGACAGACAGACAGACAGACAGACAGACAGACAGACAGACAGACAGACAGACAGACAGACAGACAGACAGACAGACAGACAGACAGACAGACAGACAGACAGACAGACAGACAGACAGACAGACAGACAGACAGACAGACAGACAGACAGACAGACAGACAGACAGACAGACAGACAGACAGACAGACAGACAGACAGACAGACAGACAGACAGACAGACAGACAGACAGACAGACAGACAGACAGACAGACAGACAGACAGACAGACAGACAGACAGACAGACAGACAGACAGACAGACAGACAGAAAGACAGACAGACAGACAAACCAACAATCAGATTTATAATATTAATAGGGATATTATTCCCGGGATTCCCGGGAATCCCGGGAAATAAATTATTTTTTTCCCGTTTCCCGGGAAATTGAAAAGTCCGGGAATTCCCAAACACTAATTGCCACACACTTAATGTGTGTCAGTTTCAAATTAGCCATTTAAATGAAACTTTTGAACAAATTAAATATTGAAATTACCAGAGACCATAACAGTTATGAGATTTATTGAATAAAATCAAATTTAATTGTTCAAAAATATTTTTTCAAACAAAAATTAAAAATAACAGTTTGAAATGATTTATATAAATATCTGTTCAAAATAACAGAAATAAAAAACTTTTATTTTTTATAACTGTTATTAAAAACTCTTTGAGCCTTAACAAGTGAGAAGTTAAATTCGGCTGTGCCGAATCTTTTATACCCTCCAAAATGTAAAAAAAAAATTGACAGGGGCGTTTTTTTTTTTTTTGGGGGGGGGGGCGAAGTTGATAGGGTCAGTGGGGCACGTTGAGAGCACCTTCCCATCGCGATAAATATACCAAATGTTTCATTTATTTAACAAAAATACAAAAAAAACTGTAAAAACTTGTATTTTTTTAGAGGTTGGTTTAGTTCTTCAAGGGGGAACTTTTTTCCCCCTGTTCCGATTTGGCCAATTTCCGAACTTAACCTGCCTAGGAACATAAGACATATTTGTGCAAAACTTGAGGTTCCTAGCTCTTTTATTTTGGACTGCATCGTGTTAACTACAGACGGACGGACGGACGGACAGACGGACGGACGGACGGACGGACATCGCTAAAATGTCTTAGAATCGATCACTGATCAATAATATATATACTTTATGGGGTCCCCGACCGATATTTCGATGCGTTACACACGGAATGACAAAGTGAGTATACCCCCATACTGTAGTTGGAGGGTATAAAAAACTCGAGTTATTAAAATATAACAACAATAAACGGATGCAGAAGAATCCTATTGATATCTAATACTTCAATCATTGATTTAAAGATATAAACTTCGATTGATTTTTTTAAAAATAACTGTTATAACAGTTATTTACTCAAATAAATAAAAAATAAAAGTTATTTTAGATTGTTTGAACAAAAAGTTTTTAATAACTGTTATTTTTTACTTTTATTGAAAAAATCAAAAAAATAAATGTTATTGCAAATTTTAACACGTGACATCTTTAGAAGTCTTTTCATATATAAAATACAAAGTTTGGACAACATTCGTTTCATGATTTTTTTTAAAACAAAAAGACACATATAACTGTTATATTTGGTCTCTGGAAATTACTCCTCTTTTTGTTGAATAACTCGTATTCACCACCGTTCGTGTTGTATACGAACCTGACTTAGAGTCCACCGATAACGAAAATTAGCTGTGTATATTGATAAAAAGACAAAAAAAGGAAATCCCACAATTGTGTTTTACATTAGCTATGCTGAGTAAAAAAATTTAAAAAGTGGAATCCCACAACAAATTTATACATTAGCTGAGTTGAGTAGAGATGGGCGCTAGTCCCGTGATTTGAGTAGTTCACTTGAATCACGCACGACTCACGCGTAAGCAAAATTTTAGTTTATCACGTGATTCGTGAGTGAGTATGATTCCAATACTTTTATGCGTAAGTGATTCGTGAGTAAGTCCAATTTTTGCGTGAGAGCCATTTTAATTGCGTGAATCAACTTTTTTTTGTATTGTTTACAGTTTTATTTAGAGTTTTTAGTTTTATTTTTCGTTTTGCAATCAGTTAAGTTTCAAATTAATGGTCTGCTAAATAATGAAAAACTTTTTTTTTTTAATTTTCGTAAAAACGGTGTTTTTGTAAGTGAAAATTGCGTGAGCGTAATTATGAATCACGTGAGTCACGCGTGACTTATTTTAATTTTACTGACGTGAGTAGTAGGTGAGCGTGAGTAATGAAAAAAAATCGAGTTAGTGATTCATTAGTGATTATAATATTTCTTGTGTGAGTGAGCGTGAGCCAAAACTGACTCACGCTCCCATCTCTAGAGTTCAGTAAAGCTTAAATAATTAATATTTAGGGAGAAGTGATCCAACATTTATACAAATTTAAGATTAAATTGTTATTTTGTGTGAATATTTAAGTATGGACCAAATGGTCCATTAACCTCACATACGTAAGTTTTTTCTAACCTAACAGCAGGGTTAAAGCAAATGTCAGGAAACTCAAAAAATGTTTAAGTTTGTCGGACTGTTATGTGTAGTTTATCGTTAAAAAAAGTATTGTTTTCTTTTTTAAAATAAAATGGAAACACTTTTTTTCACCGAAAACTTCACCTGATACTTAAACTGCTTATTAAAAATTCTTTGGAAAAAAGTATTCATACTTAATTTACAATAAAGATTTTTTTAAATTTGCTTTAACCCTTTAAATGTACTTAAGATTCTTTTTACTAACATTAAATACTTTATTTTAAGTACTTCATAAATATTAATACATAACCTCAAACCATTTAATCATTATAAATGAATTTTATAACAATTTTAGGTTTTTAATGAATATTTGTCATATTACTTTTTTTTGTGAAATCCTTTCACTCTTTTTTTATGCTTTTAATTATAATTTACATAGCATTAAAAATACTCGCGGTAAAATATATCTTTTTTTTATATATATATTTTTTGTTTTTTATACAAATGTCTTTTATTTCAGGGTTTTGAATAAAAAAAAAATTATTCCATCAATTGAGAACAAGCAACAAATTGAACCTTTTTTTGATGAGTGACGAAACGGAAAAAAGGAAAAATGAAATCCTTTAATTTTAGGAAGCCGTATAAAAGGATTCTTAAATATTATTTGTTACTTACTGTTTTCGGTAAAATATTATAATAATAAAAAATAAAAACACTTGCGGAAAAAAGGCGTCCTTTTTATATAAATTATATATGGACTTTTCATTTAAAAAGGATGAGAGATTACGTTATAAATCTTAATGCACACTTGTTGTAAAGGCTTAGCAAAACTAGTGACAAAGCTTGTTATGCTGAGTATAATTGAAACGGTAACAACAGGATGTCTGATAAATTTTAAGACTACTTTACAAAAAAGATGAAAATTATTTATATTTTGAGCTATAAAATTTAATTGTTCTCAAAGTAGAAATTCATATTATGAATAAAATGGAATGCATAAAAAACACTGAACATCTTACGTGAACTACTGTGTACACTAGGGGTGTTCCCCAACAGCACTTAAGGGTTAATGTTCTGAATTTTAATTTTCATTAATATCCGCTCAAAAAAATTTTTAATCTTTAAAAATTCAAATTCTTCTAAAATTTAAATATCTACAAAGGAATATCTACAATTTTTGTAGTTTTTAATATTATTTAATCGAAATCTTTGATCAAGTGGTCTGCCACACGCTAGTTGCCTGGGGCAGTTGTAATAACTTGGGTGATTTTTAACCGATTTTAGTTTTTATTGCCTTATTACATAGGTAATGGACTCCATATAGCAATTCTGTAACCATTTGAATTCAAACTTAACTTTAAATATCGAAAAATTGAGAAAATGAGTAAAAAGTAATTTTTTCCCCTTGTAATCCGTTTTTCAAATTTCAGATCGTTTCCGCATCCTTTTAAAGTTATTGGATTAACTCCAAATTTTATTTTTTTACGTTTTTTTAAGAACAATAATTTGCCTAGTGCCAAGCAATTAACACATTTTAAATTTTTCCCTTACTGTTAAGAACGCCCTTACTATACACGTGCAAATGGTTTGTAATACAGAAGTCTGTATGTTTGTTTTTAATTTAGTTAGTATGATCGGACATTCCGTTCAAAATTTATAGTACTTACCGTGGCCATTTTTTTTAAATATTGACTTTTGTGTAAGTTATTCTCTTCTTCTTTCATAAAAATATAATTAGGTCAAAATTTCAAAAAATGGCCACGGTAAGTACTAGAGAATTTAAAAGTCTACAAATAAAAAAAAAAAAAATCATCAAAATCGGTTCAGAAGCTTTTGCTGTACAACTGCAGCTGATTTTGTACTTTAAAAAAGCATTATTCAGTTAAGTGGCAACCGTGGATATTCTAGTTGACCAAATTTTGTGTTATAAAATTTTAAAAATATTACAATAATTTATCTTTCAAATAAAACAAGTAAGAGTGTTAAATTCGGCCCTTTTTAAGCGATAGTAAATTTTATAACGTGAAAAAATAAAATTTCTGATTAGAACTATTTTATTTTGTGTAAGAACCTTTTTTTTAACTTATTTTTGAAAAAAAAAAAATAATTTACTAAATTTTTTTTGAGTGTAAAATTTTTTTGAGTGTAAAATTTTTTTCGAATGTAGTTTTTTTTAGTGTAAAAATATTTTTGAGTCACAAAAATACATTGTTTTTAAAACATGTTTAGCGGGTTTTCAACACTTGAATTTAAGGTGAAGCAAACCTGAAATTCACGGGATTGCTAATAACTATTGAACCATTGGAAGGATTTGGCTGAAATTCAAAAATAAACAGACCAGGGGAACGGCAAATATATATGCCAAGCTTCAGCATCCTGAGAAGTTCTTTTCGAAAGTTAGCGTGTTTTTTATCTCGCAAATTTACGAAAAACACTTGCCAAAATTCAGTCTTTTGGTCATAACTTTAGAACCACTGGACTGATTTCGCTGGATTGCAACAGCAACCTGACCAGGTAAATGCCCAACATATTTTAGCTTGTTTTAAACAGACAGACAAACAGACGGACGGACATCGCTACATCGTCTTTGAATCGATCGAGGATCATGAATATATATACTTTATAGGGTCCTAGACCAATATTTCGAGGTGTTACAAACGGATTGACAAACTTATATATACCCTCTATCACTAGAGTGGAGGGTATAAAAAACAGAATTAAAGAATATTGCGTACTTTTTTATCCCATGTAGACTGCTTCTTTTGTTTAAATGTCTCAGAATTTGATGTTTTTTCTATTGGACACATTTCGAGCAATCTGAGACTTTTCTGTAGGAAAACTAAGACAGAACAGTTTTGCAAAAATCAGAAAATCACAATCTGAAACTTTTTAAGGTAAAATGTCTCTAAAACTTTTTCTACAAAACCTAAAACTTTTTCTAGAGGAGAAATGTTTTCTTATTTACTATAGCAAAAATGTCATTGATTTTGAGACTTTTTCTACAGAATCTAAAACTTTTCTGAAGGAAAAATGTTTCAGGATCTAAAATTTTTGTATAGAAAATCTGAGACTTTGTCTGTAGAAAAAATGTCATAGAATCTGTAAGACTTTTTCTATTGGAAAAATGTTTTAAAATCTGGCACTTTTTCCATAGGAAAAATGTCTCAAAATCTGAGACTTTCTATAGGAAAAAAGTTGCAAAATCTTAGAATTTTTCTATAGGAAAAATGTCTGAAAATATAAGACTATAGGAAAAATGTCTCAGAATCATGACATTTTCTATAGAAACATATTTAGTATTTTCTATTAGAAAAATTTCTTTTTTTTTTCTATAAGAGTCACTTTTCAAAATCTGAGTATTTTTCTGAAATTTTCCTGTAGGAAAAATGGATCAGAATCTGGGACTTTTTTAATAGAAACAAGTAGAAAAGTTAAATTCTACTTGACTGAATTTATGAATACGCTCCACAATGCCCTTTTTAAGTGATACACACAAAAAAAAAATTGTCAAATTACTAGGAAAATTGTTGTAAACCCATTTTACCAATACTTTACAGATTTCCTTTTTTTTTAACAAACAAATTTACATTTTTTTTTTGTAATATAACAAATTTCCAAGATAATTTTACAAAAAAAAAAAAATCTAGTAATTCACGAGAACTCCTTGTAATTTTATTTACGCCAAAAAACTGTAAATTTACAATTTTATTGGTAAAAAGCTTGTAAAATTACAAATTTATTGGTAAAAATCTTGTAAAATTACTAGGAATTCTCATAAAATAGGAGGTAGCAAAAAATCTAGTAAAGGTACGAAACCTCCTTATTAATTTTATCGTGTCCAAAAATTTGTAAATTTACAATTTTGTTGGTAAAAACCTTGTAAAATTACTAGGAATTTTTGTCAGGAATTTGAATAATGATATAATTGTGCCGAAAACAGAAAACCAAATTCCAAACGGGTTTAACAAAAAAAAAAAAAAAAAATTTCTAACCGTCAGCACTTTTTTCAACCCATTTACACAATATTTTACAGAGATATTATTTTTAGTGTATTTTTTTTTTTTTTTTTTGGAAACCCCTTTTACAGCAACGACAAAAAACCCCCCAATTATGTTAATCATTTATATTTCATCTCAAATTCAGTAGCAATTTTTACCCCTAAAAAAAAATATGATGTTTGTTATATGATGGTAACAAATTTTGCTTTAACACTTCAGACCACCGCTCCACTAACACCACAACGAAAGTGTCTAATAAAATATATTTGTGTATGAAATGAGATTTTAATAATATAAAAACATACAGTATTTTTGTAACCATAAATTTTTTTGGAGGTAGCCAAAAAAATGTAACAAATTTTTCTTGTAATTTTACAAGGTTTTTTTAGTTTAGTAAATTTTCTAACATAAAGAAATAAAATTTTTGATTAGAAATATTTTATTTTGTGTAAAAAAACTTTTTTTTTTTAAGTAATATTTGAAAAAAAAAAAAAAAATTACTAAATTTTTTTTGTGTGTAAAATTTTTTTCGAGTGTATTTTTTTTTTAGTGTAAAAATATTTTTACACTCTATCACTAGAGTGGAAGGTATAAAAATTACTTTTTTTGTATAGAGAAAAATTGCCTCAGAATCTGAGAATTTTCTATTGGAAAAATGTCTCAGAATTTGGGAGATTTTCTATAGGGAAATGGATCAGAATCTGAGACTTTTTCGATTTAAAAAATGTTTGAAATTCTAAAACTTTTTCTATTGGAAAAATGTCTCAGAATCTGAGACATTTTCTATAGAAAACATATTTAACATTTTCTATTAGAAAAATTTATTTTTTTCTATAAGAACCATTTTCAAAATCTGAGACTTATTCTGATAGTTTTTCTATAGGAAAAATTGATCAGAATCTGAGATGTTTTCAGTAGAAAAAATTACTTTTTCTGCATAGAGAAAAATGTCTCAGAATCTGAGACTTTTCTATAGGAAAAATGTATCAGAATCTCAAAATCTGTTTCTCTTAATCTAAGACTTTTTTTATAGGAAAAATGCCTCAAAATCTGAGAATTTTTCTTTTGGTAAAATATTGTCTTAGGATCAGAGACTTTTTCTTAATTAACTTACTTGTGTAAGTTAATTAATTAACTTACTTGTGCAAAAAATTAGATTTTTCCCATTATTTCCAATTATATGAATCATTAGAAAAAGTTCGTTTTTTAAGAATTTCATCAATTGCTGTGCAAATTAATGTTCGTTTTTGTCTAAAAACTCTATGTATAAATATTTAGCCAGATCGTGTAATTTCCGATGGATGGTTAAAGTTTGGCACTAGAAAAATAACGTTGCAATGAATGTAAAAAATGCGGTATATTATTTTTGTGCTTCATAATCATCAAACTACCATCGTATGCGTGTGTGACAATTTCGTAAGTTTTTGGTACACCCAAAAAATAAACTTCAGTAATATTAATTTCAAAGCTTGCTACGGAAATTATAATAAGCTTAAAAGGTCTTATTAAAATTTTTTTTTAAATATTTTTAGAAAATTGCACCATAGGAGTATATTTGGGAAAGTACCTCGGTATTCGCAAAAAGCCGCAAAGGGAAGACCCGTCTAAGCATACCTTAGTATAAAAATATACTTTTGTAGTAACACTCAAAACAATTAATAAAAATAATTTCTTGTTTTACTAATATTTTATGTCCCCCAAATTGTAAAATAGTTTCAGGAACATTTTGGTGAGTTTGGGGGGAGGTTCAGCATGAAAAGTTGGGCGACTCTTCCTACTCTCGAATAATGATATAATTGTGCCGAAAACAGAAAACCAAATTCCAAACGGGTTTAACAAAAAAAAAAAAAAAAATTTCTAACCGTCAGCACTTTTTTCAACCCATTTACACAATATTTTACAGAGATATTATTTTTAGTGTATTTTTTTTTTTTTTTTTGGAAACCCCTTTTACAGCAACGACAAAAAACCCCCCAATTATGTTAATCATTTATATTTCATCTCAAATTCAGTAGCAATTTTTACCCCTAAAAAAAAATATGATGTTTGTTATATGATGGTAACAAATTTTGCTTTAACACTTCAGACCACCGCTCCACTAACACCACAACGAAAGTGTCTAATAAAATATATTTGTGTATGAAATGAGATTTTAATAATATAAAAACATACAGTATTTTTGTAACCATAAACCAAATATATGAATATGTATTTACATATTGCTCATTTGCTGCTAGGTTGTCATAAGTCAAAAAATGTGATTGTTGAGTTAGAGATGTTGAATTTTATTCGCTATGTTATGCAGTAAAAATTAATGTTGCAGAAAAAATTTGTATTAGTATATTTTAAACTTTTCGCTTTAGAAGTAAATATGTGCCGTAAATACCGGCCTTTTTTAAATACAACCCATATCCAAACTTTAAACTGGTTTTCTGCCATACCTGTTTTTTGAGTTATGACGACGTTTCTGCAAATGAGCGATTTAAGTATTAGGGTGGTTCAGAAAAACTAAAGTTGGATTTTTGAATGGGTCCTCGGAATATACATATATTAAGCACCGTGAAAAAATAACATTCCAGCCAGAAATTTCCAGCAGTACCAAAAATTTTTGCTGGAAATCACGTAAGTATAAATTTCACTGCAATTGGTGCAGTACTTATTAAAAAGCCAAATTTAAAAAAAAAAAAATATTAATTTTTTTATTGACATTAATGAAAAAAAAAAAGTGCCATAGAGTGGAATCCACAAGGTAGTCGTAGAAGAGGACGTCCAGCCCATACATGGAGACGACAAGTCATAGCTGAAGCAACAACTCTGAACACCAGTTGGAGCGAAGTGAAAAATATTGCGATGGACAGATCAAAATGGAGAGATTTTGTTGGGGCCCTATGCTCCTTATAGGAGCTTCGGGAACATATATATATTAGAGTTAATTTTGAAAATTTGATCTGCGGATATCATCACTTTTTTGAAGGATTTAGGGGAGCTAAAAAGAATGCCGCTATTTTTTTGGAAAATTTTTCGCTCCTTGGGGTGGTTCAACGCATTTGAAAACGCGGATTTTGAGCTGATTTTTTTGCAGAACAAAAACTGCTGAATATATCGCAAATCTGATTTCACCAGTCGATTCTACACCAAAAAATAATACAATGGTCGTTTTTTGAACTCGTCGAAAAAGTTCCAAAAACTCACCACAGAGGGCGGAAATATAAGATTTTTCCATTTTATTTTTTAATTAATTTTTTAAATATGCACAATTAAAGGGCATTTTCAGCTTAACAAAATGGTACCCAAATTTCCGTTCTATCACAACCCGTTAAAAAGTTATAAGCTCTCAAAAATTGCCAAAAACACGTTTTTCGAGAACTTTGACCTAATTTTCTCGAAAACATGACGTGATAGAAAAATTTGGGAACCATATTTAGAATCAGCATCGAAATGTTAATCGAAAACGAGAGGTACGATCTTAGAACATCATCCAAAAACATCACAAAAATATGCTCTCAATAATGCATAAAAATGCGTTTTTTGTGAACTTTGACCTCAATTATCTCAAAAACCTGACGTTACGGAAGATTTTGGAAACCAGATTTGGAATCAGCATTGAGAGGAAAATCGAAAACGAGTGTCCAGACCGCTCACCCATCCAAAAATTTTTCAAATTTCGGTCAGTGTTTTATAATTTTGCCATTAGAAAAACAACTTTGAAGCCTTATAACTTTTTAATGGGTTGTGATAGAAAGGTGCTTTTTGTACAAATTTTCTTAGCAAAAACTGCCTCTTCATCGTGCATGATTAAAAATATAATTTAAATTTTTTTTAAAAAAATCGATTTTTCCGCCCCCTGGTGTGGGTTATTGGAACTTTTTTTAAGAGTTCAAAAAATTGCTATTTTATTCATTTTTGCTGTAGAATCGACTGGTGAAATCAGATTTGCAATATATTCAGCCGTTTTTTCTCTGCAGAAAAATCAGCTCAAAATCCGCGTTTTCAGATGCTTTGAACCACCCCAAGGAGTAAAAATTTTTCCAAAAAAATACCGGCATTTCTTTTAGCTCCCCTAAATCCTTTAAAAAAATGATGATATCCGATAAACAGATGAAGTGAAGTCACCAAACGAACTCTAATATATGTATATTAGAGTTAGTTTGGTGACTATGTCACTTCATCTGTTTATCGGATATCATAATTTTTTTAAAGGATTTAGGGGAGCTAAAAAGAATGCCGGTATTTTTTTGGAAAAATTTTCGCTCCTTGGGGTGGTTCAAAGCATCTGAAAACGCGGATTTTAAGCTGAGTTTTCTGCAGAGAAAAAATGGCTGAATATATTGCAAATCTGATTTCACCAGTCGATTCTACAGCAAAAACTAATACAATGGAAGTTTTTTTAACTCTTAAAAAAAGTTCCAATATCCCACAGCAGGGGGCGGAAAAATAAATTTTTTAAAAAAAAAAATTTAATTATTTTTTTGATCAAGCACGATGAAGAGGCAGATTTTGCTAAGAAAATTGGTACAAAAAGCATCTTTCTATCACAACCCGTTAAAAAGTTGTAAGGCTTCAAAGTTTTTGTTTTATTGACAAAATTGTAAAACACTGACAGACATTTGCAAAATTTTTGGATGGGTCAGCGGTCTGTACACTCGTTTTCGATTATCCTCTAAATGCTGATTCTAAATCTGGTTTCCAAAGTTTTCCGTAACGTCAGGTTTTTGAGAAAATTGAGGTTAAAGTTCACAAAAAAAGTGCATTTTTGTGCATTACTGCGAGCAATTTTTAGCGATATTCTGGGATCGTACAACTAGTTTTCGATTAACATTTCGATGCTGATTTTTAATCTGGTTTTAAAATTTTTCTATCAAGTCATGTTTTTGAGAAAAATGAGGTCAATTTTCTCAAAAAAACGTGTTTTTGCCATTTTTGACAGCTTATAACTTTCTAACGGGTTGTGATAGAACGGAAATTTTGGTACCATTTTGTTAAGCTGAAAATGCTCTTTAATTATGCATATTTAAAAAATTAATTTAAAATGAAAATGGAAAAACCTTATTTTTGCGCCCTCTGTGGTGGGTTTTTGAAACTTTTTTTAAGAGTTCAAAAAACGTTCATTGTATTAATTTTTGCTGTAGAATCGACTGGTGAAATCAGATTTGCAATATATTCAGCCGTTTATACCCTGCAGAAAGCAGAACTCAAAATCCGTGATTTCAGATGCTTTGAACCACCCCAAGGAGCGAAAATTTTACCAAAAAAATAAGGGCATTCTTTTTAGCTCACCTAAATCCTTCAAAAAAATGATGATACCTGCAAATCAAATTTTCAAAATTTACTCTAATGTATATATAATGAAAAAAAAAAAAAAAAATAAAGAAAATCGCGTGTTATTTTTTGCACGGTGCTTAATATTTATAATAAAAAAGTGAAATATATGAACCACACTAATATACATTCGTATGCGCGTATATTTAAGAACTGTATATGGGACATTCCATGTCAAATCGGACACTTTGAAATTTTTTTTTTTTAGATTTTCCCAATTTGTTTTACAGTTTTTAGTACCCTTCAAAAACTTCTTCGTGGTAAATTTTCAGATTTTTTTGATGACCCGTTCACAAGATATCAAATTTTTAAAAATTTGTAGTTTGTTCCTTTACTCAAACTTCTTTTACTCATAACTTCTTCAATAATGGTGCAAATTTAAATTTTTTTTTTTAAATTTTTGTTTTTTTACGTACTTTCTAAAAAAAAATCCCAAAAAATTCTTAAAAGCGCTCTAGTATGCGATTTTTAAGTTTTATAATTTAAATCTCATTTTTGAAAATGTTTGTACCCATCGATTTTTTTGAAATTTTTTTGTGTAAAACTTCTATCAATTCTACAAATTTTTTGCCCAGGAAGATCGTGGGATAACGATTATTACTATTTTTTAAAATTTTTTGAAAAAATTTTATTGTAATTTTCCAATCTTAAAATCATTTCTACTGCTCGAATGGTGCGTCATAAAGACCGATCCCCATTAATTTTTACGTCTTACCATTTCTTTGAAACAAACTAATACCCTATCTCCACTTTCTAAGGGGGCTCCCACACAAAACGACATTTTTTAAAATTTGCTCAAACCGCTCTAACTGCCCTAAGAGTGCCCTTAGTGCAATAAAATGTATGACCGACCCACAATATTTTTTCATTCCAAACATTTTTTCTGAACACACCTACCCTCTATCTCTAATTGTTAAGGCGGTCCCCATACAATTTTTTTTTATTTTTTGTAAATTTGTTTTATTTAATCAGCTTCTACCGGCCCAATGGTGCGTCCGAGGGGGGTCGTTAGCGAGACCGACCCCCATTTATTTTTACCCTACAACATTTTTTTTAAAACATAGCTACGCCCTATCTCCACTCCCTAAGTAGGCTACCATACAAATAACAGTTGGAGAAAATTTTATAAAAATGTAATTTTGAATGGAAGCCTACTAAGGGAATAGAGATAGGGCGTAGGTATGTTTTAAAAAAATGTTGTAGGGTAAAAATAAATGGGGGCCGGTCTCACTAATGACCCCTCTCAGACGCACCATTGGACCGGTAGAAGCTGATAAAATAAAACAAATTTACAAAAAATAAAAAAATGACAAATAGAAAATAAAAATAATAAAAAAAGAAGAAAAATTTTTCTTCAAATAGAAAATAAAAATAATAATTTTTTCAAAAAATGACAAACTTTTTTTCTTTCCTTATTTTTAAGAAAAATATGAACTTAAAAGAAGGAAAACATGACAATGGAGCTAAATCATTATCAATATTCCTTGAATTTAGTTAGTTTTCCCATTTTTTAGTTAATTTTTTTTTTGAGTGTGGCGAAAAAATATTTTTTTGGATTTTGAGCAATTTCTTCTAAAGAAACTCTATGATGTTTTCATATGAGAAGAAAGGGTTTTTGAAAACCTATCCAAAGGTGGAATAAGCTAATAAAAAATCAAATTCGTTAAATGTTTTTTTTTCAAGAAAAAGTGTAAATTTTAAATAATATCCGCATGAATACGAAATAATATTTATTAAATTTAAGTTGACACATATATTTGCTCTACACTCAAAAAAAAAACCATTAACTTAAACGTTGGAAAAATTTTCTTCAAAATAGTTTATAAATTTTCCCACAATTTAGTTAAATTTAACTAAAATTTTGGAAATTTTCCCAACTTTTAGGAAAAAATTTTAGTTCATGGACTGTTAAATAGGCCATAATTTTCCTTAAATGGAATTCCCTAAAACATGGACAAAATTCTTACCGCCAAAGAAATTTTCCCTAAATAAATGAAAAAAAAAACTTTAGTTTTAAGACATATTTCTTAAAACAAAATTTAGTTCAAAAAATTCAGTTTTAGGACGTAATTTCCTACCAATTAGTTTATCATATTTATCTTCTTTAATTTGAGGAAGTTTTTTCCACAAGTTTAGTAAATTTTTCATAACTTGAAATTGTTTTGTTGATTTTTTATTTTTTTTCATGCTTGCTTGTAGTTCACATTTTGTTTATTATTTGTAGTACATGAATACAAAAAGTTTGATCTTGTATAACAAGTAATAAATTTAATGTTTACATTTTTTTCTACACATGTATGTGTTAGGGAAAAAATAATATTTTAATCACAACAAAGGCCTTGGCTTTGGCGTGTTTTCCCATAGTCTGGGAACAAACGTTAAAGACAAAGTCTTTGTTGTAATTTAACTTTAAAACCTAATGAAATTTATTACTTGACCATAAGAAACAAACGTTTTTTTATATTTTAAATAAAAAATGTACATAATGAGAATTCTGTGTGTATTCACATGCTATTCTGTAAATTAACCAAAAAAATATGAAATTAACTAATTTTTAGGAAAAATGTCCTCATCAAAAATGTTTTTTTAACTAAAAAATGGGCAATTTTTTTCCACTTTCAAGTTCAAATTGGTCCTAATTTTTAAGAAAAATATGGACTAAAAAGTAGGAATACATGGCAATGGAGCTAAATCATTATCAATTTTCCTTAGATTTAGTTAATTTTCCCATTTTTTAGTTAGTTTTTTTTCTGAGTGCAGGATGTCTTAAATTTTTAGAAAAATTAAAATTTTTCTTTCACACTTTTCTCAATTCAAAACCATACATAAAAAATTTGAAATTTGGACCATTATTGAAGAAGTTATAAGTAAAAGAAGTTTGAGTAAAGGAACAAACTACCAATTTTTAAAAACTCGATATCTTTTGAACGGGTCATCAAAAAAAACTGTAAACAAATTGGGAAAATCTAAAAAAAAAAATTCAAAATGTCCGATTCAACATGGAATGCCCCATATATATGTTGTATATTTAAGAACTCATATTGCTGTATTTGTTTGCATATGTTAAAAATTATTTATAAAGTTTATTATTAGATTATATCCTGTTATGCGAAACAAATTTACGGTGAAAAATAAGTTTAATTTTGTGTATGAATTTGTGTGTGTGTGCGTTGTGTGTGCGTGTGTTTGGAACATTTTCATTTTCAACGGAAATAAATTTTCAAGTTACAATTAACAGGAAGTTGATTAAAATGTTGCCGTTAGTTTATTTGTAACGGTAATTACAAATATCAACATAATAATAAGCAACTACTTTTTTTTGAAATACGGTGCGGTTGAATGTCATATAAATTATGAATAAATTTTAAATATTCATAAGTAACATGCTACACAATATTGTGTATTCAATGTATGCAAACATATAAAAACATATTTTAATAATCTTTTGAACTTTAATAATAAACAAAGTTGCTGTAATTATAAACAAAGTTTTGAAAGTTTAAATAACGATTTTCTTTTAAACTGATTGTGCGTGTTTTAAACTATAAAACTTTTAAAGTTTTTTTTTATTTTGAAAGCGGGTGTTGTTTAAAAACATTGCTTTACCTGGTGTGCTGATAAAATTTTTAAAACTTTTAAAATAAAAATTTAATAACTTAAAAAGAAAATAATTATATTTTGTTTGTTCACGATTCTTTTTTTTAAAAAAACTATTTTATATGAGAGCATTGATCTGTACTTTTAAGAGATTTAAGCCGGTACAAATCTTCTGTGCCTCACAGTTTTGGTATTTGAGAATTTTCAATTAAAGCCAAATTGAAGGCTAACAAGTAAGAAAGCTATATTCGGCTGTGCCGAATCTTTAAATTCCCCCCGCAGTTTTAACCAATGCACTATGGTTTCGCAGAAGACTTTTTTTGCCCAAAATTCAATTTTCTCAAAATTGATTTTATAGAATAACGTAAACACTTACAAACAACAGAAAATATATTTTGTTTTTGTATACACTCATTTACCGTTATAATACAACAGATTAAATTTGAAGTTTAAAATCAAATTTAGCTAAAAATAAAAAAATTTATTTTTTAAAATTTTTTCAATATTAATACCAAAAATTTCTTATAATATTATACATGGAAAAACAAAAAAATTATAACAATTTTTAACACAAAACCTATTTCAAACCAAACATTTTTCCATTTTTGTAATTTTGGCCAAGAAAAGTAATGATCCCAAATTTTTTTTTAAATTTGTTGAGTTTTTAGATTTTTTAATAGTTTTATGTAAACAAATTTATTGTCTTCAAATGTTATTTATTTGTTTGGTTTGACGACAAATATGAATGCTTAATTAGAAGTCTCTATGAAAATTATATAAAAGCAACCACGTGTATGACACATAACAAGCCAAAAAAAAAAACATCAACAAGTACAAAATGGCGCGCTATCACGCCATATCATGGAGGTTTATATTCAAACTCATCTCAATTGCTCATAGTTCTTAACCCCTGAACCAATTATGCTATAATTGGTACCAAAATAACCAGAAAATATGGACCTACTTAAAATTTTATTTGAATATGTCAACCGTGAGCCAAGATAAATCATTTTAAAATTTTGGGTTAAATTTTTGGTGCCTCGCCCGATTGCGCGATTCCGGCAAATTTTTTGTGAGTGTTAGGAATGATAAAATTACATTAAATTCCAAGTTTCGTTCACATTCATTCAACAGGTGTCAAGTTATAAAATTTTTTTGTGTAAAATTCATCATAATTTTAGAGGTATCTTTGCATTTTCACTCATAACTTTTAAAATACTTAACCGATTAAAAAAAAAATACATCAGGTTCTGACTAGGAGAATAACGAAACTTTTGGTACCGTTTAAGCGTTTAAATCGGTTCCGGATTATTGCCAAAAACACGATTTCAAAACAGACAGACAGACATACGGACGGGCAGACAGACGAACATCGCTAGGTCGACTTAAATCGATCAAGGATATAAAAATTCAGATTTTGCCGTGTTCAAAACTCAATAACTCAAGAATTAAGCAATGTATGAACGTGATGTTGTATTCGTTAGATAGGTCTTCAAAACATCTTTCATTGACTATATAAGCGAACAATTAACGAAGCTAACAATTAAAACCAAAAATTTTAATAACTTGGGTTTGTAACTTGGATAATAATTCACCTCTTGGTGAATAAAACCATTTTTCACCAGCTGGTGAATAAAAAGTAACATAATTATTTTTCACAAAAAAAATTTTTTTTTTTTCATCAGTTTTTTTTTTTTTTTTCATCAAATTTTTCTTTATCATAAAGTTTTTTTTTATCAATTTTTTTTCCATCAAATTTTTTTTTTTCATAAATTTTTTTTTTCCATAAATTTTTTTTTTCATAATTTTTTTTTTCATCAAATTTTTTTTTCATTAAATTTTTTTTCATCCAACTTTTTTTTCCTTATTTTTTTTTTATCAAACTTTTTTTTATCAATTTTTTTTCATCAAAATTTTTTATCAAATTTTTTATTATCAATTTTTTTCTCACCAACATTTTTTTTCATATTTTTTTCATAAATTTTTTTTACATCAAAAAAATTTTCTTTTCATCAAAAAAATTCATTAAAAACTTTTTTCATCAAAATTTTTTTTCACCAGAAATTTTGGGTTCATTAAATTTGTTATACCCCAGCAAAACTTAGATATATAAAAAAGTGAAATATTCAGTGTTATATTCTATGGTGCCGAATCTTTTATACTTTCCAAAATGTAAAAACACTTTTTTGCACTTATTTTTGCACTCACTTACGAAATGTACAGCTCTTTTTGTTTTTTAATGGGGTCCTCGACTGATATTTTAATTCGTTTTGCATGGAGTAGCTAAGTAATATAACATTATTTTTCTAAAAAAAACTTTGATTTGGCAAGTACACCCACATCTTCCGCAAAACATTATCATGATTTAATATTTTGGGCAAGAGTACAAAATTCGCAGGCATTTTTTTTTTTTCATATTTCTACTACAGTGAAAAATGTCATTTTGGTTTCAAATTAAAGATATTTTGAAGACCTATCTAACGGATTCACCGTCACGTTCTTACATTGCATATTTTTCAAGTTATTGAGGTTGGAACACGGGAAATTCTGAATTTTTACTTTTAAGGTCATTTGAGTGACCCTTGAACTTATAATTTTGACCGCTAATATTTTTTTTTATGAGGCTAGCAACATTTAGAAGTAATGTAGCCAGTTTTGTAAAAAAGCAAAAGAGAAAAAAATATAAAAAATTATGTTTTATAACCTCATTTTTTTGATAAAATCGATTGGAGCAAGTTGGTCCCGACCATTCAAAATTCTGAAAAAAATCTCAAAAATATTTTAGGTCATAAGAATTCATATTCCGCATCAAGAGTTGGAAAAATTCCCAAAAAATTGTTTTGATGAAACGCCCTAATGTTCACTGTACTGTTCAGTTAAGTTGAAAAAGTTTAAAATAACATTTCAAAAATAACTTTCTGATTTTGATGCACATCAAATTAGTATTTTTTTTTAAATATATTTTTATTTGTAAGTTAAAAGTATTTCATTATTTTTCTTTTAATACTTTATGGAATCTATATGACTGGTTCCATTTAAAATAGCATAGGCAATCAGCCGATGGTGGTTCAATTTATCCAAAAATTAACATATCCATTCTTCTGATTTTTATTGAATTTCGGTTTTTGTTATTTAGTCGAAATTGTGAATGGTTCGCGTTTTATCGCTGTTCAAAGTTGGTATTTTGCAACAATTTTATGAGAAATACATAATGTTTAAATGATCGTATCTTTGGAACGCATCATCCGATTATCACGAAATAAAGCGCAAAATAATGATTATGTCCTGTACTTAAAATACAATTTTGAAAAAGGATAGGATGCTTGGCAAAAAGGATATTAAAATAAAAAAAATGTCCTTAATTTGCAAATATCTCAAAATGCGTATCTTTAATTTTCCTTTATTTTTTTGCACATATAGCCCAAAATGTACTTAACAACATATGCAAATCCCAAATTGGGGTGATAAGCGGTTTAATTGTAAACGCGGTTTCATGAAACGCCTTATTGATTTTTGTTAACAACTCTCGTTTACAAATGAAAAACAATTTGTGCGCACTAACCGCGAATAATTTTTTTATATGTATTTTTGATCGCTAAACTCAAAAATTTCATTAAAACAACATTTCGCGAATACATTTTTGTTAAATGAATTTTTTAGCGTTTTTTGGAGGTATTTTAACTATTTTGCATATATCTTAAGTTCTGTTTATCGGATCTTCTCGCAATAAAAACCAAACTAAAGATAATAGAATTTCCAACAAATCCTACATTCATCATTTTTTCACCAGTTCATAGCTTTACGCGCTAATAAATTTTTTAGCGTTATTTGGAGGTATTTTGACTATTTTTCTTATATCTTGAGTTCCGTTCATCTGATCTTTTCGCAATAAGAACCAAATTAAAGACAATCAAATTTCCAACAAATCCTTCATTCATTATTTTTATAACAGTTCATAACTTTACGCGCAATAGGCAAACAAGGAAAAACAATTTTTTTATTAACAAAACTCTTTTTTAAAAATTTTAAAAACAGAAATCGTAAAAAGTTACCAATTTTTTTTTTGTATTTTATCATGTATATTCATATAATTTGTGATAACTTCGGAGTAAACCTATAGATTTTCATCAAATCAAATTTATTATATTTCTTAATGTTCAGGCTTTGCAGATAAATAAAAAGACGTAATTAATTGCAAAGATTTCTATTTCTTAAAATTTTTTTTAAATAATTCGTAATCAAAAAACTTATTTTAGTCATATGTTTGCCTATTGAACGGAAAGCTTTGAACTGATGGAAAAATGATGAATGTAGGATTTGTTGGAAATTTGATTGTCTTTAATTTGGTTCTTATTTCGGAAGGATCAGATAAACAGAACTCAAGATATAAGAAAAAGAGTCAAAATACCTTCAAATAACGCTAAAAAAAATTATTTGCGCGTAAAGCTTTGAACTGACGAGAGAATGATGCATGTAGGATTTGTTGGAAATTTGATTGTCTTTATTTTGGTTTTTATTGCGAGAAGATCAGATAAACAGAACTTAAGATATAAGCAAAATAGTAAAAATACCTCCAAAAAACGCTAAAAAAAATAATTAAACAAAAATGTATTCGCGGAATGTCGTTTTAATGAAATTTTTGAGATTAGCGATCCAAAATACATACAAAAAAATTATTCGCGGTTAGTGCGCAGAAATTGTTTTTCATTTGTAAACAACAATTATTAGCAAAAATCAATAAGTCGTTTCATGTAACCACGTTTATAAATAAACCGCTTATCACACCAATTTGGGATTTGCATATGTTATTAAGTACATTTTGGGCTATATGTGCAAAAAAATATAGGAAAATTAAAGATACGCATTTTGAGATATTTGCAAATGAAGGACATTTTTTAAAATTCAATATCCTTTTTGCAAATCATCCCATCCTTTTTCAAAATTCTGTTTTAAGTACAGGACATAACCATTATTTTGCGCTTTATTTCGTGGCAATCGGATGATGCGTTCCAAAGATATGATCATTTAAACATTGTGTATTTATCATACAAGTGTTGCAAAATACCAACTTTGAACAGCGATAAAACGCGAACCATTCACAATTTTTACTAAATAACAAAAACCGAAATTCAACAAAAATCAGAAGAACATATATACCAATTTTTAAGACAATTAAAATAGGTAAGGCCGAAAAAGTGTTTTTTTGTAGTCAAAAATTTTGGAATTCTTCATATTATATATAAATAACAGAATTTTTGAAATCTGAGTACTTGTTTTCTTTGCAATTTTCAAAAACAAGTCTGGTAAAACTTCATTATAAACAAATCATTCAAATATTCAGGATATTTTTTTTTCAGTCTTTAACTACTGAAGTAAATATGTTTTGTTATTTTTTCCTATTTAAAGGATAAACATTTAAGCAAAAACAGAATAAAAAAAAAGTTACAAGTTTTGTCAGATATAATGGATGAGTTTACAAAGCGTAAATATCAGGCAGCAGAACAAAAAGTATCTAAAAGACAACAATAATAAAAAAAGTAGAACATAACCGGAAATAACAAACAGGAATATAAGTAAAGTATGTAAGTTGTACAATGTTAGTACTTTGACTAAACAAAGTACGACTTAACTCAAAATACAAAAAAAAAAAAACAATTTAATCCGTACCAAACAACAATCGAAAAAAGTACATTAAAAACAAGGTTTGTCCTTCAAAATAAAAAAAAAAAATTCACAAATAGAACAAAAACTCTTTAAAACATCCTCGGAAAAAGCACATACACTAAGAAACATACATGCAATATCATGTACTTATTTTACTTACCGTAAAAAAAGGAAATACAATCATATGAGCTTAAAGGACACAAGATAACAAAATTTTAACTTTTTATCCAGTGAAATGAGAAGAAAATCGTTAACGATAGAAATCGTTAAAAACTAATAAATTGCCGTTTTCCTCATAGAATATTTATTTTTTTAAATGCATTTTTAGTGCAATTTTTGGGATGCATTTTTCAAAACTTTTCTGCCCATTAATTTTTTTTGGAAATCTGTGTGAATCGAAAATATAGCAGTTTTTATACAAACTTGATAACCGTTTTTTTTTGGAAAGAGTTTTATAACATTTTCGTGATTATTTTTCGAAAATACTTATGTGACTTTTCCAAGCAAAAAATGAATTTGATGTCATTAAAATGAAAATGTAATTTAAATGAGTAAAAAACAAGTATGAAAGTTATAGTCGGTCAAGACCGACCATATGATACCCGACCCCAGTGTTTTCCGGAAAATGAGTCCCAAGTCCAAACATGGACCGATCGGATCAGTCTTTTGTTATTTCTTTATTTAGTGTAGAAAACACAAACATATCAAATTTTAGTGGAATTGGTTAGTTTTTTGTCAATAGACTGATTTAACTGAGTATCGGTCGAAATTTTTATATGGGGCAGGGGCGTATCCAGGATTTTATTTCGGTGGGGCCCAACATTTTTTTTTAATATTTTTTTACAAAAGCCTTTTTTAAAGTGTGAATTGTATCAGATGCTGATACATTTTTACAAAGAAGATTATCAGAATCTGAAATTTTTTAAAAAGAAAAGTTTAAGATTTTTTAACAATTTCCAGTTTAGACAGTTTTTGGTATAGAAAAAGTCAAAGACTCTAAATCATATTTCCAATGGAAAACGTTTCTCGGAAAGAGTCAATTTAGAAAATGATTCTGTAAACATATTCATAAAATACTTTTCCAAAAGAAAAGACTCCGGTTGTAAGACATTTTTCCATAATCTGAGATATTTTTAGTTTTTCTCAGATTCTGAAACATTCTACACAAAAAGTTTTAGATTCTGAGAAAATCTTTGCATTTTCTATAAGAAAAATGATTCACATTCCGAGAACTTTTTAAAAAGAAAACAGTATAAAAAAAGCCTTAGATTCTAAAACAAATTTCCTAAAGAAAAACTCTCGGATTCTGAGAAAATTTTCCTATAGAAAATATCTAAGATTATTAGACATTTTTCCTATAGAAAAAGTCTCAGATTCATAGACATTTTTCCCTTTAGAAAAAGTTTCTAATTCTGAGACATTTTTCCTATAGAAAGTCTAAGATTCTTATGAAAAAAGTCTCAGATTCTTCGACATGTTTCTTACAGAAAAACTCTCAGATTCTTCAACATTTTCCCTATAAAAAATGTCTCAGATTCTTAGACATTTTTTCTACAGAAAATTTCATAGATTCTGAGACATTTTTCCAATAGAAAAGTCTTAGATGCTTAAACACTTTTCTATAGAACAAGTCTCAGAATCTGAGACATTTTGCCCATAGGAAATTGTCAGATTCTGAAACATTTTTCATATAGAAAACGCCCCAGATTCTGAAAATTTTTTCCATAGAAAAATACTCAGATTCTGAGACATTATTCTTACAGAAAAAGAGATTTTTACAATATAAAAAGTACCAGATTTTGATAATTTTTCTATACAAAAAGTCTCAGCTTGTGTATCTGATAAATTTTTCCTTTATACAAAATCTACGATTTTGAGATAATTTTCCTTAAGAAGAATTCGTTGATTCTGAAACATTTTTCGTAAAAAAGTCTAAAATTTTTCATATAGAAAAGCTTCAGATTCTAAGAATTTTTTTATAGAAAAAATCTTAGATTTTTCCTATAGAAAAAGTCTTAGATTCTGCGAAAAAGGCTAATATTTTAAGGCATTATTGCTATAAAAAAAAGTCTTAGATTCAGAGATATTTTTTTTAAGAAATAGTCTCGTTCTGAGAAATTTTTCTAAAAGACAAAGTCTCATTTTAAGATTTGACTACATTTTACTTACAATTAGGTCCATTTTTTGTGTACATAAAACTGCAGGTTCTAAGATATTTTTCATTAGAATCTTAAGTTGAAAAGTTTCAAATTCTAAGAAAAAATTTTCAGATTTTGAGATTTTTTTAACAGAAAAATTTTCAGTTTCAAAACATTTTTCTTCAAAAAATTTTAGATTCTTAAATGTTTTTCTATTTTTTTTAAGAAGATTTTTAATATTGTACTTGTTATTTGATATCAAATCCTGAAATTTGAGAAATCATTTCGGGGGGGCCGCCCCCCCCCCCTGTATACGCCACTGATATGGGGGACTTCTTTGAAATTTGGAATGATGGTTCGTGCATACAAAATTGGATTACTGCAAAATTTCAAAGCGATATCTATTATAATACACTCAAAAAATTATGTCATTAACTGTTTGTAGTTTATTTTAAAAATTTTACGTTTAGTCGTTTTTAAAAGAAAAAACATTTATTTAGTGTTTAGGTTTTATTTATGACTTCTTCTGTCCTTTGTTTCAAAAATAACACACTAAAATATAAAGACTTTCATTAACATTTAATATTTAAAGTCATTTATTTTTGTTCTGTAAGTAAAAACTACTGATTATTCTTTGAATTTTCAATGAATTGTGTAAATAATTTTTTTTTAAATTGTTGGTATTTTTTAATGAGATATCATTAGTTTTTACCTACAGGTAAATTATTTTTGTTTTAGGTTATTTTTTTTTATATAAAAAAAATCAAAAAATTATTTATAGAAATATAAAAACATTTTTGTATCAAGTGACTTTGGCACGATGGGTAGAGTGTCTGGCCAGAATGTAGTTGATTGCGGGATCGATTCGCCAAAATTTTATTAAAAATTTTTAAAAAAATATATCAATAGAAAAGTGTAAAAAATTAAAATAACAGAACTATCATTAATTTTTAAGGTTTTCGTAGGTTATTTTTTTTCGAATTTTTTGGTAAAAATTAATGAAAACAAGTAAAAAGTTAAATTCGACCTTGCCGAATGTAGTGATACCCACCACAATTTCAAAAAGATTATTGCAAAAAGCTTTATTTAAAAGGAAATAACTTTAAAAAAAAAAAAAAATTGAAAAAAAAAATCCGCGAAAAAAAATTTTGGAAAAAAAAAAATCTGCGATTTTTTTCTTTTTTTTCAAAAAATATGTTCGTACTTGTTTAAATACTATTTGGTGTTCAATTATGTTAACATATGTCAACCAGAAGCCGAATTAAAGCATTTTGTATTTTTAGGTTATGTTGAATGTACTGAAATTTTTGAGGTGTGCTTACATTTTCGTTCATAACTTTTGAACCGCTGAACCGATATCGCTGAAATGCAATACCAAACTTCTCGGGAGAACTTCCAATAAATGTGTTAAGTTTTAGTCATCTCCGTGCAATAGTTTGTCCGTGAGAGCATTTTCCACAGACAGACAGACAGACGGACAGACGGACATCGCTAGAATGTCTTAAAATCGATCGGGCATCATGAATATATATACTTTATGGGGTCCCAGACCGATATTTCGATGAGTTACAAACGGAATGACAAACTTATATATACCCTCTATCACTAAGTGGAGGGTATAAAAACGTAATTTTTTAATGTTTAATGTTATTTTATTTTAGAAAATTTTGTCAACAGTAAAAAATAAATGTTGGTGTTTGTTAAAATAAATGAATAATTACTGGGTTGGTTTTCAATTGTTTATTCACTGGTTTTAAATGTGTTTTTCATTTGTTTTTGTCTACAAAATAGTTTGAGTGTTCGGTTATTAGAGCCATTTAAGCCGAGTCCAAATGGGGCGTTTGTATGGGGGATAGGTCTTAACATGGACCGATGTTCTCCAATTTCAACAGGCTTCGTCCTTGGGCCAAAAGATGCTTAAGTTTCAAATTTCAAGTCAATTGATTGAAAATTGCGACCTGTATCGTGCTTAAACCGATAGATGGACAGACGGACGGACGGACAGACGGACGGACATCGCTAAATCGACTCAAAAAGTAATTCTGAGTCGATCGGTATACTTGAAGGTATGTCTAGGACCAATATTTCGGGAAGTTACAAACATCAGCACAAACTCAATATACCCTGTACCACATAGTGGTGTAGGGTGTATAAATATCGGAAATAGGTCAAGCGGTTTTCGAGAAATCACCATTTGAAATTGTTCAAAAATTTTCCAAAAATGACGGTTTTTTCCTACGTTTAGGAAATTTTTTTAAAAAAATCTCAAAATTTTGTTTCCGATAACTATTTTATGGAGAGGGAGACAGACTTTCATTTAAACTTAATTTGAGCCGAATCAGACTATTTTAACGCTTCGATCAAAGTTTAGAGTTTTTGGTGAAAATTTTGTAAAAAGCAAAACTTTAATCGAAGGTTACTACCACTAGTTGAAATGATCGAATTTGGCCCAAATAAGGTTTACCATAAAGATTTTCTCAAGCTCAATGAAAGGGTTAAGGGAAAGAAATTTTTAAATTTTTTTAAAAAATTTCTTGAACGTAGGAAAAACCAGCCATTCAAATAGCGTTATCTCGAAAACCATTCGACCGATTTAAAAAAAAAAAATTGACATTCATGTTCAGCGCATCAAAAATAATAAGTATGAAGTGAAGCAAGACATAATATGTTTTTTTAAAAATTTTTAAAAATCCAAAACTTTGATCGTGGGGCGCCACGGGTTAGTTTAGTCTGATTGACTTCAAATTTGTACCACATATATAGGTCCACTAGAATAAAAATTTGCCCGTACGCTTGGGAAAATCAAAAAATTAAGAAAAATGCCACCCTAGTATTTATGGATTCGGCCAAGTCGAATTTAACTTTTTAACTTGTTTCGAATTATAGTTAATCTATTTTGAATTACAATTGTAGGGCTTACTGTAAAAACTTGATAAGCAACTTTTTATTTTTTGGTGTTCTTCGCTCTTTACCGATGTTCCACAGACAGATTTTTGGCAGAAGACTAGCTGAAACCCTTCGTACAAGTATCTTAAGCATGCAATTTTACTAAAATTATGTTTTCTACATTATTTCAAAAGTTTTAAGGCAAAAATCACCATAAAATGAAATGTTGCTTATCGAGTTTTTACAATAAGCCCTTCAATTAATCTTTTACGAATTAAAATTAATCTTTTTCGAATTAGAATTGATGTTTTTTGAATAACAATTAATATTTTTCAAATAAAAATTGATCCTTTTCGAATTACAATTGCTTTATTTCCAATTAAAATTGATCTATTTTGAATTACAATTGATCTTCTTCGAATTACGATTGATAATTTTCCAATTATAAATGACCTATTTCAGATTACATTTGATCTTTTTTTCGAATTATAGTTGATTTTTTTTGAATTACAATTGGAATTTTCGAGTAAAAATTGATCTATTTCGAATTACAATTGATATATTTCGTATTACAACTGATATTTTTCGAATTACAATTGATCTATTTCGAATTACAATTGATCTTTTTCGAATTACAATCAAAATTTTGGAATTACAAATGGAAATTTTGAACTTCAACTGAAATCTTGGAACTACATGTAGAATCTTTAAATTGCAATTGAAATCTTCGAATTACAAATGAAATCTTCGAATAACAAGTAGAATTTTTCAATTAGAATTTATCTTTTTCCAATTACATCTGTAAATGGTGTTGATACAAAAATCAAATATTCCTTTCAAAATTTTGCCGACGGGAAAAAATGCAAGCACAACATTCTGTAGTGGACCACAAAAAATACAGTTTTAAAGTTAAAAGTAAATCTTTGCATGTCCTCAAAATATTTTCAGTATTAAACAATGTCTGTTTTGCTGGAACTCATTATTTGTGCCCCTTGGCATTGCCGTTGGGCATGTAATGTTAAGATTACTGAACCCGATAGTATTTTATGTATAAAGAACATAATAAAATACATAATTCATGACTTGATTTTGTTTGCCTGTGTAATACTTAAACAACAAACAGCAAAAAAGAAATTGTTGGTTTATATTTTCTTTTATGCTGAATGTTTGTAACATAAATTTATTATGATGCGTTTTTATAAGTTTTCTATGAGTTTTGATGCCATACAGTTTTTTTACTTTGTTATTTTACAATACAGATTTAAAACATTCCATTTAAAACATCCCGAAAACTAAAAATAAAAAATTAAAAATAATTTAAAAAATTAACAAGTAAAAAAATATAGTCGGTTAAGACCGACCATATAATACCCTACACTTATTTGTTTTTACATTGACATTCATTGAGTTGTGTAGCAGGCTAGTTGGTAGTGGGGGCCCCCAAAGTCTAGTTGGTAGGGTGCTAGCCTTTGAACATGGTGGTCGTGGGTTCAATTTCCACCAGAACCCTCGTTTTTTTTCGCAACAACGAGATGACGGTCATTGTTACCAGTTCTCGGATAGGTTGGATTATTAAAAATGAGTTGTATATTTATAGAAAGAATAAATAATAATACCCCACACCTGTGTTTTCTGGGAAAATGGGTCTTTAGACCTTTAATTGATGTAAAAATACATACAAACAGAATTTGAGTGACATAGGCATTTTTTTGTTGTCAATAAAGCGATTTAACTGAATATCGGGGGGAGTTTTGATATGAAGACTAAGTCCAAAAATGGTCCAACTACAATCAGATTTAATTACGTTAGCAAAGTATCTGTTTGACATCTACAGACAACATTTTAACAACACATTTTTAATTTTCATGAATTTTGAGAGATTTTTGTGAATATCGGGGAGGGTGGTTTGTATGAGGGCTACAAAAAGGACTGATCTGATCTCTTTTTAATTTGGAGTGATGAGTTGTAGCTAGGGAAAACGGCTACCTGCTAAATTTCGAAAGGATACTTATTAAAGGATACCTATTAAGGGAAACCGTTTGTATGGGGGTTAGGTCTAAACAAGTACCGGATTTCCATAGGCCTCAGGCCAAACGAAGCTTAAGTTTCAAATTTCAGCCAAATCGAGTAATAAAATCTAAACACGGTGCCCTGGATAGGATTTAAAAAAAATGTTGGTGTTACTCCAATTTTAAAGTGGATTATGTTTTTAGAAGATAAAAGAAAGAAAATGAGCCAAAAAAGAAAAAAAAGTACTAGGCGCTTTTTTTTTAGCGGGCAAAAAGATGAATTTCAAAAAAACAAAAAAGAATTTATTCTTTCAAATGCATTAAAATTTGTATATGCGGATGTAAATCCATCACATATTTACTTATCAGTGAGATTTAGATATATATGTAACATATTTTTCCAGATATGAGACTTAAAAGAATAATTTCACTATTAATTGAAACTAAATGAAATATGTCCTTGTAAATTATTTATAAATGTAAGTTCTTAAAAGTTTTCAGTGTACTACTCAGACGGACAGCAGAACACAAAGTTGCCTCAGTTTAGTGAGTCATATAATTTTAAAAGAATTAATACTTTTTTGTTAAAAATGGTTTTTCACAACTAAGAAAAATCAGAAAACGATAGTAAAAATCATTAAAAATGTGTTTGCAATGCCTAAGGAAGAGTAAAATAAAGTAAATAGTTTAAAAAGAGATACAGAAAGTGGTTTGGACTATTTGTTTATTGCGAAACTTATGGATGGACTTAATATCCTTTTTTAATTTTGTTTATTTCGCCAAAAATCCTTTGTAAATTTTGTTTGTATTGTTGGGGTAACTTCCTACCTTCAAAATCTAGAAACAGGATCAATATTAAATGTGAAGTAACTGCTAGAGTTAAAATTTTCATTAAATTAAAGAATAAATTTGATTTAGTCTCACTAAATAGTGAAATTATTCTTTTAAGTCTCATATTTGAAAAAATATGTCACATATATATTTAAATCTCACTGACAAGTGAATATGTGATGAATTTACATCTGTATAAAAAATTTTTAATGCATTTGAAAGAATAAATTCTTTTTTATTTTTTTGAAATTCATCTTTTTGCCCGCCAAAAAAAAAAGCGCCTAGTACTTTTTTTTGCTCATTTTCTTTCTTTTATCTTCTAAAAACATAATCCACTTAAAAATTGGAGTAACACCAAAATTTTATTTAAATCCTCTCCAGGGCACCGTGTAAAATGGTTTTAAAAGTTTTTCTGAGTCGATCGGTATACTTAAAAGTGGGTCTAGGAGAAATATTTCGGGTAGTTACAAATATCAGCACAAAGTCACCCTGTACCACAGAGTGGTGTAGGGTATAAGAAAAAATAATTTCAAACTTTAAAACTAATATGGAAACTTTCAGGGCCCTAGCACTACTTAGTAGATACATTATAAAGAAAACCAAAAACAAAAAAAAAAGAGAAAAAATTAAAAAAGATACAAGTGGAAAAGTCAAATTCCTCCTTGATACCTATTAATACCCCCCACAGTGTAAAAAAGTTTATTTGCAAAAAAAAACAAAAAAAAATTTTTTATAAAAAAAATCGCAAAAAAAATCCCCGAAAAACTATTTTTGGTGAAAAAAATTCGACAAAAATTTTGTTTTGTAAAAAAATGTGTTTGTATTTGTTTAAATACCAACCGGTGATCAATTCTGTTCACATGTGTCAACCAGCAGCCGAATTAAAGCATTTTGTATTTTTAGGTTATGTTGAATGTACCAAAATTTTCGAGGTGTCCTAACATTTTCTTTTATAACTTTTGAAGCGCTGAACCGATTTCGCTGAAATGCGATACCATACCGCATAGGCACAGTACAGACTAGTATGCAAACAATGGTGCTAATTTCGTACTTTCCAATATGGTGGTATGGTTTTTAGTACAGAATTATCATCGCTGCCTAGTGTATGTGTGCCTGTACGTGTGAGCTTTTGTGTATGTATTTATGTTGTTTGTTTACGTTTTGTATGAAACGTCAAAAGTTACACCGTGTGCTGTCACTAATACTTACACACATCAAATGCACCTCTGTGAACCTACTACTCATGTACTGTGTGCATAGGTTAACAACAAGTACACTCAAAAAATTATGTCATTAACTGTTTGTAGTTTATTAAAAAAAAATTAAGTTTTGTCGTTTTTAAAAGAAACCCCATTTGTTTAATGTTCAGTTTTTTCCAATGACTATTTCTGTTCTTTGCTTCAAAAATAACAACATAAAAAATAAAGACTTTCATTAGCATTCAATTTTTAAAGTCATTTAATTTTGTTCTGAAAGTAAACATAAGTTATTCTTCTTTAATTTTTTATGATTTGTGCACGTTATTTTTTTTTTAATTGTTGGCATTTTTTAAAGAAAAATCATTAGTTTTTACCTACTTGTGTGGTTTTTTTTTTTGTAGAAAAAAATTCAAAAAATTATTTATAGAAATATTAAAACATGTTTGTATCAAGTGACTTTGGCACGATGGGTAGAGTGTCTGGCTAGAATGTAGTTGATTGCGGGATCGACTCCCCAAAATTTTATTAAAAAAAAATGTTAAAATATAATTCAATAGAAAAATTGTACAAATAACCTACGATATAATTAATCTTTAATGTTGTCGTATGTATTTTTTTTTTTTTTTAATTGGTTTTAATGTTTTTTGTAGGTTATTTTTTTCGAATTTGTTGGTAAAAAAAATTATAGTGACGTTATTTTTTAATGTTCAATGTTATTTATTTTATAAAATTTAATGAACAGTAAAAAATATATGTTAATCTTTGTTAAAACAAATGAATAATTACTGGGATGGTTTTCAATTGTTTTATCACTTGTTTTAAATGTATTTTTCATTTGTTTTTGCCTACAAAATATTTTGAGTGTACGTGTTTGAAAAAATTTGGATGGCGATTTGAAATCAGAAGAGCAAAATCTATAACAATCAATTGGTAATTTTAATGTTGGGCTTTTGTTGTCTGAAAGTGTAATAATTTAGCAATAACTTCAATAAAGGATCAGCTAGGATTTTGGCGTTATAACGCCAATTAATTAGCTATTTTTAATTTTTTTTAAATAAAGAGGATTGAAATAATAATTTTTACAAAACCTACACTCAAAAAAAAACCTTGTAAAAAAACGTTTATTTTTTGCTGCCTCCTATTTGACAAGAATTTCTTGTAATTTTTAAAGCTTTTTACCAAAAATTTTGTAATTTTACAATATTTTTTACCAATAAAATTGTAAATGGTGTAAAGGTGGTTTCGTAACTTCACAAAATTTTTTGCTTCCTCCTATTTTACGAGAATTCCTAGTAAAAATTACGAGCATTTTTGTAATTCTACAAGTTTTTACCAATAAAACTGTAAATTTAGAACTTTTTTGGCGAAATAAAACTTACAAGGAATTCTCGTAAATTTACTAGATTTTTTTTTCGTAAAAAAACCATTGATAATATTTTTTTTTGTTAAAAAAAACAAGGAAAACTGTCAAATATTGGTAAAATGAGATTACAAAACTTTTTCTAGTAATTTGACAATTTTTTTTTATTTGTGTAAGCTTGCTTGAGGAAGGGTGGGACAAAAAGTTTAACAAATTACTACATTTAATTTTTGACTTAACTGAATATTCAATGTGCATTCTCTAATATGTTGTTATATTCGTGAATTTGTTAAAAAAAACAGCTAAAAGTACAACATACCTGAAACACTTGTACTTGAATTCGTGAATGAGTTTTAGAAATACTAAAAAAAAAAACGAAAGCTACAACAAACACTTTACATTTGAGTACATCAAGCACTTTTCTTTGTTACATTTCACAAATATATTTTTTACTTTGTAACAAAAAAAACCTACCCGACAAAAAAAAAAACAGACGGGAGAGGGTTGGCAAAGTACTTCATATGGTCTCTTATGTGCTGGAAAATATCAGAGTTATGTAGTCTCCAATCAAAAAATAAGCAATTCTTTATATATTTTTCATGAGCTTATAATTTAAAAATTTATAAAATTTGTGATCAAAATCGAAAAATGTTTGATTGAAAAAATATTCAATAAATCACCTATTAAATTTGTGATTTTGATAAAAATGTTCTTCATCGGAGGATTTGGATAAAAATGTTCTTCATCGGAGGAGTTTCAATCAAAAAATTGATTAAAACCGCGTTTTTCGTAATTGAAATTCGTTTTTAATTTATTCTGTGTAATAAATGGTTTTTTGCAATTTTTTTTTAAATATCGATTTCAATTTTAGTTTTTTTCCTCAAACCAACATGTTGGTACCACCATGGTTTGAGCAAAAAAAATGTTATAAAAAAAACATGTTATTTAAAATACCCTTGAGGTTAGTAATGATTATATGATTTGTAATTTTTCCCATTCCTACATTAAATTTTAGATTTAATACAAATATTGTACGACTGAAACGAAAAAAACATGCAGAAAAAAAAACATATCAATTTGACGTGATATATCAGTTTGATATGTATACTGAGTTCATATTTTTTTTAAGAAACAAAATATAGCAGGGAATATCATGAAATCTTACTCCCTTATTATAAATCATATGCAAAATATGATTTTTTTTTTGTTTAAATATGCCAAAGGTTAAATTCGAACATATGTATTTAAAAAACACATTTTTTATTTGAAATATACACAGGAGTCTTTCCAAATCAGTTGCTTTGCAGCAAAAAAAATGTTTTATTTTCTTCGTTGAATCTGGAACTATTTTTATATAAAGAATGCTTCCGAATCTAAGACATAATATGATAAATATATCAGAGCCGTTAACGTTTATTTAAGAAAAATGCGTGTGAATTTTTCAGTAAAAAACAAGTAGAAAAGTTAAATTCGACATTGACGAATCTATGAATACCCTCCACAATGCATTTTTTTAAAGGGAAGTACATTTTTTAACGTGAAAAAATTAACAATTTTGATTAGAAATATTTTATTTTAAGTAAAATTATTTTTTTGTCATTTAAAAAAAAAAGAAAAATTACTAATTTTTTTTTCGAGTGTAAATTTTTTTTCGAGTGTAATGTTTTTTTTACTGTAAAAATATTTCTGAGTGAATGCACGTAAGTATGTACACAAAATATTGTCATTTTTGTAAAAAAAAATCAAAATTTTTTTTGTATAAAATTTTTTTTGAGTGTAAAATTTTTTTTGAGTGTAAAATTTTTTTTGAGTGTAAAATTTTTTTCGAGAGTAATTTTTAAGTTACCAATGTTTTTAAAGCTAAACAAGTTTAAAAAGCATTGCTTTAAAATTAAACAAGTTTGAAAAGCATTGTTTAGTTACCACCAATGCTTTTAAAACTTGTTAAAACACGTGGCATTTTAGATGAAACTAATTTGAAATTCAGGGTTTCGCTTATAACTTTTGAACCAATGGACCGATTGAGCTGAAATTTAAAACCAAACAGACCCGGGGAACGGCAAAGATTCATGCCAAGCTTCAGTAGTCTCATTATTGTCTTTCGAAAGTTATCGTGTTTTTTATCTAGTAAATTCGTGAAACACCCTTGCCGAAATTTACTCTTTTGCTCATAACTTTTGAACCACTGGACCGATTTGGCTGGATTGCAATACCAACCTGACCAGGTAAATCACAAACATATATGCCAAACTTCAGTAGCCTCTGTAAAGTCTTTCAAAAGTTAGCGTGTTTTCTACGGACGGACAGACAGACAGACAGACAGACAGACGGACGGACGGACGGACGGACGGACGGACGGACGGACATCGCTAGATCGACTTAAAATCGATCGAGGATCATAAATATATATACTTTATGGGGTCCTAGACCAATATTTCGATGTGTTACAAACGGAATGACAAACTTATATATACCCTCTATCACTAGAGTGGAGGGTATAAAAATATTAAAAATGAATTTAGGATTACAAAACTTTGGACAAATTTTGAAAATTTTTCTAAATGCTGAATAATTTGAAAAAAAAAAAATGATGACAATTTATAACACATAATACGGTTGATAGTTTTGCCCGAAAAGTATATATTTTTAAATAGAATTAAGTTAAGTTTTTTTATTTAAAAGCATAAAGTTCCGAATTTTTTTTTTGTATAATACATTGTTAATCAATTTAATATATCTTTATTTCCAGGTAATCATCTTTATTTAACCTTTTAAAACAAATTTTTGTAAGTATTTAGATTAAGAATTGAAAAAAAAAAATTAATTCTTTGGAGAAGTTTACTTTGCCAGTCATCATGCATGGTCTAAAAAAAAAACTTTTAAATTACAAAAATAAAAAATAAAAAATTAAAAGTACACTGTGCTACATTGGAAAAATACTTTTGATGTGACATAGTTAGGGTTGTCAGACGGCCTGGAATGGCCTGGATTTTCCAGTTATTAGAGGGCTGGTCCAGTTTCCAGTTGAAACATGATTTATCCAGTTGAAAAAGGATTTCTTTTACTTTAACAATTACACTCAAAAAATTATGTTAATAAAATCAACTGATAATGTCAGTTAAAATAACTACTTTGTAAGTTGTTTTGGGGTGAACTACTTTTTCAGTTAAATCAACTAACAATGTTAGTTATTTTAACTGACAAAAAACAACTGACTTATTTAGTAAAACATGGACCTCAGAGTCTACGTGTGTTGACGTAAAACGTCAGCAGCCACTTACAACCTAACCTAACAACCTATGTAGTAAAATCAACTTACATTTGTAGTCAAAACAACTAAAATGTAGTAAAAATAAAAAAAAATTATAAATAACTTTTTTTTTCAAAAAATTTTTCAGAAAAAAAATTGAAGACCAAATTTTTTCATTTTTTTTTTTTTTTTTTTTTTAAAAGTTGTGAAAAATAAAAAAAAAAGGGAAATAATTTTTATTTTTTGGAAAAAAACATTGAAAATTTTTCAGAGATAAAAAAATTTAATTAACTACTTTAAATAACTGTTACTACATCACTGTACTTTTTTGTTAGTTATTCAAAAAAAGTACTTAAAATAACTAACAGAAATAGTTGTTTGATATTTTTCATACAAAAACAACTGACTTTGTGGTTGAAAATAACTAATATAACTACTGTAAATATACAAACAACTATAAGTTTTTCAAATCTTAAAATTCTAAATTATTCTAAGAGGTAACGTGCCAATGCAGGTTACCAATTAGATGTGAGAGGAGGTAATGCATTGTTTATTATAGTGTTGCCAGATCTAGCGTGTCTTTTCTTTTTAGTCGCCTATGTCCATCGCTAGAAAGTAAGTTTTGAGCTAAGGAATTTGGATGCACTAACAGCTTATTAACATATTTAATACAGCTCTCCCGAGCTACTGTGATGACGGTAGGAATACTTAAGTCCTTGTGAAGGTTAGCATTCCTTACGTACCAGGGAGCTCCAGTAATTATTCTTAAAATCTTTGATTGTCTTCTTTGTAGTTTTTCAATATTTGTAGCGCATGCTGTTCCCCAGAGTTGGATTCCATAGGACCAAATTGGTTTTATTATTGTGTTGTATATAAGAACTTTATATTCCAAACTAAGAGTGGATCTAGAGTTTAAGAGCCACATTAGTTGAACGGTCTTCAATTTGATTTGAGTTATTTTTGCCTCAATGTGTCTGCTCCACGTGAGTCGCCGATCTAGGTGTATTCCTAGGTATTTAACATGATTCTGTTGAGGAATTTGTACATTATTAATTTTAATTGGGGTGCAGTCATGTTTTCTGAGGGTAAATGTAATGTGGGCACATTTAACGGGATTAACATTAATTTTCCATTTGTCGAGCCAGATTTGAAGTTCGTTAATGTGATTTTGCAATAGCTTTGATGCTTCTACTGGGCAAGAATGGGTACTTATGATGGCAGTATCATCGGCAAATGTAAATGTTTGGGTTTTTACGTGAGTTGGCATATCTGCAGTATACAAGACATATAAGAAAGGACCAAGAATACTGCCTTGGGGTACACCAGCTTTTACAGAACAGGATCTGGATATAGCGTCTTTTACTTTGATTGTAAATGACCGATTTGACAAGTAATTTTTAAGAAGTAAGTGTGTACTAGGTGGTAAAGTGCAAGAGATTTTAGATATGAGCTCTTCGTGCCACACTTTGTCGAAGGCTTGAGCTATGTCGATGAATAGAGCCGAACAATATTGCTTTGCTTCGAAAGTTTGTCTTATTAGTGAGACAATTCGGTGCACTTGTTCTATTGTGTTGTGACTTTTGCGGAATCCAAACTGGTGCTGAGGAATAATACGATGTTCGTTGGCATAAGGAATAATAAGGCTTAGAAGTAGTTTTTCAAATAATTTTGATAATATTGACAGCAAGCTAATTGGTCTATATGATGTCGTTTGTGTTAAGTCCTTGCCAGGTTTCGGAATCATAATTATTTGTGATTTTTTCCAGGTTGTGGGGAAATGCCCTGTTCGATTTATACCATTGTATATGTACATAAGTACTTTTAACGCACATTCGGGCAGTTCTTGAATCATTTTGGCAGTAATTTTGTCATGGCCGGCAGATTTTTTGACATTTAGCTCTTTAATGATTAGTTTTAATTCTGGGAGTCTAAAATGAATTGGGTTAAGTGGATAATTGCATAATGATTGTAACTCACAGTCAGTGCTAGAAGAAACATTGGGCGTGAAAATTTTTTCGAGATGGTTTGCAAATGCATCGGCTTTTTCTGGGTTACTTCTGGCCCATTTTCCGTTTGGTAGTCGAATTGGTGATTCTAATGTTGTGGGGCATTTTAATTGTTTTGTTGTTCGCCACAGGCTATAATTTGTTCTATCGGTTGGGTCCAAATTTGATAGTTGCATATTAAGAAATGCTTCTCGTGACTCTTTTAATGCCGCACGAAGAGCTTTTGTACAGGTTGCCAGTTGTTGCTTTAAAGAGGGAGATCTGTAGGTTTGCCACTGCCTCCGGATGTCTCTTTTTTGTTTTAGAAGGTCATCGATGTTTCTCGAATAATAACTTGATAAAGTCTTGTTTCGCGTCACTTTAACGGGTGTAGCAATTTTGGCGGCAGACTGCAAGATTTCAGTAAACTGATTTACAGCTGAGTCGATCTCATTATTATTTTTTAATGGAATATTTTGAGGTAAATGTGAGCTAACATACTTTTTATATTTAAGCCAATTTGTGTTTTTATTTGGGAAATTAAATTTCGGATTGGGAAGTTGATTAATGTTGTTTATGTTTATTATAACCGGGGAGTGATCAGAAGATAATTCGAAAGACGGAATGGCTGTTATTTGCTCACGTTTTATGTTTTTAGTGACTCCAAAGTCTATTAAGTCTGGGATTTTTTGCAAATCTGTAGGCCAGTAAGTAGGGTGGCCAGAGGATATTGTATCCAGTTTTGCGGTAAAGACTGCGTTTAATAATTGTCTTCCCTTTGGAGAGATAAGTCTAGAACCCCAGTGGGTATGTTTAGCATTAAAATCGCCTGCTACAATAAATCTAGCACCGAGTGTAGAGAAGAAATCAAGAAACTGTTCTTCTGAGACCGAAAATCTTGGCGGGCAATAAATAGACGAGATGTTTATTTTGTATGAAGGACTATCAAAACATATTGAGGTAGCTTGCATATATTCTTTTGAGTAACATTGGAGAGGATAATGTTTAATGCTTGATCTGACGATTACAGCTGTGCCCCCAAAGCCTCTACCGCTCGGGTGTTTGGTGTCATAAACTTTGTATCCTTTGATTCTAAAACAATTTTTTGAAGTGAAGTGTGTTTCTGAGACTAGCATTATATCTATTGTGTTCAGATGTAGAAAAGTTTCTAACTCGTTTTTATGTTGGCTTAAGCCGTTAGCGTTCCAATGACATAATTTTCTGAGTGTATTTTTTTTTTATTAAATATTTTTTATAATTTTTTGGGACTACTTTTTGAATAAAACATTAATTATAAATATAACATAAATGCCCTTTTGTATACGGAAAATGTGTTCTTTTTGTTGCATTTTCACAATTTTTTTTTACAACTTTTTCGATAATTTCGGTAAGTCTAGCGTTGATTTCGGCCCAAATGTTTTCCTTGAGCTCGTCAATGATTTAAGGATTCTTGGCGAACATTTTTCTTTTAAAATAACCCCACAAAAATATGTCTGGATGGGTCAAATCTGCAAATGGTAGTCAGTTGTTGTCGCTCTTTTTCGACTTCGCACGTCCCGAAAATTTTAACTGTCCCCCTAGATTTCCACATTTGACCACTTTGGACTTAATTTTGTGGTGTTATTTATAAAGAAAAATATACTCTAACAATCCTCAGAACGATGACGAAAAAGTAATAGAAATGCTTAAAAAAGGCACATTTTGGCGTGGCAAAAATAAAAATTTGTGTCTCACATATGAAAATCGGTTGATTTTTTCAAATTATAAAAAAAAAAATTATGTATGGGTCCAGTTACTTTTACAAAATCCAGCTGACAATTTTTCATTATCCAGTTATTTGACTTCTAGTATCTGGCAACCCTAGACATAGTATAGGTTGGTATTTTCTTTTGAAAACGATGAGCTTCATCATGAAAAATTTAGATTAAAATTGACAGAGTTGTGATAATTTTTCTAAAAAAGATAATTAAGATTTTGCTGGAAATCGATGTTTGGACTGGAAAAAAAAAATAAATTCATCATAAGAGGTCATGTAGAATATTTTAAGGTTTTTGGTTTTTGGGGCGCTGAGTCCGAATCGGGCCTTAAAATTGCTTTCTCTCTCTCTCGTCAGGTTAAAGCTTATCGTAGTCAAAATTAAATTTATTTTATGAAAAATATTATAAAATTGTAGATTGCTGAATGAACTATAGCAGAAAAAAATCAATTAACTTGAAAAAGGTTCAAAAAATAACAAAAAATTATACGTTATTGAAAAATCTGTACATCTCGTTTAGTGAGAAAAGCCCCAAAAAACGTTTTTTGACAATAACTTTAAAGTTTGAGGGTCTCTGGCAAATCTGGCTACCGTTTTTTGGGTAAGCTCTAGTTTTTTAGATATATCCTAAGGCAACTAGGCTATTTTTGGCATGTTTGTGATTTCATATTTACCAACACTGGTCATGCATTCAAAAATCGAATGAAAATTTATGGTATATTGGATATGCTGATTCCAAAAATGCTCTTCATTTTTTTTAAATTCATCTTTAGTTTTTGAGATATCGCCAAAAAAAAGTTTAAAAATTTTCATTCATGCCCTTTTTAAATTTGAGCACATTTACCACTTTGACAGAGTTTTAGGACATGTTTTGGACTAAATAAGGCACGCTGATTTGAAAAATGCTACTAGTTTTATCATGCAGGCCTAAGTTTTCGAGTTATGAAGCAAAAAATTATATATTTTTATTAGCATTTGCTTAGCCACTTCAGACATTTGAAAAGGGTTTTTGAACTCATTTTGACCTTGCTAAGACAATTCCCGAAAACAAATTAAAACATTATGTAAATATGAAGTCAATCAGACGAGTGGTTTGGCTGGAACCATGAAAACGATTTTTCGAAATTTGCTTGCGTTACAACTCAAAAAGTTTTGGAATCATCGCATCCAATATTAGTATTATTAAATTAGTATTAGCAATTGTTAGCAAAGCAAAGTTAGTAACTTGTTTGACTATTTACCAGCGATTTGCTCGCGAACGAGAGCTGATGGAACAAATTGAAAAGCAGATTCGAAATCAGCACACCAAACTCCATTTAAATCAGTTGCCAAAGGTTGGGAAAATTTAAAAAGTTCAACTTTTGTCAACCTGTGTTATTAATTTTTTTGTAATTTTGTAAGCTTCTTACCAATAAACATGTGAATTTTCAACTGTTTTGAATTGTTTGATCTTACAAGGAATTGTTGTAACTTTTTTATTTGTAAAATTACATTGAAAATTTTCACATTTACGAAAAAAAAAAAAATTGTAAAATTAAAAAAAAAAAAAATTCAATCGAAAATTGTTGGTTGAAAAACAAAAGAAAAACTGCCAAATATTGCTAAAATGGGATAACGAGAATTTTTTCCGCCACACTCTAGATTTGTTAAATGACATAAAACTTAAATTTTAATTTGAAATAGGTTAAAATTAAATAAGAAAATCTCCAAATAACCTAAATTAAAAAAATGGTTTATTTTTCGAAATCTCTTCTTTGGTTAACATTGTGGAGGGTATTTAAAGATTCGGCATAGCCGAATACTTAAAGCCTATAATTTTCTTGAATCGGTCGAACTATTTTGCAGACATCGCCATTTAAAATTTGGTAAAAAATTTCCAAAATGGTCGTTTTTTTCAAACACTCAAACAATTCTTTAAAACAAAATCTCCATTTTTTCCTTGACCCTTTCATTGAGATTGAGACAAAATTTCATTTAAACTCAATTTGAGCCAAATCAGATTATTTTATCCCGATAAGATCTTCGATCAAAGTTTTGAATTTTTCAAACGTTTTCCAAAAATCAAAATTTACATCAAAGTACGCCAGGGGTATAAATATCGCTTTTGGCTCAAATTCGGGTCAAGGAAAATAATATTTGGAAGAAAAAAATTAGGAGTGAAAAAAATCTTGAATGTAGGAAAAAACCGCCATGCTTTGAAAATTTAAATAGTTAAGTCTCTAAAACCGTTCGACAGATTTTAAAACTTTTTTTATGTGCTGATTAATAAGAACTTAATAAAAAACAAATAATAAGATAATGTGGTAAGTCCACACATTATGATCTTAATCCACAATAATTAATAAAAATATTAAGTCAAAAATAGATTGTAAGTCGGCAACAAATGTTTTATTGCACACATTTTAAATTATAATAAAAAGAGTCAACATTGCATTTACAGAGTTAAAAATACAAGAAGCCAAATATTTTTTGTTTCTTCTGTTAAAAATATTTCATCAGACTTAGCTCCTTTTCACATTAAGCTTACGACATACATATACTCTATGGTATCTTTATTTCTAACACAATTACAAACTAATATATATCTATCTCTGCACCTTTAAGTGGACGTTATAAAAAAGTGTTCTTTTTTCAATTTGTCTTTCTGTCAAATAACGAAGTAAAATTTTGCCTCAACGTCACTATCATGTAACTGGAAATCTTTATTGGATAAAATAAACAATACAAAATAAATTCAATAATGGGAGTTTTTTTTTGTAAATTTTTTTTTTGTTTCTCTTTTTTTTAATGCGAACATAAAACTGTGAAAATATTTTATAAAATAATAAAAATAGTTCAAAATATATAAATAAAGTAAAAATTCTCATAGTGGGATAAATTTAATGAACGAATCATGCAAAGATATGCTGTACTACATGAATTAAAAATCCCGCAATGTCAATTGATAGATTCTCTACACACATAAAAATAAAAATCTATTTGGCTCGGACAACCGAAATTTGTGTTTGTTTCAACTAAAAGCCAGTTATATCAATAGAATTCAGTTGTAACTACCGATATTCAATTGTGACAACCTAAATGCGAATGTTTAAAACGAATTTAAGTTGTATCGACTGAATTTCGGTTGGATAACAGCAAATTTATGTTCTGTGTGTAACGTGTATAGGGTTTCTTTTTAAAAATTATTTAAATAAAAATGGTTTACTACGATTTGGAAAAATTTTTATTTTATCTGTCATTTGGAGAATCTACTGTGTTTTGAACAATATATACCAACATAACTCAAGCAAAAAATAAAATCGCAAAAAAGCAAAAACAAAAAACAGATACAGCAATATGAATGGACGAAGACATGATGATATTGCGATACTCTATATACAATATACAATACACTAAAAAAAAAAAAACTTTGTAAAATGACAAGAAAAGCTTGTAATTTTAATTTTTTGCTACCCCTACGAGAATTTCTAGTAAAAATCAGAAACTTTTTTTGTAATTTTACCATCTTTTTACCAATAAATTGTAAACTTGCAAATTTTTTGACGCAATAAACTAACAAGAAATTTTCATGACTTTACTAGATTTTTTGCAACTTACCAATTTTTCTAATTAACACTAAAACTTTAAATTTTTTTATAATTTTACAAGATTTTTACTAATAAAATTGTATATTTACAAATTATTTGACGCAATAAAACTTACAAGGAATTCTCGTGAATTTACTATATTTGTTTGCAAAAAAAAAAATTAAATTTTGATCGAAAATTTTTTTGTTTAAAAAATAAGGAAAACTGTTAAATCTTTGTAAAATGGGATTATGACACTTTTTATAATTTGACAAGATTTTTTTTTTTGTTGAGTGTATATATTTATAGTATAGTAGCTTGTACAATACAAGCACGTTATTACTTAAAGATTGTTGAACTTTTACAAAAATTTTAAATAATAAAAAGTAAGAGAATGTATTAGTGTATATAAAATTATAGATTTTTCTAAAATATACTATAACATGAGTAATAGAGTGGCGTTTAATTTACGGTTTTTGAATAAACAACTAATTCTAAACCGAATAATGTTTTAAGTTTGTTTAACAATTCTTTTTAAATGAAGGGATCCTACTTGTTCCGTAAGTAACCAAGCAAAAAAAAAAAGTATGCTTCGTTTAATGTTTAATTTAAAAGATTTTCATGTTAATCGTTTGCACCAATCCAACCTTAGCAGCTGTTTATTCAGTTAGGGTGTCCGAGTCCATACAAAATCAACTTTTGTGAAAATTTTCGAAATAAAATTAAAATATTATGGGTTAAAGGAAATTAATTGGTGGGATAAGGAACGATTTTTCTTCCAAAAAGACTACAGGCAACCTAATGAAATGTGTGGGGTCTTTTAACCCTTTAAAACAAAACAGATGATGAACAAGGAAAATTTCTAATCAATAAAAAAAATAGACCATGAAATACATAATTTACGAAAAGGATGGTCTTTAGATTCAGATTTGGCATAGGAGTGTTAAATTTAAATATATTTAAATATATTGACTCGTATTCATTAATCATGTAGTATGATACACGATAGATGCCTGGGAAAGTTGTAATAACTTGGCTGATTTTCCACCGATTTTAGTTTTAAGTTCCTTATTAAAAATATATTTTACTCCAAATTACAATTCTGTAACCACTTGAATTCAAACTTAATCCAAAGTATCGACAAAATTAAGAAAATTAACAAAAAGATATATTTCCCCGTTTAATTCCATTTTAAACTTCTTGACCGATATAGCACACCTTAGACATGTCCGATTATCCTGAAATTTCGTGAGACGTATTTCTACATCCAAATAAATACATTTAAGTGGAGGTGCGGTCAATATCTAACAGCTTAATTGATTTAGTCCAAAAATAGTCCAATTATATTCCGATTTGATTAGGTAAAGTACACGTTTAACACCTAAAAATAAATTTTTTATCAAATATTTTCATTTTTATCAATTTTGAGGCAATTATGTGAATATCGTGAGGGTGGTTTGTATGGGGATTACCAGAAGGACTGACCCGATTCCTTTGAAATTTGGAATGATGATTCATGCATACAAAATTTGATTACCTGCTAAATTTCAAAGCGATATCTATTATAATACGTTCAGTAGAGTCATTAGGCCGAATCCAAAGGGGGCGTTTGTATGGGGGCTAGGTCTTAACATGGACCGATATTCTCTAATAGGCTTCGTCCTTGGGCCAAAAGATGCTTAAGTTTCAAATTTCAAGTCAATTGATTGAAAATTGCGACCTGTATCGTGCTTAAACCGAGAGATGGACGGACGGACGGACATCGCTAAATCGACTCAAAAAGTAATTCTGAGTCTAACGGTATACATGAAGGTATGTCTAGGACCAATATTTCGGGTAGTTACAAACATCAGCACAAACTCAATGTACCACAGCGACATATCCAGGATTTTGAAAACGGGGGGGCACCACTCTCAGAATATTTTTGTCATCGCCTATTTATTTTTACCAAGTAGCCGCCCACTTCTCGATTTTATCTTTATTATAAAACAAAAATGACTTTTAATACAGATTTTTTTATAAAAAAAATTCTAAAAATCTCAAAATATTTTTGCAGTAAAACTGTTTGAAGCTACGACTTTTCATTTAAAAAACTAAATTTTTTATGAAAATATTGTCTTACATATTCTGTTTAGAGTTTTTTTTAAGAAAATGTTTTTGGAAACAATATGTAACCAAAAAGTGTCACCATCAGAAATGTTAAATCGGACTTATTTCAAACTAGAGGTCGCAATTTTCAATCCCTTGACTGAAAATTGCGACCTGTATCGTGCTTAAACCGAGAGATGGACGGACGGACGGACATCGCTAAATCGACTCAAAAAGTAATTCTGAGTTTATCGGTATACATGAAGGTATGTCTAGGACCAATATTTCGGGTAGTTACAAACATCAGCACAAACTCAATGCACCCAGCAAAACTTATATTACCAAATAAGTAATGCATTATTTTTCACTTGAAAATAATACGTTGTGGAACAAATGTTTGGTAAGACATCCTAAAATAATGCTACAAATAAGGTATATACATTACCTGGTAATGTGTTATATAATCACTACCCATTACCAAAGTTTTGCTGGGCACAGCGACATATCCAGGATTTTGAAAACGGGGGGGGCACCACTCTCAGAATATTTTTGTCATCGCCTATTTATTTTTACCAAGCAGCCGCCCCCTTCTCGATTTTATCTTTATTATAAAACAAAAATGACTTTTAATACAGATTTTTTTATAAAAAAAAATTCTATAAATCTCAAAATCTTTTTGCAGGAAAAATGTTTGAAGCTACGACTTTTCATTTAAAAAACTAAATTTTTATGAAAATATTGTCTCACATATTCTGTTCAGAGTTTTTTTTTAAGAAAATGTTTTTGGAAACAATATGTAACCAAAAAGTGTCACCATCAGAAATGTTACATCGGACTTATTATTTGCGATAAATATCAATATTAACACTTTTTGCTAAAATCCATCGAATTGCAAAAGAACGAATTTTTTTTTCCAAAATCAAAATATATGAACCTAATAGAGTTTTACCTCCTTATTCCAAATGATCTTACCAAACTTTTTAAGCATATAGATTTGTTTCCGATATTCGCGTTCGATATATTGAACGCTCCTTTTTGTGGACCTACTGCTACGTATTCGTAAGTTAGCGCTTTCCGTTTTCAAAACATTCAAGTTTAAAGATTTAAAAAAAAATCTTTTTATTACTTCATGTAAGAATTATAAGTGAGAGACAATGAAAAAATTTATTAGAATCTAAAAATGTTTCTATAGAAGAAACTTTTCAGAATCTGAGAATTTCCTATAGAAATAATATCTCATATTTTAATAAAGAAAATTTGAAGTTTTTGAAACTTCTAGTTTGAAAATTTTTTACAAAAATTTATTTTCATGACCTGATAAATAATTTTTATTAGATAAAACCAATCAATATTAAGTGTCTTTAAACATATTTTACTGATATTTCGATAGAAATTACTTTTTTTTATTTTTTTAATTTTTTTTTTAATTTCTTATTAAATTTTAAAAATTTTCAATCGAAAAGGGGGGGGGCACGTGCCCCCTGTGCCCACACCCTGTATACGTCCATGCTGTACCACATAGTGGTGTAGGGTATAAAAAATGTTTTATATATGGGGCATTCCACGCCAAATCACTCACTTTTAGGCCCGAACCCCTTCGATTAATTTTATTTTTGGATATGTTTGGATACGTATTAAATGCAACTTGTAGCCAAATTTTCAGCCTTTTATACCAAGGTGGTGTTGAGTAATCAATTTTTCAAAATGGCGATTTTTTCCAAAAAATGAAAAAATTTAAATTTTCAATCAATTTTGACCAATAAAAAATATAGATATATTAAAAAAAGATGGACAACATTTTGTTGGTAGTTAAATGTAGTTTTAGAAAAAAAATATGAAAAAATTATTCGAAGTAATTATCACTTGTTTTTTATCGTATAAAAATTAAAATCGACTTTTTGAAAAAGTCCGAAACCTTCGATTTTTTGTTAAAAATGTCAAAAAATTCTACTCTAAATTACGCAACTTTTAAGCCATAATTCGAGATGTGATCGTAATTCGTTCTATTTTTATTCAAATTTTGAAAATTGCACTTTTTTTTTTATACTCTGGTTTATTTTATATGGTGCTCCAAAAAAAATAATTTGGTAAATATTGACCGTAACTTCCCCTAGATATATTAACTTGGGTGTAAAAATACGTCTCAGAAAATTTTAGGATGATCGGACATGGGTAAGGCGTGCCGCATCGGCTTTGAAGTTTGAAAATCGGATTACAAGGGAAAATATGCATTTTTTTCTGTTTTCTTAATTTTTTGGGTATTTTAAGTTAATTTTGAATTCAAATGGTTACAGAATTGAAATGTAGAGTAAAATGTCTCTCTATTAAGGTCATAAAAACCGAGATCGGTTTAAAATCAGCCAAGTTATTACAACTTCCCCAGGCATCTAACGTGTGGCAGACAACTTGATTAATCAATACAATCCGATTTTTGAAATTCATTGAAATTTTCTACTGTAATAACATTTTTTTATTCTTCAAGTTCAAATGTTATTAGATTACAAGTATTTTTCATATTGTGTTTTGCTAACATTTTTTAAATTAGTGCAAAAAATGCCTGCATTTTCCACACCCTTTTGAAATATCTATTTTAAAAAAAAAAATATTTTTTTTGTTTTAAAATTTGGAAAAGTCAAAAAAATATTACACTGAAACATGAATAATGAAAAAATGTTATTACAGTAGAAAATTTCAATAAATTTAAAAAAAGGGCCTCGTATTTTTTAATCAAGTTGTATGGCACACGCTAGATGCCTGGGGAAGTTGTAATAACTTGGCTGATTTTCAACCGATTTTAGTTTTTAGTACCTTATTAGAAAGGCATTTTACTCCACAACATAATTCTGTAATCACTTGAATTAAAACTTAACTTAAAATACCAAAGAAATTGCGAAAACAGAAAAAAAAATCATATTTTTCCTTGTAATCCGTTTTTTAAACTTCAAGGACCATGCTAAGCGCCTTACACATGTCCGATCGTCCCAAATTTTTGTGAGACGTATATTTACCTCCAAATGAATATATTTAGGGTAAGTTAGGGTCAGTATCTACCATTTTTTTTTTTTTTTGGAGCTCCATATAAAATAAATCAGAGCCAAAACATAAAAGGTGCAATTTAAAAAATTAAAAAAAAAAATAGAAAGAATTGTGATCACATCTCGAGTTATGGCTTAAAAGTTGCATAATTTAGAGTAGAATTTTTTGACATTTTTAAAAAAAAATCGAAGGTTTCGGACTTTTTCAAAAAGTCGATTTTAATTTTTAAACGTCAAAAAATAAGTGATAATTACTTCGAATAATTTTTTAAAATTTTTTTTCTAAAACTACATTTAAATACCAACAAAACGTTGTCCAACTTTTTTTAAAATATCTATATTTTTTACTGGTCAAAATTGATTGAAAATTTAAATTTTTTCATTTTTTGGAAAAAATCGCCATTTTGAAAAATTGATTACTCAACACCACCTTGGTATAAAAGGCTGAAAATTTGGCTGCAAGTTGCATTTAATACGTACTAAAACATATCTAAAAATAAAATTAATCGAAGGGGGTCGGGCCTAAAAGTGAGTGATTTGGCATGGAATGCCCCATATATATTACTTTTATAATTTTGTGTTTTACTTTATTTTATCTTGAACTTTTGTATTTATTGTACCTAATTTTTGTTTATTAGACTGAATTTTTACTATTTTAATGTTCTTTTATGTTTTTCTTGTTATTTTTTTATCATTAATAAATGTTTTAAAAAATTTTTATTGCATATTTTTTACATTTTTAGCGCACATTTTTCTACTTTTGGTGTATGTTTTATGCGCATAAAACGCGATTTTAACTGCATAAAAGTCCGAACCCTAGTGATCACATCTCGTAATTTGACTTTAAAGTTGCGTAATTTAGAGTAGCTTTTTAGACTTAAAAAAAAAAATTTAAGCGGACTTTTTCAAAAAGTCGATTTTAATTTTTAAACGTTAAAAAATAAGTGATAATTTCTTTTAATAATTTTGTCATATTTTTTTCGAAAACTACATTTAAATACCAACAAAACGTTGTCCTACTTTTTTTAAGATATCGATATTTTTACTGGTCAAAATTATTTTTTTTTTATTTTATTGAAAAAAATCGCCATTTTGAAAAATATCCAAAAAATATTAATCGAAGGGGGTGAGGTCTAAAAGTGAGTGATTTGACCTGGAATGCCCCATATGTATATCTGCTACCAAAATTAAAGGCAAGCAAAATCAAATTTAAGTAATTAGAAACCTTGAATTTACTTCCTATTTTATAATTTTTTATGTTGATATCACATCAATGAATATACCAAGCAAAATTTTCCGTTCCTAATAATCGGTTCCAGAACGCATCGTATTAGCCTACAGCCGATTCTACTTAACACTCCAGAATCAATGATTTTTGTTTGAAATTGTCTCGAAAGCAATAATTTTTTGGAGCAAGTAGTTCTTTTGAAAAATTATTGGGTATGGCCTCGAAAGTTTAACTTTATATCCTTTTCCCTATTTTTTAAAGGGTTAACATAATGCACAACTGAAAACAAAAATATTTTTACTTATATCTGCACTTGTTCTCATAGTATACATTCATTTGTTCGTATTATTTTATAAACATTTGTAGTATTTTTCATGTAACTTTATGTAGCACACATTTATATTTATAACCAGGAGTAAACAAAAAGAGGAGAGGTCCAAACTGTAATGCTAAAAACTATTTAGACACTTCAAACAAATTTTTCACACAAAATCTATGTCAAAAATATCGAAAGTTTTGAAATTGTTTCTTTTTTGGGCAACCGGGATTTATGTAAACTCCAATACACACCACTTAATTTTTCTCACATAAAAATCATTTAATTTTTGCTCTCCTCTATTAATTTAAACTCCTTGTTTCATGTGAGCATCCTTTTTGTTTACATCATTTTAAATAAAAGTATAAAACTCTTTTGTTACATATTATATAAGATTTATTTCTGTTGTCAGAATGTTTTTTTTTTCTCACATGCACACACATTTATAATTTTTAACTCCTTCACATTTTTACACTTTGTATGTGGAACCATCAGAGTAGTGGTAAAGGAAGTGTCTGACTAAAAAAATGTCTGTATGTGGGTTTTGTATGTCATGTGTGTGGACCACCGCACACATACAGGTAACAATACACAGATGGTAATAAATGTCTCTTACAGTCAAAATGTAACACTAAATACAAACATGCATTTTTTAAAAATAACAAAAACAAAAAGAAAATAATGTTTTTATGCGATTATTTGTATTAACAGTGGTTTGAGGTTCCTACACTCTCATAACCAAGGAGAGGACTTTCATGCAAATGCATGTTTTTCCCCTTTGGTCATAGAACAGCATAAACAAAATATCTTTATGAATCAAAGAATTTGCTTTAAAATGGCATCGATTCATTAGTGCATATTTTTGCGTATTTTGCTTAAAATGCATATTTTTGCATATTTTGCTATTATTTCGCTATAAATGCATATTTTTAGGTCATATTTTGTATAAATTTTAGTTTTTTAACTATTTTTTAGTATGTTTAGCTATTTTAAAGTTTTTTTTTATGATTTTTTTTTATTTTTTGTATTAAAGCAATTGTTAAATTTTTTTAGATCATTGTTATTTTTTTAATAACATTTTATACACATGTATATGAGGCATTCCACACCAAATGTCCAGCGAAAAAAAACATGTGTACCGTAAACTTCTGAATAGTAGATATGGATAGCCCTATATGGAACTTAGAAAATTGCGTTTTTGGTTTTTCAATTTTTCAAAAACTGGGCTTAGGAGGCGTGGTCAAATATTGGAAAAATGGTCAAATTTGTGGCGAGTTGCCTTGATTAAATATTTATCACATTAAAACGGAATGCACCACAATGTCAAAATGTACGTTCTTATATAGTTTTGTATGGGATATCGATTAAATTTTTTTTTTTTGGAAAATTTTCAGAACCCGTTCTGAAATTTTCCATTTTTTAAAAAAGTCAATTTATCAAAAATCCGGCCACTTTTTTTTTTTTTCTTTTGTATTTATTTTTTTAAAAGTTTAGATGTTTGTCCATCCACACAAAAAAAATCAGAAACACGTTCATCTTTTTTTTTCGAGAAAATCGCATTTGAACTTTAAATTTCATAACAATTTAGTAATTTGCTTGTATTTTCTTGTGTCAACAGAGCGTATGACGAATATTTATGCAATTAATATTACTCATTCGCAACTTTAAAACAAAGAAATACAAGCAAATAACAAAATTGTTATGAAATTTTAAGTTCAAATGCGATTTTCTCGAAAAAAAAGATGAACGTGTTTCTGATTTTTTTGTGTGGATGGACAAACATCTGAACTTTTAAAAAAATAAATAAAAAAGAAAAAAAAAATGGCCGGATTTTTGATAAATTGACTTTTTTAAAAAATGGAAAATTTCAGAACGGGTTCTGAAAATTTTCCAAAAAAAAAAAATTTAATCGATAGCCCATACAAAACTTTATAAGAACGTAAATTTTTGACATTGTGGTGCATTCCATTTTAATGTGATAAATATTTAATCAAGGCAACTCGCCACAAATTTTACCATTTTTCCAATATTTGACCACGCCTCCTAAGCCCAGTTTTCGAAAATTTGAAAAACCAAAAACGCAATTTTCTTAGTTACATATAGGGCTATCCAAACAACCTATTCAGAAATTTACGGGACACATGTTTTTCTGTAGCGGGACATTTGTTGTGGAATGCCTCATATATGTCTATCTGAGCTTGCAATGCCAGACTGAATTCAAATGTTACGTTTTTGTTAAAATAAAATTGAAAAACAAGTGGATATTTATGATTTTTAGTGCATATTTTAAGATATTTAGTGCATATTTCAAGAGTTTTTAGTGCATATTTTAGGCGCCTAAAACGTAGTTTTTTAGTGCATGAAGGTCCTGTCCCTGCTCATAACAAATACGATTGCTAGATATTTTTGATTTTTAATTTTTAAAAAAACCCAAATTTTGGGGGAAAATTATCGAAGAGCGCCTCGGGTTAAAATAGTCGGATTTGGCATAAATTAAGTTTGAATGAAAAATTGTCTCAAGCCCAATGAAATGGTCAAGGAAAAAACCGTTTTTTTTACGGACTTTATTTGGCAAACGACGATATCTCGAAAACTGTTTTACCGATCTAGGAAATTTCTTGACTGTTGTGTTTATCATGCCAAAATTCATAAATTAATCAATCGTAAGACATTTTATATGTTTTTTTCAAAAGTCCAAATATATTGGTGAAAGTTTTCTAAAAATCCAAAATTTTGCTGTAATTAGGTTTAAATGAAAGTTCATCTTAAGCTCTAAGAAATGGTAAAGAAAAAGAATTTAGAAATGTTTTTTTATAATTTCTTGATATTAGGACAACCGTGCCGTTATTTTTGCATATTTGAAATGAAAATATCTCGAAAACCGTTCTACCTTGTTTAAAAATTGTTTGATATTTTTTCTCAGCGCATCAAAATTAATAAATATGATGTATCGCAAGACATATTTTTTAATTTTTAAAAATATAAAACTTAATTTTATTTAATTGGCCACACCTTTTTGCCACATAAGTTTTATATCTTCGACAATAAAAATTTAAAAAGAATCACATTGATCTTAACCATTTGAGACCACTGTTTTGCACACGTTTATAATAAATGTTGTGTCTCTTAAATTTATATTACGGTAGATAAAAATTTATAAAAACGTGCTGGCTGCCGGCTTACAAAACAAATATATTACAACTGTATCCACGTTAACCATTTTCCATAGATGAAGTAGTGGGATATATTAAACTTGTTATTTTATTTGTAACAGCATTTTTATTTAAAAATTAAAAGAAATTTAAAAAATGGAGGATAGTTGTAAAGAGATCGAATATAATTTTTAAATTAATAAGAAATTGGGAAAATTGTTTTATATCATGTCAAATGGAAATATCTTAGAAACTTTTTATAAACAAATACATAATCTATATATGGGGCATTCCATGTCAAATCGGACACTTTGAAAATTTGTTTTTAGATTTTCCCAATTTGTTTACAGTTTTTGGCACCCTTCGAAAACTCTTTCGTGGTAAATTTTCAGATTTTTTTTGATGACCCGTTCAAAACATATCGAATTTTTAAAAATTGGTAGTTTGTTCCTTTACTCAAACTTCTTTTACTCATAATTTCTTCAATAATGGTCTAAATTTCATTTTTTTTTTTTTTTTTAATTTTTGTTTTTTTACGTACTTTTACAAAAGAAGTACCAAAAAATTCTTAAAAGCGCTCTAGTATGCGATTTTTAAGTTTTAAAATTTAAATCTCGTTTTTGAAAATGTTTGTACTCTTCAATTTTTTTGAAATTTTTTTGTGTAAAACTTCTATCGATTCTATAAATTTTTTGCCCAGGAGGATCGTAAGATAACGATAATTACTATTTTTTTTTAAATTTTTTAAAAAAAATTTATTGTAATTTTCCAATCTTAAAATCATTTCACCTGCTCCAATTGTGCGTCATAGAGGGGTCATTTATAAGACCGACCGCCCACTAATTTTTACATCTTAACATTTCTTTGGAACAAACCAATACCCTATCTCCAATTTCTAAGGAGACTCCCACACAAAACGACATTTTTTAAAAATTGCTCCAGCCACTCTAACTGCCCATAGAGCAACACAATGTATGACCGACCCACAATATTTTTTTACTACAAACATTTTCTGTAAACACACCTACCCTCAATCTTTAACTGTTAAGGCGGCCCCCATACAATTTTTTTTATTTTTTGTAACTTTGTTTTATTTAATCAGCTTATACCGGTCCAATGGTGCGTCCGATAGGGGTCTTAGTGTGACCCCCCATTTATCTTTACCCTACAACATTTTTTTAAAACATACCTACGCCCTTACGAGAAGGGAATGCCGAGCTCTGACTGGGATAATAACTGGTCATTGTCTTATCGGCATCCATGCCAAGAATATTGGACTTACTTCAGACGCTAGTTGTAAAAGATGCGCTTCACCAGGAGTAGATGAAACGATGGAACACATACTTTGTCACTGCCCAGCTGTGGCAAGGAGTCGCCGATCCATTACCGGTCAGATAAGTTTCGGTACTTTGGAGGATATAACGCAAATGAATCTTAGGATATTGAAAAGATTCGCAATGACTTTGAACGTGTTTAACTTGCACCGCTAGCGGAAAAAAAAAGTTTTGTGGTACCGCTATGGACCAAGAGGTCTATGCGAGGTGTCAATCGGACACCGTCACCCTAACCTAACCTACGCCCTATCTCCACTCTCTAAGTAGGCTCCCATACAAATAACAGTTGGAGCAAATTTTATAAAAATTTAATTTTGAATGGAATATAGATCCACTAAGGCTGGATTTTTGCCAATGTTGATTCTAAGGGGGTAAAAAGGGTAAAAAACTGTACCTTTGGTACTTTTTATATCTCCTGATATAATGGCCATAGAGACTTGAAATTTGGACTCTATGTCCAAATTTCAAGTCTATATCACCTCACGGAATATAGATCCACTAAGGCCGGATTTTTGCCAATGTTGATTCTAAGGGGGTAAAAAGGGTATAAAAACTGTACTTTTGGTAACTGTAACATTTCCTTAAATAATGGTCCTAGAAACTTGAAATTTGGAATTTAAGTTCAACTCCCGGAATATAGATCCACTGAGGCTGGATTTTTGCCAATGTTGATTCTAAGGGGGCAAAACGGTTAAAAAACTGTACTTTTGGTTCTTTTTATATCTCCTGAAATAATGGTCATAAAGACTTGAAATTTGGACTGTTTGTTAACCTACCGGAATAGAGATCAACTAAGGCTGGATTTTTGCCAGTGATGATTCTAAGGGGGTAAAAAGGGTAAAAATCTGTACTTTTGGTACCTTTTACATTTCCTTAAATAATGGTACTAAGTAGAAACTTGAAATTTGCAATATAGGTTCATCTCCTGGAAAAAAGATTCACTAAGGTTGGATTTTTGCCAATGTTGATTCTACGGGGGTAAAATGGGTAAAAAGTGTACTTTTGGTACTTTTACTTTATTTCTGGAAATAATGGGCATACAAACTTGAAATTTGAAATGTAGAGTCCTGAAGTAAAAAAAAATATTATGGAAAATATACTTTTTGGAAATTGCGTTTCATAGGGGGTAAAAGGGATAAAATATTTTACTTTTGGTACTTTTTATATTTCCTTATATAATTATCCTAGAAACCTGAAATTTGAAATTTGGAAATTTGGAATAAAAAGTACCTATTATAAAAAGTACCTTTTATAAAAAGTACATTTTAAATTATTCATTGAAATATTATTTTATGAAAGGATTAAACGTCCACAAGTAAATAAAACAAAGACTCGTAGGGGAATTTTTTTGAAATCGATAGAGTAATCCTGATCCTTCTATTCTCCGGTATTCAATACAACCGGTAACGAAGTACCGGGATGGTAAGCTAGTTTATTATAAACAAATGATTACACTGTGCTCGAATTTGACACTTTTTTTTAACAAGCTGGCCACCCTACTGGTAAAGTTAATTTGAATACGCTGAATTCAACGGTGCTAGCCGTTTTTCGAAATTAGCGCTCGTATTCGCGATATTCGCGATTTAAAATTTTGACGCTCAAGTACAATAAAAATTATATTTTTAAACTTTCGCGATAATTTTTAAATTTAAATCCATTCGAGTCTATTAAACTAATATAACAACCATAATACCATAATTTTTTTTTTTGCGAAAATCATTTTTTTCGCGAAAAATCTTTAGTTCAATACAAATATTTTTTGGTTCAATACAAATATTTTGAATTTACACTCATAAAAGTTTTACAGTTACTATTTCACAGTCAAACTAAGCAACTTTTTGAACGTTTATTCAAATACATAACTGTCTTTTAAATAAAATTTTCTGTAACGTTTGTTTTTTTTTCAGTTATTTAAAAAACAAACCATATTATTTTATGTGTCGTTTGTTAAGCCAATATGACACTACATTTTTTTTGTATTGATGAAATTTATGTGAACAGTGCAAATATATCACCATAGGAAACCTGAACAAGTGTGAAGAGTAAATGCAAACTAAAAAAAACAGTAAACGTCAAATTTTATTCTTGTGTTATCGATTAATTTGGTTATCAAATGATTGAATGTCAAAAAAAAATTTAAAAATTTTACATATTTTTTTGACATTTACGCATTAATGATATTAAGTGTTGCCAACTTATCTGTTTTTCATTAAATGAAGCGACTTTTTTTCTTTTTTTACGATTTTTGGTATTTATTCAGCGAGTTTTTATTTAAATGAAAGTAATCATCACTATTTGTTTGTTTATTTTATGTTTCTTTTTCATTTCTTCTTTTACTGTTTCATTCTATCAATTAATAAAAAATAAAATACAAAAAAAAAAATGTAGTGTCATAGGGGCTTTATTGTCAGTTATTTGAAAATTTCCAAAATTAGATATTTTTTTTTTAATTTGAAATTCAAATTTTAGGGTAGCGTGCTTGGCTATCAGCCAGAAATTATCAGTTCGATTCAACTCAGGTTCGAAGTTTTTTAAAATTATTTCTTAAAAAATAAATAAAAATGAATGTAAATTTCTGATATTTTAACCGATTTTAGAGTAAAATTTTGACAGTAATTTTTTACGGATTTTTAAGTTATTTTTACGGATTTCAACAGTTATTAATTAACATTTAAAAATAACTGAGAAATGTTTTTGTTTTTAATGAAATGTAAGTAGTCCGATGTTTAAATAAAGTTTCATTTGTTTCAAAGGTATTTTCTGTTAAATTTACTTACATAATATTTTAAGTGTGCGACAGAAATCTGGTAAAGCTAGTTCGTGTACACTAAATCCCATTGTAATATCAGATTTTTTTTAAAGTTTGCGTATGTATCGATAGCGATATTCGCGATAATTTTTTTTTATGTTATTTAGACAATTGCTGAATTTTTATCATCTAAACTCTATTTTTTTTTCGCGAAATTTTTTTTCCAATTTTTTTATTTTGCTATTAATTTATAAAAATGAGTAGAATACGATACATTTCAGACGCAAAATTTTTCTTTTTTTTTGCGGATTTTCTTTATTTTTCGAGGAAAAATTTTTTTCGAAAAAAAAAAACAATGAATTTCCTAAATTTATATTTAAAAACTATCCCAAAAACATAAAAATTAAATTTTTGTAGTACCTAGGCTTTACAATTTAAATCGCGACTACCACAGTGTTTTTTTTTTAATTAATCACATATTAAAGTAGTAGTACTATAAGAAAAATCCCACTTGAAATTATTCTGAAGAGTAACTTCGTTAATGCTAACCCAATTTTTTTTTATAAAATCATAATGAATGTTGCATTGTATTTTAACTGACAGTAATACACATTGGTTGTTCCACTTTTTTTCCACTACTTTGTATAATCGGATTGTATATAGACCCCCCACCAAGATTATATAACAAAAAATAATCCTTTTTAACGTAGCGTTATCCGCTCTCACTCACATTTTTTTTATCACAAAGACAAGTGTTTCGCCTTTTCCTTACCCGTGCTACTAGCCATTTTTTAAACCAACCTCCTTGCAGGCAGCATCAGTGTGTGATCATCATCTACAATTACCAATGTGTGGATTCGTTTGTTTTTAGCCCCTGCTTTAAATCCTTCTCGTTAACAAAATGTATGTATGTATGATAATTTGGTTTAATTTTATTTTTTTCGCATCCTGAAACCACTCTTAAGAGCACTTAAGCAATTTATTTTTAATTTATTGTGTGCTGAAATATATACCAACGTATATTATATATTTATATAAATGCAAAGCAATACACACATACACTAATATACAAACACTTATTTAAGAACAAATTTTTTTATATATGACACCAGACTACCGACTACACTCAAAATAATCACTCTGTTAAATTACAGAGATACTCCGCTGTGTCAGCAGAAAATACCATAGATTTCCAACAAGCAAGATTTTTTGTTGTTTTACGAAGTAAACTATGTTAATTGATTTCGATAAAAAAAAACTGTAAATTAACTAAATTCTCTGTAAAATGTTGATAAAAGCGTCTAGAATTTTACCAAAAAAACTATGAAAATTTTAGTTAAATGCATGTTATGAGTGAAACTTTTTATTTTTGTAAAAATTACGAGTTTTTTAAGAGTACTTCCAATTTTACACGACATCCTCGTAAAATTTACAAGATTTTATTGCAATTTAAGACGCTTTTTACAGAGATGTTGAAATATCTGGAATTTTTTGGAGAAATTTTTATTTGAAAACTGTGTTACAGAGCAATAATAAAAATTACAGATGAAATGTAGTATATTAGTTACAAGAAAAAAACAAAGTATTTTTCTAAAAATCTGTATTTTAACAAAAAAAATCTGTTTATTATCTGTAAAATAGAAATTACAAATAAAAAGTTAAATTACAGATAAAATGTTGTTTTACGGTTACAAGAAAATACAAAGTATTTTCTTAAAATCTGTATTTCGGCAGATAACTTTGTCAAATATCTGTCGAATTGAGATTACAGTAATTTTACCGAGTATTTAACAGAATAATTATTTTGAGTGTATGTTTTTTGATTTACATACACATAGAAATACTAACACACATATAGCCACATAGTTGTATAATCGCGCTTATAAAGCATATTAGCGCGTGTTTCAAGTGTGCATTAAAATATTAAACATTTCATTTAAATATTTAAATAAATTGTCGTTTCATATATATATGGGGTATTCAATGTCAAATCGTTCACTTTGAATTTTTTTTTTTTTAGATTTTCCGAATTTGTTTACAGTTTTTATTACCCCTCGAAAACTCTTTCGTGTTAAATTTTCAGATTTTTTTTAATGACCCGTTCAAAAGATATCGAATTTTTAAAAATTGGTAGGTTGTTCCTTTACTCAAATTTCTTTTACTCATAACTTCATCAATAATGGTTCAAATTACAATTTTTTTTTTCAAAATTTTGGTTTTTTTACGTACTTTTAAAAAAAAAAATCTCAAAAAATTCTTAAAACCGCTCTACTAGTATGCGATTTTTGAGTTTTAAAATTTAAATCTCATTTTTGAAAATGTTTGTACTCTCCGATTTTTTTGAAATTTTTTTGTGTTAAACTTCTGTCGATTCTACAAATGTTTTGCCTTGGAGGATCGTGGATAACGATTATTACTATTTTTTAAAATTTTTGGAAAATATTTTATTGTAATTTTCCAATCTTAAAATCAATTTTACTGCTCCAATGCACAGTGGTAAATTCCGGCCAAAACCCAATAGCATCTTTAATTCTTTATGTAAACTCATAAAATTTTGTAGGTAGGTCAATAATATCATAATATACCAATTTCGCGAAAAAAAAATTTTTTCGCGGAATTTTTTTTTCCGCGAATTTTTTTTTTTTCGCGAAAAAATTTTTTTGAAGGTGTTTCAAGATGTTGTGTCTTAATTATCAGTATTTTGTCCTTCTTTTGTATATGTGTGTTTTCCACTGCTCGAAAAGCTCTTCATTTGATATAAAAGACTCCACTTTAAAAGGCTCTAACTGAAAGACTTGGCTAAACTTGGTTCTGATGTTAATTAGTACTTACTTGGGAACCCTTATAAGTACTAATTTATGGTATAGCGACTTAAGAGCAATTATGAGCAAAAAGTAGTTTTTTTGCTTACCAAAATTTTTGTTTTTAATTAATATATTTTTTTTAGATTTATTTTCACCACCACAATTTAAATTGATCCGCGCTTTCGAAATTTCCAAAATGCATATGACATGTAAAAATTATGCTATATTTTCAAAGCTTCAAATAACAACTTTTTATTTAACAAAAAGTAAATACAAATACACAACTTTGCTTCGTTATAAAACCTAAACTAGTCAAAGGATTGACACAAAACTTTGTAATCGTGTGTTCTGAAGTGTTAGCTTTCATTTGGCATCAATTTGGAAAAAAACAAAAAAATTTTTTTTTTTTAGTTTTGGCCGGATTTTACCTCTGTGCAATGGTGCGTCGTAGAGGGGTCATTTCATAGGCCGAACCCCATTAAATTTTCCGTCTTAACATTTCTTCGGAACAAACTAATACCTTATCTCCAATTTCTAAGGGGGCTCCCACACAAAACGACATTTTTTAAAATTTGCTTCAACCGCTCTAACTGCCCTAATAGTACCCGACCCACAATATTTTTTTAGTCCAAAGATTTTCTCTGAACACACCTGCCCTCTATCTTTAAGTGTTAAGGCGGTCCCCATAATTTTTTTTTTATTTTTTGTAAACTTTTTTATTTAATCCGCTTCAACCGGCGAAATGGTGCGTCCGAGAGGGGTCATTAGTGAGACCGGCCCACAGTGGACCAAATGCTTAATCTAGCGTGCAAGAGAGTATAATTGGACTTTGAGTGCACCTAGAAACATGAAATTTGTAATGCACAAGGAAAATGAGATGAGCTTCTATGTAGCCCAAATGTGGGCGGTATTTGAAGGGGCGTGGCACTTATTGAAACATTGTCATAATAAAATATAGGTAAAGTAGAGCCAATAATAAGCAGAGAGAGTAATTTTTTTTAACGTTAAAGAGATTTTTAAACAGTTTAGAAAAGAAATATTTTATTTTGAGTAAAAAAAAATTTTTTTTTTACTCATTTCTCTAAAAAAAAATTTGTTCGAGTGAAAATTTTTTTTTGAGTTTAAATTTTTTTTTACTTGTAAAATTTTTACATTGGGTTAAAAAATGTTTGAGAATGTCAAAATTACTCAGCAAAATATTTTTGTGGCTCTTCAATGTCATTTAAAGCATTTATGTGTTTTTTTTTTTTAACGTAAATTCAAGGTACACCAATCTGAAATTCACGGTTTTTGCTTACAACTTCTGAAACACTGGAGCGATTTGGCTGATATTCAATACCAACCTGACTAGGAAAATTTAAAATATATATGCCAAGCCTCAGCCGCAACAGAGTTGCCGTTTGAAAGTTATCGTGTTTTAAACAGACAGACGGACGGACATCGCTAGATCGACTGAAAAACAAAAACCAGCAAAAACCAGCAGCCAATTTTTTTATTATTTTGGACCTCAATATCTATTCTTTTGAAATCATGTAAAAACTCTATAGAAGTTAGTGGGATTCGTACCTAAATTCATTAACAAAATTCAAGTTTGCTTGAAAAATAATTCCATTGTGGACTCTCTTTTTAATTTACGTTTTTTTACAAACAATCGCACAAATTAGCTTCAAATATACATTCCTTGAGGTTAAAATATAACAAATAATTTGATAAATTGCCTTAATACGGTCGTAAAATAGCAGTCTAAACAATCAACACGTCTACACAGATCTTGAAGAAATTTTTTTATAAAAACTAATTACTCATGTTTGGCTGCCTACTACGATGGTGTTTTTGCAATAAACAAAGAAATTTTTATTAGCGTTAAGTAAGGTAGGAATAGTGCAATCATATATGCGATACTAATTCAGTATTGTAAAAACTTCATTTTTCGACCAACTGCGCACCAGATTCAACATTTGGTCCACTGTGCGGCCCCCATTTATTTTTACCCTACAACATTTTGTTAAAACATACCTACACCCTATCTCCACTCCTTAAGTAGGCTCCCATACAAATAACAGTTGGAGCAAATTTTATAAAACTGTAATTTTGAATGGAAGTCTACTTAGGGAGTGGAGATAGGGCGTAGGTATGTTTTAAAAAAATGTTGTAGTGTAAAAATAAATGGTGTCAGTCTCACTAATGACCCATCTCGGACGCACCATTGGACCGGTAGAAGCTGATTAAATAAAACAAATTTACAAAAAATAAAAAAAAATTGTATGGGGACCGCCTTAACAATTAGAGATAAAGGGTAGGTGTGTTCAAAGAAAATGTTTGGACTAAAAAAATATTAGGGTAGTTAGAGCAGTTGGAGCAAATTTAAAAAAATTTCGTTTTGTGTGGGAGCCCCCTTTGAAATTGGAGATAGGGTATTAGTTTATTCCAAAGAAATGTTAAGACGTAAAACGTAATGGGGGTCGGTCTTATAAATGAACCCTCTATGACGCACCATTAGAGCAGTAGAAATGATTTTAAGATTGGAAAATTACAATAAAATTTTTTCAAAAAATTTTAAAAAATAGTAATAATCGTTATCCCACAATCCTCCTGGGCAATAAATTTGTAGAATCGATAGAAGTTTTACACAAAAAAAAAATAAAAAAAAAATAGAAGAGTACAAACATTTTCAAAAATGAGATTTAAATTTTAAAACTTAAAAATCGCATACTAGAGCGCTTTAAAGAAGTTTTGGGAATTTTTTTAAAAAGAACGTAAAAACCAAAATTTTGAAATAAGAAATTGGAAATTTGGACCATTATTGAAGAAGTTATGAGTAAAAGAAGTTTGAGTAAAGAAACTAACTTCCAATTTTTAAAAATTCGATATCTTTTGAACAGGTCAATAAAAAAGTCTGAAAATTTACCACGAAGAAGTTTTCGAAGGGTATTAAAAACTGTAAACAAATTGGGAAAATCTAAAAAAAAAAAATTTTCAAAGTGTCCGATTTGACATGGAATGCCCCTTATGTATGTGTAAGTAGTGGTATCCACTTTAGAGTGACAATTTTTCTTTAACTTTTGATTTTTCCAAAAGATGTAATTCGAAAAAGATCAATTGTAATTTTGAAAATTCTATTTGTATTTGAAAAACTTGAAGCTTTTTTTTTGCTATTCCGATTTGACAAAAATTTCTAGTAATTTTATTTTATAAGCTTTTTACCAAAAATTTTTTTAATTTTACAAGGTTTTTACCAAAATAATTGTAAATTTACAAATTTTTTGACACTATAAAATTAACAAGGAGGTTTCGTAACTTATTTAGATTTTTTGCTACCTCCTATTTTACGAGAATACCTAGTAATTTTACAAGCTTTTTACCACTAATTTTGTAATTTTATAACTAAAATTGTAAATTTACAGTTTTCTTGGCACAATAAAAATTACAAGGAATTGAATTTACTAGATTTTTTTTTTGTAAAATTTTCTTGGAAATTTGTAAAATTACAAAAAAAAAATTTAAATAAAAAAATAATGTAAATTTTGATCCAAATTAATTTGCTAAAAAACAAGGAAATTCCTAGTAATTTGACAAGGGTTTTTTTAGTGCAGGTTCTCTTTATTGGAGTGCCTACTTTACATATCTGCTTTGATCAGACAATTTATTGCAAAATTCGGGTACTTATAAGTAGGGATGAGATTTTCATGCACTAAAAAATCGAAAATATGCGATAAAAAAAAATCAAAATATGCACTAAAAAACCTAAAAATATGCAATAAAAAATAAAATGTGTGCAATAAAAACCTTGTTTTCATAGGAAAAACTTCTTAAAAAGCAAAAAGTCGGTCGCCGGGTTTAAATAGTAATATTTTAAACTTTATATAAGCAAGATTTTTTAGAAATTAACACAATCTATAAAAAAAAAATTAAAGAAGAAGAATATTTTTTCTTATTTCCAAAATAAATTTTTAAAATTTAAAATAGTTTTTGAAACAAATAAATATTAATTTGGGTTTTTGCTAATTTATGCCAAAATATGCAAAAATATGCACTTAAAAGTTTGGAAATATGCACAAAATGTGGAAAAATATGGATTTTCACCAAAATATGAAAAAATATGCAAAAACACATCGATGACATTTTAACGCAAATTTCTTGATTCGGAAAGATAATTGGTCGATATCGTTTTTAGACTATCGACAAAAAACATGCATTTGCATGGAAATCTCATCCCTACTTATAAGAATAAAACAAAAAAACGACAATTTGAATTTCCTTGTAATGTCCTGATTGTATCCGTGATCGTATCGAGTCCGGATTTCTTGCAAAAGTTAGGTGATTTTATTGAGAATTCGCATAAAAACAAATAGAAAAGTTAAATTCGACTTAGCCGAATCAATGAATACCCTCCACAATGCCATTTTTAAGTGATAAATAAATCTTTAAACGTGAAAAAATTTCATTTTTGATAAGAAATATTTTACTTTGTGTAAAAAAAACTTTTTTTTATTAATTTTTGAAAAAAAAAAAAAAATAATTTACTAATTTTTTTTTTTGAGTGTAAAACTTTTTTTGAGTTTATAATTTTTTTCGAGTATATTTTTTTTAGTGTAAATATATTTTTGAGTGACAAAAATACGTTGTAAAATATTTTTGTGACTTACCAATGTTTTTAAAACATGTTTAACTGGTTTTCAACACGTGAATTTAAGGTAAAACTAATCTGAAATTCACGGGTTTTCTAATAACTTTTGAACTATAGGAACGATTTCACTGAAATTCAATGCGAACCAGGCCAGGGTAGCGAAAAATATACATGCCAAGCTTAAGCATCATCAGAATTACCTTTCGATAGTTAGCGTGTTTTTCATCTGGTAAATTCACGAACAACTCATGCCGAAATTCAGTGTTTTGCTCATAACTTTTGAACCACTTGACCGATTTCAGTGGATTGCAACACCCGCCTGACCATGTAAATGAGCAACATATATGCCAAACTTCAGCAGCCTCCGTAAAGTATTTCAAAAGTTAGCGTGTTTTCAACAGACAGACAGACGGACAGACAGACCGACGGAAATCGCTAGATCGTTTTAAAACCCATGGAGGATCATGAATATATATGGGGCACTCTATGTCAAATCGGACACTTTGAATAATTTTTTTTTAGATTTTCCCAATTTGTTGACAGTTTTTAGTACTCCTTCGTGGTAAATTTTCAGATTTTTAGGAGGATAAAAATAATTTTTAGGAGGATAAACATTTGATTGCTATAAGGGCACTCTTAGGGCAGTTTGAGCGGTTGGAGCAAAATTTAAAAAATGTCATTTTATGTCGAAGACCCCTTAGAGATTGGAGATAGGGTATTAGTTTGTCTCGAAGAAATGTTCAGACTTAAAATTAAATGGAGGTCGATCTTGGAAATTACATCTCTATGACTCACCATTTTAGCATTAGAAATGATTTTAAGATTGGAAAATTACAATAAAATTTTTTCCAAAAATTTTAAAAAATAGTAATAATTGTTATCCCACGATCCTACTAGGCAAAAAATTTGTAGAATTGATAGAAGTTTTACACAAAAAAATTTTAAAAACTCAAAGAGTACATACATTTTCAAAAATGAGATTTAAATTTTAAAACTTAAAAATCGTATACTAAAGCACTTTTAAGAATTTTTTTATATATTTTTTTTTTAATTAGGTAAAAAACAAAAATTTTGAAAAAAAAATTTCCAATTTGGACCATTACTGAAGAATTTATGAGTAAAAGAAATTTGAGTAAAGGAGCAAACTACCAATTCTTAAAAATTCGATATCTTTTGAACGGGTCAGAAAAAAATCTGAAAATTTACCATGAAGGAGTTTTCGAAGGGTACTAAAAACTGTCAACAAATTGGGAAAATATTTCGAGGTGCTACAAACGAAATGACAAACTTATATATACCGTCTATCACTAGGGTTGAGGGTATAAAAACAAGTAAGAAAATTGAAGTGGATCAAGACCGACCATTTAATACCCTACACCAGTGTTTCCCGGAAATTTGGCCCGAAGTTCATACATTGACCGATTGGATCTATCTTTTGTCAGATCTTAAATAAATGTAAAAAACACTCTCAAACTTAATTTGAGTGAAATACGCTTCTATTTGTTGCCACAAACATTTTCTAAATCAATTTTTTAAAAATATTTAATTGCTGGACTGGTCTCTAGCAATAATTTGGCTTTTACAGATTCAAAAAATATCAATTATCCGACGAGTTATAGCCAAAAAACCATATAAACAATATGCTGAAAATAGGCATTTGACTGCAAAGTTCGAAGGTCGATAAAAAAAATCGAACTAACATAAACAAACGCCGCGATACGGATCTTCTAATTTAGCCTCTATTTTCACTTAACATGTTCTGAATAATTAAAGTGTAATAGTGGTTGATTACCGAAGACCCTGTTCTAGAAATGTTGTCAGAATCGTTTCTGAAAAATTTTCCTCGGAACTTTTCTGCTGACAGATTCGCCAGGCCAAAATACTTTAGAAAATGTATTTAAAATGTCTATGCACCGTGTAGAGTAGTGTTATCCTAACTTTCCCATTCCCATCAATCATTTTGAAAAAAAGCTCTTCAATCTACCATTAATTTGTTGATCTTGATCATCTTGACTTAAATTTCTTTTTGATTATTATTACAACCGTTTTGCATTAAGTACAAAAGGAAACCCTTTTTTTATCTTCCACATAAATTAAATCCTATTTTTATTGGTTTTGTGAAGTGTTGCTTAATATGTTAAACACAACAAAATACTCAACCATAAGGTCGTTCCATTTACTATTCACTCAATCTTTAGTTTCTCTTTTTTGTTTCGGTATTGTTGCTGTTAATACATACTTTTTGTTGTAAAGTAGTCTAAAGCTTTCAGCTTAGATATTTTATCTTTTTCTTTATGATAATAAAATATAAAAAAATAAACCCTCAACTTTGTTACAGACTATTATTTTTGTATCTCCTTTATATGTATTTTCTTTACCGCCCGCACTTTTTTTGTTATTTCAACAATATTTATGACAATAATTGTATGAAGCAACAACCTTTTATAGTCATGTATTACGTCTTTATGTTGTTGCTGCTGTTGTTGCTACTGTTGCTACTACGGCTGTGTTAAGGAGCTTATAGGGGTCAAGTGCTATATATTGGCGGTTGTAGGTAGTTGATTGTGGTAGTAACTAAGTAGTGATGATATACTATGCAGCATGTGTAACATTTAAATTGTTTTTATGTAAATATTTAAGAAAAAATTATGAGTTTACCATGTTTGTTTATGGTTTTACCGCCCCCCCCCCCCAAAAAAAAAACACGAAAAGAAACCAATATTAATAAATTTATTTTTTTTTATTATATTCTGACAGGTTTGTTACATGATTTTCTTGTTGATTGCATGGAAAATTTAAGAGGATATATAAGGATTTGTTTTAAGATTTAAAAGTTTTTTTTGGGAAATAAAGCAAATCCTTGTTGTTTATAAAATGGTAATTACTCATTCACTTTTATTTAAATGTATACAAGACTTTTTCTTTAGTAAAAAGGCTTTACATCTAGGACTTTTTCTTAAAGCAGGATATCTCAGATTCTGAAACTTTTTCTATGCGGAGAACGTCTCATAATCAGAGAGCTTTTTTGATAAGAAAAATGTGTCAGAATCAAAAACATCTCTAAATGCTCAAAATTTTAAACTTTAGAAAAAATCTTAGAGTCTGAAATTTTTCTATACTAAAAATATTTCAGAATATGATACTTTTTCTACAAAAAAAATGTCTCAGAATCTAAAACTTTTGCTATACGAAAATTGTCTACCAATCTGAGACTTTTTAATATGAGAAATGTCTAAGAATCTGGGACTTTTTCTGTACGAAAAATATGTGAGAATCTGAGACTTTTCTACACGAAAACTGTGTGAGAATCTCAGACTTTTCTAAACGAAAAATGTCTCAGAAAATTTTTCTATACGAAAAATGTCTCAGAATCTCAGTTTTTTTTATACAAAAAATGTCTTAGAATCTGAGACTTTTTTTACCCTCCACTCTAGTGATAGAGGGTATAATAAGTTTGTCATTCTGTGTATATAACCTCGAAATATTGGTCAAAGACCCCATAAAGTATACATACTCATGATCCTCGTACGATTCTAAGACGATCTAGTCCATCCGTCCGTCCGTCGGTCTGTTGAAAACACGTTAACTTTTGAAAGGCTTTACTAAGGCTCCTGAAGTTAAGCATATATGTTGGGCATTTACCTGGTCAGGTTGGTATTGCAATCCAGCGAAATCGGTTCAGTGGTTCAAAAGTTATGAGCAAAAGAGTGAATTTCGGCAAGTGTTTTTCACGAATTTACGAGATAAAAAACACGATAACTTTCTAAAGGCAATTCTGAGAATGCTGAAGCTTGGCATATATATTTGTCGTTTCTTTTGGCTATTTCGTATTGAATTTCAAATCGGTCCAGTGGTTTAAAAGTTATTAGCAAAATCGTAAATTTCAGATTCGCCTCACCATAAATTCACGTGTTGAAACATTGGTAAGTCACAAAAATATTTTACAACGCATTTTTGTCACTCAAAAATATTTTTACACAAAAAGAAAAAAAAAATACACTCGAAAAAAATGTTACACTCAAAAAAATTTTACACTCAAAAAAAAAATTTAGTAAATTATTTTTTATTTTCTTTCAAAAATTAGTTAAAAAAAAAGTTTTTTTACACAAAATAAAATATTTCTAATCAAAAATTTTATTTTTTCACTTTAGAAAATTTACTATAACTTGAAAAGGGCATTGTGGGGGATAATCATAGATTCGGCCAAGTCGAATTTAACTTTTCTACTTGTTTTTTATACGAAAAATATCTTAGAATCTGACACTGCGGATCTGCGGCCTTTTCTATACGAAAAGAAAAAGTTTTAGAATCTAAAACTATTTCTATACGAAAAATGTCTCAGAATCTGAGAATTTTTATACGAAAAATGTCTTAAAATCTGTAACCGTTTCTATACAAAAAAGTCTTTGAATCTTAGACTTTTTTCATACGAAAAATATGTCAGAATCTAAGAAGATTTCTGTCTCATAATCTGAGACTTTTTCTATACAAAAAATGTCTCAGAACCTTTGACTTTTTCTGCAAAAAAAAAATGTTTCAGAATCTGAAACTTTTTCTATACCAAAAATGTCTCAGAATCGGAGACTTTTTCTATACAATAAATATCTTATAATCTGAAATTTTTTCTGTACAAAAAATGTTTCAGAATTTAAAAATATTTCAGATACTGTTAAAAATAATAAAAATTCCAAAAATTTTAAATTTGGTTTATCACAGTAAAAATAATTCAATTCGATATCACATTATTGAAAACAACAGTACGTATGAGTATTATTATCAATACCGTTTAATAATACTTATACGCCTAAGTACTTATATGTCAACATCAAAAATTTTTTGAAGACCATTTTTCAAACTGTCGAATAAAACAAAAACTCTCAATTCCAAAAAGTAAGAAACGGTAATTTTTATGGATTGGGATTTTTGAGAATATTTTAAATTTTTATTTTTTTTTTTGAATACAAGACAAAAAGTACCTAGCACTACTGTGTCAATTTCTTAGTATCAGATAAGGGACATAAGGTAAAACACCTCAATTCAACCGAAAAATTGAACTCGCCCCTTTCAAATTAAAACAAGTAGAAAAGTTAAATTCGACTTCACCGAATCTATGAATACCCTCCAAAATGCCCTTTTTAAAGAATGGTAAATTTTCTAAAGCGAAATATTTTATATTGAATAAAAAACTTTTTTTTGTCAGTTTTGTAAAAAAAAGGAAAATTACTATTTTTTTTTTAGTGTAAAATTTTTTTCAAGTGTAAATTTTTTTTAGTGTAAAAATATTTTTTAGTGACAAAAATACATTTTAAAGTAGTTTTGTGGCTTTTCAATGGTTTTTAAGTGTGTTTTTTTAAGGCTCGGTTTTATCAGCATGTGAATTTACGGTGAAGCGAATCTGAAATTTCCTGTTTTGCTAATAACTTTTGAATTACTGGACCGATTTGGCTGAAATTCAATATGAACCAGCCCAGGGGAACAAATATATATGCCAAGCTTCAGCATTCACAGAATTGCCTTTAGAAAGTTATCGTGTTTTTTATCTCGTAAATTCGCGAAAAACCCTTGCCGAAATTAAGTCTTTAGCTCATAACTTTTGAACTCTTTTGCTCATAACTTTTGAACGACTAGACCGACTGAACCTGACCAGGTAAATGCCCAATATATATGCTTATCTTCAGGCCCCTCCGTAAAGTCTTTCAAAAGTTTGCGTGTTTTCAACAGACAGATGGACAGAAGGACGGACGGACATTGCTAGATCGCCTTAGAATCGAACGAGGATCATGAATATATATGGGGCATTCCATGTCAAATCGGACACTTTGAAAAATTTTTTATTTTAGATTTTCCCAATTTGTTTACAGTTTTTAGTACCCTTCGAAAACTCCTTCGTGGTTAATTTTCAGATTTTTTTGATGACCCGTTCAAAAGATATTGAACTTTTAAAAATTGGTAGTTTGTTCCTTTACTCAAAGTTCTCTCACTCATAACTTTTTCAATAATGATCCAAATTGCTAATTTTTTTTTTCAAAATTTTTGTTTTTTTACTTTCTTTAAAAAAAAAAAATCAAAAAAAATTCTTAAAAGTGCTCTAGTATGCGATTTTTAAGTTTTAAATCTCATTTTTGAAAATGTATGTACTCTTCGATTTTTTTGAAATTTTTTTGTGTAAAACTTCTATCGATTCTACAAATATTTTGCCCAGAAGGATCGTGGGGTAATGATTATTACTATTTTTTTAAATTTTTTGAAAAAAATTCATTGTAATTTTCCAATCTTAAAATCATTTCTACTGCTCCAATGGTGCGTCACAGAGCGGTCCTTTACTAGACCGACCCCCATTAATTTTTACGTCTTAACATTTCTTTGAAACAAACTAATACCCTATCTCCAATTGCTAAAGGGGCTCCCATACAAAACGACATTTTTTAAAATTTGCTCCAACCGCTCTAACTGACCTAATGGTGCACTTAGAGCAACAAAATGTATGACCGACCCACAATATTTTTTTAGTCCAAACATTTTCTCTGAACACACCTACCCTCTATCTTTAACTGTTAAGGCGGTCCCCATACAATTTTTTTTTAATTTTTGTAAATTTGTTTTATTTAATCAGCTTCCGACCGACCCCTATTTATTTTTACCCTACAACATTTTTTTAAAACAAACCCTACGCCCTATCTCCACTTCCTAAGTAGGCCACCATACAAATAACAGTTGAAGCAAATTTTATAAAAATATAATTTTGAATGGAAGCCTACTTAGGGAGTGGAGATAGGGCGTATGTATGTTTTAAAAAAATGTTGTATGGTAAAAATAAATGGGGGTCGGTCTCACTAATGACCCCTCTCGGACGCACCATTGGACCGGTAAAAGCTGATTAATTAAAACAATTTTACAAAAAATAAAAATAAATTGTATGGGGACCGCTTTAACAGTTAAAGATAGATGATAGGTGTGTTCAGAGAAAATGTTTGGACTAAAAAAATATTGTGGATCTGTCATACATTTTGTTGCTCTAAGGGCACTCTAAGGGCAGTTAGAGCGGTTGGAGCAAATTTTAAAAAATGTTGTTTTGTATAGGAGCACCCTCAGAAAATGGAGATAGGGTATTAGTTTGTTCAAAAGAAATATTAAGACGTAAAAATTAATTGGGGTCGGTCTTATAAATGACCCCTCTATGACGCACCCTTGGAGCAGTAGAAATGATTTTAAGATTGGAAAATTACAATAAATTTTTTTAAAAAAATTTTAAAAAATAGTAATAATCGTTATCCCACGATCCTCCTGGGCAAATAATTTGTAGAATCGATAGAAGTTTTACACAAAAAATTTCAAATAATCGAAGAGTACAAACATTTTTAAAAGGAAGATTTAAATTTAAAACTTAAAAATTGCATACCGGAGCGTTTTTTAGAATTTTTTGAGATTTTTTTTTTAAAAGTACATAAAAAAACAAAAATTTTGAAAAAAAATATAAATTTGGACCATTATTGAAGAAGTTATGAGTAAAAGAAGTTTAAGTAAAGGAACAAACTACCAATTTTTAAAAATTCGATATCTTTTTAACGGGTCATCAAAAAAATCTGAAAATCTACCACGAAGGAGTTTTCGAAAGATACTAAAAACTGTAAACAATTTGGGAAAATCTAAAAAAAAAAAATTTTCAAAGTGTCCGATTTGACATGGAATGCCCCATATATACTTTATGACAAACTTACATATACCCTCCACTCTAGTGATGGATACAAAAAATTAGAAAAATTCTCAGAAGCTGAGACATTTTTTTATATGAACATCTGAAACCGTTTATATAAGAAAAATTTCACGAATCATATATGAAAAAATATGTCAGATATGAAAAATATGTCAGAATTTAAGAAGTTTTCTACATTTTTTAATCTAATTTTCTAATTTTCTTTCTGTCTCATAATCTGAGACTTTTTCTATACGAAAAATGTCTCATAATCTGAAACTTTTTCTATACGAAAAATGTCTAAGCATCTGAGACTTTTTCTACAAGAATTATGCTTTCAAATGTCTCTGAAACCGTTCATATAAGAAAAATTTCACGAATCATATATGAAAAATATGTCAGATATGAAAAATATGTCAGAATTTAAGAAGTTTTCTACATTTTGTAATCTAATTTTCTAATTTTCGTTCTGTCTCATAACACTGTAAGACAAATTTCAACTTTTTTTTTAACACCAGAACGAGACCTTATACACTTGAAAGTAGAGCCCCTCTGGAGTAAAACTGCATTTACAGTTTTTCATTCGGTGATCATTTGTCCTTTTTAGAGGACTTTAAAGTTTTGAAGGACATTTAAAGTAAAAAAAAAAAAAAAATATTTCTACTTATCCTACGATACTGAGATAAAAAGCAAATGAAAGAGGAAAGCTTCCTCAAGCTTTTTAAACATGTTCGCTTTGTCATATCAGGTTAAAAGGATATCAATAAGGTCCTTTCAAAACTTTGTCCTTTAATATCCTTGAGAATTTCCAGCCATTTCTTCCGGAAAAAATATATGTTAAGGACATTGATATGCACTAACACATTGTTAAATTTCATCCTTCTCACTTTGTTAGTTTAGTGTAAAAAAAAATAAGTTTTTATATATAACTGAAAATATATTTTTTTGTTTACACATAGCCTCCCAAATATTAACCAATTTTCTTGGAAAAAAATCTAACACATGAATAAATGGATATACATGTGAAACTGGACCCTCCATGGAGTAAAAGTACGTTCATAGTTTTTTATTCGGTGATCCGGTCTCCTTTAAATACCATGTACAATGTTAACCAAAGTGAGAGATTTAAAAAAACAAATGAATTTGTTTCTTTGGGTTAATAATTTATGTTTTTTTTTTTGTTTGGTTTAGTTTTTAGATTTTAAATTTTTTTTAATAGTTTTATTAACAATCTAATGGATTGTCTTTATAATTTTGTTAACTAATATTAAAATGCATCATTTGAAGTCTATATGTAAATAAATCGTATAAAAAACACGTGTTTACTTATTTGTACTTTTACTTATGCAAGTATATGCTATATGTATGACAATTGCTGTGTTTTTCAATAAGTGGATTTATTTTCGGATTAATCTTATTTAGTTCAAAATAAATAAATTAAAATGCCAAAACAAATTTGGAATATTTTTTTTCCATAATCTACGATAAATAAGCAATTATTATCCTAAAAAATAATAAAAAAATCTGGAAACTTAAAAAAGTTATAAATAAATCAAAATAAATCCAAATAAATTTTAGGATTTAATAAATCCGTTTTGGATTAATTTTGTTTTATTTATAACTTTTCTCATTTTCCAAATTTGTTCATTATTTTTTTCGGATTATAATTGCAAATTTATTGTAGGTTACGGAAAAAAATATTCCAAATTAGTTTTAGTATGTTAAAATATTTTTTTTTAACAAAACAAGATTAATCAGAAAATAAATCCACTTATTGAAAAACACAGCAAATAAATTTTTTTAACTCTTGATTTAAACAACAACCTAAAATTAAGGCAAAGCCGAAAAACTTCCTCTGAAATTCTTGAGTTTGACTTTATATCACCATTTCCGTAACAAACTAATAGAAGTAATTTTAAAAAGTTTTTGAATTTTATATGTCATTTGTAACTTAAAAGTTTATTTAAAAGGAGACCGGATCACCGAATAAAAAACTGTGAACTTACTTTTACTCCATGCAGGGTCCAGTTTCACATGTATATCCATTTATTCATGTGTTACATTTTTTTTTCCAAGAAAATGGGTTAATATTTGGGATAGGAGGCTATGTGTAAATAAAAAATATATTTTCAGTTATATATAAAAACTTATTTTTTTTTTACACTAAACTAACAAAGTGAGAAGGATGAAATTTAACAATGTGTTAGTGCATATCAATGTCCTTAACATACATTTTTTCCGGAAGAAATGGCTGGAAATTTTAAAGGATATTAAAGGACAAAATTTTGAAAGGACCTTATTGACATCCTTTTAACCTGATATGACAAAACGGACATGTTTAAAAATTTGAGAAGACTTTCTTCTTTCATTTGCTTTTTATCTCAGCATCGTAGGATAAGTAGAAATATTTTTTTTTTTTTTTTACTTTAAATGTCCTTGAAAACTTTAAAGTCCTCTAAAAAGGACAAATGATCACCGAATGAAAAACTGTAAATGCAGTTTTACTCCAGAGGAGCTCTACTTTCAAGTGTATATGGTCTCGTTCTGGTGTTAAAAGTAGTGTTGTACGGTGTAATCTGAGACCTTTTCTATACGAAAATTGAATTAGAATCTGAAAATTTTTCTATACGAAAAATGTTTCCGAATCTGAGAGTTTGTCTGTATGAAAAATATGTCAGAATCTGAGAATTTTTCTATACGAAAAATGTCTCAGAATTTAAAAATGTTCATATCAGTGGTACAGGGTATAGTGACTTTGTGCTTTGTATTTGTAACTACCCGAAATATTGGTCCTAGACTTACCTTCAAGTACACCGATCGACTCAGAATCACTTTTTGAGTCGATTTTGCGATGGCCATCGCAATTTTTATTTGACATTTTTTCGATTAAACAATTTTTCAATTCTGAAAAATTTAACACTTCATAAATATTCAGATTTATAGCCTTTTTTATTAAAAAAAAAATATTCTAGGGATGTTTTTAAATGGTCTTAAATGTCCGTATTTTCCTTCATAAAAAGGTTCTGTTGCTGAGAAATTTTTTCCATAGCAAAAGTCTCAGATTCTAAGATTTTTTTTTTTTTGTAGAAAAACAGAAATCTGTTCTGTAGAAATATTCTCAAATCTGAAATATTCTGAAGAAAAAATCTTAGATCCAGGGGCACATTTTTTATAAAAACAGTTTCAAATTCTGAGCATTTTTTTCTACAAAAAAAGTTTCAGTCTCTGTAACATTTTTTTAATAGAAAATTATTTAGACTTTGAGGCATATTTTCATAGGAAAAAGTTTCAGACTCTTTCATTGGAAACTATTTCAGAATCTAAGACATTTATTTTACAGTACTCTGAGACATTTTTTCAATAGAAAATTTTTTCTAAAGAAAGATTCTCAGATTCTGAGGCATATTTTCATAAAAAAACTCTTTCAAAATCTGAGACATTTATTTTACAGAAAAATTTTCTGCTTCTGAAAAATTTTTGAAATAAAAAAATTGCTATATTCAGAGGCATTTTTTGTGTATATAAATTTTAAATTTTTTACTATTCTTTGTTCCTTTTTTTATTGTTTTTTCTAAAGAAAAACTCTTTTGTTCACAAATCGTATGTAACCGTAGCCGCAGGATTTCTTATGCGGTTACGGTTACTGTTTTATAGTGCAGTTAACCGCAGTTACGGTTGGGATTAAAACCGCATTGCAAACCCCTAGTCTCGTTATTTTATTATTTTATTATATTGGGAGCTACATCTTGAATACTTTTTGAGATTAAGGAATTTATGTCAGAACACTGTTGTCTAATTTCAAAGTTTTTTTTCAATTTTCAAGTTTACATATCTTGGGAAGAAAAATCTCCAGAAGTCCAAATTTTTGACAGTATTAATTTTTTGAAAGGGCCAAATTAATTTCTTATTTAATTCAAATTCAAAAGGTTAAAAATTTTACGTTTTTTTCGTGTGAATTGGCCTGTTGAAACTCCATATTATTAAATAATAACGTATGAGTAATATTATTTAGTAACACTATTTAATAACACTCATCCGCCTCTATGTCTGCTACCCAGTAAAAACTTGGTAATAAGTCCCCATTACCGCCTGCATTCTATGTAATGAGGGCTCGTACCTGCTCGATTACTTCTTGTTAACAAATAATGAGTTACCGATAGCCTAATACAAAACCGGTTACATCTTGTTAATAAATAATGAGTTACCGATAACCTGATACAGAACAGGTTACTGGTAAATACGATTTAAAATATCTGATAAGTTGTCTAAATAATTTTTTTTTTTAATGAAATCAAAAAAATGCTAAAGCAAATTTAGAAAGAACTTGCACATTTAGCTTAAAAAAGATTAACATTTATCTACTTTTTCTAATAAAACTCTGTTAACAGAAATTTAAATTCAGGAATTCTGATTAAAATTGAGACAAGGCAAAAAAAGTTTGGAAAACCAAATTGATATTCAGAAAACTGTATCTAGCTGACACTTGATCGTGATTTATGAGCCTTAATTAGTCTTTACATAACTTTTATTGAAGTTTTCTGAATTTTAATTGACCTTTTTTAATTTGTTATTGTTTTTTCTAGAAATTTTGTGGTGTTCTCCAAATTTTAATTTAACTTTTTTTGCCCTGTTGTTTAAAGTATATTTAAGCCGGTAAAAAAACATCACAGACAGTATTTCCCTTAAAACCTAACTCACTCTTTTATAGACTTAAGGTGGTGTTTAATGCGGTTTCCATTGGCTGAGCAGAAGTCGCTTCTGTATATTTGTTATTAGTAATGTCCTAAGTAGCCAAATGTCCCTTTCTACGAGGTTCCAAGATATATTTTCGGTCCTGTAATATTTGAATTTTACAATGAAACATTTGAAGGGAAGGATATTAACGTAAACATTGGATCTTTTCCATTTCCACATTTGCCCGCTTGGTTGCTCTTGAAATAAACGCGTTCAACATGAACTTGTTCAATTTCATATTGGGGGAAGTTGCCCCAAGTTAAAAATTTATTAAAAGAATCAAAAGCTGTTATTTGGTAGCATTTTTGTAAGGAGTGGGAAACGAGTTATTTTTGGGCTACTGGTAGCTACTTATTTTTGGGACTAATGTATGCTGTTATTTGGTAGCATTTTTGTAAGTAGTGGGTAACGAGTTATTTTTGGGCTACTAGTAGCTTATTATTTGTGGTACTAATGTATGTAGTTTTTCAGTAGCATTCTCGTAAGCGAGTGGGTATGCGGTCATTACTCCAATGACATCGCCATGTTAAAATAATGAGTGTTTCACCAACATAGTAACTAGCTACCACCATCTATTTAAAGGCGAAAACCTCATTACTTGGTAATAGAAGTTTTTACTGGGTATGTGAATAGTTTTAAACATCTTTAATAAATTTAACTTTAATTCAAAATTCCCAAAAAAAATTTAATAATAATTTCAAAGTCTTAATTAAATTTCTATTTAAATTTGTTTGCTTTGACACACAAAAAATTACATAAAATTGAATTCCAAAAAATTTACATAAAAAAATACATCTATGATAAAGCATGTCAATGACCAACAAAAAAAAAATTAAATTATCTTAAAACTTTATTAGCCCTTGGCAAAAAATTGCTAGTTTTAAATTTCTTATAAATTCTTTCGTTTTTACTATGAAACGAAAAACAACTTTAAAAACTTTTTCTTGCTTTACTTAAGGCTTTTCTTTATTATTTTAACAGTTAAAAAAAAAAAAAACAGGCAATGATTAACTTTTCTCTTAAGTCGAAAAATATACAAAAAATACACTTTTTAGCAAAGTTAAAGTTTTTCTTTTTCCTTTTAACACAATATATATATTGTATGTATGGAAAGTACTTTTTATTGCAAAATTATTCATTTTATTCCGGTTTTCTCCCTGTCTCTGTGTTTTGCTTAAAATCTGTAAATTGTTTATTCATGCTGAAAACGCATCACTAAAGTATTTATTTATGTCTGTAGTAGATGGTGTATAAACGAGGGTCGTTGTTTGAGGAATGGTTAACATTTTTAGGGGAAATTAGGAATGATAAAAGTATTTTTAAATATGACTAAAATAAATGTAAAAATACACATTTTTGTTAAATTAGAAAAGATTATTAATGACAAGCAACAAGTGGATACAGAAAATAAACACCGACGTACAATTCTACCAAAAATAGTCATTTTTGTTCATGTATGATTGCAAACGATGCATATAGTTGCAGCAACTTAAATATTTAAATCTGCTTTTTTGTGCTCTTGTTTTATTTTTCAAAATTATTACACTGTTTCTCTTTGTTTTATTCTTCACAATTATTACATTGTTTCTCTTTCATTATTAACTTTCAATACGACCCTCGCTAAAATATTATTTTATGGATTATAGCCATAAAATTCATTGCCAAGTGAAAATTTTATTTATGAAACATGAAAAATTCATTCATAACACACAAAAACACCACAATGACGACAATACAGTTATAAAGTAAACTCCAGAAAGAAAAACATTTACAACATGAAAATAAATAAAAATGTATGAGAAACGGGCCAGGCCAGCAAAGTGGCAGAAAATAATACAGAAAATAAACTAAAATAAAATATAAATATAAAAGCATATTTTTGGACATTGTAAAAGAAGCAATACTAATATTTTTTTATTACACAGAGAGCTTTGGTAAATAGTTAAAATATCAAAAAAAAATAAGCAACTAATTGAAATTTCTTAGAGTGGAATGAAAAAAAAAAATTATTTATAAAAGAAATTGGAATCTATAAGAAAGACTCAGGTTCACTTTGGAAAAATCTCAGATTCTGAAAAAAATTTAATAAAATCTTTTTCTATAAGAAACCTTTTTCATAATCTTTTTTTAAAAGAAAAATGTCTTAGAATCTGAGACTTTTTCTATAAGAAAAATGTCTCAGAATCTGAGACTTTTTCTATAAGAAAAATGTCTCAGAATCTGAGACTTTTTCTATAAGAAAAATGTCTCAGAATCTGAGACTTTTTCTATAAGAAAAATGTCTCAGAATCTGAGACTTTTTCTATAAGAAAAATGTCTCAGAATCTGAGACTTTTTCTATAAGAAAAATGTCTCAGAATCTGAGACTTTTTCTATAAGAAAAATGTCTCAGAATCTGAGACTTTTTCTATAAGAAAAATGTCTCAGAATCTGAGACTTTTTCTATAAGAAAAGTCTCAGATTCTGAGACATTTTTCTTATAGAAAAAGTCTCAGATTCTGAGACATTTTTCTTATAGAAAAAGTCTCAGATTCTGAGACATTTTTCTTATAGAAAAAGTCTCAGATTCTGAGTCATTTTTCTTATAGAAAAAGTCTCCGATTCTGAAACATTTTTCTTATAGAAAAAGTCTCAGATTCTGAGACATTTTTCTTATAGAAAAAGTCTCAGATTCTGAGACATTTTTCTTATAGAAAAAGTCTCAGATTCTGAGACATTTTTCTTATAGAAAAAGTCTCAGATTCTGAGACATTTTTCTTATAGAAAAAGTCTCAGATCCTGAGACATTTTTCTTATAGAAAAAGTCTCAGATTCTGAGACATTTTTCTTATAGAAAAAGTCTCAGATTCTGAGACATTTTTCTTATAGAAAAAGTCTCAGATTCTGAGACATTTTTCTTATAGAAAAAGTCTCAGATTCTGAGACATTTTTCTTATAGAAAAAGTCTCAGATTCTGAGACATTTTTCTTATAGAAAAAGTCTCAGATTCTGAGACATTTTTCTTATAGAAAAAGTCTAAGATTCTGAGACATTTTTTTTATAGAAAAAGTCTCAGATTCTGAGACATTTTTCTTATAGAAAAAGTCTCAGATTCTGAGACATTTTTCTTATAGAAAAAGTCTCAGATTCTGAGACATTTTTCTTATAGAAAAAGTCTCAGATTCTGAGACATTTTTCTTATAGAAAAAGTCTCAGATTCTGAGACATTTTTCTTATAGAAAAAGTCTCAGATTCTGAGACATTTTTCTTATAGAAAAAGTCTCAGATTCTGAGACATTTTTCTTATAGAAAAAGTCTCAGATTCTGAGACATTTTTCTTATAGAAAAAGTCTCAGATTCTGAGACATTTTTCTTATAGAAAAAGTCTCAGATTCTGAGACATTTTTCTTATAGAAAAAGTCTCAGATTCTGAGACATTTTTCTTATAGAAAAAGTCTCAGATTCTGAGACATTTTTCTTATAGAAAAAGTCTCAGATTCTGAGACATTTTTCTTATAGAAAAAGTCTCAGATTCTGAGACATTTTTCTTATAGAAAAAGTCTCAGATTCTGAGACATTTTTCTTATAGAAAAAGTCTCAGATTCTGAGACATTTTTCTTATAGAAAAAGTCTCAGATTCTGAGACATTTTTCTTATAGAAAAAGTCTCAGATTCTGAGACATTTTTCTTATAGAAAAAGTCTCAGATTCTGAGACATTTTTCTTATAGAAAAAGTCTCAGATTCTGAGACATTTTTCTTATAGAAAAAGTCTCAGATTCTGAGACATTTTTCTTATAGAAAAAGTCTCAGATTCTGAGACATTTTTCTTATAGAAAAAGTCTCAGATTCTGAGACATTTTTCTTATAGAAAAAGTCTCAGATTCTGAGACATTTTTCTTATAGAAAAAGTCTCAGATTCTGAGACATTTTTCTTATAGAAAAAGTCTCAGATTCTGAGACATTTTTCTTATAGAAAAAGTCTCAGATTCTGAGACATTTTTCTTATAGAAAAAGTCTCAGATTCTGAGACAGTTTTCTTATAGAAAAAGTCTCAGATTCTGAGACATTTTTCTTATAGAAAAAGTCTCAGATTCTGAGACATTTTTCTTATAGAAAAAGTCTCAGATTCTGAGACATTTTTCTTATAGAAAAAGTCTCAGATTCTGAGACATTTTTCTTATAGAAAAAGTCTCAGATTCTGAGACATTTTTCTTATAGAAAAAGTCTCAGATTCTGAGACATTTTTCTTATAGAAAAAGTCTCAGATTCTGAGACATTTTTCTTATAGAAAAAGTCTCAGATTCTGAGACATTTTTCTTATAGAAAAAGTCTCAGATTCTGAGACATTTTTCTTATAGAAAAAGTCTCAGATTCTGAGACATTTTTCTTATAGAAAAAGTCTCAGATTCTGAGACATTTTTCTTATAGAAAAAGTCTCAGATTCTGAGACATTTTTCTTATAGAAAAAGTCTCAGATTCTGAGACATTTTTCTTATAGAAAAAGTCTCAGATTTTGAGACATTTTTCTTATAGAAAAAGTCTCAGATTCTGAGACATTTTTCTTATAGAAAAAGTCTCAGATTCTGAGACATTTTTCTTATAGAAAAAGTCTCAGATTCTGAGACATTTTTTTATAGAAAAAGTCTCAGACTCTAAAACATTTTTCTTATAGAAAAGTCTCTGATTCTAAGACATTTTTCTTATATAAAAAATCTCAGATTCTAAGACAGTTTCTATAAGAATAATGTCTCAGATTCTGAGACATCTTTCTTATAGACAACATCTCAGATTCTGAGTGTATGAATTAAATTGAAATAAAAGGTTTAATTAACTAAAAATAGCAAAATATTGTCTTTACAAACATAATTACTATTCCGATTAATTTTTTTTTTGCTTCAGGTCAAATCATCTCCATCATACGAATAGTCTCCCTTAGTTTGGTTATACTATTACGGCTATTGTTATTCTGTGTAAAACATCTGACTTTTAATCATTTATTTGAATTCAGTATTTTTTATACGAAACCGAATAGACATGTAGCAACATTATACCTATTTTGATATTAAATAAATAAAATATTTCAACTTTCAACTTTTTTTATGAAAATTTTATTTTTAGCAAAATACCAAAATAAAAGTTTTGTCTAACAAATATGAAATTGAAACAAAAACATTTAAATAAAACAAAAGTTTTTAGCTTTATGTTTTTTAATATTTATATTTTGTAAAATTTACTAGAATTAGCAAACCAATTGATGCAGACAATCTCATTCATAACTATGCAAAATATTTTATATTTTTATGTCGGAAAATATTTTTTTGCTGTGTCTAAATGAAGCAGGCATTAAACAAACCAAACAACTGTCCAAATCAAAATAGCAAAATAAAAGTATAAAATTATTACATTTTATACATTTGTACGTGCACAAAATGTTAAAAAACATAACAAATAGAAAAGTTAAATTTGAATTGGTCGCCACCATATATGCCCTCCACAATGTATTTTCTAAGTGTAACGTAAAAAAAAATTTAAAAATTTTGAAAAGGAATATTTTATTTTGAGTTAAAAACTTTTTTAGTAGTTTTTGCAAAAAAAGAAAAAATAAATTTGAGTGTAAATTTTGTTTACTGTTAATTTTTTTGAGTGGGATTTTTTTTTGTGGTTTTGTATATTTTTTTAGTGGTACAGTGGTGTTTGTTAAGGAGAATTAAGAGTGTTTTTTATAACGTGACTACAAGGTATAGCCAATCCGAAATTCACTGTTTTTCTTACAACTTCTGAACCACTAGACCGATTTCACTTAACTTCAATAACAGCCTGACCAGGAAAATTGCCAATCCTGAGGAGCCTCTGTCTTGTATTTCTAAAGTTAGCGTGTTTTATACAAATTAGTATTCATTAGAGAAAAGTGAAAATATGAAATTTTAAAATATATACACAAAATGCTGATTTATTTTAAGATTTGAATTTCTTGCCAAGCAAAAAATTTGGCTGCAGCAACCGTTATTCACTGTTGTAGTTATTGATTTTGCCGTTTTAGCTACAGAAACTTACAATCGTTAAAAGAAGACAAATGTCTACTTAAATCTACATAATTCTTAAGAAAGTTTTTCTCTTTGAACAGGCCACTCTAATCCTCATGCATCTGTATCAGTGCATAAACATATAAGTCATACCACACCAAAAAAAAAGTAATGTGGTGTCAATAAAATCAATTGCAGAGTATTCGGCCTTAGGGCACTATTGAATAATACAAATCAAATTTCGGCTTTTTTCAAAAAGTGGGCTTTGTAGGCATGGTCAAATATTGAAAATATAGGAATTTTTTGCCTTAGTACCATTATTTAAATATTTACGCAAAATTAATGAAATACCGTAAAGTCTTTAAAATAATTTTTTTTATAGATTTTTGTGTTAGAAAATTTTCAGAGGAAGTTCTGAATTTTTTTAAATTTAAACTTTATTTATCAAAAAAACATGCCACTGTTTTATTTCTTTTTTAAATGTTTAAAAATAAAATCGCTCGATCGGTTTTCGAGATATCGCCATTTCAAAATATAAAAAAATGGCGTTTTTTCCTACGTTCAAGAAATTTAAAAAAAAACGTCTCAAAATTTCTTTGCGTTGACCCTTTCATAAAGCTTAAGACAATATTTCATTTAAACTTAATTTCAGCCAAATCCGATCATTTTAATCCGTGGCGCCCATCGTTCAAAGTTTTGGCTTTTTAGAAACTTTTTACCAAAAACTCTAAGCTTTGATCGAAGGGTTCAATAGGTTAAAATTATCGGATTTGGCTCAAATTGGGCTTAAATGAAAGATTGTATCAAGCTTTATGAAAAGGTTAAGGCAAAGAAATTTTGAAATATGAAAGGGTTACGGCAAAGAAATTTTGGGATTTTTTTAATAAAATTTCTATAACGCCCTTTTTGCAATTTTTTTGACAAATTTTAAATGGCGATATCTCTAAAACCGCTTTTCCGATTTCATAATTTTTTTGATATTTGTATTAAACATGCTATAATTTATATAACTAATGTATCGCAAGATATTTTTTTTTTATTTTTTCATTTTCAAAAATCCAAAATTTTGGTGGAAATTTTCCAAAAGTGCAAAATTTTGATCGAATGGGCGTCACAGGTTAAAATGATTGAATTGGGCTTAAATTTTTTTTAAATGAAAGATTGTCTCAAGCTCTACAAAAGGGTTGGCGGAATGAAATTTTGAGACTTTTTTTATAAAATTTCTTGAAAGTAGGAAAACCCACCATTTTTTGCAAATTTCAAATAGCGATATCTCGAAATGGTTCGACCGATTTTTAATTTTTTTTGATATTCGTGCTCAGCGCATCAAAATGATGTATCGAAAGATATATTTATTTCTTATTTATTTTTTTTTTTAATTTTCAAAAATCCAAAATTTTGACCGCTGGGCTTAATCTGATTGGCCTCAAATTGGTACCACATAAAACCTTATGGCCTTGTAGAATAAAAAAATGCCCGGACTTTGAATATCGGAGAAAAAAATTTCCATACAAAAAAATGACAATATAATACCTCATTATTTGTAAAATATATGCATGGTGCAAAGTTTAAAATTTTTTTCTCGAAAACAAGGCAAAAAATAACTCTGAAAATTTCAGAACAGATAGATATATACCTAAACTATTTTTTAAACATGTAAAAAAAACATAAAATTGTGGCACGTATTTTGATATATAAAGTTTTTATTTAAAAAATTCAGAATTTCTTCAGAAAATGTTCCAATATTTATTTTTTTAATCGATAACACTGTAAGTAGGTGAAAATGACACACCGAAACGCCGAGACACGTCAACCTAATTTTGGGTCGTAGAATCCAGTGGTGTACCCCGTTTTAAAAAGTTAGCTCAAAATCCCGAGATATTTCGATTTTAAATTTGTAGTAAATTTAAGGCGATTTTCTTTTTATTTGAATGAAAAAACTTAAAAAACTTGTTAAAAACTTGTTGTTTGTCAAAATTATTATCTAGAAATAATATACGTCCATTTTCAAGCGGACATGGAACAATATTGCTTTTATTTTGATAAATTTTATATATATTTTTTTGTATTTATTCAATTTTTACTCTACATTTGCAAATTTAAAATCGAAATATCTCGTTATTTTGAGCTAACTTTTTAAAACGGAGTATACCACTGGATTCTATGACCCAAAAATAAGTTGGGGTGTCTCGGCGTTTTTGTGTGTCATTTCAAAAGTTTAAATTTTACTTACAGTGTAATCCCTACAAAAATTTATACAAAAAATTTTATTTTGTGTTTCATTTTATTGGCATAATTATTGAAATAAAGATACTATGGCAAAAAATACTGAAATTTAAAATTTTTGACTACAAGACTCACTTTTTGAAAAATCTTAAATTTTATTTTTGTTACTTAATAGTGCCCTAAGTGCGAATACTTTGCAAATGTTATCCTATTGAAACCACCATGATATTTCTGTAGTGGAACAGTTGGTAAGGAATAGCTGATTTGTATATGCTAAAGTTATGATATGAACAAATGTACATTTATGAAAAAAAAAACATAACTTTTTATGAAACAAACATATACGAATGCAGGTATTAGACCTACAAAAAAATTATTTTTCCTCATACTTTGGAACTTCAGACACTTCGTGTGTGTGAATTAGTGGTAAAAATATTTGCTTTACTGAATTTTAGTAAATCGTCCAATTTAATTAATGTTATTTTTAAATGCGGGTTTCTTCTAATTTTAGCATTTAGCATTTTTGCAGATGACAAATATATATTTCTTCTCCAAAAAAAAAGACACGGTTAAAAGTTGATTTTCGACTTTTTAACAACAAAAAAGTCGATTTAGACCTTCGACTTTTTTGTCCCTCATTTGTGTCTGCAATTCCAGATCATGTTAGTAAACCTTGCGAAATAATGTAAAAGCAAACAAGTGAGAGTGTTAAATTCGGCTGTACCGAATCTCTTATAACCTCCAAAAGGTAAAAAAAAAATTGGCAGGGGCGTTTTTTTTGGGGGGGTCGTGACGGGGGTCGTGATGGGGGTCAGTGGGGGACTTTGAGAGCGACTTCTCATTGCCATAAATATTCCAGTCCATTTTCAACTGTGATACTAGCAATAAGAAAAGTTTAACCTGTGATATTTTTTATTTTTTAGTAATTATACATTTATATTTTTGTTTTATTTTTGTGTTTAATTGTACTGTGTGTATTGTTACAATTCAAATTTAAATTGAAAATTAAAATGTGAAACAAATCTAAGATTCTATATTCAATAAAAATAATCCCTGAAGAGGTAGGAAAACAGCCTACGAAACGTCGGAGAAAAATATGAAATAAGTCTTTTATTTGCATATAGGATAGAATTTGACCTTGAAAGCCTGATTGGAAATTCCAAAAACATTAATATTATATAGAAAAAGGTCGATAAAAATTAAAATAATACCAAATGTTTCATTTATTTTACAAAAATACAAAAAAACATGTAAAAAATGTGTATTTTTTCAGAGGTTGGTTCAGTTCTTCAAGGGGGAACTTTTTTCCCCCTGGCCCGATTTTTCCCATTCACGAACTTAACCTGCCTATGAACATGAGACTTATTTGTGCCAAACTTCAGGAGTCTAGCTGTTTTATTTTGGACTGCATTGTGTTATCTACAGACAAACGGACGGACGGACATTCACATGGATCAATAATATATATGGGGCATTCCAAGCCAAATCACTCACTTTAAGACCCGACCCCTTACGATTTATTTTATTTTTGGATATGTTTTAGTACTTATTAAATGCAACTTGGACGCCAATTTTCAGCCTTTTATTTCAAGATGGTGTTGAGTAATCAATTTTTCAAAATGGCGATTTTCCCAAAAAAATTAAGAAATTGAAATTTTTAATTAATTTTGACCATTAAAAAATATAGATATTTAAAAAAAAATTGGACAACGTTTTGTTGGTATTTAAATGTAGTTTTAGAAAAAAAATATGAAAAAATTATTCGAAGTAATTGTCACTTATTTTTTGACGTTTAAAAACTAAAATCGACTTTTTGAAAAAGTCCGAAACCTTCGATTTTTTTTAAAAAAACTATAAAAATTCTACTCTAAATTACGCAACTTTTAAGCCATAATTCGAGATGTGATCACAATTCTTTCTATTTTTTTTTAAATTTTAAAAATTGCACCTTTTACTTTTTGGCTCTGATTTATATTATATGGTGCTCCAAAAAAAATAAATTGGTACATATTGACCCTAACTTACCCTAGATATATTTATTTCGAGGTAAAAATACGCCTCACAAAAATTTAGAACGATCGGAAATGGGTAAGGCGTTCCTCATGGGCCTTGAAGTTTAGAAAACGGATTACAATGAAAAATATGATTTTTTTTCTGTTTTCTCAATATTTTTGATATTTTAAGTTAAGTTTAAATTCAAGCAATTACAGAATTATGATGTAGAGTAAAATGCCTTTGTAATAAGATACTAAAAACTAAAATCGGTTGAAAATCAGCCAAGTTATTACAACTTCCCCAGGCATCTAACGTGTGGCAGACAACTTGATTAAGCAATACAATCCGATTTTTGAAATTCATTGAAATTTTCTACTGTAATAAAATTTTTTTATTCTTCAAGTTCAAATGTAATAAGATGACAAGTATTTTTCATATTGTGTTTTGCTAACATGTTTTAAATTAATGCTAAAAATGCCTGCATTTTCAACACCCTTTTGAAATCTCTATTTAAAAAAATTTTTTTTTTTTTTGTTTTAAAATTTGGAAAAACCAAAAAAATTTTACACTGAAACATGAATAATGAAAAAATGTTATTACAGTAGAAAATTTCAATAAATTTAAAAAAGGGACTCGTATTCTTTAATCAAGGGTATGACACACGCTAGATGCCTGGGGAAGTTGTAATAACTTGGCTGATTTTCAACCGATTTAAGTTTTTAGTACCTTATTAGAAAGGCATTTTACTGTACATCACAATTCTGTAGTTGCTTGAAATAAAACTTAACTTAAAATACCAAAAATATTGCGAAAACAGGAAAAAATTCATATTTTTCCTTGAAATCCGTTTTTTAAACTTCAAGGACCATGCTAAACGCCTTACCCATTTCCGATCGTTCTAAATTTTTGTGAGACGTATTTTTACCTCGAAATGAATATATCAAGTGTAAGTTAGGGTCAATTTATTTTTTTTGGAGCACCATATAAAATAAATCAGAGCCAAAAAATAAAAGGTGCAATTTTTAAAATTTAAAAAAAAATAGAAAGAATTGTGATCACATCTCGAATTATGGCTTAAAAGTTGTGTAATTTAGAGTAGAATTTTTATAGTTTTTTACAAAAAAATCGAAGGTTTCGGACGTTTTCAAAAAGTCGATTTCAATTTTTAAACGTCAAAAAATAAGTGATAATTACTTCGAATAATTTTTTCATATTTTTTTTCTAAAACTACATTTAAATACCAACAAAACGTTGTCCAACTTTTTTTAAAATATCTATATTTTTCAATGGCCAAAATTAATTAAAAATTTCATTTTTCTAATTTTTTTGAGAAAATCGCCATTTTGAAAAATTGATTACTTAACACCATCTTGAAATAAAAGGCTGAGAATTGGTTTCCAAGTTGCATTTAATAAGTACTAAAACATATCCAAAAATAAAATAAATCGTAAGGGGTCGGGTCTAAAAGTGAGTGATTTGGCTTGGAATGCCCCATATACTTTATGGGGTCCCCGACTGATATTTCGATGTGTTACAAACGGAATGACAAAGTGAGTATACCCCCATACTGTGGTTGGAGGGTATAAAAAGTTGAAGAATGTATGAAGTGAGGTAGAGGTTGACAAATAGAATTGTAGTTTTGGAAACTATTAAAAGTTATTCTGTAGAAACTATAAATATTCACATATATAAAAAAAAAACATTCTATTAACAGGACAAACCGACATTTAAAATCCTACTGATGATAACACTAACTGAAGTGTTTGAAACTGGTATGGGAATACAAGAAATGTCTATAGTTTTTAAAAACTAAATTTTTTTCTGCATTTTTTCCACTTAAACCCTTATGAAATGTTTCTTATCAAAAAATTTTATAAATTTTTCTAGTCAAAAAAATATAAATTTTTACTCAAAAAAGTGTAGAACAAAACTTTTATTTCTTTTATTTTACTTTAAAATATTTTTAAATTAATATTAATATTTTTAAATTTAATTACAGATCAATTCAAGAAATGTCTATTTAATACAAACGCAATTAAGTATTTATATAATTGGTAATTTTATATTAATGATAATTGCTGACATACCAAAAAGTTTTATTGTAACCTCAAAATAACAGTATAGGGTATAAGTTATATTAGTTTATCATTTCTTTTGAAACCCAGTTGGAAAATGTGTCACTGAGGAAATTTCCACAGTGATTCCTTGAGGAAATGTCTTCAGGTTCTGACAAATCATAGGCAATCCTTGATGACATGTCCTAACATTGTCAGCACTGAATGTTTGCTTTAAGAGTGTGGACAATTCCTCTAAGACGTCTAAAAGGAAATGTCTTCAGAATAGCAGTATATAAAATTAGAATTTTAAATCTGGGCAACTCTTCAATTTCCAAGAAAAAGATGGCAATATTATCGACTTAATTAAAATAAAATCAAAATCTAACAAGTAGAAAAAAAGTAATAAATAGACAAACAATTTTAAAAATAAAGTTTGGAACAAGTGGTTTGGTGTGGGACTAATAAACTGGAGGTTCCAGGTTCAAATCCAGTTGGGACTAAAAAAGGCGAAAAGTTTTTTCTAAATATGAAAAGGTAATTTAAAAAGGAAAATGGATAAAAGTAAAAACTAAAGGAAATACGAAAATTTTTTGTATTTTCGCATGACCTATGTCAGACATTTCCCCAAAGAAGTCTTAGGTGACATGTCCCCAGAAGGTCAGCCCTGACCACTGCTGACTTTGAGTGAGGACATTTTATAAATTTGTATGAAACTGTCCTCAACCCAGTACATAGAGATGTCTTGTGGATGTCAGGTGTGACTCTGACATGTCATCGCTCCGTCACTGAGGATGGCTCGAGGACGTTGCCAACTGGGAACATTTATGTATTAATAAAATCAATAAAATTTAGAAAAACTTTTTAAAAGAAAGAAAAAAATTATAAAAAAAAATAAACGAAAAAAATCCATAAGACTCTAAAGAACTCATGATGATATTTTTGACTTTGAAAATAAAGAATGGCCCACTTATAATCTGGACGATTTGTGTGCCTTATAAGTTTTGAATGAAGAGTCACATTTCTATAATTTATTTATCAAATTAAAGGAAATTTTTCCACCTTTTTATTGGTACCGGTTTCAAGTTTGTAGGTTAAATAGTTTTTAGTACAGACGCCATTAAGCAAAATTAAGATTAAGAAATTTTGCACACTTTCACGTTTTTTGGGAAATACAGCTGTACAGAAATTGCTAAAACTTTTAAAATTCTTAAATTTACAGTGCTTAGTGTTTTGAATCCTTACGGGGCTATAGCAAGCATAAATTTAATACCATAAACGCGTAAAAAAATATCGTTTTAGCCCAAGTTTGAAAAAAAAAACATATCAAGTTGAAAAAAACATACCTCCCTCGAATGAATCCTGTAGGATTAAAGTTCTACGGAGCGATAAATGACTTCACCCGCAAGAGAAAATCGAAATTCGATGTCAAAACATGATTTCGCTTTTTAAACACCAATGTTTAAACGAGGTTTAAATGTTGCCATATGAAACCTGCACAAAATTTGATGTTAGAAATCACCTGGGCCCGAATCACGGCATTCGATATCGAAATTTTGCTGTCGAAATCTGTTTTTTTATTTTCTAAACTAAAGCATTTACTCGAATTCTACCTAATCAGGGATAAAGTACTTTGTACCCATAAAGCAAATGTAGTGAATATATAGTGAAATTATTTTTCGTTTATTTTGAAATTGGTACCAAAGTTAAGTATGTATCGAAATTTCATTCGATCACGAATGCGGTTATTCGGACCCTGGAGTAAAAAATGAGTTTTGCCCACAATTTTAACCAATCGAAAAAAATTTGCCAATTGTAAAAAAAATAAATTGAAGGAGAGTACAAAGAAGCAAAAAATGTATAATACTGCTAAGTTTAATGTTAAGTTTGATGCAGAGGTAGCACCGAAGGATGTGCAAAATTTGTTAATCTTTTTTCGGTTAATGACGTCTGTACTAAAGAATATTTAACATACAAACTTGGAACCTGTACCAAAAAAAAGTGGAAAAATTTCCTTTAATTTGATACATAAATTATAAAAATGTGACTTTTCATTCAAAAGTTATAAGGCACATAGTAAGTCGTCCAGATTATAACCGGGCCATTCTTTAACATTCTTACTAGATTTTTGTAAAAAAAAAAGTTTCTGAATGATATTTTTGGTTTTAAAAATATGATTCTTACTAGTTTTTTTGTAGAAAAACCTATTTGTCTGAAGTGCACTTTATGGGGGGAAAAAATGGAGTGTATTTCATTATTCGTAATGCTGAATTAAACCCTTTTATGCGTTTTTTTGTAACTGAAATTGCATATGTTTATCTGCGTATGTATATAATATTAAATATTATATTGTTTGACTTTTTTTTAATTATGTAAATAATAAAATGATGTATCATAAAAAGTAATAACTTTAACATTTGCCTTAATGTGACACAATCGTGTCAACACTTATGTTTCCATAACGCTGACGGTGATGATGTTAAATAAGGCATCAATTCAATTTTAATTGCTGTTATTAAATTATAATATTGAAAAGTAAGCCAAATTAAGAATTAAAGGAAAACATAATTATTAATAATTGTTTTTATGACATATGGAAAATTCATCGTGCACGTGGTGATCAACCTTTTTTTAAGTGTGTCACAAGACCTGATTTGGTGGATTGCAGGCAAACAAAGAAAGAAATGTTTTATATGGGCGTAAGTTGAAAAATGCAAAAGAAAATTTAATATTTAAAAGTTATAGACATTGGTATTCCAATACCGGCTTCAAACACTGCAGTGTGTGTTATCATCAGCATAATTTTAAATGTCAGATCTTGTTATTAGAAAGATGTATTTCATATATAAATATTAAATATGTATTTCATATATGTGAACGGACATTTTGTCATATTTATGCCATTATCAATACAGGCTGAACGCACCTTATATATTTATATTCGGCATATATATTTACCGTTCCCGTAGCCTGGTTCGTATTGAAATTCAGTCAAATCGGTCCTGTGGTTCAAAAGTTATCAGCAAAACCGTGAACTTCAGGTTAGTTTCACCTTAAATTCACGTGTTGAAAACAGGTTAAACATGTTTTAAAAACATTGATAACTCACAAAAATAGTTTACAACGTATTTTTGTCACTCAAAAGTATTTCTAAACTAAAAAAAATAAAATACACTCGAAAAAAATTTTACACTTAAAAAAAAATTTTACACTCAAAAAAATTAGTAAATTATTTTTTTTTTCAAAAATTTCTTAAAAAAAAAAAGTTTTTTAATCAAAAATATTTGTTTTGCACGTTAGAAAATTTAATATCACTTAAAAAGGGCATTGTGGAGGGTATTCGGCCAAGTCGAATTTAACTTTTCTACTTGGTACCTGGTCAGGTTGGTTTTGAAATTCAAAAGTAATATGCAAAAGAGTGAATTTCTGCAAGGATTTTTCGCAAATTTTTGACACAATTCTGAGGATGCTAAAGCTTGGCATATATATCTGTGGTTCCAATGGTCTGATTGATATTGAACTTTAGGAAAGTCGGTTCAGTTCAAAGTGCGTTATCCCATAGACAAAAATCAAAAATAAGGTCATGTTCTCAAAAATTGATGAAATTTATATATTTAAAAGCTAATTATGTGCCAAAAACGAATCACAAACAAAATCAATTTTTAGACTTTTTGTAGCTACTAGAGACCGCCAATGTCGAGTGATTTTGGGCGTTTTTCAATTGATAAATATGAATGAGTTGGTGAAGTTTTACATTAATTGTCACCAAAAATTCAATATTTAACAAACTAGCACGAAATTAATTTTCATAGTTGGTATGCATATTTTTAATAATCTGGATTTTTTTTTTGAAATTTTTTTTTTTGATTAAATTAAAATATTTTTAATTTAATGAAAAAGAGTTTATTCTGATTCGAGGACTTTTCATGTTCCCCATTATGAATTAACATAACAAGTACTTATGATAACTCTAGTTTCTTTATTAGGATATTCTCCCATTAAATACTCATAGGCCCTTACCATAAGAAAACAAAAAGTGTATTTTAACAAAAGTTTTATTTTAAATTTCAAATTTTCAATACATTTTTTGAAATTTGATTTTAAAAACAAAAACAATTTGTATGGAAATAAAATTAAAAGTTGATTTTAAATATATTTTATTTTTCTATGGTAAGGCTGATTGAGTTTCTTGCTTTCAAAAAATTTGGCAATATTCCGGAATGACTTGACGATCGTTTCGGTGGGGTTCCAGTTCCACCATCATCAGAATTCTTTAGAAAATTAGGTAATACTGTTAGCGTGCAACCATCAAATATTCATACTCTGAATTATCTCAACTTACAAGAGAAGTCTCCCTGGTGTCACCCGCCGATCTTCATGAAATTAGCTTTATTTTGTAGAGCAGGAAAAATAAATGGACACGTATTTTTTTTATAGCGGCCCAAATTCATATTTAGGGGGTGCAAATGACTGGGGAAGAAACTGTAATTTTTCGGTTTTTTCGCTTATCTCCTATATTATGCGAAGCAACCTAGTCATGTTACATACCAAATGAAAGGTCTTTAGAAAACCTATCGACGTGTGTAAAACACTATGGAGAGCCCGAGAACCAAAAATGGCCTCCATTTTGCTCTATCTGGCTTAGTTTCCGAGATAGCGCCATTTTAAGTTTTCTGAAAATAAAAAAAAATTTACCATTTATTTTTGCTAATGTTAGCAAAAAATCTTGTAAAAATGTTGTCAATTCAATTTCAAATTTAGCAAAAGAAATTAGTTCAAAGTTTGTTTAAAATTGCTAATGTGCTAAATGAAGTTTACAAGAACTTTTTGCTAACATGCTAATCTCAACTAAAAATTTGCTAAAAGTTAGCTAACTAGCATTAGCAAAAAAAAAAATTGTAAATCTACTAACGTATTTTTTTGAGTGTAGTTTCTTTATTAGGATATTCTCCCATTAAATACTCATAGAGTTTCTTGCTTTCAAAAAGTTTGGCAATATTCAGGAATGACTTGACGATCGTTTCGGTGGGGTTCCAGTTCCACCATCATCAGAATTCTTTAGAAAATTAGGTTAGCGTGCAAGCATCAAATATTCATACTCTGAATTATCTCAACTTATTGTTAGTGAGAAAACAAATATGATTTTCTAAGTTTCACCAGCATTTTTCACTCCATATATTTTTAATTTTTATTTTTGCAAAAGCATTTTATACATTTTTAACCCATTTTTCAATAAGGATCATTTTGTATCTTTAACATTAATAACCCGATTTTAACCAAATTTAGCGTTATTATAAAATTTTTAAATGCCAATCTACGTACAAAGTTGAATAGGGTGTTTTTTTTAAAGGTTCACAACTTTGAGTTGGTAATACTGCTTTATTTGACAACCGATTTTACAGCTGATGGTTGGGTTTTGTTAAGTATCGTTTGACATTTTATCATGCAAAGACTTACACAAGAGCAACGCTTGCAAATTGTTGAAATTTTCTATCAAAAAAATGGTTCTGTTTATCAAACTTGAACTTTATTCAAAGATCCTGTTAATTGACTACCTAGATCATTTGATTTAACCCCATTGAACTATTTACTTTGGGGATATGTAAAGTAACTCGTGTATTCTGATAAATTAGAGACAAATAAACGCTTGGAAATCAACATTCGACGAGTTGTTGGTAAAATTCAAAATTCGGCTGCAAATTCTGTGGAAATTGTGTGAAAATGGAGGTTCAGATTACTCCATCTACGAGCTTTTCGTAGTGTCGATATAGGCCCAAATCATTTTTAAACATTAATGTCCTAAAATTATCTATCCAATAAAGTCAAATTGATCGATATTAAAAATTTTTTTCCTTACTTTATTTTAATTCAAAGTTCGGTAACAGTAAGAAAAACACACTGTATAACGATCGCACAATTTTTGCAGGTTTTATAGCGTTTTTAAGAAAAAGGCTTTATGGCAGGACCTTTAATCCTTGCTCCGATTTAAATGAAAATTTACGCACACGTTGCTACCCATGCAGAAATATACAGACGGGAGAGTGCTGGGAAAGTGTCTTATTTGGTAGTATAAGCGCTGGGAACGTTGCTAGTTGTATGTGTATCAGCATGACTTTTATTTGTAATTTTGCGGACAATATCGTACCAAATTTTTAAAATATCTAACCACTCCTTCTATTTCTGTCCCTATATTATCTGAGCTTAACTCACTGTGCAGTGGTTCAAAAGTTATTAGCAAAATTGTGAATTTCAGATTGGTTTCACCTTAAATTCACGTGTTGAAAAACCGTTAGTCAAGTTTAAAAAACATTGGTAAGTTACAAAAATATTTTACAACGTATTTTTGTCAGTATAAAATATTTGTAAATTAAAACTAAAAAAAAATACACTCAAAAAAAATGTTACACTCATATAAAACTTAAAAAAGTTTTTTACACAAAATTAAATATTTCTAATCAAAATTGTTATTTTTTCAAATTAGAAAATTTACTATCACTTAAAAAGGGCATTGTGGAGGGTAGTCATAGATTCGGCCAAGTCGAATTTAGCTTTTCTACTTGTTTTTTATATGTTTATATTACTTTTCGTCAAATACCATATTTAAATATACGTTATAAACAACATCTGCCAACTATTGTGATTTTTAATATATTTTCTTTTTAAACTTTTAATACTTAGAAAAACAAACATCCAATAAAATTTCATTTCATAAGTGTATGTGTCAAACATTCCATAGCATCCAGCTAAGGAATCTTAACAAGTATGTGTTAAAAACTCACACATATATTTTCCATTAGACTTTATTTTCTAATAACAAATTGAAACGTGCAAATATGTAAAAAATGTTGCTGAGATTGTTGAAATTCTAATAAAATCTTTTAAAAACCACAAAATAAAATCACACACCCTGACCCCACCTACTCCCCCTTCTCCCACCATATAAACACACTCACCTCTTAAGAAAATAGAAGAAAAACAACACATTCTTTGTATGATAACATGTACCTACGCATACACACACATATATTTTTAATATGTGTCTAGTCTAGACCCATAATTTCAATGCAAACACGTACAAAAGCATACCAACACAAACATACATTCATATTGAAAAAAATAAATTGAAAATGTATGTCATAATTGTCATCGCATTTTAATATATTGGTTTATGTATTGGTATATAGTAGAAAACCAAAAAATACAAAACAAAACAAAAAACATTGACGACGCACAAATGTTAATCAAAATGCACAATCTAAATGTTGTTTAGTTATAAATTAAATTTCCTTCACACTTTTCCCCATCACTGCCCCAACGACATGTTGAAGTTAAAAGAACTTGGCCTTACTGTTGTCAAACACACGCATTGTATATGTATGTATGAACGAGGTATGTTTGATAAATATGAAGCTTTGCTTTCTATATGAAAAATGTCTCAAAATCGAGACTTTTTCTATAAGCAAAATGTCTCAGAATCTGAGACTATTTCTATAAGAAAAATGTCTCAGAATCTGAGACTTTTTCTATAAGAAAAATGTCTCAGAATCTGAGACTTTTTCTATAAGAAAAATGTCTCAGAATCTGAGACTTTTTCTATAAGAAAAATGTCTCAGAATCTGAGACTTTTTCTATAAGAAAAATGTCTCAGAATCTGAGACTTTTTCTATAAGAAAAATGTCTCAGAATCTGAGACTTTTTCTATAAGAAAAATGTCTCAGAATCTGAGACTTTTTCTATAAGAAAAATGTCTCAGAATCTGAGACTTTTTCTATAAGAAAAATGTCTCAGAATCTGAGACTTTTTCTATAAGAAAAATGTCTCAGAATCTGAGACTTTTTCTATAAGAAAAATGTCTCAGAATCTGAGACTTTTTCTATAAGAAAAATGTCTCAGAATCTGAGACTTTTTCTATAAGAAAAATGTCTCAGAATCTGAGACTTTTTCTATAAGAAAAATGTCTCAGAATCTGAGACTTTTTCTATAAGAAAAATGTCTCAGAATCTGAGACTTTTTCTATAAGAAAAATGTCTCAGAATCTGAGACTTTTTCTATAAGAAAAATGTCTCAGAATCTGAGACTTTTTCTATAAGAAAAATGTCTCAGAATCTAAGACTTTTTTTTATAAGAAAAACGTCTCAGAATCTGAGACTTTTTCTAAACAAAAATGTCTCTGAATCTAAGATATTTCTATAAGAAGAACCCTTACTAAAATTTTATTACAATTACCAAATTTCACTAGCCAGAAACAAATTTTCGATTGCTGCTACTAAACTATTCAGTTGACAGTTAATCGATTTTCACAATGATTATATTTTCTATGTGTAGAATCTCATTCCGCAAAATCCTGTGACGACAACTCTTCTAATCTCCAAATATAAAATTGTGCGTCGTTATGTCAGCAGCTTGTATATGACTGGTTCCATTTAAAATAGCATAGGCAATCAGCCGATGGTGGTTCAATTTATCCAAAAATTAACATATCCATTCTTCTGATTTTTATTGAATTTCGGTTTTTGTTATTTAGTCGAAATTGTGAATGGTTCGCGTTTTATCGCTGTTCAAAGTTGGTATTTTGCCACAATTTTATGAGAAATACATAATGTTTAAATGATCGTATCTTTGGAACGCATCATCCGATTATCACGAAATAAAGCGCAAAATAATGGTTATCTCCTGTACTTAAAATAGAATTTTGAAAAAGGATAGGATGCTTAGCAAAAAGGATATTGAAATTAAAAAAATGTCCTTGATTTGCAAATATCTCAAAATGCGTATCTTTAATTTTCCTTTATTTTTTTGCACATATAGCCCAAAATGTACTTAACAACATATGCAAATCCCAAATTGGGGTGATAAGCGGTTTAATTGTAAACGCGGTTTCATGAAACGCCTTATTGATTTTTGTTAATAACTCTCGTTTACAAATGAAAAACAATTTCAGCGCACTAACCGCGAATAATTTTTTTATATATATTTTTGATCGCTAAACTCAAAAATTTCATTAAAACAACATTTCGCGAATACATTTTTCTCAAATGAATTTTTTAGCGTTTTTTGGAGGTATTTTAACTATTTGGCTTATATCTTAAGTTCTGTTTATCTGATCTTCTCGCAATAAAAACCAAACTAAAGATAATCAAATTTCCAACAAATCCTACATTCATCATTTTGTCATCAGTTCATAGCTTTACGCGCAAATAATTTTTTTAGCGTTATTTGGAGGTATTTTGACTATTTTTCTTATATCTTGAGTTCCGTTCATCTGATCTTTTCGCAATAAGAACCAAATTAAAGACAATCAAATTTCCAACAAATCCTTCATTCATTATTTTTATATCAGTTCATAACTTTACGCGCAATAGGCAAACAAGGAAAAACTATTTTTTATTAACAAAGCTCATTTTTTAAAAATTTTAAAAACAGAAATTGTAAAAAATTATCATTTTTTTTTTGTATTTTATCATGTATATTCATAAAATTTGTGATAACTTCGGAGTAAACCTATAGATTTTCATCAAATCAACTTTATTATATTTCTAAATGTTCAGGCTTTGCAGAAAAATAAAAAGATGTAATTAATTGCAAAGATTTCTATTTCTTAAACTTTTTTTTAAGTGATTTGTTAATCAAAAAACTTATTTTAGTCATATGTTTGCCTATTGAACGGAAAGCTTTGAACTGATAAATGATGAATGTAGGATTTGTTGGAAATTTGATTGTCTTTAATTTGGTTCTTATTTCGGAAGGATCAGATAAACGTAACTCAAGATATAAGAAAAATAGTCAAAATACCTCCAAATAACGCTAAAAAATTTGTTTGCGCGTAAAGCTATGAACTGATGAAAAAATGATGAATGTAGGATTTGTTGGAAATTTGATTGTCTTTAGTTTGGTTTCTATTGCGAGAAGATCAGATAAACAGAACTTAAGATAGAAGCAAAATAGTAAAAATACCTCCAAAAAACGCTAAAAAATTAATTAAACAAAAACGTATTCGCGAAATGTCGTTTTAATGAAATTTTTGAGTTTAGCGATCCAAAATACATACAAAAAAATTATTCGCGGTTAGTGCGCAGAAATTGTTTTTCATTTGTAAACAAGAATTATTAACAAAAATCAATAAGTCGTTTCATGTAAACACGTTTATAAACAAACCGCTTATCACCCCAATTTGGGATTTGCATATGTTGTTAAGTACATTTTGAGCTATATGTGCAAAAAAATATAGGAAAATTAAAGATACGCATTTTGAGATATTTGCAAATTAAGGACATTTTTTTAAATTCAATATCCTTTTTGCAAAGCATCCTATCCTTTTTCAAAATTCTATTTTAAGTACAGGACATAACCATTATTTTGCGCTTTATTTCGTGGCAATCGGATGATGCGTTCCAAAGATATGATCATTTAAACATTGTGTATTTATTATACAATTGTTGCAAAACACCAACTTTGAACCGCGATAAAACGCGAACCATTCACAATTTTTACTAAATAACAAAAACCGAAATTCAACAAAAATCAGGAGAACATACATACCAATTTTTAAGACAATTAAAATAGGTAGGGCCGAAAAAGTGTTTTTTTTGTAGTCAAAAATTTTGGAATTCTTCATATAATGAAATGAAATTATTTAATATTTTTTTTTTTTTCAACACTAAGGTTGTACTCCCAATTTTATAAATGCCAAATAATTTGCCCTTATGGGCGAATGAATGAATGAATTCACATAAATATTTAAATTCTTGAAATTTGTTATGTGTAAAATATTGAGTATATTTTATAAGAGGGGTTTATACATTTTTTTTAAAATACATATTGAAAAATGAACTTGAATAAAATGAAAAACTATACCGCATTGAATATGTACGATAAGAGAGGGCAAATGAAAAATATATTAATATATATGATGGGGACATCAAAATATCAAAAACAAATGCTAGTTGCCAGATATTATAAAAACTAAGTAAACTAAAACATCTGTGCATTGTAGTAGGATGAAAAATATGATTTTGTCAAATAGGTTAAAAGCGGTTAATTTGTTTATGGAAATAGAATTGAGATTTTCAAAAATATTTTCCAATACTCTTTGCTGACAATATTGTTAAACCCACCAGTATTGTTTTCAATGTTTTGGTTTTTTGAAAATTTTCAAAAAAAATATATTTTGGAAAAGTTAAAAAAAACCAAAAATAATTTATCATGCGATGTTTCGTTTATTAGTTTTTGCAAGTAAAAAAACATTTATGAAAAAAAATTTTTTTTTGAACGGTAGTCAAAATATCGTCTTTGAAGTATACATTTTTGTTAAGAAGTCGTGGTCTATGTGTAAAAACTAATTTAAAAAAATATATCGCATGATACATTTTTTTACAAAATATTAAAATATCCCAATTTTAAATAGGTTTGAAGCGGTAAACTTGTGTATAGAAACATGTTTTAGGTTTTCAAAAATATATATTCTAATACGTCCCGCTTAAAATATTTGCATACCCTACCGTCCTGTGATCAAAGTTTTGCATTTTTTAAAAAATTAAAAAAATGGAGTTTTTGAAAAAAAAAATTATTTCTTGCTTTAAAAAAGTTACTCATCTTATATCTGTACCTTTTGGCTAAGTTCGACTTGTCCTACCAACACTATTGTTTGGTTAGGTACAGTTTTTATTGCAAAAATAGCAACAACACATATATTATAATCAGGCTGACCATTCGTACTGATTTGATCAGTACATGTACTGATTTTTGATCACGTGTACTGATCAAAAAACGTTGTACTGATTTGTACTAATTTTTTAAAATATGTACTGGTTGTACTGATTTTTGAACATTTCAACATAAAAAATAATTTTATTCGAAAATTCTGTACAAAAACATGAATTTCCATAATATAAGTCGTCAGAGTTTTTTTTTTATAACTTAAGTCTGAAAATGAGATAATTTATAATGAATTTATTCTAAAAAGATTAGAGTTCGTGAATCAAGAGGTTCCTTAACGCAAAAATTAATCTTAACATGAGGTTATTTTGATCTTCCTAAATTTATACGGAAATGCGCACAGAATCTTTAAGGTTTTCAATAACGAAAAGTTCAATGGGCCGATGGATTTTTTATATTTTTAGAAAGATGAATTAAATTGCATGAATCCAAATGATTCTGAGATCTTAGATGAGGTAATATCATTAGAGCTTATTCGAAAAAGCGCTCAGAAAATCAAGGCCTTTAAAAAAACACGTGCTTATTAGCTGTGAAGTTTTCTTACCGGAAAAGTTGTCAAAACTTACGGAAAAAGTCGTCAAAATCAGAGGTATTTTCTTATTCTCAAAACCTGTGGAATTTTGTTATATTTTCTGCACAGAAACGATAAAAACATTCAAATGAAGTCGTTAGAGTCAACTAAATTTTCTGCAAAATACATTTGTTTTTTTACAGTATTTTTACTCAAAATACTTGGGGTCAAGTTAGTTTAACCGAAATTTTTTTAGTGTTGAAAAAACATTAGTGTTTCTAATAGAAAAAAAATTTAGAGAGTTATTTCTATAGAAAAAAACATAAAAACTTGGGCGTACTGATTTAAGCTCAGAAAAAAATAGTCACTCTAATTATAATGCACCGGTGCATACTGGGACACAGAAGGTATTTTCCGGCCAAAAGTCTTTCCACTTGTCGTTGCATGCCAAAAATTGGTATCTTCAAGTACTCGGGGTCAACGATTTTAAAACTGAGCTCAAAAATACAAAATTCAAAATGGCGGATCCAATATGGCGTCGAAATTTTTTAAAAGTGGTGCGATCAAAAAGAAAATTTGTGTCTAGAAGGTTCATAGCCGCTGAATCCAATTCAATGCCTAAAAATACCGAATTAAAAATGGCCAATCAATATGTTTGCAAGAACTTCAACAAATTGTAATATTCGAATAACAATTTTTAAAATTGTAATCTTAAAGTTTTCGGGGTCAACGGCTTCAAAAAGGAGCTCAAAAATACAAAATTCAAAATGGCGTCGAAAATTTGTAAAAGTGGTGCGATTTAAAAGAAGGGTTGTATCTATTTTTGGGCCTCGAACTAGAATAATACTCTAATCATATTTTTAATAAAACTTTTCTCTCTAAAAAGCAAAAAAAAATCCAAAGAAAATTTTGCGTCTGGGACTAAAATTTTTTTGGTCCTTTTCAAAACTTGTCAAAATTTTTGTTTTTCTAAAATGATTTTTATGAAAATCTTTACTCAAAAACCCAAAAAAAAAATGTCAGGGATTTTTTGAAATGTTTTTTTTTTTTCGGAAAAGGTGTTGCAAAAAACAATTTTTTGTAAAACAATATAAATCCTCTAAATAAAATTATTTTTGTAAAATCACAGTATTTTGTGTAAAATTACATTGAAAATTGCTAGAATACATTAAAGAAAATTAATTTATACAATAACAAAAAAAAATAAATTTCGATCGATCAAAACGCAAAAATAGATTTTTAAATATTTAGAGTATTCATCAGAAATCAGCAAAGATTTCTTCTGAAATCAGCATATTTTTATACCCTCCAACTAGAGTATGGGGGTATACTAACTTTGTCATTCCGTGTGTAACGCATCAAAATATCAGTCTTGGACCCCATAATGTATATATATTTATCATCAGTAATCGATTCTAAGACATTCTAGCGATGCATCGCTAGATCCTTCCGTCCGTATGTCCGTCCGTCCGTATGTCACGATGCAGTCCAAACTAAAAGAGCTAGGCTCCCGATATTTTGCACGAATATGTCTTATGTTTCTAGGCAGGTTAAGTTCGTAAATGAGCAAAATCGGACTAGGGGGAAAAAAGTTCCCCCTTGAAGAATAAACCAACCTCTGAAAAATACCATATTTTTACATGATTTTTTGTGTTTTTGTTTAACAAATCCAACATTTTTATGCTACAAGAAGTTCAAAGTCTTGCATTTGGACCCACAGAATTAGAAAATATCGTCTTTCGGTCCGCCCCCCTTTTATGGGCGTGGAATAAATTATTTTTTTTTTAAATAATGACAAATTTGTATTTCTTTAGTGCAAAAAGCATAAGAATTAATTTTTTTAACACTTATTCGAGAGGAAATGTGCCCCCCGCAATTATCACTACTGACCCCCCCCCCCCAAAAAAAAAGGAGACGCCCCTGCAATTTTTTTTTAATTTGCATGTTGGAGGGTATAAAAGATTCGGCACAGCCGAATTTAACACTCTTACTTGTTTTTAGTTAAAATCAGCAGACTTTTCTTCTGATTCCACCAAGATTATCTGTATACAAATTCAATTAATGGTTTAAAATAGGTATTTTCAGCAGATTTTTCTGGTGACTAAACCGAAGTATTATTTTGAATGTAGGATGCAATATCATTACTTATTGAGATACAAGTTTTATTTTAAAACATTATTTTAATCTGATGTGAGCAAATGTAGACGACATAAAGAGCGCTTATGATGAAAGCAAACAGTGACCACTACATATAAGTGTCTTTACTTATTCTGTTGTAGGGATGCCAAACGGGATTAACTTTCAAAAATCCCGGAGTTCGGGATTTTGAAAATTGAAATTTCGGGATCCCGGGATTTTCGGGATCCCGGGTTTTTCGGGATTTTCTGGTTTTTTTGGTATTTTTGGGATTTTCTATTTCCTATATTAAAAAAAATAAGATTTATATAAACTTAAATATTTTTATTTGTCATATTTTCATGTAAACATGTACATAAAATAGCTGAAAAAAACAAACTATACCACTGTGCAATACGATTTAGTATCTTTAGGCCAACAAAATATAAGTACCATTTATAGACCAAAACCTCTGAGGTGGTTTAAGAACTTAGCTCGAGTTATTTTTTATGGCCCACTGAAGTTTTTAATTTGTTTTCAAAAGCGTTTGGGATAAGTAAAAAAACATGTTGTAAATCTGCTGCTGACCAGATAATGTTAGTACTTTTTTTAGAATATACTAATCCTCTATCTCCATTTTAACGGGTAATTTTTGTCCTATTTTCAAATATACTTACAGAGCACCACCTCAAAATTCAGTTCCTACTAATAAATTCGGCTGTGAAAACTAAATTTTGTAGTTGTTTTAATTAAAAAACAGTTTTGTCAACATAATTCAGTTGTGACCACTGATATTCAATTGTGACAGCATATATGTAAATATTTCGTCCGAATTTTTGTTGCATCAACTGAATCTCAGTAGCTAATCATCAAATTTATTTACAAACATTTTTATTTTGTCATTTTGCAGATTTATTTATGCTTTTAGGACTACGATTATCAATAGCAATATTTAAATTTTTTGCTTTGCAAAATCGTAAAGAACATTTTTAAACTTGATTTTCATAAGCGATACTTCAATTCATCCAAATCCGAATTGTTTTTAGTTGAAAATTTCAATGTTATAAATTTCGGGATTTTTTTTTAAAAAAATCCCGGGATTCGGGATTTTATAAATCCCTATTCTGTTGTCATTTTTTCAGATTATAATTATAATTTCTTTAAAATAGTTTATTTGTGTAGGTTCTATTTTTTCAGCCCACTCTACTGTAAAATCGCACATATGTAGATTCATCCAGACTAGCACACATATTTCATTAAAAAAATTTTTTTATAAAATTTTTGGTAACACACACACATTTGTAGTTGCTCAGTTATAATAAAAATATATATTTATATGAATTTCCTATATGTCAGCCTTTGCTCTTTTATTTTTTTGCTGCTTTCGTATAAAAAAGATTTATGTTTTTGTGTGTATTTTGTTCCATTTCATAGTTCAAAAAATTTCCAAAACCGAAAAAAAAAAATAACCCAGAGCATATTGGCGTCAACTTCCTATTGGAAAATTATTTGAAATTGTCACAAGTTCATTGAAGCACATAAGTGAAAATCCAACTGTGTTTGTGTTGTGTTTGTTAGTAAATAAATAATACATCAGTTACCAAGTTGGCAAAAAAAAAAAAACTTTTCACCAAAAACTCTAAAGTTTTTCTTCTTCTTTTTTTTTGTTCTGTTAACAGCTAAATACTTTTATTGCTTTCATTGCAAAAGATTAACTTTTTTGTTGTTTCCAAATAACTTGGTGTATTTAAATTGAAAAATTAGAAAGTTTTATTTCAGCAAAATCGTTTTGATGTAATTTATTGAAATTCAATATTCGTAAGCCCAAGGCAGCATATTGAAATATATGAACCATTTATTATGATAGTGGGGTAAGTCACATTTTCAAAAAAACTTAGTTAACGATGGATTTGGATACAGTTTAATGGTATCTTTCGATTAAAAAAAAAAGTTCAAAGAAAACTTTAAAAACGTCTGAGAATTTTATGAGAGAAGTTTTGCTAGTTAACGATTTCTCAAAAACGTTAATTTTGAAAGTGAGGTTAGTCCACAATTTTTTTGTAGCGTTAAAAATAACCAAATAATTGCTGATTGAATAACACTTTTGTGTTTTTTACTATTAAATAACTCTATAGTTAAATCCTTAACTACTTTTCTTCAGAATTCTGAGATGAGATGAACAAAATTTTACTAGTTAACGATTTATCAAAAAGATTAATTTTGAAAGTGGTGTTAGTCCACATTTTCTTTGTAATGCATAAAATAAACTTTATATCTCTGATAAAGAATATCCGTAGCGTTTTTAACTCTAAAATAGCCCTATTGCTTAGTCCTAAACTAATTTTGTTACAGAATTGTAAGATGAGCTAAAAAAAATTTTACTAGTAAACGATTTATCAAAAATATTAATTTTGAAAGTGGTGTTAGTCCACATTTTTTTTGTAGTGTTAAAAATAACCTTATAATCGCTGATAGAGTAAAACTTTGATGATTTTTATTCTTAAATAACTCCATAATTTAACCCTAAACTAACTTTGGTACAGAATTCTGAGATGAGCTAAGCAAAATTTTACTAGTTAACGATTTATGAAAAATGTTAATTTTGAAAGTGGTGTTAGTCCACATTTTTTTTGTAGTGTTAAAAATAACCTTATAATCGCTGATAGAGTAAAACATTGATGATTTTTATTCTTAAATAACTCCATAATTTAATACTAAACTAACTTTGGTACAGAATTCTGAGATGAGCTAAACAAAATTTTACTAGTTAACGTTTTATCAAAAACATTAATTTTGAAAGTGGTGTTAGTCCACATTTTTTTTGTAATGCATAAAATAACCTTTATATCTCTGATAAAGAATATCCGTAGAGTTTTTAACTCTAAAATAGCCCTATTGCCTTGTCCTCTACTAATTTTGTTAAAGAATTGTAAGATGAGATAAAAAAAATTATACTAGTAAGCGATTTATCAAAAATGTTAATTTTGAAAGTGAGGCTAGTCCACACAAAATTTTTTTGTAGTATTAAAAATAACCTAATTATCGCTGATAGAGTAAAACATTGATGATTTTTATTCTTAAATAACTCCATAATTTAATCCTTAACTAACTTTAATACAAAATTCTGAGATGTTCTGAACAAAATTTTACTAGTAAACGATTTATGAAAAATGTTAATTTTGAAAGTGGTGTTAGTCCACATTTTTTTTGTAGTGTTAAAAATAACCTTATAATCGCTGATAGAGTAAAACATTGATGATTTTTATTCTTAAATAACTCCATAATTTAATACTAAACTAACTTTGGTACAGAATTCTGAGATGAGCTAAACAAAATTTTACTAGTTAACGATTTATCAAAAATGTTAATTTTGAAAGTGGTGTTAGTCCACATTTTTTTGTAATGTATAAAATAACCTTTATATCTCTGACAAAGAATATCCTTAGCGTTTTTAACTCTAAAATAGCCCTATTGCTTAGTCCTAAACTAATTTTGTTACAGAATTGTAAGATGAGCTAAAAAAAATTTTACTAGTAAACGATTTATCAAAAATGTTAATTTTGAAAGTGAGGCTAGTCCACACAAAATTTTTTTGTAGTGTTAAAAATAACCTAATAATCGCTGATAGAGTAAAACATTGATGATTTTTATTCTTTAATAACTCCATAAAATCCTTAACTAACTTTAATACAAAATTCTGAGATGTTCTGAACAAAATTTTACTAGTAAACGATTTATGAAAAATGTTAATTTTGAAAGTGGTGTTAGTCCACATTTTTTTGTAGTGTTAAAAATAACCTTATAATCGCTGATAGAGTAAAACTTTGATGATTTTTATTCTTAAATAACTCCATAATTTAATCCTAAAATAACTTTGGTACAGAATTCTGAGATGAGCTAAACAAAATTTTACTAGTTAACGATTTATGAAAAATGTTAATTTTGAAAGTGGTGTTAGTCCACATTTTTTTTGTAGTGTTAAAAATAACCTTATAATCGCTGATAGAGTAAAACATTGATGATTTTTATTCTTAAATAACTCCATAATTTAATCCTGAACTAACTTTGGTACAGAATTCAGAGATGAGCTAAACAAAATTTTACTAGTTAACGATTTATCAAAAACATTAATTTTGAAAGTGGTGTTAGTCCACATTTTTTTTGTAATGTATAGAATAACCTTTAAATCTCTGACAAAGAATATCCGTAGCGTTTTTATCTCTAAAATAGCACTATTGCTTAGTCCTAAACTAATTTTGTTACAGAATTGTAAGATGAGCTAAAAAAATTTTTACTAGTAAACTTATTGTTAGTTAAAGCTTAAATTATAGAGTTATACAAAAGCAAAAATCATCTAAATTTTACCTTATTAGAGATTTTTAGGTTATTTTACTACAAAACACCACACTACAAAAAATGTGGACTAGCCTCACTTTCAAAATTAACGGTTTTGAAAATTCGTTAACTAGTAAAATTTTGTTTAGATTATCTAACAATTATATAACAAAATTGGTTTAGGATTAAACTATAGCACTTTTTAATAGCTAAAAACACTACGGATATACTTTATCCGCGATAAAAAGGTTATTTTATGCATTACAAAAAAATTGTTGACTAGCCTCACTTTCAAAATTAACATTTTTGATAAATCGTTTACTAGTAAAATTTTGTTCAGAACATCTCAGAATTCTGAAACAAAGTAAGTTTAGGATTAAATTATGGAGTTATTTAAGACTAAAAATCAACAATGTTTTACTCTTTCAGCGATTAGTAGGTTATTTTTAGCACTACAAAAATTTTGTGTGGACTAGCCTCACTTTCAAAATTAACATTTTTGATAAATCGTTTACCAGTAAAACTTTGTTTAGCTCATCTCACAATTCCGTAGCAAGGATAGTTAAAGTTTAAATTATAGGACTATTTAAGAATTAAATCACTACGTATATACTATATCAGCGATAAAAATATTATTTTATGCACTACAAGAAGATTGTGGACTAACCCCACTTTCAAAAGTAATGTTTTTGATAAATCGTTAACTAGTAAAATTTTGTTTAGCTCATCTCAGAATTCTGTACCAAAGTTAGTTTAGGATTAAATTATGGAGTTATTTAAGAATAAAAATCATCAGTGTTTTACTCTATCAGCGATTATAAGGTTATTTTTAACACTACAAAAAAAAATGAGGACTAACACCACTTTCAAAATTAACATTTTTCATAAATCGTTAACTAGTAAAATTTTGTTTAGCTCATCTCAGAATTCTGTACCAAAGTTAGTTTAGGATTAAATTATGGAGTTATTTAAGAATAAAAATCATCAAAGTTTTACTCTATCAGCGATTATAAGGTTATTTTTAACACTACAAAAAAAATGTGGACTAACACCACTTTCAAAATTAACATTTTTCATAAATCGTTTACTAGTAAAATTTTGTTCAGAACATCTGAGAATTTTGTATTAAAGTTAGTTAAGGATTAAATTATGGAGTTATTAAAGAATAAAAATCATCAATGTTTTACTCTTTCAGCGATTATTAGGTTATTTTTAACACTACAAAAATATTTTGTGTGGACTAGCCTCACTTTCAAAATTAACATTTTTGATAAATCGTTTACTAGTAAAAATTTTTTTAGCTCATCTTACAATTCTGTAACAAAATTAGTTTAGGACTAAGCAATAGTGCTATTTTAGAGTTAAAAACGCTACGGATATTCTTTGTCAGAGATATAAAGGTTATTTTATACATTACAAAAAAAATGTGGACTAACACCACTTTCAAAATTAATGTTTTTGATAAATCGTTAACTAGTGAAATTTTGTTTAGCTCATCTCTGAATTCTGTACCAAAGTTAGTTTTGGATTAAATTATGGAGTTATTTAAGAATAAAAATCATCAATGTTTTACTCTATCAGCGATTATAAGGTTATTTTTAACACTACAAAAAAAATGTGGACTAACACCACTTTCAAAATTAACATTTTTCATAAATCGTTAACTAGTAAAATTTTGTTTAGCTCATCTCAGAATTCTGTACCAAAGTTAGTTTAGGATTAAATTATGGAGTTATTTAAGAATAAAAATCATCAAAGTTTTACTCTATCAGCGATTATAAGGTTATTTTTAACAGTACAAAAATATTTTGTCTGGACTAGCCTCACTTTCAAAATTAACATTTTTGATAAATCGTTTACTAGCAAACTTTTTTTTAGCTCATCTTACAATTCTGTAACAAAATTAGTTTAGGACTAAGCAATAGTGCTATTTTAGAGTTAAAAACGCTACGGATATTCTTTGTCAGAGATATAAAGGTTATTTTATACATTACAAAAAAAAATGTGGACTAACACCACTTTCAAAATTAAGGTTTTGATAAATCGTTAACTAGTAAAATTTTGTTTAGCTCATCTCTGAATTCTGTAACAAAGTTAGTTTAGGATTAAATTATGGAGTTATTTAAGAATAAAAATCATCAATGTTTTACTCTATTAGCGATTATAAGGTTATTTTTAACACTACAAAAAAAATGTGGACTAACACCACTTTCAAAATTAACATTTTTCATAAATCGTTTACTAGTAAAATTTTGTTCAGAACATCTGAGAATTTTGTATTAAAGTTAGTTAAGGATTAAATTATGGAGTTATTAAAGAATAAAAATCATCAATGTTTTACTCTTTCAGCGATTATTAGGTTATTTTTAACACTACAAAAATATTTTGTGTGGACTAGCCTCACTTTCAAAATTAACATTTTTGATAAATCGTTTACTAGTAAAAATTTTTTTAGCTCATCTTACAATTCTGTAACAAAATTAGTTTAGGACTAAGCAATAGTGCTATTTTAGAGTTAAAAACGCTACGGATATTCTTTGTCAGAGATATAAAGGTTATTTTATACATTACAAAAAAAATGTGGACTAACACCACTTTCAAAATTAATGTTTTTGATAAATCGTTAACTAGTGAAATTTTGTTTAGCTCATCTCTGAATTCTGTACCAAAGTTAGTTTTGGATTAAATTATGGAGTTATTTAAGAATAAAAATCATCAATGTTTTACTCTATCAGCGATTATAAGGTTATTTTTAACACTACAAAAAAAATGTGGACTAACACCACTTTCAAAATTAACATTTTTCATAAATCGTTAACTAGTAAAATTTTGTTTAGCTCATCTCAGAATTCTGTACCAAAGTTAGTTTAGGATTAAATTATGGAGTTATTTAAGAATAAAAATCATCAAAGTTTTACTCTATCAGCGATTATAAGGTTATTTTTAACAGTACAAAAATATTTTGTCTGGACTAGCCTCACTTTCAAAATTAACATTTTTGATAAATCGTTTACTAGCAAACTTTTTTTTAGCTCATCTTACAATTCTGTAACAAAATTAGTTTAGGACTAAGCAATAGTGCTATTTTAGAGTTAAAAACGCTACGGATATTCTTTGTCAGAGATATAAAGGTTATTTTATACATTACAAAAAAAAATGTGGACTAACACCACTTTCAAAATTAAGGTTTTGATAAATCGTTAACTAGTAAAATTTTGTTTAGCTCATCTCTGAATTCTGTAACAAAGTTAGTTTAGGATTAAATTATGGAGTTATTTAAGAATAAAAATCATCAATGTTTTACTCTATTAGCGATTATAAGGTTATTTTTAACACTACAAAAAAAATGTGGACTAACACCACTTTCAAAATTAACATTTTTCATAAATCGTTTACTAGTAAAATTTTGTTCAGAACATCTCAGAATTTTGTATTAAAGTTAGTTAAGGATTAAATTATGGAGTTATTAAAGAATAAAAATCATCAATGTTTTACTCTATCAGCGATTATTAGGTTATTTTTAACACTACAAAAAAATTTTGTGTGGACTAGCCTCACTTTCAAAATTAACATTTTTGATAAATCGTTTACTAGTAAAATTTTTTTAGCTCATCTCAAAGTTCTGTAACAAATTTAGTTTATGATCAAACTATAGGGCGATTTAAGTGTTAAAACACTACCGATATACCTTATCAGCTATAAAAATTTAATTTTTAAAAGCTATAAAAAGTTAATTTAAAAAATAAGTCCCTTTTATATAGTGAGAAATGGCGGGTTTAATTAAATCTTAACAAAATAATATTCAATAAGTAAATTTAGGTACCTGAGATAACACCTAGATTAAAATTTAATCAATATAAAGTACCCAGATTTTTAAAGACTTAAAAACGCAAACCCTTCAATATCTCGTTTTGAAACCATGTGGACTTACCTCACTTTCATAATAATCGGTTCATATATTAGAATAAGTTTTTTTTTTTTTTTTGAAACCTACAGTACCTAGGCGAAGATATAGGTATAATATTATTATTATAAACTTAAACATATGTATATTTCTTGATATCAGTCATGATGTTCTGGTTACGAAAATCTAGTTTTTCCAATGCTAAAAAAGAATTCGACTGATTTTTATTTCTTAAAAGAGTTCAATGGGTTTTTTTGACTACATCTGATTTCCTACATATGTTATAACTAGCTAACTTCTTCTTCGTTACCGGTTAGCTGGAAAAAAAAAATTATTACTTCAAATTCTTAATAATTTTTCTTTAAACATAAAAATTGTTAGTTTCGACCTTTAAAATATTATATTTTGAGTAGATTTAAAGTTGAAAAAGTTTATTCTGGCGAAACGATCCCATAGTTCAAACTTTAAGTTTCAAGGAACATTAGTGCATAAGGAACAATATGTACCAAATTGAAGCGAAAATTCTAAAATTTATTTTCCCAGAATGTAATTTCCGCGAGTGGATCGTAATTTACCAATTTTAAGTATCTCTACTTCTCCCTTTTTCCCATTAGAAGCAGAATTTTCATAAAAGTACTTATTTTAGAATGTTATTTCCGCGAAAGGATCGTACAGTCCAAATCTCAAGTATTTAGGACCATTAATGCAGCAGATACAAAATTGCCCTACTTTCCCCATTTTCCCCTTAGAAGCTACTAAAAAAGTGCTTCTTCCAGAATGTTATTTCCGCTAGAGGATCGTACAGTCCAAACTTCAATTATCTAGAACCATTAGTTCAGCAGATACAAAACAGTTCAAAATTCAAGTATCTAGGACCATTAGTTCAGCAGATACAAAATTGCCCAACTTTTCCCCTATTTCCACCTATAAAAAAAAATTTTTAAAAAAAGTACTTCTTTCAGAATGTTTTTTTCGCGAGAGGATCGTACACTCTAAATTTCAAGTATCTAGGGCCGTTAGTTCAGCAGATACAAAATTGCCCTAATTTCCCCCTTTTTCCCCGTAGAAGCGAAATTTTCAAAAAAGTACTTCCATTAGAATGTTGTTTCCGCAAGAGGATTCAAATTTCAAGTTTACCCTACTTTCCCTCTTTTTCCCCCTATAGAAGCAGATTTTTCCAAAAAAGTACTTCTTCCAGAATGTTATTCCCGCGAGAGGATCGTACAGTCCAAACTTCAATATCTAGGACCATTACTTCAGCAGATACAAAATTGCCCTTCTTTCCCCCTTTAAAAAGTAATTTTCAAAAAAGTACTTCTTTCAATATGTTATTCCGCGAGATGATCCTATATTGCAAATGTCATGTTTTTAAGACCATTAGTTTAAAATTTACCAAATTGCCCTATTTTGCCCCTCTTGGCCCTCCTTAAAACCAAAATTTTCAAAAAGTGTATTTTTCAAAAAATTATTTCCGCGAGAGGATCAAAACTTAAAGTTTTAGTTCAGAAGATACAAAATTTTCCTATTTTCCACAGGATTATAGAGTCCAAATTTCAAGTTTCTAAAACTATTAGTTCAAAAGATACAAAATCCCCCAAAGGGCCCTACTTTCCCCCTTTTCCCCCTTAGAAGTGAAATTCTTAAAAAAGTTCTTTAAGTATGTTATTTTTGCGAAAGGATCGTTCAGTTCAAATTTCAAGAATCTAGGACCATTAGTTCAGCAGATTCAAAATTGCCCTTCTTTCCCCCTTTTTCCCACAGAATTTTAAAAAGTACTTTCTTAAGAATGTTATTTCCGCGAGAGGATCGTTCAGCCAAATTTCAAGTATCTAGAACCATTAGTTCAGCAGATACAAAATTGCCCTACCTTCCCCGTTTTCCCCCCTTGAAATCGGAATTTTCAAAAAAAAGTACTTCTTTCAGAATGTTAATTCCAAGAGAGAGGATCGTGCAGTCTAAATTTCAAGTATCTTGGACCATTAGTTCAGCAGATACAAAATTGCCCTACTTTCCGCCTTTTCCCCCTTAGAAGCGGAACTTTTTCCGCAAGAGGATCGTACAGTTCAAATTTGAAGTACCTAGGATCATTAGTTCAGCAGATACAGAATTGCCCTACTTTCCACCTGTTCCCCCTTTAGAAGGAGAACTTTCAAAAAAGTACTTCTTCTAGAATGTTTTTTCCGCGAGAGGATCGTACAGTCCAAACTTCAAGTATGTAGGACTATTAGTTAAGCAGATTCAAAATTGCCCTACTTTCTCCCTTTTCCCCCCGTGGAAGCAGAATTTAAAAAAAAGTACTTCTTTTAGAATGTTATATCCGCAAGAGGATCGTACAGTTAAATTTTAAGTATCGAGGACCATTAGTTCAGCAGATACAAAATTGCCCTACCTTCCCCTTTTTCCCCCTTAAAAGTAGAGTTTTCAAAAAAGTACTTCCTTGAGAATGTTATTTCCGCGAGAGGATCGTACAGTCGAAATTTCAAGTATATAGGACCATTATTTCAGCAGATACAAAATTGCCCTACTTTTCCCCTTTTCCCCACTCAAAATCGGAATATTTAAAAAAGTACTTCTTTCAGAATGTTATTTTCGCGAAAAGATCGTACAGTGCAAATTTCAAGTCTCCCGGACCATTAGTTCAGCAGATACAAAATTGCCCTCTTTTCCCTCTTAGAGGCGGAATTTTCCAAAAAGTCCTTCATTCGAATTTTATTTCCGCGAGTGGATTGTGCAGTCCAATTTTCAAGTATCTAGGACTATTTGTTCAGCAGATACAAAATTGGCCTACTTTCCCCCTTTTACCCCCTTAAAGAAGAATTTTTAAAAAAGTATTTCTTTCCGAATGTTATTTCCGCGGGAGGATCGTACAGTCCAATTTTCATGTATTTAGGACCATTAGTTCAGCAGATTCAAAATTGCTCTATTTTCCCCTCTTTTTCCCCTTAAGAGAGGAATTTTTAAAAAAGTATTCCTTTCCGAATGTTATTTCCGCGGGAGGATCGTACAGTCCAATTTTCAAGTATCTAGGACCATTACTTTAGCATACACAAAATTGCACTACTTTCCTCCTTTCTCCCCCTTAAAAGCGAAATTTTCAAAAAAGTACTTCTTTTAGAATGTTATTGCCGCGATATGATCCCATATTCCAAATGTCATGTTTCTAAGACCATTAATTTAAAGTTTAGCAAATTGCCCTAATTTCCCCCTTTTGGGCCTCCTTAAAACCAAAATTCTCAAAGAAATATATTTTTCAAAAAATAATTTCCGCGAGAGCATCCAGATTCAAAATTATAAGTTTGTTCAGAAGATACAAAATTGCCCTATTAAACCCCTTCTACCCACCACCCCTGCTCTTATAAAAGGATTTTTTAAAATATTACTTTTTACAAAATGTTTTTTCCGCGAGAGTTGACTTAAAATTTCAAGTTTTTGGGACCATTCGTTTAGCAGATACGAAATTGCCCTTCTTTCCCCATGTTTCCCCCTTTAAAAACGAATTTTCAAAAATGTACTTCTTTTAGAATGTTATTTTCGGGATAGGATTGTACAGTTCAAATTTTAAGTATCTAGGACCATTAGTTCAGCAGATACAAAATTGCCCTACTTTCCCCTTTTTCCCCGAAGAAGCATAATTTTTAAAAAAGTTTTTCTTTAACAATGTTATTTCCGCGAGAGGATCGTACAGTTGAAATTCCAAGTATCTAGGACCATGAGTTCAGCAGATTCAAAATTACCCCACGCACCCCCTTTTTCCCCCGGAATTTTCAAAAAGTACTTTCTTTGGAATATTATTTTTGCGAGAGGATTGTACAGTTCAAATTTCAAGTATCTAGGACCATTAGTTCTGCAGATACAAAATTGCCCTACTTTCCCCCTTTTTCCCCGTAGAAGCGGATTTTTTGAAAAGTTCTTCTTTAAGAATGTTATTTTCGCGAAAGGATCGTACAGTTTAAATTTCAAGTATTAAGGACCATTAGTTCAGCAGATTCAAAGTTGCCCTGCTTTCCCGATTTCCCCCCAGAATTTTGAAAAAGTACTTCCTTTAGAATGTTATTTCCGCGAGAGGTTCGTTCACTCCAAACTTCAAGTATCTAGGATTATATTTTCAGCAGATACAAAATTGCTCTACCTTCCTCTTTTTCCCCCTTTAAAGCGGAATTTTCAAAAAAGTACTTTTTTAGAATGTTATTTCCGCGAGAGGATCGTGCAGTCCAGGCGAGAGGATCGTGCAGTCCTATTTGTTCAGCAGATGCAAACCGGAATTTTCAAAAACTACTTCTTTCAGAAAGTTATTTCCGCGAGAGGATCGTACAGCCCAAATTTCAAGGATCTACGACCATTAGCTCAGCAGACACAAAATTACCCTACTTCCCCCTTAGAAGCGAAATTTTCAAAATATAACTTTCTTCACAATGTTATTTCCGCGAAGTATCCCATAGTCAAAATTTTTAAGTTTCAAAATTTTTAGTTCAGAACATACAAAGTGTACCAAATTGTCCTATTATCCCCCTTTTTACCACCCTAGATGCGGAATTGAAAAAAAACTTTGTTTCGGAATGTTTTTTCCGCGAGAGGTTCTTATAGTCCAAACTTTAAGTTTCTAGGACCATTAGGTCAGAGAAAAGAAAATGTACCAAATTGCCCAATTTTCCCCCTTTTCGCCTTCTTAGAAGTGCCATTTTAAAAAAGTACTTTCTTCAGAATATTATTTCCGCGAGAGGATCCTATAGTCCAAATTTCAGGTTTCTGGGACCTTTAGTTCACAATATAGAAAATTTTCAAAATCGTCCTATTTCCCCCCCAAATTTGAATGAAAAATTTTCAAAAAATATTTTCTTCAGAACATAATTTCCGCGAGAGGATCGTATAGTCCAAATTTTTAAGTTTCTAGGACCATTAGTTCAGAAGATACAAAATGTACCAAATTATCCTACTTTCCCCCTTTCAACCCCCTAGAATCAGAATTAAAAAAACTTTGTTTCAGAATGTTTTTTCCGTTAGTGGATCTTATAGTCCAAACTTTAAGTTTCTAGGACCATTAGGTCAGAAGATAGAACATGTACCAAATTGCCCTTTTTTCCCCATTTCCCCTTCTTATTTTTTTTTTTAAATACTTTTTTAGAGTATTATTTCCGCGTGAGGATCCTATAGTCCAAATTTTAGGTTACTGAGGCCATTAGTTCAGAAGATCGAAATGTTTAAAATTGTCCTATTTCCCCCTAAATTTAAGTGATTAAATCAATAAATTCCCTAAAATTAAAAAATAAATGAGATAAAAAAAATTGAGTAAAAAATTTGAGTCAAAAAATTAAGCAAAAAATATTTTGAGTAAAAAAAATTGAGTAAAAAAAATTTGGGTGAAAACACCTTCTAAGTAAAAAATTTAATTAAAAAAAATGAGTAAAAAAACTGAAGAATAAAATACAATTGAGTAAAAAAAAATGAGTAAAAAAAATTTTGAGTAAAAAAAATGTTGAGTAAAAAAAAATTGTAAAAAAAATTTTTTGAGTGAAAAAAAATTTTGAGTGAAAAAAAATTTGAGTGAAAAAAAATTTAAAAAAAAAAAAATTTGAGAGGGAAAAAATTTTGAGTAAAAAAAATTGAGTGAAAAAAAATTTTGAGTAAAAAAAAATTTTGAGTGAAAAAAATTTGTAAAAAAAAAAAATTTTGAGTGAAAAAAAAATTTTGAGTGAAAAAAAATTTTGAGTGAAAAAATTTTAGTAAAAAAATTTTTTTTCCCCGAGAAGATACTATAGTTCAAATATCTAGTTTCTAGGACCATTAGTTCAAAATTCACCAAATTGCCCTATTTTCCCCCTTTTTGTCCCCCTTAAAACCGGAATTTTCAAAAAAGTACATTTTTCAAAATGTTATTTCCGCGAGAGTATCCTATATTCAAAATTTCAAGATTGTAGGACCATTAGTTCAGAAGATACAAAATGTATCAACTTGCCCTATTTTCCCCCTCCCCCCACCTTAGAAACGGAATTTTCAAAATATTACTTTTTCCAAAATGTTATTTCCGCGAGAGGGTGCTAGACTCCAAATTTCAAGTTTCTGGGACCATTTGTTTAGAATATAAAAAATGTACCAATCCCAGCAAAACTTAGATTACCGAATAAGGTATAAAATAAGGTATAGGATCTCTTATTTTATACATTGCAGCATTGATGATTTTAACAGGCGATGAGACTCAAAGTAATGCATCCACATTATCACAAAGAATACCAGTAAGGTATAAAATAAGTCATAAATTTATAACCACGAATACGAGTAAGGTGTAAAATATATGATATTTTATAGGTTACGAGAAATGAAATAATATAGCATACCAGAAGATAATATATAAGGTGTTACGAGTAGTGAAAATATAATTTTGTATTAAATTTACTCACGTGATTGCAAGTGAGTGTAAGTAGATAAAATATGCTCGTGAGTGTGTGTCGTTAGAAATTTCCTGTCGTAAGCCCATCTCTAGTTTTAACTTATGCATTTTTTTATAAAATAATTATTTTTTATGTTATTGTAATGCATTATGCATTCAATTATAAATAATACATTATTTCAAACTTTCAAATAATACATAATGTAACCAAATATAAGTCATCCATGATTTAATGTTTAGAAATAATAAATATGAAATACATTTTTTCCAATAATCATGCATTACGTAGCAAATTATTAGTAATGCACTATTTTTCACTTTAAAATAATACGTTGTGGAACAAATGTTTGGTAAGACATTCTAAAATAATGCTACAAATAAGGTATATACATTACCTGGTAATGTGTTATATAATCACTACCCATTACCAAAGTTTTGCTGGGATATGCCCTATTTTCCCCTTTTTCCCCCCTTGGATTTTATTTCCGCGAGAGGATCCTAGAGTTCAAATTTGAAGTTTCTAGGACTATTAGTTCAAAAGATACAAAATCCCCCAAAGGGCCCTATTTTCCCCCTTTTGCCCCCCTTAGACTCGGAATTTCCAAAAATCCCTTCTTAGTGGGTGGTTTTGTCGGGAGCCGAACCTACATTCCAAATTTCAAGTCTCTAGCTTCAGCGGTTTGGGCTGGGCGATGATTATTGCCAATCAGTCAGTCAGTCAGTCAATCAGTCAGTCAGTCACCACACTCTTTTATATATATAGAAGATTAGGGTTCGCAATTAACCGCAGTTTTGCTTAACCGCGGTTACGGTTAAAATTCAAGCGATTAACCGCGGTTAACGGTTAACCGCACTCTGTTAAAATAATTTTAATTTATTTTTTGATTAATAAAAATGTATAATATAATAATATATAATAACTGATTTTATGTAAAATGTAGACAGCGAAGGGTATAGATTTTGAGTTTTGTGAGAGAAAGTTATAAAAAAAAGTTTTTCGTCCCTTTTAAAAAACAAAAATATTAATTCAAAATGAAATTAGTTATTTTTTTTTTTAATTAAAAAAGTATCAGTTTCTGATATATTTTTTTTTTGTAGAAAAAGCAATAGATTCTGAGACACTTTTTTGATTGAACAATTTTCAGATTCTGGGAAATTTTACACTTCAAAAATTTTCAGATTTATAGCCATTTTTGTTAAAAAAAAGAATATTAGATTCTAGGAACTGTTTTTAAGTAGTCTTAAATATCCTTATTTTTCTTTAGAAAAAGGTTCTGTTGCTGAGAAATTTTTTCGATAGCAAAAGTCTCAGTTTATAAAATATTCTTTCTAAAGAAAAAGGCTTGCAATTGGGTTCACGGACATATTTTTTATACAAACTGTTTCAGATTCTGAGCATTTTTTCTAAAGAAAAAGTTTCAGACTCTGAAACTCTGAGGCATATTTTCTAAAGAAAAAGTTTCAGACTCTGGGTCATATTTTTATTAGAAACTGTCTCAGAATCTGAGAAATTTATTCTACAGAACTCTAAATTTTTTTTTTTTTTTAAATAGAACATTTTTTAGACTCTGAGGAATATTTTCTAAAGAAAGCGTTTCAGACTCTGAGGCATATTTTCGTTAGAAACTGTGTTTTTTAATCTGGAACATTTATACTACAGAAAAATTTTCAGATTCTGAAATATTTTTGCAATTGAAAAGTTTCATATTCTGAGGCTTTTTTATACCCTCCACTCTAGTGATAGAGGGTATACATAAGTTTGTCATTCCGTTTGTAACACATCGAAATATTGGTCTAGGACCCCATAAAGTATATATATTCATGATCCTCGATCGATTTTAAGTCGATCTAGCGATGTCCGTCCGTCCGTCCGTCCATCTGTCTGTTCGTCCGTAGAAAACACGCTAACTTTTGAAAGACTTCACAGAGGCTACTGAAGTTTGGCATATATGTTGGTCATTTACCTGGTCAGGTTGGTATTGCAAACCAGCCAAATCGGTCCAGTGGTTCAAAAGTTATGAGCAAAATAGTAAATTTCGGCAAGGGGTTTTCGCAAATTTACGAGATAAAAAACACGATAACTTTCGAAAAACAATAATGAGACTGCTGAAACGTAACATATATCTTTGTCGTTTCCCAGGTCTGTTTGGTATTGAATTTCAGATCAATCGGTCGAGTGGTTCAAAAGTTATAAGCAAAACCCCGAATTTCAGATTTTGTTCATCTTAAATGCCACGTGGTAATCAAGTTTTAAAAGCATTGGTGGTAACTAAGCAATGCTTTTCAAACTAGTTTAGTTTTAAAGCAATGCTTTTTAAACTTGTTTGGTTTTAAAAGCATTGGTAACTTAAAAATTACACTCGACAAAATTTTACACTCGAAAAAAATTTTACACTCAAAAAAAATTTTTGTTTTTTTTTACAAAAATGTCAATATTTTATGTACATACGTAGTACGTATTACGTACGTGCATTCACTCAGAAATATTTTTACAGTAATAAAAACATTACACTCGAAAAAAAGTTTTACACTCAAAAAAAAAAAAAAAAATAGTAATTTTTCTTTTAAATAACAAAAAAAGAGTTTTTTACTCAAAACAAAATATTTCTAATCAAAATCTACTATTCTTTAAAAAAGGCATTGTGGAGGGTATTCATAGATTCGGCAAAGTCGAATTTAATTTTTCTGCTTGTTTTTTCTATAAATTTTAAATTTTTGATCTTTGATCCTTTTTTTATTGTTTTTCATAAAAACCCTATTTTGTCCTACAAATCTTATGTTAATAAAATTAACCGTAACCGAGGATTTTTAAAGCGGTTACGGTTAAATAGTGCGGTTAACCGCGGTTATGGGTACGATTAAAACCGCATTGCAAACCCTAGTTATAATCAAGTAGAGGACTTTCATGCACACAGAAAATAATATCGTATATTTTATTTTAATTCAAATTTTATTTGTTTTTTAATTTAATATCAATTTAATTTTTAATTAATATAATTAATTGTTTAATCAAATTTTTAACTTTTTTAATTAACATTTTAAATGTTTTTTCGTTTAATATTAATTAAATATTTTGTTAATATAATTAATTGTTTAATTAAACTTTAAGCTTTTCTTATTTTTGTTTTGTTTTCCGTGAGTGCGAGTATGTGTTTATCTCTTGCATTGCACTGTGGAACAAATTTAGATTAGCAAAAGTTAAGTTCAATCTGAAAAAGCTAAATTATTGCCAAAAACCAGTCCAACAATTAATTTTTTTTTTTAAATTGATTTAGAAATTTTTTGTGGTGCTTATAAAGCAAAATGTTGGAATTTTTTTTTTTCATAAGCACCACAAAAATTTTCTAAATCAATTTTTTAAAAAATCTTAATTGTTGGACAGGTCTTTAGCAATAATTTGGCTTTTACAGATTAAAAAAATATCAATTAGTCGACGAGTTATAGCCAAAAAACCATATAAACAATATGCTGAAAATCGGCATTTGACTGCAAAGTTCGAAGGTCGATTAAAAAAAAATTCGAACTAACATAAACAAACGCCGCGATACGGGTCTTCTAATTTAGCCTCTATTTTCACCCCTCACTCTCAGAATCGACCTAACTTTTGCTAACCTGAATTTGTTCCACAGTGTTGTTTTACTTACAAAAACAAATACAGAAGTATAAACAGTTTGTTGAAAGTTTTTATTTCTCATATAGACTTTTGAATTCTCATTTTGTTTATAGTTTTATGTGTACATATTTAAGGGGTGGTCCAATAACTGGTATCTTTTTAAAACATGCAATGAAATGAAATGAAATAGTTTTGAAACCTTATGGCTTTATTTGAAAGAGCAAACATTCCCGTTTTTTATGGCAAACGACTTCATTGATGCGTCTTCGGCTTGCTCCGCTGTATCGCGTTGTAGCGCAGTACTGCGCTGCCAAACTGCACGGCACTCAAATGAGGTTATGTTAACAAACAAATTGGTACATCTTGGGATCGTAAAACTCGCAAGGTATCCCAGTCTGCACAGTTTCGAGGCGGCAATTTTTTCGAAGTTGTTTCGAGGCTTTTCCGCAATAACGATTCGAAGTCGATATTATATACAGTCGATATTTTAACGTTTCTCGAACTCATATTTTTATTGAAAAACAAATCGATTTCGAAATGATTTCCAATCTACATTTTAGGAATTATCGTATTTGTTGTTCCATAAAAAAATATTTATTTTCTATATAACATCGAGTTTTCGTTTTATTGAATTTTACAAAAATTCCACAAATTTTACTTTTATTATTAAAAAAAAAATAATATCTAACACTAGAACAATAAAAAAAAATAAAAAAAAAATCCGCGACCGGGGTTTGAACCAAGGCCAAAAATCTACAAATCATAAGCTGCCGAACCTGCTAACCAACTAGCCCATACACAACTTGAAATTTGTTTGTACTAATATATAATTTGAAATAAAAATATTTTCAAATTGGGAGAAGTATGTCAAAACAAAATAAAATGAATATAAAAACAGGGTAATTCAAATAATAATACAAATTATAATTTATGGGCAATTCAAATAATAATAAAAAATTCAAATTTTAGTAAAAGTAATTTTAAAAAACTACTTTTATTATAAAACTTTGGCTGAAGGAGTAAGGCGTTCAACCAGTAAACTGGGAGTTCTGAGTTCAAATCTCAAGTGAGACAGATAAAAATAGTAATAAGTAAAAATTAAATTTAAAGAATAAATAAATTAAATTAGTAAAAATTAGTTAATTGAAAGTAAGTAGTAGTAAGTAATTTTTTTTTTTAATCCTTACCGTTTTTAAAACAATTAACTAAATTATTAAAAAACAAATGTACCGAAATTCATGAAATTTTTCGATTAAAAATCGAATCGAATCCTGTACCAATACTCGATTCTATATCACCTTGCATGCCACATAGGAAAACACGCTTTATATCGACATTATATCGAACTCGATATCGATGAAATTCTAAGAGAAAACGATTCTTTTTCGAATCGATATCGACTCATTTTGCATACTGGGATTGTAAAGAATCCAATTCATCTATAGAAAGCAATAGATTTGAGTATCAGCATCATTACACAATATTTTCAAAAATACAGCTGAAACTCCCATTTTCGTCAAAGATGAGCGCTACATAGCCATGATTACCGACTTTTTGTTGGCCGTAATAAAATATACCAACTTGGATGACATTTATTTTCAGAAGGATGTCGCAATATGTCCCACAGTCCATCAAACAATCGATATTTTGCGCACTTAGTTCGGAAATCGTGTTTTTCGCCATATTCGCGGTGACAATTGATCACGTCAGAGCTGCCGATTAAAAACTTTAAAATTTTTTTTGAGGGGTCTCGTTAAAGATTCATGCAAAATGGGAAATCCAGAAATGTTCTAGGCCCATTCGACGAATATCGTTCAAGCCATTCGTGAGATAGAACCAGAAACATTAGAAAAATGGGTGCCGAGAATGAGCTACTGCGAAGCTAACCCAGGCAACCGCATGAATGAAGTCGTTTGCCATAAATAATGGGAATATTTGCTCTTTCAAATAAAGCCATAAGGTTTCAAAACTATTGGGTATTGTTCATTTCATTGCATGTTTTAAAAAGATACCAGTTATTGGACCACCCTGTACATAAAAGGTTTATACCTAACTTTGTAAAATTGTCTCACTGACTGGCTTTACGGCATAAATATACTTGGTAAAGTTTGAAAAAATATTTTTTTAATACTTTTTATTTAAAAAAAAAATATTTTTTTTTAAATTATTATTTTTTTTAATTTATTATTTTTTTTTAATGAATTATTTTTATATTTTTTTTAATTTATCCAATTATTTTAATTTGTTTCAAAATTTTTTTTAATTAAATTTTTAATTTATATAGTTAAAATTTTAATTATTTTTCTTTTTAATTTTTATTAAATTTTTTTATTTATAGTATAAAGTTTTTAAATAACTAAATATCCATTTATTTTTAATTAAAGGCATAAAAATATTTTTAATTTTAGTGATTTGTCCGGATTTAATTATTTTTTTAATTAAACCTACGAATTTTTTAATTATTTTTTTTTTTCTGTGCAACTGCATGTTTTTTCACGTTAGTTTTAGAACTTCATAAACCAAATACCTTTGCAAATAAAAGAATGTGCTTTATAATGGCATCGATTCATTAGTGCACATTTTTGCATATTTTGCTAAAAATGCATATGTTTGCATATTTTACGAGTATTCTGCTATAAATGCATATTTTTGTGTCATATTTTGTATGAAACTCTGGAATTAACTTTTTTTTTTCATTTTTTTAAACTTTGAGCAGGTCTCACAATTTTTTTCGAGGTCAAAAAATTGTCTGATCACTGTGATTTGTTTTCGTTAAAGCTGATGCTTATTTTAAAGGAGAAAATCGGCTGCAGTTGTACAGCAAAAACTACTGAACCGAATTTGATGAAATATCTTTTGATTTGAAGACTATTAAATTCTCTAGTACATACCGTAGCCATTTTTGGAATTTTTACCTAATTATGTTTTTATGAAAGAAAAACCAAAATTTTTCAATTTTTTTAAGTTTATATTACACAAAAATCATTGTGCTCGATTCTCGAATACGATTTCACCATTCACCTAATTTTTAAAAATTTGATATTCTCTCGAATTTTAAGATTTTTAAATTTGTTTTTGTAGTTATTAAAGATATTAACTATATCTTTAATTTTTAGAAGAAAAAAAAAATAAATCTTAAAATTCGAAAGAATATCACATTTTTAAATTAGGTGAATGGTGAAATCGTATTCGAGAATCGAGCACAATATTTTTAAAAAAATATCCACGGTAAGTACTAGAGAATTCAATAATCTACAAACACAAAAAAAAACTTCATCAAAATCGGTTCAGTAGTTTTCGCTGCACAACTGCAGCCGATTTTGTCCATTTTAAAAAAAAAAAACAATCTACAATTTAGGAATGTAGATCTTCCAGTTAAAACCCCATTCAAATTTAAATTTTTTTAAGAAAAAATTCGGCGAATTTTTTTTTTTTTTGTAAAAAAATATGTTTATACTTGTTTAAATACCATTCGGTGTTCAATTCTGTTTACATGTGTCAACTAGCAGCCAAATTAAAGCATTTTGTATTTTTAGGTTATGTCCCCTTTTTCAAATATTCAATTAAAAACCACTAAAACCTGCGTTTAGAGGGTTAAAATATTCCACAAATATTTTTTGCTTCAAATTTTTACTTTTTTAAAAGCCATTAGTTTGGGACTACAACACTATTAGAATTTAATGCTTAAAATTATTATTTTAACCCTTTAACGCGCGCTTTATTTATTTGCAATGATGATATTTCAGAAAAAGGACCCCTTAAAATAGGAGATAGCGGGTTAATATATTCTAAGAAAAGAACCGCCTTTTGCTGAAGACATGTGGAAATATCATTTATCTTAGAAGTTCATTTAATTCATTTTGTTTTACTTATTCCAACGCCATGGAAAAAATGGAAAACTACAGTGGGCCATAAATTTTTTTTTTTATTTTAAGAGAAAAAAGTCGCACGACTCTCTAACTGCACTTTTGTCAAAAAATAGCCATTATAGCAATAACTAAAGGTATTTTTTTCTCATAGAAATAATGAAAAATTTGCAACTTTTCTTTTTATTATCAGAAAGATGTAGCTTTGAACACAAAAAAAATATTTGGGCAAAATCTAAGATGACGGATTTTAGATTTATATCATCAAACCTGGCGGTTTTAAAACTTTTTACAAAAAAAAAATGTCACTTTTTAAATAAATTCAAAATATTTAATTTTTATAAATAAATTTCCGAAAAAAAATTCTGATTATTAATAATATATATACCAACTATGAAAATTAATTTTGTACCATTTCGTTAAATATTGAATTTTTGGTGACAATTAATGTAAAACTTCACCAAATCATTCACATTTATCAATGTAAAAACGCCCAAAACCACTCGACTTTGACGGTCTCTAGTAGCTAAAAAAAATCCAAAATTGATTTTGTTGTTGATTCGTTTTTGGAACCTAATTAGCTATTAAATATAAAAATTTCATCAATTTCTAAGATCATGACCTTATTGTTGATTTTTGTCATGGGACAACGTACTGTGCGCTGAACCGATTTCGCTCAAATGCAATATCAAACTGCTTAGGGCAACAACAAGTAAATATGTAAAGTCTTAGTTATATCTGTTTAATACTTTGTCCGTGATCACCATTTCCACAGATGGACTCACGTGATTGTGAGTGAGTGGAGAAAAAAGTGCTTGAGTAAGTAAGTGTGCGTGGGTAAGATTTTTGCGTGATTCCACTTTCCTCTCGTAAAAAAAAATAGTAAAATTTGGCTTTACTTAAGATTTCGCCCCTAGAAAAGCAAAAAAAATGTAAAATATTGCTGAACTTTAAATTTTGCTGAAAATTTTGAAAAATTATTGAAATTTTAGTTTTTTAACTCATGACTCATGAGTGTGAGTTAACGTGAGTGTGTGTGAAGCTTTCGTGAGTGCACATGAGAGTGAGTTGTACTAAATGTACTCACCTGATTGTGAGTGAGTGTGAGAAAAAAAAATATGTGAGTGTTCGTGATTCAAAAATTCCTGTCTTGAGCGTGAGTGAGTGAGAGTCAAAAATCACTCTCGCGCCCATCTCATTTTCAGTGTTATTATTTGAAATTAAATTAACTACCTGTTCTATTTAAGACTTTCAAGTTTATTTCAAAAGGCTCATTATGATTTTAGTTTTGAATACTGATTATATATTTTTTTTTTATTATCTACGCATAGAATAAAATTGTAATGAACATAACATTATGAAAATAAATAATTTACATATTTTAATTTAATTGCATAAAAGTCATGCAGAAGATCATAGATTTTAGTTCATATTTTTTCTATAAGGTAGTTTTTATTTTTATTTTATTGTTTTTCCAGATTCTATTTATAAAAAGAAAAATGCTTAGTTTTATAGTAGAAATATGCGAGTATCTATCTACGTACGACCGACCAACCAGCCATATATTCATACATATGTTTGTATACATATTTGTTTGTTTTTATACTATCATAAAATTTATGTTTAAATCATTTCACATAAGTCTAGCAAAATTGAAGACAAAAACAAAATGGAATGTTTATAATGTTGGAGTATGTAAAATAAAAAAAAATGTAAAGTCGGAGAAAACCGATCATAAAAAGCCTTAAACTTATCAATACATTAGTAAATATATAACTTTATAAAGAAAATTTTTTGTTATCGATACATCGATAACCATACAATTTTCATTATTTAATTTTGTGTTTTAGATAACTATAACACATTGAGAACACAAAATTTTCTATAGAATATTGCTTAGTTATCGAAATATCGATAACACAAAAAATTTTTATAGAAAATTTTGTATTACCGATATTTCCATAACATACATTTTTCTATTGAAAATTGTATAGTTATCGATATATCGCTAACACAAAATTTTCTATAAAAATTGTATTGTTATCGATAAACCATAATTTTCTATACAAAATTGTATAGTTATCGATAACACAAAAGATTCTAGAAAAAATTGTATAGTTATCGATTACACAATATTTTCTATAGAAAATTGCATAGTTATCGATAAACAAAATTTTCTATAGAAAATTGTTTGCTCATCAATACATTGAGAACACAATATTTTCTATAGAAATTGTTTAGTTATCGAAATGTCGATAACATAAAATTTTCTATAGAAATTTGTATAGTTATCGAAATGTCGATAATACAAAATTTTTTATAGAAAATTGTATAGTTATCGATATATCGATAACACAAAAATCAATAAAATAAAACAAAATTTTTTGTAGGAAATTGTATAGTTATCGATACATCGATAACTGAACAATTTTCTATAGAAAATTTTGTATGATCGACATTTTGATAACTAAACAATTTCTATAGAAAATTTTGTGTTATCGATATTTCGATAACTAAGCAATTTTTATAAAAAATTTTGTGTTGTCGATATATCGATAACTAAGCAATATTCTATAGAAAATTTTGTGTTCTTAATGTATTGATAAGCAAACAGTTTTCTATAGAAAAATCGACCATCGATAACGATATAATTTTCTATAGAACATTTTGTGTAATCGATAACTACAATTTTCTATAGAAACTTTTGTGTTATCGATAACTGTGCAATTTTCTATAGAAAATTTTGTGTTAACGATATATCGATAACTATACAATTTTCTATAGAAAATTTTGTGTTATCGACATTTCGATAACTATACAAATTTCTATAGAAAATTTTATGTTATCGGCATTTCGATAACTAAACAATTTCTATAGAAAATATTGTGTTCTCAATGTATTGATGAGCAAACAATTTTCTATAGAAAATTTTGTGATATCGATATCGACAACAATTTTCTATAGAAAATTTTGTGTAATCGATATATAAATAACTTACCGACTTTCTAAAGAAAATTTTTTGTTATCAATATATTGATAAATAAACAATTTTCTATCGAAAATTGTGTGTTATCGACATTTGGAAAACTTAACAATTTTCTATAGAAATTTGTGTTATGAACATTTCTACTATAAAAATTTTCTCTAGAAATATTTGTGTTATTGATATATCGATAACTATACCATTTTCTATAGAAAATTTTGTGTAATCTATATCATGAAATCCAGCAAAGATTTTATAAAATCTGACCGAGGGTCTTCAAATTTATCTAATTTTTTGTACACATGTGCTCTATAGAGCCAATTAAACATATCCATTTTCAGTTTTTTATATTTTAAAAAAATCTCGATTTTTTCGCGAATTTAATTTTCTTCAAAAATTTAAAAAATCAAAAAAGTATGCTACTTTGAATAGCCATATCTTCGGAAGTATCTATCGGATTTCTTCAATTCAAAAAGCATTCGATTCAGACGATAATCTTACTTTATATTAATGTAATAAAAAAAAATATTTTTAAAAAAAGTGCATTTTTGATGCAAATGCATTTTTTGGATGCATTTTTTAAAACTTTCTCCCCCTTCAATTTTTTTAAACCAACATAAATCGAAAATATAGCATTTTTTACACAAAATTGCGTACTGCTTTTTTTGTGACGGAGTTTCGTAGAAATTTCGTAATTTTTTTAAAAATACCTTATTGGTTTTTCCATACAATTTTTTCATAAAATTCATAAAATAACAAAAAAAAAAATTTTGTCTAACAAGGGAAGTATCTCAACCCTTATGAACCGATTTGCCCGAAACTTAAAATATATATTAAAGAGACGATTTTAAGGTTGGGGTGTCTCGGCTTATCGGCCATATCGGTGTTTAAAAATTTTGTTGTCCCCTTATGAAACCATGTGGACCTTCGGGAAAATTTTGATAACTTCCGAACTAACAGGAATATCATCTAGGGCAAAAATACGGGTCGACTTAGATTTAATAAAGATTATTTCTTATCCATATGGATATAGTAGGTCTATGTGTTCACATTAGTACCCCCAAAATTTACACATTTTCCTGAAAAAAATATTTAAAGAAGCCGAATTTTTACAAGGTCATGCCACCATTGGATAGGCATTAAAAAAACCTTTCTTCTCATATGAAAACATCATATAGTTTCTTACAAAGAAATGGCTAAAAAATCCAAAAAACGATTTTTTTTGCCATTTTTTGACCCATGTTTTGAACCCCTAAATCGCCGATATGGCCGATAAGCCGAGACACCCCAATCTTAGAATTGTTTCTTTGATATATATTTTAAGTTTCAGGCAAATCGGTTCATAAGGGTTTAGATACTTCCCTTGTAAGAAAAAACTACATAAGCATTTTTTAAAAAAATCACGAAAACTTTGTGAAACGCCGTCACAAAAAACAGTGTACCTAACTTTATGTAAAAAATGCTATATTTTCGATTTATGCAGGTTTCAAACAAATTGAAGGTGGAGAAAGTTTTAAAAAATTCATCCAAAAATTGCATTTGCATAAAAAATGCATTTTTTAAAAAAAATATTTTTGTTAGTGCATTGGTACAAAAACGGATAATCAGTTGAATCGAATGCCTTTTGAGTCGTAGAAATCCGATAGATACTTTCGAAGAAATGGCTTTTTAAAATTACATACTTTTTTGATAAAATTGCAAAATAACCATAAAATTAATTTTTTGTATGGAAAAAATCAAATAAGTAGTTTTTTAAAAATCACGAAAATTTTTTGAAATGCTGTCACAAAAAAAACGGTACTCAATTTTGTGTAACAAATGGCATATTTTCGAATTATGCAGGTTTCAAAAAAATTGAAGGGGGAGAAAGTTTTGAAAAATGCATCCAAAAATTGCATTTGCATCAAAAATGCACTTTTTTTGGAAAAACTTTTTTTTATTGCATTGGTATAAAAAAGGACGAACGTTTGAATCAAATGCTTTTTGAATCGTAGAAATCCGATAGATACTTTAGAAGATATGGCTCTTCAAATTAACATACTTTTTTGATTTTTTAAATTTTTGAAGAAAATTAAATTCGCGAAAAAATCGCGATTTTTTTAAAATTAAAAAAAATGAAAATGGATATGTTTTATTGGCTTTATTGAGAATGCATACCGTTAATATAAAGAAAATCGAAAGACCTAAGGTCAGAAAATAGCATTTTTTATGTGTTTTCTGGTGGATTTTGTGATATATATAATTTCCCTATTTGTGTGTTCCTCTTTTTTGTCTATCCAGAGCTTTTTGAAGCCCACTGATGAGCTACAAATTGAAAATTGGCATGCTTATAGTAAAACACCTAGGGCAGATCCTAACGTAGCCGGATTTTCGATTTTTTGCCTGTGGGCGGAGAAATAAGCGGGAAAGTGGGCGTGGCAAAATGCAATTTTTTGTCGTTTTTGCTTAATTTAAAGCCCCCAAATGACTTAGGAATCTGAAAATTTCCTAGAATATAGTCCTAACGATGCCGCATATCCCCAAGTAGTCGGATTTAAAATTTTCGCAATATGGGCGGAGAATTGAGGGAAAAGTGGCGTGGCAAAATTGGGATTTTTTAAAATTTTTACTTCTTTTGAAGCCCCCAAATGACTTAGGAAGCGGAAAATTGCATATCATTTAGTTCTAGCAATGAAGCATATCCTGAAGTAATCGGATTTAAATTTTTTAGACTGTGGAAGGAGAATTAAGAGAAAAATGGGGCGTGGCAAAATGTGTTTTTTAATATTTTAACTAATTTGAAGACCCCAATGACCTGAGAAGATGAAAATTGGCATTTTTGCTTATTTTAAAGTCCTCTAATGACTTAGGAAGCTGAAAATTTCCTAGCATATAGTCCTATCGATGAAGCATATCCTGAAGTAGTCGAATTTTAAATTTTTGGACTGTGGGCGGAAAATTGAAAGGAAAATAATGAGCGACAAAATTGGAATTTTTAACTTTTTAACTTCTTGTGAAGCCCTCAAAGAAAGCGGAAAATGCATAGAATTGGCATGTATATAGAAGGTTTCATGGGGAAGATCAACACGAGACTGGATTTTTGATATCCAGTGTATGGGTGGAGAATAAGAAAGGCAAAGGGCGTGGTAAATTTATTTCCATCTATTTTCTGAATATATATTTTATTTTTTTGTGTTTCTCTTATTTTTTGTGTATCCAGCGCCTTTTGAATCTCATTGATGGACTTAAAAGCTTAAAATTGGCATGTACACCAATACCCCGGTTTGCGTCGCTTCGGTTTGCGTCGTTTCGAAGTTTCGTCGTTTTCAAATTTCTATGATTTCGAAGTTGCGTCGAAATGCTTCGAAGTTGCGTCGACAGTGCTTCGATTTGCGTCTTGATATAAAAATGCTTGTACAAAGCTAAAACAAAAAAAGGGGATTTCCCGTTTATATTTCAGTTTGTGTAGCATGACTTCGAAGTTGCGTCGTTAGTGCTTCGATTTGCGTCGTTAATATGAAAATGTTTATACAAAGCTTGCTTTTATACTGTGAATTTTTTATTTTTATCTTAATATTTTTATGTTTTTGTTATGTTTTTTACGTTTTTATTTTTATTTTAATTAAAACTGTTTTCAAAAAAAAAATATATAAAAAAAAATTCCATTTTTTTATTGAAAAATCTAATTTTTCTGCTAAAATTATGAATCTCGGAACCAATTAAATGAAAATCAATACAAATGTATGGAAAATCGTGCTTCGGTTTGCGTCGTTTCGGTTTGCGTCGCGTTTCTCCGGTCCCAATTAACGACGCAAACCGGGGTATTGGTGTATATAATAAATCACCAGGGACAGATTCTTACGAAGTCGGATTTTTTGCCTGTGGGAGGCGAATTACGAGAAAAAGCTCAGCCCCAATAAATACGGAAGCTGAAAATCACTAGCATGTAGTCCTTACTATGAAGTATATTCTAAAGTAGTCCGATTTAACATTTTTGGAATGTAGATGGTTGTTGTTATTAAACTATGCAGTTGGCTCTAAATTCGGCTGGCACAACTAAACTGTTCTCTCTGTGTAGGGACGGAGAATTAAGAGAAGAAATGGGCGTGGAAAAATTACGTTTTTACATCTTACATAATTTTGAAGACACCTTATGACCTTGAAAGATGAAAATTAGAATACATATGGTACGGATTATGGCAAAGATCAACTCTGACCTGGATATCCAGTGAAAGGGCGGAAATACAAAAAATCCGTTGTGAATTTTGTTCAGTTTGTATATATAATCTGTAACGTAGCCGGATTTCGGCCTTTAAGTCAGGGGGAGTGGCGGAAGACGGCGAAATTTAGTTTTTAAATATTTAAACTATTTCGGAAACCCCTAATGACTAAGGAAGCTGAAAATTGTAAAGCATAAAGTATTGACAATGGATCATATCCTTATGAAGTCAGATTTAATATTTAAACTGTGTACGGAGAATTATAAGGAAAAATTTAAGTGGAAAACTGTTTGTGTTTTTTAACATTTTAACTAATTTTAAAACACTTCATGATAAAAAGAAAGATAAAAATTGCCATGTATATAGGAGTGACCATGGGACAGATCCACACGATGGATTTTTGATATCCGGTTTATGGACGGAAAGACGAAATGGGCGTGCTAAATTTGGTTCTAAAATTTTATCAATAAAGCCTTTTATACTCATTAAATTTTTTTTCAGTTTGGGAAATATATTGATGTAACTTAATCCAGCAATATAAAATTTTTGAAGCACAAACATAATTTTTTATAAAGTTTGGTAAAATATTAGAACTATTGAGAAAAGTGATTTGGTGTTCCGCCTGGCAGGGACAGGCTATTCGACTATATAAATAACTTACCGACTTTCTATAGAAAATTTTTTGTTATCAATATATTGATAAATAAACAATTTTCTATCGAAAATTGTGTGTTATCGACATTTTGAAAACTTAACCATTTTCTATAGAAATTTGTGTTATGAACATTTCGATAGCGAAGCAATTTTCTTTAGAAAATTTTGTGTTCTCAATATATTGATAAGCAAAAAATTTTCTATAGAAAATTTTGTGTTATCAATATATCGATAACCAACAAATTTTCCAAAGAAATTTTGTGTGTTATCGATAACTTTATATTTTCTGTCGAACATTTTGTGTTATCGACAACTAAACAACTTTCTATAAAAAATTTTGTGTTATCGATGTATCGATACCTACAAAATTTTCTATACAAAATTTTGTGTTATTGATGTATCGATAACTTCACAAATTTCTATAAAAAATTTTGAGTTATCGATATATTGATACTTACTAGAGTTTTTCACGGGAATTCCCGGGACGGGATTTCCCGGGAATTCCCGTAAATTTTCGATTCCGAAATCCCGGGAAATAGAGCGGGAATTCCCGAGAATTTTCATTTCTTTGAAATTGTTGATTTTTCGACTTCTATAGATTATTTTGTATGTGATTTTTTAGAGATTTTATTAAAATTATTGATAATTGATGGCAGAAACGTACGCAGGGACCAGGAGGGCTTAAAAAGTATTCCAAGAGAGACCTTCTAACTAAAAAATGTTATAAAATCTGAGACTTACGAAATGAAAAAAGTCTCACAATATCTAAATCTTCGATATGATATAATTATCAGAACCTGATACTTTTTTCAGAAGCTGAAAAATTTTCTTTCTAAGACCTGGATTAGAAAAATTTGCAGTATGATTATTGTTTCTATAGAAAATATTTATGTCTCTGGACATGATTCATTTTAAATCAATAAATTGATATAAAATCTGTTTAAGTAATGACTCTAAAATTAAAGGGGTTTTCTTTTAGAAACCAGGATTTTTAAAATTTTTTAATAATGTTTTGGGGTAAATTTTCTTATATTTCATTTCTCTGAAACAGTTACATTCAGTTTCAGAGACATAATTGAGAAATTTCTCTGAATCAGTTTTATTGTGTTTTAGAGGCAAAGCGTTGAGAACCAATTATAAAAATGAAGTGAGATGAATTAGAATAAATGATGAATTTTTATCATTAAAACAGATAAAGCTTAATAATACTTTTAAAAGACTTCGACATATTTGGGCCGTTTTTTATAAAAGCTGTGTAACGAAAATTGTTCTTTTTTTCTCGAAACTTATTTTTTTTGTTTTAAAGGTACTAAATAAGGTTTTTATGGTGTTAATAAACGTTTTAAATAGTGTGATCGCATTCATAAGGTTTTTATATATTTTTTTTGACAAAAAAATTGGGTTTCTTCTTGTTGCGGGAATTCCCGGGATCCCGGGAAATTTAAAAATGAATCCCGCTTTCCCGGGAAATGAAAAAGTCCGGGAAAAGAAAAACTCTAATACTTACACAATTTTCTATAAAAAAATTTGTGTTATCGAAAAATCGATAACAACACAAGTTTCTTTAGCAAATTTTGAGTCATCAATATATCGATACTTACACAATTTTCTATAAAAAATATTGTGTTATCGATATGTCGATAACTAAACAATTTTCTTTAGCAAATTTTGGGTTATCGATATATCGATACCTACACAATATATCGATACCTAGACAAATTTCTGAAAAAAAAAATGTGATATCGATAACTTTACAATATTCTGCAGAAAATTTTGTGTTATCGATACCTTGATAATTGTACAATTTTCTAGTGTAAATTTTGTGTTATCGATAACTTTACAATTTTCAATAAAAAAATTGTGTTCTCGATATATCGGTAACTATACATTTTTTAATAGAAAATTTTATATTCTTGATGCAATAAATTTTTTCTGCAGTTTTAAAAAAAACTTTATTAGTTACAAATTTGAACATAAACTCATTATACCGTGTAGTTCAAAAACACCGATACACGAACATGCTAGATATTGTTATACGGCAGTATTGTTTTAGTTTATTACTATTTATTTTTCTATACTTATATATGAATGAGTATATATTTATTTATGTATAAACATTTGCTTACTTTTATTGATGCGTATGATTATAAAAATCATATAATTTATTATGTGCTCATATGAATGAAGCACAGGCACTCGTAAAAATATTTGCCTGCTCTACAAATGATTATGCATGCAACAGTAATAAATAATTTATAATTGTGCGACTACAAGATGTGTAATTTAAAAAAATATATAATTATGTATAATAAAAAAATTTTATTAGTTAGTTTTACAAAAGAAAATTACAAAAGAATATATAAATATATAATAGTTAACCATATGTAATGAGTAGGGCTGCGATTTGCATGCAAATGCACTTTTTGACGATAGCATAAAAATATTAAGGATAAAATATCTAGACCGCCGACTCCCAATCGATTTAAAGTCGATCTATCGATTGTCGACATGTCGGTATCAGGTAAGTGTTGAACTTCACCGAAATCGGTCCTGAGGTGCAGAAATTACGGGAAAAACCTTGAGTTTGACATTGGTTTTGAGTGAAAATTCACTCACGATGGCATTTCTGGTATAGGGTCATCCATACACTCTGGGTTTTGTTTAAGTGTGTCATTTGGAACAGAATGCCATACACATACTGACTTAGGACCATCTTAAAATGTGTGTATCGTTATACAGTCAAATATGTATATATGTAGTACAGTTTAGGCTATCAGCAAGGTTTATTATTTTATATGTTGACCTAGTTTCTCTGTTGTTATATCTACACAACATTTAAACATTCAGTTACACAGATAGAAATATCTTTATTCATTTAAATAAAATATTTAAGGATTACAAAAAAAAAACTGGTTTATATTATACACCATATGCCACTCTATGTCACATTTGACTGGCATTTTTTGTATGGAAAAAATTTTGTTCTTTCGATTTTAAACGTCCGGGCAAAATTTTTTTCTCCTAGGCCTTAAAGTTATGTGGTAAAAATTTGAGAACAATCGGAATGAATTAAACCATGATGCTCGGCGATAAATGTGTTGGATTTTGAAAAAAAATTAAAGATTTTAAAATTGGTCGAATTTGTTCAAGTTTAGCAGTTTAAAATTTTAAAAAATTAGGTTTTTTGCAAACAAATCGGTTCCAAATCCCAACATGGACCGATTGGATCTATCTTTTGTTAGATCTTTATTTAGTGTAGAAAACACACACAGATCAAATTTTATTGGAATTGGTTTATTTTTGTTTGCCAATAGACCGATTTAACTGAATATCGGTTGAAATTTTTATATGGGGGACTATGTCCAAAAATGGTCCAATTACATTTATACCCTACACCACTCTGTGGTACAGGGTTTAAAGAGTTTGTGCTGATGTTTGTAACTACCCGAAATATAGGTCCTAGACCTACCTTCAAGCATACCGATCGGCTCAGAATCACTTTCTGAGTCGATTTAACGATGTCCGTCCGTCCGTCTGTCCTTCCGTCCGTCTGTTTAAGCACTATACAGGTCGCAATTTTCAACCAATTGACTTGAAATTTGAAACTTAAGCATCTTTTGGGCCTATTGAAATTGAAAAAAAACGGTCCATGTTATGACCTAGCCCCCATACAAACGCCCCCTTTAGATTAGGCTTAAATGAGTCTAATAACCGTATTATACTAGGTATCGCTTTGAAATTTAGCAGGTAATCAAATATTGTATGCACAAATCATCATTTCAAATTTCAAAGGAATCGGGTCAGTCCTTCTGGCAGTCCCCATACAAACAACCCTCCCGATATTCACATAATTCCCTCAAAATTCATAAAGATGGAAATATTTGATAAAAACCTTATTTTTAAGTGTTAAACGTGTACTTTATTAATCAAATCAAATTGGAATATAATTGGACCATTTTCCCCCATATCAAAATTTCGACCGATATTCAGTTAAATCGGTCTATTGGCAAAAAAAATAAACCAATTCCACTTAAATTTGATCCGTGTGTGTTTTCTACACTATATAAAGATCTAACAAAAGATAGATCCAATCGGGCCATGTTTGGACTTGAGACCCATTTTCCGGAAAACACTGGTGTAGGGTATCATATGGTCGGTCTTGACTTTAACTTTCTTACTTGTTCAATTTGATTAGGTTACTGAGTTTGTGATGATGTTTGTAACTACCCGAAATATTGGTCCTAGACCTACCTTCAAGCATACTGATCGACTCAGAATTACTTTTTGATTCCATTTAGCGATGTCTGTCCGTCCGACTGTCCATCTATTGGTTTAAGCTGGATACAGGTCGAAATTTTCAATCAATTGACTTGGAATTTTAAACTTAAGCATCTTTTGGTCGAAAGACGAGCCTATTGAAATTGGAGAAAATCAGTCCATGATAAGACCTAGCCCCCTTACAAACCCCCCTTTGGATTCGGCTTAAATGACTCTAATAATCGTATTATAGTAGATATCGCTTTGAAATTTAGTAGGCAACCAAATTTTGGAATCGGGTCTGTCCTTCTGGTAGTCCCCATACAAATCACCCTCCCGATATTTACATAATTCCCTCAAAATTCATAAAATGGAAATATTTGATAAACATTTTATTTTTAGGTGTTAAACGTGTACTTTAGTAACCTAATCAAATCGGAATATAATTGGAGCATTTTTGGACGTAGTCCCCCATAAAAAAATATCGACCGATATTCAGTTAAATCGGTATATTGGCAAAAAATAAACCAATTTCACTAAAATTTTATCTGAGTGTATTTTCTACACTAAATAAAGATTTAACAAGACAGATCCAGTTGATCCATGTTTGGACTTGGGACCCATTTTCCGGAAAACACTGGAACTACAACTTCCTTACTTGTTTTTTCTGGGACCTTTCATAGAGCTTGACCCAGGCTTTCAGATTAAATTACAATTTATCATTACCATTATCATTAATATTACCATTATCATTACCATTATCATTATCATTACCATTACCATTACCATTACCATTACCATTACCATTACCATTAACATTACCATTACCATTACCATTACCATTACCATTACCATTACCATTACCATTACCATTACCATTACCATTACCATTACCATTACCATTACCATTACCATTACCATTACCATTACCATTACCATTACCATTACCATTACCATTACCATTACCAGTACCATTACCATTACCATTACCATTACCATTACCATTACCATTTCCATTACCAATAGCATTTTAGTATTAGCTTTATCCGAACGTAATTTAGTTTACGACATCTATCTTTATGTCTGCTTATATTAAATTCATTGAATTCATATATTTCTTCAACATCTAAATATTTTATTCAGTTTTCCCTCTTGAATTGTGGTTGCTGATCAAATTTTGTGGTTGTGCCACTGAATAAATGTTTATTAAATGTTGTCGCGTCGAATTTGTACCATATCAAGCGTAATCAATGACTTTCCTTTTTATGTTATTTTATTTTTGTTGCTTTCTTATATTATTTTTTAAATTTTATTCTGTTTCGTTCAACTTTCTTCATGATTAAATACAAAATTCAATGAAGCAAATCACTGGTTGTGAAAAAAAAAAAATTAAGAAAAATAAAATTATAAAGACAAAAAAAAAACCTAAATTTGATTAAAAAGAAAAGCACAATGAACACATGCCAAAAATAATTTTAAGAACAACGAACAATCGTTTGGAGCATGCTGTGGTTTTAAACCTCTAAATGTAAAAGAAGATTTTTGGCTATTCTTAGAACATTTCTAAAAATGCCGAAAAGCATACGTTCTTTTAGCCTAAAAGTATGCACTATTTTTTGACAAACAAAAATTCCTTTACAATATGACTCAAAAAATATTAATCACTAGGGAAACGGAAAACAAGCATTTATGAATTTATTTTGAGGCCTAAAACTATGCTATACAAAATCAGTGCATCGTAATATTAAATAAATGAAATCAAAGGTTGTTAATAAAAGTAACACATTCTTAAACCTTAAAGAAAAGGTTGATTTCTGACGACTGTTTCAAATATATTGTTGCATAGTTTTCGGCCTCCAAATAAATTCATAACTGCTAGTTTTCTGTTGACTTTTTAATCACATTCTGTTTTTATGACAATTTTTTTTTAATATTTGAAGCATACTTTAAGGAGTGTATAATAAACAACTACATCACAGAATACTTCAAACACTAGCGACATTTGTTATGTTTTAAATTAAATCTAAATGTAGTTTTTAATTTTGAATTATTTTGAAAACACTTTTACAGGATTCCAATAAAGGTTTAAAATATAAACCCAAGTAACTAAAAAATGCGGCTTAAAATTTTCTGTTTTGCAAGGAGTATACACAAATTATTGATGCGGATTTTGGATATTTTATCGTTTTCTCCGTGTGTATATTCTATTTTGATATACTATACTTTTAAAATTTCTTTTTACAGTTTTCCCACATGAATATTGTTTTGCTTTGTGTCTTTTTATCCTAATAGAGGGTTAATTCATCCAAAATTGAGCTTGTCAATGCCTTTAATAATAATGAAATTGTAAAATTAGTTATTGTAAATATTTCTTTTATTTATTTTCCAACTCTGGGCGTGTCTTCTAGTCTAGTTCATTTTAATATAAACCTTGTCATTTTAAATTATATTTTACTTTCAGTGTTATTTAATACAATCTTATTAAATTTAAATAGGTATGGCATTATTTCCAATAAAATTACTTTTCATTGAATGAAAATCACTAATGAAAATTACTTTTATTAAATTAAACAAGTAAAAAAGTTAAATTCGGCCGTGCCGAATGTATTGATACCCTCCACAATATCAAAAAGATTATTGCAAAAAACTTAAAAAAAAAAAAATTGAAAAAAAATTTCCGCGAAAAAAAATTTTGGAAAAAAAAAAAACCGCGATTTTTTATTTCTTTTTTTGTCAAAAAATGTGTTCGTACATGTTTAAGTACCTTTCGGTTTTCAATTATGTTTACATATGTCAACCAGCAGCCGAAATAAAGCATTTTGTATTTTTAGGTTATGTTGAATGTGCCAACATTTTTGAGGTGTCCTTACATTTTCGACCACAACTTTTGAACCACTGAACCGATATTGCTCAAATGCAATACCAAACTGCTCAGGAGAACTTCCAATAAATACGTTAAGTTTCAGTCATCTCAGTGTAATATTTTGGTCGTGATCACCATTTCCACAGACAGACGGACAGACGGACAGGCGGACATCGCTAGAATGTCCTAAAATCGTTCACTGATCAATAATATGTATACTTTATGGGGTCCTAGACCGATATTTCGATGAGTTACAAACGGAATGACAAACTTATATATACCCTCTATCACTAAGTGGAGGGTATAAAAAGAATACTTATGAAGTAAGGTACTTTTTGTATATTTTTTATTAAGAGTGCTTATCAATTCATATAAAATGTGTTATACAGAAAAATAAGTTATTTTCCATTAATTTAATTTGAAACAAAAAAACTTTCAACAAAAAACTATCCTTATGATTTTATTTTTCAATAGTTCCAACTCATTTATTATAGCAGTATTAAGTGGAAATTTATTTCAGTAGTGTTTCATTTATAAGTAGTTTTTTTTTTTTGTTTTTATAAAAACTATAAAATTATTTGTTGAATAATGCATGGTTGTCAAAGCTTTATTCTGGCAAAATATTCCATGGGATGACCATGAGGTAGTTTTTACACTAAAGCAGGAGTGGATCCAGCGGATACAAATTAAAAAAAAAAAAAACATAATTAAATTTTGGTCACAACTTCCTTAAACATTTGTCATAAATTTTCCCACAATTTAGTAAAATTAAACATAAAGATTGAAAATTTTCTAAACTATAAAGAAAAAGCTTTAGTTCGTGCACTGCTAATTTTTCTTACAAAGTCTTTCATAATTCCTGAAAGAAATTCTTCTACGAAATTTTTGGATTAAAAACAAAAAAATAAAATTGGTCGAAAGGTTTTTAAAATATTGCTATTTGAAATTTGAAATAAATTTCCCTTGATCTTTCCGTGTAGCTTGTTACGAACTTTTATTTGAGCTTAATTTGATTATATCAAAACTTTGAATTTTTGGAAAACTTTTGGAAAGTTCTAAAGTTTGATTGAAAGGCGTTACGAATTAAAATAATTTGACTTACAAGGGAAGTCTCCCTGGTGTCACCCTCCGATCTTTATGAAATTTGGATATGTTGTTAAGAAGGAAAATGAATTCGACACCTATTTTTTTTTAGCAGCCCAAACTCATTTTTAGGGCGGGGTCGATTTGTATGGGGTGAAATTGACCTTTTTCAGCCTATTTAAACAAAATAAATGTAGGCATATGTGGTATCAAATTAAAGGTATTAAAAATACCTATCCCGTGGTGCTGACAACTGGCCAAAGAAGTTAATATTTTTCCACTTATTCACAAAAATGTCCTAAAATTTTGGAATTTTACTCTATATGACGAAAAGTTGTGCATGTTTGGACACGTTCTTAGCACACGTAGATAGGTTTTCCAAAGACCTTTCATTTGGTATGTAACATGCATAGGTTTCTTTGCATAATATTGGAAATAAACGATAAAACTAAAAAATGGCCTTGTCTTCCCCCCTCCTTTTTACCCCCTACATATGAATTTGGGCCGCTAAAAAAAATACATGTCCCTTTATTTTGTCTGCTCTACAAAATAAAACCAATTCCATAAAGATCCGCGGGTGACACTAGGGAGACTTCCCTTGTTAGCTAAAATTTAATTTAAATGAAAGTTTAAAATAAAACAAATTTCGATATTTTTTTTTTAAATTTCTTAAACGTAGGAAAATCCCGACATTTTTTTCAAATTTGAAATACCGATATTACGAAAACCATTTAACCAATTTAATTTTTATTTTTTTTTTTTTATTTCTCAATTTTTTTTTTTTTACTTTTCAAAACTCCCAACCTTTGATCATTGGCCGTCACGGGTTAATTTATTACAATTGGCCTAAAATTTTTTAACTCATAAGTTCAAGGCCCAGGAGAGTAAAAATTTTGCCAGACGTTTAAAACCCCAAAAAAAAAACTTTTGCTATCCAAAAAAATTGTCGAAGTAATGTTAGCGACCTCAATAAAAAGAGGTACAATTTGTTTTTAATAAAACTCAGATAAAGCACGATTTATGCTGTATTAAAACTTCAAAGTCGACTAGTTTTGAAAACCACTGTGCTACAGTGGAAAAAATATTTCTGATGTGACATAGTATAGGTTGTTGGTCTTGTCGAGTAGATCACAAAAATGCCCATTAAACTTGCCAGACACCCTCAAATTTTAGAGTTATGGTCAAAAAACGTTTTTTTGGGACTTTTCTCACTAAACCTTGTGTAATTCAGAAAATTTTCAACCGATTTTAAACTTTTAAACTGTTTTGGATAGAAGAAGGATAGGGCTTTTCATGTGTATGAATTGGTCTATACATATAAGAAAGATATGTGTTGATTTTTCAACAATATCTAATTTTTTGTTATTTTTTGAAAATTTTTCGAGTTTATTGTTTTTTTTCTGCTATAGTTCGTTTAACAACCTTTATATTTATGAGCGTTTTTTTAAAGATAATTTAATTCTAAATACAATAATCCTTATCCTAAAAAATGGGATAATAACACTGCGGAACACTAAAAAATAAACAAGAGTTACGACCATCAGTTCTATATATTTCGGACATGCTGATTCGAATGGCGTACTCCGTTTTTCGATGTATGGTACAGTTTTCTTGCAAAATGTCGTTAAAGATTTGCTGATTTCGAACCAGTTTTTTAACAAAAAAATTTGCAAAGTAAATGGTTTATAAATTTTATGACATGGAAAACAAAGATATGACTTGTAGCAACATTTCTTATGCAAATTTGGTTTAAAGCTTTTCAATTTAAGCCCTTAAATTCGCGAATTTCTTCATTTTTTAAGGTTTTCGCGAATTTAACAGCCAAATTGGTTTTTGATAAAAAACTTGCTTTTAATGAATCAAAAATGCATCCCTAACAATACGAATAGTGGACAAAAAACAGCTATGTTATATGGACCATCATGATGAAAATCGCGAAAAACCGTTTTTTCGTATATGCCAGCATCACTTTACGAGATGATTTAAGGTTCCATCTTTTAGTATATAATGTGGGAACCTTAAAAAACTAACTGACCAAAAATTCGGCCAAAAAAGTTTTCATTTGCAAAAGTTATCTTAACAAAAACTATTATTTCAGTGTTTGCGATACAATAATTATAGTTTTTGTTAAGATAACTTTTACAAATGAAAACTTTTTTGGACAAATTTTGGCTCAGTTCATTGTTTAAGGTTCCCACATTATATACTAAAAGATGAAGCCTGAAATCATCTCCTAAAGTGATGCTGCCATATACAAAAAAAACGTTTTTTCGCGATTTTCATCATGATGATCCATGTAACATAGATGTTTTTTGTCCACTATTCGTAGTGTCATGGTCGCCTTTATGATCCACAGAATGCAAGTTTTTTATCAGAGACCAATTTAGCGGTTAATTTCGCGAAAACTTAAAAAATGAAGAAATCCGCGAATTTAAGGGCTTAAGATGAAAAGCTTTAAACCAAATTTATATTAGAAATATTGCTACAAGTTATATCTTTGTTTTCCATGCCTTAAAATTTAAAAATCATTAGCTTTGGAATTTTTTTTGTTAAAAAAGCAGCTGAAAATCAGCCAATCTTTAATGAGATTTTACAAGAAAACTGTACCATACATCAAAAAATGGAGTACGCCATTCGATTCAGCACGTCCGAAATATATTGAAATGATGGTCGTACCTCTTGTTTTCTTAAATAGTGGTTAGTTTTGTCACGCAGTGTAATTGACAGAGTTGTGATAATTTTTCTTAAAAAATAAATTTATCATTATGGTCATGTACAATATTTTTAAAGGTTTTTGGCGCGCTGAATCCGAATATGGCCTTTAAATTGCAGGGTTGGCAACCGAAACGAATACCGGTATTGGTAACGGTATTGGTATTACATATTTTTTATATCGGTAACGGTAAAGGTAACGGTATTTTGGATTATTTAGGTAACGGTTAACCGTTACCAAAACAACGATACCGGTACGTACCGGTATTATGAATAAAATTTACCAAACATGTTAAAAAGTCACAAATTTGTTAAAAACACGTAAAAGATAAAAAAATTATTTTAAAAAATTAAAAAACTGATAAATTTAGTACATTTTCAACATATAATTATATAGACTATATTAATTTTCAACATATAATTATATAGACTATTAATTAACTCAGAATTAATTTAAAATATTATTTTTTTTGCAATTCAACAAATAAATTATTGTTTTTTTACGTGTTTATAAAATGTCCAATCAGCAGAAATATCTGCATTTTGAGCCATTTAAGAAATCTGCTGATTTTTGCTTACGCTGTTTGCTAAATTTCTGTCTGGATAAACCAGGTAGAGTTTACAGAAAAACCTGTTGATTTCAGATAAACAGCTTCAATATCGAAATTGTATTTAATATACCCAATAAGCACATTTAAAATTCAAGTGCAAATCAAGTATAAATCAAGTGTAAATCAAGCCCTTATTTCCAATCTATGCTTGATTTATACTTGAATTACACTTGAATTCAATAGCATACTCCAGCAAAACGGACACTGGAATTCAAGCCCTGTTTTTACAGCCTTTTCCCTGGTTTTCAAGCGTAAAAACAGCGCTTGAATTCAAGTATCCGTTTTGCTGGAGAATGCTATTGAATTCAAGTGTAATTCAAGTATAAATCAAGCATAGACTGGAAATAAGGGCTTGATTTACACTTGATTTATACTTGATTTGCACTTGAATTTTAAATGTGCTTATTGGGTAAGTAAAAAATACATTTTTTGTTAAAAATGTTATAAAAGAAGCGTAGATTTTCAATAAACTTAAAAAAATTTTTTTAATAAATTTTTTTAATTTTAGAAAATTTTCTTACGAACAGGACAATTTCTGTAAAATTATTAAAATAGTCAGGTGATTTTTTCACATTTGAGCAATTTTTAGTTTTAATCGTTTAAATTAGACAAAAATTAAAAAAAAAAATGCTAACAATTTTTTTTTGTAAAATTACAAAATAATCTGCTAAAATTTGAACAAAAATATTTTTTTTAAATCAGCATTTTTTTAATTTAATGACAGAGAATTAGGTAAAAGTATTTTTCGACAGATTTTTTTCAGACTGTACGACTTGGGTTAATTATGTATTTAACTAGGGAGAACCACGCTTACCTGCGTGGATGACAACGCCAGCAACACTAGCGATTTGACACAATTCAGAATAAGAATGTTTACATTACATGGCACTCACTTTTCTCTTCGGAACTTTTTAGGTAAATTGGGAATGTGATCATTGGTTTTACCGATTTCGACATATTCTTGGTCTTAATTTAGTTAATTGTGAATGTGATCATTGGTTGGACCGATTTCCTCATTGTTGTTGTCCAAATAACAATACGATTTGCAATGAACAAAAATTTGTTGTTTTATTTTACGTACATTTAAAATATTTTAATTTATTTTTTATCTGCAAAAAAAATTTGAAATAAGTAATATTCAGACAACCGAAACAAAACCGTTATAATACCGGTAAAAATCCGAATAAAGGTAATGGTTTTTTATCGGTAACGGTATTTGAAGTTTTTTATTTCGGTATTGGTAACGGTAACGGTAGTCAATATTAAAGGGTTTTTAATCGGTAACGGTATTGAAAGGGTAACGGTAGCCAACACTGTTAAATTGCTTTATCTCGTCAGGTTTTTGAGATATTTAACATAAATTGATATATCAAAAACTTTATAAGATAGCGCAATTTCAAGGTCAAATTCGAATTCAGGAGGTCAAAAACCTTTAAAATAATGATACGCGACCTCTCAAGAGTTAGTTTTTTTTTATTTTTTTGTCTGGGTTATCCGCACGGCAATTTCATACAAAATCTTTATTTTCTTTTTTCGAAAAATTATTACAACTCTGTCAATTGTTATTCGATTTTTTTTGCATAAAGCTCATCGTATTCACAATTAAATTTTCTTTAGGAATACGTTTATTAATATAAATGTTGTTGAACAAACTACTACTTATATAGCAGAAAAAATCGATAAACTCAAAAAATTTCAAAAACTAACCAAAAATTAGATATGTTGAAAAAATCAATACATATCTTTTTTATATGTATAGACCAATTCACACACATGAAAAGCCCTATCCTTCTTCTATCCAAAACATATGAATAATTTAAAATCGGTTGCAAAATGTTTAAGTTACACGTGGTTTAGTGAGAAAAGTAAAAAAACGTATTTTGACAATAACTTTAAAATTTGAGGGTGTCTGGCAAGTATGATGGGCATTTTTATGATCTTTTCGAATAGACCTATAATCTTAACTACCTCATTTTATTCGACAGTGTAATTGCCGCTTTTTTCCATCTCTGTGGTTTTATTTGTTTTGACTAGTTCTATCACTTTCACAATGGCTTTCAACCGATTTCATTTATTTCTACTTTCCGAAAACTACTTCCTATACAACCTTTAGTATCTGAGCCTTAAGTATGTTTTTATTTATTCAATATTTTTCAATATATTTCATACAGTAATATTACTTTGTATTTATGTGTACACTAGAGTGGCATTTTTTCTTTAACGTTTTATTTTCCCAAATGCCCGGAAAAATTTTTATTCTACTAGACCTTAAAATTTTTTGACACAGATTAAAGGACAAATGTTTTTTCCTTGAAGCCCGGCGATAAAAGTTTTGGATTTTTAAAAATTAAAAGCAAAAAATGTCTTGCGATATCGCTGTTTGAAATTTTAAAAAAAATTTGCGGTTTTGTCCTAACGGTTAAGAAATAAAATACAAAAAATTAACTCAAATTTTTTTTTCCTTGACGCTTTTACAAAAATCCGACTATTTTAGCCTGTGTCGGCCTTTCGATTAAAGTTTTGTTTTTTAGAAAACTTTTAACATATTCAAAAGATCAAATCAAATTTTTTATCAAATCTCAAAAACCGCTACATCAATTGCGAAAATTATTAAAAAAATAACACCGCTCTTTGAAGTTTCATAAAGATTTTGACTCGCTGATTCGAAATTAGTGCTCCAACTTTTTCCATCACGTCTAAAAATTTAATTATTCGCGGTTTAAAATGATAAAAAAAAAGAGATTTTCCGCTTTTTTAAAATCCTGCACAGCAGCCACTGGGTAGAATAAAAATCTGGTATAAATCGTTAGAGTAGAAATGAAATATGATCTCAAAAATTTTTAAGTTGTTGCACTATTATTGGCCAAACATTTATTTAAAAAAAAAACGCTGTGAAAAAATTAGAAAAAGCCCCGTTTTAAAAGGCTCTAAAACAAAATCCTCATGATCAATCTTTAGTGTGATGAGCTCAAAATTTAGAAGTGATGGGAAAATTTGGAGAACAGATTTGGAATCAGGAGATCAAAGTCTACTAAAATTAATTATCAGAATTCAAGCCGAAAAATGAGTGTTGAGCGGTGTAATTAATAATTTTATTTTTTCATTTTTCAAAAATCCAAAACTTTGGAGGAAATTTTTCAAGTATCCAAAACTTTTATCAAAGGGTGCCATGTGTTAAGATAGGATTTGGATCAAATAAATCAAGTTTTTTATGAAATATTGTTTCAAGCTGTATGATAGGGTCAAAGGTAAGAAGTTTTGAGTTTTTCTTTTAAATTTCACGATCATAGGAAAAACTGCCATTTTTTTCAAATTTCTTATAACAATATCTCGAAAACCGTTCGTTTATTTTTTAATATTCGTGCTTAGCGTACAAAATTAATAAATATGATGCATCGCAAGAAATATTTTTTTAAATAATTTTCTTTTGAAATCATTAAAAATCCAAAACTTTGATCATCGAGCTCCACGGGTAAATTCAATCCGATTGACCTCAAATTTTTACCACATAAGTTTTAGTATTAGAAGAAAATTTGCCCGGACGTTCAAAATCGGGGAAAAAAACTATTTTGCCATTCAAAAAAATGCAGCTCTATTGTACATATAATTCTGTTTATCTATTTGTTTATTTTCTTTTCCTTTTTCGTAATCACAATAATTTGCAGAAAAATATGTTATTTATTTGCAAAACATAAATTGTATGGATTATGGCATTATGGCATTAACATTACAAGAATGATGTATTCCAATTGATAAAGACATACAATATTCTATTTTTTTGTTTTTTGTATATTTTCTAAATAAATACTTCATTATTCTGTATTACAATATTGTACTAACAAGGGAAGTATCCTTTCTGCAACGATGTGCCTGAAACCAAAAATGTATATAAAAGAGGCAATTCTAAGATTAGAATGTCTTGGCGTAGCTGCCAAATTGAGGAAACCCCACACAAAACACCCAAAGGGGTGGAGTTGTTCAAGATCTCCCTTGAACCATAATAGGGGTTTAAAAAATGCGTAAAAAAAAAAATAATTTTGAGCCATTTCTTCTTAAAAAACTATGTGATGTATTCATATTGGAGGAAAGGTGTTTTGAATACCCTTAAAATGGTGGCATAACTTTTTAAATTTATAAATTTTTGATGGTATTTATGTGAATTCATATACCTACGTTATCCATATGAATATGAAGTAAGAGCCGAGTCACAATTGGCACCACATTCGGTAACCACAAAATGTTTTCATACATTTTGTATGAAAAACAAAAAATCGCTTTGTGGTCGACCACGCTGCCGCCAGAATAGATTCTATTCTATTTTTGTAGTTCTCTCTCACCACCCTCTCATTTTTTTCAAATTTCTCTCAAGTAGCGTTGCCATATGTTCAACAAAATATGCCTATTTTTCCAATTGGAGTTGATATATTGAAAAAAATAAATGTGTAACTGATATGAGCGTCATTTTCTTCATAAAATGTGTCCGGTCGTCTGTCGTTTAATTTTAATGTGTCGCTCTCTCTTTTGATGTGGTTCGTCGTCGGTGGTGCCAATTGTGACTGGGCTCTAATCTTAAGTAACTTTCAATCAGTGGTCGGCATCCATTGCACATGGATCCCGAACACATTCGGCTACTCACATGTATTCAACACGAATGTCAACAAAACTCACAGCTCAGAGCATAAAAATACAATAATTTCATTCAGTAGCAAGCTAACTTTCTTCAAAGCAGGGTGATGTCGCTTTGTTTAAAAAATACACAAATACATTCTTATTTATATTAATCCACCAACACATTCATATGCCTCTTTCTGCCGACCACTGCTTTAAATCGACTAGTATTTTTGCTCTGGACAATATTCGTGTTTGCTTGGAAGTTTTTGTAATTTTTCCGAAGAACCTTATTTTTTTATAAAGTGACAACGAAACTTCTTTATAGCCGCACAGAAAAAAATATGGAGGAAACAAATTTGAGTAATCACTTGTTTAATTTTTTAAAAAAAATTTGAGTAATTTTTTAATTGACGCAATTAAAAATTTACTCACAAATTAAAAATAAAATTTGAGTAAATAATTTAATACAAATTTAATATTTTTTTTTATTTTTTTTTTTTCTCTTGGTGTTTTGAATTCTCATTTAGTTTTTTGTTTTTTGTATATGTATATGAAAGTTTGAAATCATCTTTATAAAATTTTACTTTGTCTTGAAGACATAAGTATATTTGGTAAAGTTTGTAAAAGAAATTTTTTTTGGAAAAAAAAAATTAGAAACTTTTTAAACTTTTTAAAAAAATAATTTGATACATTTTGAGTAAATTTTTACTTGACACAATTAAAAAGTTACTTAAAAATATTAAAAAATTTTGAGTAAAGATTTAATTGTGTGAATTAATAATTTACTCAAATTTTTTATTAAGCATTTAATAATTTTTTATTAAAAGTTTACTCAATACTATTAAATCGTTTACTGGTGGAAAATTGAGTAATTTTTTACTCAATAGTATTAAAAATTTACTCAAAATTTTTTTTTATTTTTTTCTGTGCGATAAGCTGAGACACCTTAAAAATCGTCTACTTTATATTTTTAATTTTTATGTACTTTAAGTTTCGGTCACATCGGTGTATAACGGTTGGGGTACTCCCCTTGTAAGTAAATGTAACAATAAAACTGTTGATAGTCTAAGGAACATTATTTTATAATTCTACTACTGGAAAAGTGGTTGGAAATAGACAATGAAAAGAAGAACAATATTTTACCAGGAACATTAATTTTTGTTATATTAGTACACTCAAAAGAAAAACTCTGTCAAAAAATCTGTAAAACGACTTTCAATTTGAATTAGCAATCTTTTAGCAGATTGTTCTGCTGAGAAGGATATTTTTACTAAAATCTCTGTCATTCAGTTTAAGAAAATAACAGACATTTTACTATGTTCATACTGATTTTGTTTGCTGAATTTCATTATTTTTTCAAGAAATTTTTTTATATAAAAAAAAGTAGAAAAAATTGTAAAATTGCAGTTACTCGTTAAAAACTCGTAATTTTCACAAAAATAAAAAGTAAATTTACAATTTGGAAGCATTAAAGCGGGCAAATTTAACAAAATTTTAATTTTAAATAATTTAAATTTTTTTAATTTTAATTAATGTTTTGAAGCAGAGAAGTTTTACTCATAAAATGGATTTAACTAAAACTTTGTAAATTTACAGAGTTTTATTGTAAAATTTTGAACTCATAAAAAGTATTTAACTAAAACTTTGTAAATTTACAGAGTTTTGTTCGTAAAATTCTTTTTGGTTTTATCAACATTTTACAGGTAATGCTGTAAATTTATAGTTTTTTTTTATCAAAATCATTTTACAGAGTTTTCCTTGTAAAACAACAAAAAATCTTGCTGGTTGGAAATCTATGGTATTTTCTGCTGGCTCAGCAGAGTATCTCTGTAATTTAACAGAGTGATTATTTTGAGTGTAAAAGTAGAAAACGTCTTATAACGAGATAAAAAAGAAATTAGATACAAATTCCTGTCGTTTAATTTTTTTGTTACAAAAATTATATTTAAATAATTATATTCATTTTATTTTGTTTATTAAAGATTTTGTTATGTTTCCCGTATTATTAAAGGGAAACTACCCCAACCGTTTTGCACCAACTTGCCTAAAAATTAAAATAAATATAAAATAAAATTTAATGCTTCGGATGTCATGACTTATTGTGTTAGGTGGTTATTCATAAAACCTTAAATATATTTAAAGTAGGTTTATTTGACAGATATTGCAGGAATAATTTTCAAATAAACCTACAATAAGTCTGTTATAAGTATTATGAATAAGAGCCTTAGTGTTTAAAAATGTCGTTCTCCCTTATGAAAAGAACATTGTCCGATTTGGTTAAAATTTTAAATATAGAGTTTTTAGACCAAATGGAACAATAGTTTTCCCGGCAATCCACGTAATTCGACAAAAATTGTTTTTCCTGCCACCATAAAAAATATCTTTAACAATATTTTTAAAACTTCTGCATGGAGCGTATAATCAATATATAACAAAATACATATTGTTCATACGTACTGTTGTCCAAACTCAAAATTTAACCATACATATTTTGTAGCCAAAAACAAATGAAAAACATATTTAAAACAAGTGATAAAACAATTGAAAACCATCCCAGAAATTATTCATTTGTTTTAACAAACATCAATATTTATTGTTTAATGTTAATAAAATTTTCTAAAAAAAATAACATTGAACATTAAAAAATAACGTCACTTTCATTTTTTTTAACAACAAATTCGAAAAAACAACCTATGAAAACAATAACAAGTAAAAAAGTTAAATTCGGCCTTGCCGAATGTAGTGATACCCTCCACAATTTCAAAAAGATTATTGCAAAAAACTTTATTTAAAAGGAAATTACTTTTGAAAAAAAAAATTTTGGGAAAAAAATTTCCGCGAAAAAAAATTTTGGTAAAAAAAATCCGCGATTTTTTTCTTTTTTTGTCAAAAAATATGTTCGTACTTGTTTAAATACCATTTGGTGTTCAATTATGTTCACATATGTCAACCAGAAGCCGAATTAAAGCATTTTGTATTTTTAGGTTATGTTGAATGTACTGACATTTTTAAAGTGTGCTTACATTTTCGTTCATAACTTTTGAACCGCTCAACCGATATCGCTCAAATGCAACACCAAACTTCTCGGGAGAACTTCCAATAAATATGTTAAGTTTCAGTCATCTATGTGCAATATTTTGTCCGTGATAGCATTTTCCACAGACAGACGGACGGACAGACGGACAGACGGACAGACGGACACCGCTAGAATGTCTTAAAATCGATCGAGCATCATAAATATATATACTTTATGGGGTCCCAGACCGATATTTCGATGAGTTACAAACGGAATGACAAACTTATATATACCCTCTATCACTAGAGTGGAGGGTATAAAAATTAATGATTGTTGTGTTATTTTTACCAAAAAAATTACCTACGAAAACATTAAAAATTAATGATTTCGTAGGTTATTTTTACAACATTTCTATTAAATTTTATTTTAAAAAATTTTTAGTAAGATTTTTGGGGGAATCGATCATGCAATCTACTACATCCTGGCTAGATACTCTACTTGTCGTGCCGAAATCACTTGATACAAACATTTTTTTATATTTCTATAAATAATTTTTTGATTTTTTTGTATACAAAAACAACAAACAAATCATTAAAAATTGAAGAAGAATCACTTATTTTTACTTACAGAACAAAAATAAATGACTTTAAAAATTGAATGCTAATGAAAGTCTTTATTTTTTATGTTGTTACTTTTGAAACAAAGAACAGAAATAGTGATTTGAAAAAACAGTAAACAAATGTTTTTTCTTTAAAAAACAACAAAACGTAAAACTTTTTAAGTAAACTACAAACACTTAATGACATAATTTTTTTAGTGTAGACATAAAGTAAATAACTAATTACACTGTGCTAGTCGCAAAAATTTACAAGCTGGGCACCGTGCTGGTAAAGCTAATTTGGGTACGCTGCACAGTGGATCGAAAATCGAAAGTCCCGGTCAAAGTTAAGTAAAAGTTATCATCCAAACTCATTGAAATTTGTGTCCTATGTGGATTTTGGCTCGCTAAATTTACGTGTTCTCTCATACTTTAAAAATTTGTAATATTTTTCGAGATAGTGGGGTCCAAATTTTTTTATTTTTGGATTTTTTCAGTTTTTATATAATTTTTCATAGAAGATGTGTAATAATATATTGTTATTTTTTACGCTGATATGATAATAGGGAATTGTTTTAAAACATTACATACTTGGTTTGCAAAAAATTGCGCGGAAAGCGAAATTTACAAAACGCGACATATCGCGAAAAATAGAAATGAAAGGTTATAAAGCTTTATGGGTCAGTCTTAGTGAAATTAATCAAAAATAGCTAAAAATTTTTTTGTTCATTAGGACTTGCACTTTGAGAATACCAATTAAAAAAAATAAATCGGGGGATACTTTCCCCCCATTTCCTCCACCCTTTGCCACGACCTTTAAATAAGGGGAGCACCCTTCCTTTTTTTCTAAAATTTTTTGGTTAATGTAGGTATTGTAGAGCGTACTTTAAAACTAACAAAAATGGACTCTGTAGCTACAATAAATAGCACATATGATATTAAATTTTTAAGGTTCAAGAGTGTTGCGATTTGGAGATTTTAGGGGAAATTGTGAAAAATTTTGATTTTGAGTGATCCCATTGTTGTCCCAACTTAAAAATTTTAGAATATATTCTTTAGGACTTTCTCTATAAAATTATCAAGTAAAAAAAAAATCGGGGGATACCATCCTCCCCATTTTCTCCTCCCTTTATCACGACCTTAATATAAGGGAGGTAACCCTTATTTTTTTCGAAAATTTTTTGGTTATGGAAGGTCTTATAGAGCATATTATGAGCTTCAAAACAAACCAAAAATGGGCTTTCTAGCTATAATAGAACCAACGATATTAAGTTTTTACGGTGGAAAGTGTAGCGACTGGGAGATTTTGGGGGGAATTTTGACCCCCCGTATTTTCGGCCCCTGTTGACTTAGAGGGCTGAAAATTTGCATTTGTTAGTTTTTTACGTAGTGTAAGAACTTAACCAAATTTCATCAATATCGGAGGGGGTCAAGAATATTCATGATTGATTTCACTAATAATGACCCTTATATAAATTATATATATCATCTGTCCTTAAAATTTGACTATAAAACACTATTTTCAAATTCTGCAATTAATACCCTAAAAAAAAGTATTCTGAAATTTTAACCGGCAAATATTTTGGCGGGGTTCAAGAAAATGGGTATAAAACCGATATTTAAATTAAAGAGGACGTAAACAACTTTAGTTTTCTGTTCATTATTTTTTTAAAGAACTTGGGCAATTTTTTTTTGGGCCATTTTTTTATTCTTACCTAAAATTTTTGTTTTTTTTTCAGTGTATATTTTTTTACCGATTTTATTTTTGTTGTAGTTTAACTTTTGGATTTGAAGGTGAAATAAAGAAAAATTATAATGGTATGCCTTTAATGAAAGCGAATGTTGCAAAATTGCAAAAATAAAAAATCGACATTTTAAATTTTTTTGAAGATTTTTTTTTTGTTTTTGTCAAATTCGGAGTCAGAGCCCCCTAAAACATATAAAAATACTTTTTTCATTAATAAAAACAGCGAAAAAAATGGCCGGGTGTTTCTTTTACACGTTGCACTGTGCGCTGAATTCAATAGTGCTAGCCGTTTTTCGATATTAGCGATTTAAAATTATAAAGCTCAAGTACTCCAAAAAATAAATTTTTATGCTTTTGGGACAGTTTTTAAATATAAATTTAAAAATGCATTGGTTTTTTTGCGAAAAAAAAATTTTCCGCGAAAAAAACCCGAACATTTTTTTTCGAAAATTGCGTGTCTGTAATGTTTCGTATTCTGCACATTTTCATAAAAATTCAAAATTATCGAAAAAAAATCGCGAAAAAAATTTCCGTGAATATTTTTTTTTAGAGTTTAGATCAATGGTTCCCAACCTTTGATTCTCGCCCCACTGGGAGGCAATTTGAAGGTTCCGGGGGGGGGGGGGGGGGCAACGAGCAAATTTTCAAGATTTTTTTTAGTGAAATTAACTACAAAAACTATTTTTTTTTTGCAAAACTAACTACAAAAATCTTGTTAATTTCTTAACATTCTTACTAATTACTTAATTTAAATGCTTATTTTACAAAAACTTTGCTAAACAAGTAGTAATTTTTCATTAGAAACAAAAATTAGAAAAACTAAAATTTTTTTCCTTAGTGTAGACAAGACAATTTTTTTAACTTAAAAGTGGGGCGTGGCGTAAAAAAGGTTGGGAACCATTGGTTTAGATGATTAAAATTCAGCAATTGTCTAAATAATATAAAAAATTGTTTTTTTATCTAAAAAAAAATAATCGCGAATATCGTTAATACATACGCTAAGTTTGAAAAAATTGATATTACAATGGGATTTAGTGTACGAGAACAAGATTTACCAGATGGCTGCCGTAAATTCAATATTGCCTAAGTGGCAATATAGTATCTTTGGAAAATGGCAACACCTAACATTTGTGTCTACAAAATATAGACCATGTTCTGGCAAGGTTGCAAAATAAGTACTTAGATCAGAGTTGATGAAGGAGAGGAGGACGAATGATGATCACTAAAAAATTTAATTTATTCACCATAATGCAATTTCATTCTTCTGTACGAAAAAATACCAGCAACAACCATACAAGAACTGAAAAACCATGATTTAGTTGATACTTGCTTAACAGCCAACTTAGCGTATCGGTCTAGAGTGATCGTACCTAAGAGGCAGTTAATAGCAAAAACATTACAGATCATGGTTCAATCCCTGGCGGCTGCGATCTGTTAATAATTTTCACATATAGAATAAAATGGACTATTAACTGAATAAATTTGACATTAAAAGTTTTTCTGTTGATTATAATAACTGGATTATATGAAACTAGTAAAAAACGAACCAGGATGTCTTAAATGTTAGAAAAATAAATTTTTCTTTCACACCTTTCTCAATTCAAACCATATATAACATGATTAAAAAATTATAATACATAATTATAATTATAGCCTGAGCTCAACTGTCTTTACAGAAAAACAAAAATTTAAAAACATTTGTACTGAACAATTTTACAATAAAGGTTTTTCGCAGCCAAAAATGATTTCGCGAATAAAAAGTTCACGGTATTTGTGACGACGGAACATAAATGGCGCCCAACGAAATTGATTGGAAATTTTGATAGAGTTTACTGTACCATAGTACAAGTGCAGTAATATCCCATATATCAAACTGTCCAGTCATAACCGATACCTTTAACGATAACTCATGCCAGTTCGCACCCGATCCAAACCAGATACCAATATCCTAACACAAGTTATCTAAAGACAAAAATTTTGGAAGAAAAGAGAACACAAAAAAAAAAAAAAATAAGTTACTGTTAGATTACTGCAAGTTTAGTTCCAATACCCACCAAAACTAATTAGTTCTCGCAGAACACTAACAAAATAAAGAGCTAAGTTAATATTTTCCTTAAATATCGGTTTAGATATCTCATAAAGAAATCGCTAACCACCATAATATTCTAGAAAAATATGGAAATGAACAAAACAAAAAAAAAAAATAGAAAGAACGTAATCGAATGTACGGAAGTTGAAATTATTTGAGAGACGTCAGCATAGTTGGAAAAAAATAACGAATTAGTTAATCAGAAAATTGAACCGCTGAGGACCCACTTTGGGCGCCATTTATGTTCCGTCGTCACATATTATTGTTTGTTATGTTAGTTTAAAAGACTTGAATGGTTTTAAGTTTAAAAATTATTGCAAAAGCTTAAAAGATCGCGAATACGAGCGCTAACTTCGAAAAACGGCTAGCACCATTCAATTCAGCGTTAAAAAAAAAAAAAAAATTCGAGCACAGTGTTACTAGAGTGTTGTCATGATAAAGATACTATTTATAAAAACTATGAAAAACCAAAAGAAACCAACACAAATAATAATAATTACAATAATGATACCTTTGAAGCGGTATTTAATATTCTTTGACCTAAACTTTACACCTTCGTTTAATTTATGATGATTTAGCATTAAAACCATAATACTTTAGCAAGTAAATAAAAATTTACTAAATAAATAATATTTTTCACATTTTTCATATTTCTTTCTTTATTCTTATATTTGCAGAATAAATAAAATAAAAACCACTTTACCACACACCGGTTATTAACAGGGATAAAAAGTGTGATAAAAAAAAAATTAATTATCAAGTAGCAAAGATATTTAAGTGAAAAAAGAAAAAAAAATATGAGATAACAAGGAAACGGATACAAAAAGAAAAAAAAAATTATAATGAAAAACCACCTTCAACACATACAAATTGATAATTTCATGCAAGCAATTGTAAGAAAATGCGAACTCATCGTAGCAGCATCAATTAAGTCTTAATAAATGAAAGAATGAGAAAGAGATTAAAGCAGGACACACACCACACAAAAAAGAAAATATACTACAAGAAAAACTTTAACAATTACGTGCAAATTTTTCTACAACATCATCAGCAGCAGCTTCATAAGGAGCAAACCGACACAAGAACATTAAACACATCAACATTATCCAATATTAAATTAAAGGAACACTTGGAGAAGAAATTCCACCCGGGCGGGTAGTAAGACACTCTATATAGATGAATGGTCTGGACACCAGTTGCAATTGACAGCCAACAATTAAGAAAGAGAAGCAAAAAATAAAAATAAAATCCACTCATCAGCCTTAAGTAACAATCACTATCAGCAACATTACCACCACAGCCACCTCAGAAAAAACCAAACTACATAAGAATTTCAACACGCACTTATAAAAGTCTTCCTATAGAACGTCCTCATACTCTACTACTTCTTGCCACATCATCACCATTCATAGTCATTGATTAAATGGAAACAAAGAAACTTAAGTTTTATTGCTAATGTTGAATATCATCAGAGGTTGATTTTATTTTTTTTCTTCCTGGTTATCATTGTCTGTTCCTAACGTACTCTATAAATTGCATTAAATATAGCAAAAGAAAAGAACTTTGTGGACCAAAACCGCAAATAAGAAAAAAAAAATTAAAACGTCTGTTAATGTGAATGAACGCCATACGCCTTTTTGTAATTGCGGAAGCCTTTTGGCATTTGTGGCAGTCATTGACGGTCTGTTTTTCTATGTTCGTGAAATCCTTAGAAAGTAACAAAGAATTGCAATTGTTTTAATATATCAAAGTTGTTATGGTCATTGATTGCTAGCTGCAGTACTTCATAGAAATAGCAGCTAAAAGGCATTTAGAATTATATGTAAACTACCGTTTTGATTGTCTACAACTCTGCTTCAATTTACTTAAACTATTGCTAGAGCAACATTACAATCAACATCATCATCACTATCATCATCATAACACTCAACTTTTAAAGCACTTGTGGTGGTTATTACTTACAGTTACAAAAAAAAAACAGTTGACTTGAAGAGCCTTTTGCAGTTATACCCAGACTTCAACGTTTGTTTTGTATGTTTCGTGGGTGTTTATTAACGTCTGTTCTTATTCCTTTTGTCCAGCGTCGACGTGGCGGGGCAGACAGCACCATCAGCATCACCATCGGCAGCAACAGCAGCAGCTTTTATACGCTGGAGTAGTCTCACAAATAATGAAGCTCAGCAGTAGCACGTTGTGTGGTTGCTGTTTTTGTTGCTACTGCCACTGTTGGTTAATGATGCTATTAATGGTCTCAAGCGTTGTTCACGGTAAGTGCTTCAGTTATTTTCTTTTTTTGTTATGACAACTACCCACTATTTGTGAGGTTTATATAAGTTTTCGTTTTCTGTAGTAGTTACTGTTCTTTATTTCCTGTTTATTGTTGGGTTTTTTTTTTTTGATAACATCCTTTAAGGACTATTTGTCTCAATTGATCTGTTTGAAGTTTTAATTAATTTTTTTTTTTTTTTCAACTGGTTGAAAAATTGTTATACCCTCCACTAGACAAGCATTCTTTTGTGTGGGAAAAAAAATTTGAATCCAATCGGATTAAATAAATCTGTGGGCCCGGCAATCCAAGTTTTGGATTTTTGAAAATTTTAGAAAAACATTTAAACAAGTGTGAGTGTTAAATTCGGCTGTGCCGAATCTTTTATACCCCCAACATGTTAAAAAAAAACAAGTAAGAAAATTATAGTCGGTCAAGTCCGACCATACAATACCCTACACCAGTATTTCCTGGAAAATGGGTCCCAAAAACAAACATGGACCGATCGGATCTATCTTTTTTCAAAACTTTAATAAAAAATAAAAAATACCCACAAATCAAATTCGAGAGAAATAAGCTTCTATTTGTGCCAATAAACCGAATATCGGGTGAAATTTTCATGTGGGGTCCAAAAGTGGTCCGATTAAAATCAGATTTGATAAGGTTACCAAAGTGAGCGTTAATCACACACATATAAAATTTTAATAAAATAATTTCTATATTCATCGAATTTGAGAGATTTATGTGAAATTCGGGAAGGTGGTTTGTATGGGGGCTACAAGAAGAACTGGCCTGATTTTTTTGAAATTCGGAATGATCGTTACTGAATACAAAACAGGTCTAACTGCCAAATTTCGAAAGCATATCTATTACAATACGGTTATTAGAGTCGATCGGTATACATAAAAATGGGTCTAGGACTAATATTTCGGGTAGCTACAAACATCAGCACAAACTCATTATACTCTGTACCACAGAGTGGTGTAGGGCATAAAAATACAGGCGCGAAATTTTCCAAGCTTTAATTTAAGCTAAATAGTGTCCAGATTAAGCAAATATTTAATGTGATAAGAGGGTCGCGTTGGAAAATGAAATTATTTCCCAGCAAATTTTTGCATTACTAGTAATGAGTATAGTAATTAGTAATAATTATTGATATGTACTTACTCATTGCATGAAACACTACTTATTCTATAAAGGCCGTGAGACAAAAATAATTAGTGCTTACAAGCTTACGAGTAGGGAGATTAATAACTACTTACCTATAACAAGTAAAATAATTAGTTACTTATATGGAATAAAATAGTTGCAAACCGAGTTGGAAATACCTATTTATCATTAGATTAATCGTTTTCGCGAAACTTTAAGCTAAAAAGGTAAAACAAACATTGTTTTTTTCTGATTTAACTTAATTTCCCAAGTGAACTGGCAAATAAGTATTTTTTTAACATTCTTAATATCTTATTACACAGCGTGACAAAATCTTGGATGTTAAAAGTAACCTGACATTTGACCATCAATTTTATATATTTCGCACATGCTGAATCCAATGGTGCAAACCATTTTTAAATCTAAGGTACAGTTTTTTCGCGAAATGTCTTCAAAGATTTTCACGTCCCCGTGAACTTTTTGAAATAAAAAAGTTTTTGTATGCAAAAAAGTCCCTCTTTTGCAATTGAAATTGAAGGACTGTAACTGTAGCTAAATTTTAAGTACCATATCCGCTATCAAATGTTTGAAATTCAAGTGATATTTCGCGTTTTATCCCGTTTTTCCAATTTTTTAGCATTTTCGCGATTTTAAATGCTTAAGTAAATACCGACCTAAACAACCGCTTCAGATTAGTTTAAATGCACCAAATGGGATATATTTCTATGAAAATACGTTTCAACTATCAAGCGCATAACTCCAAAAATGAGCGATTAGTCAAAATCTCTCTATGACTGCATCACTTTCCAAGATGACCACAAGGTCCAGCTTTTGACATATTATGTTAAATCCTCAAAAAAGTAATTGTGTCAAATTTCAAACAAAAATGTTTTCAACTTCAAAAGTTATTGTATCAAAACTTTTATTTCAACTTACTAAATTAAATTATTAAATTTTAATTACAAAAACAAAAGGAAAACATTGTACTAAATACTACTAATTTAAATAAAACACTTGTTTAAAATAATTTAGTAGGGCGAAATAAATGTTTTTTTATTAAAACTTTTTAAGATGAAAAAATTTTTGTTTGAAATTTGGCACAAATACTTTTTTGAGGTTTTTACACAATATATCAAAATCTGGACCTTGTGGTTCTGTTGGAAAGTGATGCTGTCATAGAGAAATTTTGACAAATCGCGCAATTTTAGTGCTATGCGATTGATAAATGAAAAATATTTTAATGGGAATATATTTCCTTTGGTGCAAATATACTAAGCTGAAACGGTTGTTTAGGTCGGAATTTATTTAGGCATTTAAAATCGCGAAAATGCTAAAAAAATAAGAAAAAATGGGATAAAACGTGAAACACTGTTAAAGTTTTAAACTTTTAGTAGCGGAATTTGTAGTTAAAATGTAGTTACAGATATAATCCTTTAATTTCAACTATAAACGACTGACTTTTTCGCACACAAAATATTTTTTATTCAAAAAACTTCACGGGGACGTGAAAAACTTTAAAGACGTTTTGCGAAAAAACTGTACCTTAGATTTCAAAATGGCTTGGACCATTGGAATCAGCATGCCCGAATTATGTAAAATTGATGGTCAAAACCCAGGTTACTTTTTCACCGTCACACAGTGTTATTTATATTATTGCAAATAAGTACTTACATATTACAATATACGCCACTAGTTGATTTTTGGACTAAAATAATGCAGTGGGTAATGAGTAGTTGTTATAAGTAATGTGATTGACAGTCATTACTTTTCACAACACATTACCTAGGCTTTGCTGGGTTATAGATATTTCACATTTCTAATTGTAAGTCGATTTTTTCCATTCCATTCAAACACTAAAAATTTAAAAAATATCTACACTGAAAGAATTTTGTTCATTACGGCTATGAAAACGTACATTGATTCTATGAAAAAAAAAAATCATTAGAAGTCAGCCAATGATGCCCTTCATAGAATCTATGAAACAAATTCATAAAAACCAGACACCAATGAAAAAGTTCATAGGCTATGAAAACGTACATTGATTCTATGAAAAAAAAAATCATTAGAAGTCAGCCAATGATGCCCTTCATAGAATCTATGAAACAAATTCATAAAAACCAGACACCAATGAAAAAGTTCATAGGCTATGAAAAAAAAATTTAGTTTAATTCTATTTTTATTTATTTTATTATTTAATTCTTATTTTGCTTTATTATTTTATTTTTATTTATTTACAGTATTATATTTTTAAAAATTTATTTATTTTTAACTTATCGCCACTGAGATTCGAACACAAAACCAGTTGTTTGTAAAGCTTAGTCTCTAGCCACTGAGCTAAAACATTTAAACATATCATTACACAAAAAATCCATTTTGTTTAATATTCTGCTTTAACATATTGAGTTTGTATCTATGCTCTGCCACAATGCTCTGCCAAAATCTGTGTGTTTGCAGAAAACAAAATGTTTGTGTATTTGCAAAAATAAAAATGATAATTATAAAACTAACAAGGGAAGTATCTTAACCCTTATGAACCGATTTGCCTGAACCTTAAAATATATAAAAAAGAAACAATTCGAAGGTTGGGGTGTCTCGGCTTATCGGCCATATCGGGGGGTTCAAAACATGGGTCAAAAAATGGCGAAAAAAATCGTTTTTTTTTTGATTTTTCAGCCATTTCTTTCTAAGAAACTTTATGATGTTTTCATATGAGAAGAAAGGTTTTTTAATGCCTATCCAAAGGTGGCATAACCTTGTAAAAATTCAGCATCGTTAAATTTTTTTTTTTTCATGAAACTGTGTAAATTTTAGGGGTATTTATATGAAAACATACCCCTACGATACCCATTTGAATACGAAATAATCTTTATTAAATTAAAGTTGACTCGTGTTTTTGTTCTAGACGATATTCGTGTTAGTTCGGTAGTTATCGAAATTCTCCCGAAGGTCCACATTGTTTCATAAAGGGGACTACAAAATTTTTAAACACTGATATGGCCGATAAGACACAACACCCCAACCTTAAAATCGTCTCTTTTATATATATTTTAAGTTTCGGGCAAATCGGCTCACAAGGGTTGAGAAACTTCCCTTGTAAGTAAGTGTTAGTCGGCGAGGTTTTCCTCCTTTGGTGGCGCTGATAGCTAAGGCGTCGATTATAAATTTCCCAGCCTGGCTGGATTCGAAACCAGACCTGGGTTCGAATCCAGCCAGGGCAGCAATATATTTTTTTTATATATAATTTTTATTGATGAAATTTTTTTCTATGAATAACATTCATTAATTCTATGAATTTTTTCTATGAATATAACAAAATCAATGAATAAAATTCTATGAAATATTTCACAATACTAATTAATATTCATTCAGCCAATGAATTGTTTCATAAATTCAATGAGTTTGGTTTTAAGAAATTTGTTCATAGATATTATGAACAATAATTCTTTCAGTGCAACTATTTTTATTCAGTTATCACCAAACAAGAATTACTATTTTCATTTTCTTAAAACCAAAAATTTTAATAACTTGGTTTTGTAACTTGGATAATAATTCACCTCGTGGTGAATAAAAAGTAACATAATTATTTTTTAACCAAAAAAAATTATTTTTTTTTTCATAAAATTTTTTCATCAACATTTTTTTTTTCATAAATTTTGTTTCCATCAATTTTTTTTCCATAAAATTTTTTTTTTTTCAATTTTTTTTTTCATCAAACATTTTTTTCATCATTTTTTTTTTTATTAAATTTTTTTATAAATTTTTTTTCCATCAATTTTTTTTCATCAAATTTGTTTTTCATCAATTTTTTTTCTTCAAACTTTTTTTTTTATTAATTTTTTTTTTAATCAATTTTTTTTTTTCATCAAATGTTTTTTTTTTTATCAAAATTTTTTTTTTCATCAAAATTTTTTTTCCATAAATTTTTTTGTTTTTTCATCAATTTTTTTTTTCATAATTTTTTTTGTTCATAAATTTTTTTTTTACATAAATTTTTTTTTCATCAAATTTCTTTTTTCATCAAAATTTTGTATTCATAAATTTTTTTTATCATATTTTTATACCCTCCACTTACAAGGGAAGTCTCCCTAGTGTCACCCGCGGATCTTTATGGAATTGGTTTTATTTTGTAGAGCAGAAAAAATAAAGGGACACGTATTTTTTTTAGCGGCCCAAATTCATATTTAGGGGGTAAAAAGGAGGGGGAAGACAAGGCCATTTTTCAGTTTTTTTTGTTTATCTCCTATATCATGGAAAGAAACCTAGTCATGTTACATACCAAATGAAAGGTCTTTGGAAAACCTATCTACGTGTGCTAAGAATGTGTCCAAACATGCACAACTTTTTGTCATATTGAGTAAAATACCAAAATTTTAGGACATTTTTGTTAATAAGTCGAAAAATATTAACTTCTTTGGCCCGTTGTTAGCACCACGAGATAGGTATTTTTAATACCTTTAATCTGATACCACACATGCCTATATTTATTTTGTTTAAATATGCGTAAATCGTAAAAAACTGAAAAAGGTCAATTTCCCCCCATACAAATCGACCCCCCCTAAAAATGAGTTTGGGCCGCTAAAAAAAAATACGTGTCGAATTAATTTTCGTTCTTAACAACATATCCAAATTTCATGAAGATCGGAGGGTGACACCAGGGAGACTTCCCTTGTTAGTGATAGAGGGTATATATAAGTTTGTCATTCCGTTTGTAACTCATCGAAATATCGATCTGGGACCCCGTAAAGTATATATATTCATGATGCCCGATCGATTTTAAGACATTCTAGCGATGTCCGTCTGTCCGTCTGTCTGTCTGTGGAAAATGATGTAGCCATAGGCGTAGATAGCCCTGTCTGGGGGGGGCTAATTTTAGCCCCCCCCAGAATTTTAATCATTCACAATTTTTTTTCTTAATAATTTAATGATTTCATTAATTTTTGCAACACTAAATAATAATAATATGTAATGAATCTTTAGGACTCGTTATGATTATTCAATGAGTCTTAAGGACTCGTAATGATTATTATATAAGATCTAATAGTTTTTCCCATTGAAAAATAGTCTGAATTATTGAAAAAAGTTTTTATATATATATATATATTTATGAATCTGATGTTTTTGTCAGTAATAAAAACTTTACCGAATCTTAGGGTTTTACCTTCAGGAAAACATTTTAACTTCTTTGAATTAAAAAAGTTTCTAAATTCTAAGGGGTTTTTTTACAGACAAAAGTTATTGAAAGAAAGAATCTTAGAATTTTGACTAATATCATCAACTTTTGCAATCATCAGAACTTTTTCTTGAAAAAAATCATAGTAATCTAATGAGTTTACTATAGGAAAAACATTAAAAATCTTTCCTTCTCAAAAGATATCTAAAAGTTCTAAATTTCCGAAAAATCTACAGAATCAAAATTTAAAAAAAAAATATATGAATTTTTAACCGTTTTCGGGTGCATTCGTTTCTAGGACAATTAGACGCATGTTAAAGGGAACGCTTCAGGAATAGGTCTGGGTTTTTCTATTAAAAAAAACAATACCAAAAAATTAAAAAAATCTAGGGGGAGCTTTAGCCCCCCCAGAAATGTTGGCTTCCTACGCCAATGGATGTAGCGGACAAAATATTGCACAGAGATTACTCAAGCTTAACATATTTATTGGAAGTTCTCCCGAGAAGTTTGGTATTGCATTTGAGCGATATCGGTTCAGCGGTTCAAAAGTTATGAACAATAATGTAAGCACACCTCAAAAATTTCAGTTCATTCAACATAACCTAAAAATACAAAATGCTTTAATTCGGCTTCTGGTTGACATATGTGAACATAATTGAACACCAAATGGTATTTAAAAAGGTACAAACATATTTTTTGACAAAAAAAGAAAAAATCGCGGATTTTTTTTACCAAATTTTTTTTTCGCGGAAATTTTTTTTTCCAAATTTTTTTTTTTTTCAAAAGTAATTTCCTTTTAAATGCAGTTTTTTGCAATAATCTTTTTGAAATTGTGGAGGGTATCACTACATTCGGCAAGGCCGAATTTAACTTTTTTACTTGTTTTTCATCAAATTTTTTTATAAAATTTTTTATAATCAATTTTTTTATAAAAAATTTTCATATGTTTTTTTCATTAATTTTTTTTTACATCAAAAAATTTTCCTCTTCATCAAAAAATTCATCAAAAACTTTTTTTCATCAACATTTTTTTTCACTAAAAATTTTGGGTTCATTAAATTTTTTTTAACATAATTTTTTTTTTTCGTGAAAAAATAATAATTTTTTTTACCAAAACTACTTTTTCACCAAGTCTTAGCTTTTCGCATGAAAATTTTCCATTTGTTTATCAAATGTACATAAATCAAGTGAGAGTGTTATATTCTTTGGTGCTGAATCTATTATACTCTTCAAATGTAAAAACACTTTTATGCACTTATTTTTGCACTCACGTACGAAATGTACAGCTCTTTTGGTTTTTTAATGGAGTCCTCGTCTGATATTTCAATTCGTTTTGCAAGGAATAGCAAAGTAATATAACGTTATTTTATCTAAAAAAACTTTGCTTTCGCAAGTACACCCAAATTTTCTGCGAAAAATATCATGATTTATTGTTTTGGGCTAGAGTAAAAAATTCGCAGGCAATTTTTGTGTTAGTTTTGACCCTAAAGGGCAATTTTTCCGTCCCCGACGATTTTGAAGTTCAAAAAATCTAAATTTGCTCCACCGTACAATATAAGATTTGTAATTTGGATACGAACCTGGAATAGTGATTCAACTGCTGGTGTATAAAACAATTTTATTCACCAGCTGGTAAATGAAATGTAAATATTTTTCATAACTTTTTTGTAAATTTTCAAAGAAAATTATACTTTAACATTTTGAAAAATATTCAAAATATTAAAAATTTGTATATTTTGAGTAGATTTATCTTAGGCCGAGGTCAATATTTCCTAATTAAAACTATGATATTCTCATAGAATAATTTTCAAGAAAAATATTTTTCTGTTTTAAATTTATTTATGTTGGTCATTTTTAGAATTGAATATGTATTAATATCTTAGTTTTAACATTAGCGATTTGTCATTTTAATTCTCTTTGCTACTTATAGTATATGGTTTTTATCATAGAGTATACATAGAGGCGAAGGCGTCAAAAATTGAGTTGACAAAGTACAACTTGTTTACATGTATTTGTTGACAAAGTACAACTTGTAAACATGTATTGTGTTTTGAGTTCACATCGACAACGTACTTGTGAGAAATTAGAAAAAGATAGTGATATTATTTTTTCTTTCACCTTCATCTCTTTGTATACTCTATGGTTTTTATATTTGCAAAATAATCTTGACATTGGAACCTGACAAATTCCAAAACACGTGTCGGTTAAGCCTTGCAAAAATGATCAACAGTAATAAATTTAAAACATAAAAATAATTTTCTTGGAAATTATTTTATTAGAATATCATAGTTTTAATAAGTTAAAAGAAATAATGACCTCGAGCTAGAATAAACTCACTTAAAATACTTTTATTTAAATTTTACTAAATTTGCTTAAGTCTTTGTTTTAAGTGTAAAAACAACTAATTCTCACAATAACCCCACAATTTTATGTTTAATTAATTTTTGTTGACAAAATATATTTATGATGACGGTCTTCTTAAATGAATATTGTCAAAAAAAAAACTCAAAATATTAAATTGTAGCTGATGGTTTTTACTGCCCCAAAAATGTTTATTTAAAGCAACAAGAATGGTCATGGTCTGGTTTATGATCCTGTCTGTCAGTTGGTCTGCCAGCATATTTTCTTACAAAGTTATAAATACGAGTGTTATTTTGTTTTTTATAAATAAAAAAGACCAAAAAACGCCCAGAGGTTTTTTATGTGCTTTAATATTTCAATGTTTCTCTTAAGAAAATAAAATTATTATATTTGCTTCCGTTGCACTGGTTGTTGGCACTAATTGAATAATTCAATTTAAAATTCATATTTTTTTACTACTTTGGCGCTCACAAGGAGGCACTTACATATTTTACAGCATCATTGAGAAATTGTAGAGTGGCAATGTGTGTGTGTCCTTTTGACTAAAAGAGCGAGAGTGTGTATGTGTGTGTGAGTTTTATTTTAGCAATTTAAATTTTATGCTACAAAGTGCTTTCAAATTAAATCAGTGTTGAATAAAAATCCTCTTGCTATCAACTGTTAAGCTTTCTCTCGTTTTTATTTTATTTTATTACTTTATTTTATTTTTTTTGTTTATCTATATCTATACTATATTATAAAACGCACTTTTCGCGAAAATTTTCTTTGTCACCGGTGTTTGAAGAAACTACTGAACCGATTTTGATGAGATAAAAACCATAATAAAGCTTTCATTCCAACTAAGATTATAGGCTATAGAATGTTTTGATATCGTTTAAGAGGGACTTTTGAAAATGACAAAATATGAAAAAAAAAATCAGTTTTTCCGCTTTTAAAAAGGCACAATAAGTCAGATTTTAATGTGAATGGCACTATTGGAAAGCTCTTTTTTTAACAAACAACTTAACTTTTTCAGTTTTTTAAATTAGTTCATTAACACGCCTTGGGCATTCAGTTTTATCACTGTTCGGGAATCTGTACATCATATATTATAAAACTCACGGTTCGATATTTCAAATTTAAAATAAAAAACACTATTCGAAAGAATTCATTTACGTCTTGATCATTTAAAAAACCGAATGTTAGGGACAACTTTTTAGAAGAAGATTTTTTGGAAGCAGAGAATTAACTGTAAATTGATGTTTTTACAGCCAAACGTTTAATAAAAAAGTTTTCAGTTTAAAACCAGTTATGTCGATCGAATTCAATTTTGACTACCGATATTCCATTTATGTATATTAGGGTGGCACGAACAATGACTTTTTTCGAATTTTGTCGATCGCCGGGCAAATTATGCTTAGTTTTGGTCTAAAAACTCTATGTTAAAATTTTTAGCCAAATCGGACAAAACTAGACCGTTTTTTTCCATACAAACCAAACAACATTTTTTCGATTTTTTATTTTTTTTTTTAATTACAATTTTACTTTACTTTAATTTTCGTGGAATTAACGCTTCAAAATTGACTCCGAAAAAATATTTAGGGCCGTTGCAGTCATACTCCAAAAAATTAAAAAAAAAAATTATTTAGTTTTGAGTCAAAACTTTTGACTCGAAAGAATTTTTCTTTGAGATGTTGCTCTTAATGATACATATCAACACAAAAATCTTATTTCTTTCTGTAACGTCTTTATCACGTTCTAAAATATAGCAAAAAATTCACTTTTTACCTTTCTCACATTTTACTATCACAAAAAATGGCTTTTGTCGAATTTCGTCAAATGCTGGGCAAATTATGGTTGCTTTTTGCCTAAGAACTTTATATTTAAGTTTTTAGCCAAATCGGACAATTTTAACATGTGCCGCTGAAGTGCAAAAGTTTAACCCTAATTTTTTTTTTTTATTTTCACAAAAAATTTAAACCACCCAGAGGCATGGGTTAAAATTGTCCGATTTGGCTAAAAATTTTAACATATAGCTTTTACACCAAAACGAACGATAGTTTGCCAGGCTATCTACAAAATTATTTTTTTTTTGACAATACATAAAATTTGAAAAAAGTGTAAACGCATTTTTTATGATTTTTTTATACATTTAAGAACACGATAAAAATGCCACAGATAAGAATAATATTTTTATGTGAATACATCTCAGCTAAAATCCTTTCAAGTCAAAATTAAGAAAAAAAAAACAAAATTCTTAGAGTAGGACTCCAACAATCTACATTTTTTTTAGAAGCAAATTTTGAAGAGGAATGGGATATCCCTTAATCAAGTAAAGCATTATTAAAAAAAAATAAATAAATTAAAAAGTTGAAAAAAAAAAAATTTAGTTTGTAAGGCAAAATTTTTTTTTTTGGGCCAAAAATTTAACCACCCAAAGGCACAGGTTAATTTTGTCAGATTTGTCTAAAAGTTTAAACATAAGATTTATAGACCAAAAAGAACCATTGGGTTTGGACAACTAAATATCATGGGGGTTTTTGAATTAAAAGGCATTAAATCAAAATAATTCAGAAATGAATACATAACAATATTGTTTTTTTTTACTTTTCCCCTTCCTGATAACTTAAAGGTCTGATGGGAGAATGATCCACATACGTAGGGTCAAGTTAACAAAAACACTGGGGTCAACTTGACAAATCTCAGTTTAACACATTCCGTGTTAAAATTTTTCTTTGATAATAGAAATATTTTAAGAATTTGAGACTTTCCCTTTTGAAAAATTATGAGACTTTTTTCACTATGAACACACAGAAAGAAATAAAAAAAAAATTTGAGTAAATTTTTAATACTATTGAGTAAAAAATTACTCAATTTTCCACCAGTAAACGATTTAATAGTATTGAGTAAATTTTTAATAAAAATTTATTAAATGTTTGCCAAAAAAATTTGAGTAAATTTTTAATTGACACTATTAAGTGCAGGAACAGAACAAGAATCACCACCTTTTAAAAACAGAACAAGTTTTATTTCACATCGGCGCCGGCCACCGGTTTAATCTGCCAAACCGTATGGAAAAAGTCGTGCCGGGCTTATTCTGTTTCTACTTAAAAAAAAACAAAGTTTAAAAAAATTTCATATTTTTTTTACAAAAAAAAAACATGTTTTTTCAAACTTTACCAAATATATTTTTGTCTTAAAGACATAAAAAAAAATTATAAATATGATAACAAACTTTCATGTATATATACAAAAAACTATAAACTAAACGAGAATTAAAAAAACTAAGAAAATTCAAAAAAAAAATTCAAAAAGCTATTAAATTCTTATTAAATTATTTACTCAATTTGTTTTTAAATTTTTGAGTAAATTATTAATTGCGTCAATTAAAAAATTACTCAAAACTTTTTTTAAATTTAAACAAGTGATTACTCAAATTGTTTTTCCCCATATTTTTTTCTGTGCAGTATCTTAACTACTTATGTTCAAAATAATAAAAATATTTTCTGTTCTGAAAAATATTAACCGTGGAAATAAATTTTTATTAAAATAAAATATCCAATCCAAATCAAAATACTTTGATTCCTTTACAAAGATTAATAAAATTTTTAACATTCGATTTTGGGGAAAACAATTTTCTTCAATGTTTCAATTCTGTTCAATAAAAATAGATTTTTTTAGTTGTTCTTAGAAAAAAAAAATTAACACAAATTTCATAATTATTGATTAAAATTTCGAATTTTTATTCCTCGGGCAACGCCGGGTACTCTGCTAGTAAAAAATAAAACTCTGCAGGATATATTCGCTATCTTCGTGTATAAGGATTATTATCTTTATAACCTAGTAACAGCATTAAAAAACAATGAAATGTTTTTTTGAATGAGTTTTTTTTTTTTAATTTTTAAAAAAAGTTTTCTTCTATTCTAAGTATTAGTTTTATTTTTCGTGTAAATGTGCACTTGAAGAAAAAGATTCTTCGTATTAGTGAAAATTTACATCAATACGATGAAATGTTACATCACATTTCACCCAACAAAACGTATCAACAAATAATTACAACAAATACATTCAGAGTTTGTACACTCAAAAAAATAAAACTGTAAAGTTAACAAATTTTTTTTTGTTAACTCGAGTTTACTGGCTTTTTAGCAAATTTTTAGTTAAAATCAGCGTTTTAACTACTTTTTTTTGTTAAGTTCAATTTACGAAAATACTAGTTTTGAACAAATTTTGAATTAATTTTTTTTGTTGACTTCAAAACTGAGTTTACGAATTTTTACTAATTAATTTGCTGATTTTTCGTAACAAATTTGTTAAGTGAAATTTCTTATGTAGCCTCCTATGCAAATCTCATAAAATCTACTTAAGCTGATGAAAAAACAGAAAAAATAAACTTAAAATTTTTTACAAAATATTTTATAAATTTTAGTTTACGAAAAGTAACAAAAAGTTTAGCTGAATTCAACAAATTTTTTTGTTAATATATGTACATAAAAACGTTACGAAGTTTCAGCTAAATTTTTAGTTAAAGTTACGGTTTTTTTTGCTACATTCATTCTACGAAAAGTTAGCTAAATATTTTTAGTTAAATTAACTAAAAATTTAGTAGGCCCAAAATCAGGTGCTTTTTTAGTTAAATTTAACTAAATTTTTTGCTAACTTTACAGTTTTTTTTTTTAGTGTATGTCACTTTGCTTTGCCAAAATCTGCGAGAGAGAAAGAGAGAGCTTTTATAAAAAAAGTCTGCGAAGTTTGTACTTCCCAAAACCATTGAATCATGATAATGTTTTGCTGTAGAAATAGTTATTCTTTCCAAAGAAAACTTTTTCTAGAAAAAATTACGCTACATTAATTTGTCATTTCTTCCAAAACGTCGGTTGAGGATCAAATTATGTTTATGAGGCATTACACACCAAATGCGAGAAAAAAAAAACATGAGTACCGTAAATTTCTGAATAGGTTGTATATAGAACTAAGAAAATTCCTTTTTTGGTTTTTCAATTTTCAAGAACTGGGTTAGGAGGCGTGGTCAAATATTGAAAAAAATGGTAAAATTTGTGTTGAGTTGCCTTAATTAAATATTTATCAATTTAAAACGAATGCACCACAATCTCAAAAATTTACGTTCATGTATAGTTTTGTATGGGCTATCGACTAATTTTTTTTTTTGAAAATTTTCAGAACCCGTTCTGAAATTTTCCATTTTTTAAAAAAGTCAATTTATCAAAAAACCAGCCACTTTTTTAAAATTTTTTTAAAAGCTTGATGTTTGTCTATCCGCACAAAAAAATTCAGACATGTGTTTTTCGGTTTTTCGGGAAAATTGCATTTGAATTTCATAACAATTATGTAATTTGCTTGTATTTCCTTGTTCCAACATAGCGTATGAATAAAATTTATGCAAATACTTAATAATCATCCGCAATGTTGAAACAAGAAAATAGAAGCAAATTACAAAATTGTTATAAAATTTTAAATTCAAATGCGATTTTGTCGAAGAAAACGAAAACCACATGTCTAAATTTTTGTGTGTGGATAGAGAAACATCTAAGCTTTAAAGAAAACTAAAAAAAGTGGCCGGATTTTTTAAAAATGGAAAAAAGAACGGGTTCTGAATATTTTCCAAAAAAATCGATAGCTCATACAAAAACGTAAATTTTTGAGATTGTGGTACATTCCATTTCAATTTGATAAATATTTAATCAAGGCAACTCTACACAAATTTGACCATTTTTCCAATATTTAAGCCCAGTTTTTGAAAAATTAAAAAACCTAAAAACAAATTTCTTAGTAAAATAAAGGGCTATCCATATTCATTGATTAAAAAAAATATTGATAAGAAAATTTTTGATGAAAACATAGATTTTTGAAAAAATTTATTGAACGAAACATCTATTGAAAAAAATTATGAAAGTAAAATATTGCTGAAAAAAAATACTGATGAAAAAACAATATTGAGGAAAAAAATTGACAAAAAAAAATATTGATGAAAAAAAATATTGATGAAAAAAATATTGATGAAAATAATATTGTTGAAAAAAAAATATTAACAAAAAAAATATTGAAGAAAACAAAATATTGATGAAAAAAAAATACTGATTGATAAAAAAAAAATATTGATAAAAAAATATTGATGAAAAAAAAAAAAAATATTGATAAAAAAAAAATATTGATGAAAAAAAATTCTGATTGATAAAAAAATAACTATTGATGAAAAACAAATATTGATTAAAAATTATATTGATGAAAAAAATCTGATTTATTGATGAAAAAAATTGATGAAAAAAAATTCTGATTGCTAAAAAAAACTCTTGATGAAAAACAAATATTGATAAAAAAAAAATATATTGATGAAAAAAAAATATTGATAAAAAAAATATTGATGAAAACAAATATTGATCAAAAATAATTTTGATGAGCAAAAAAATATTGACGAAAAAAAATATTGACTAAAAAAAATATTGATGAAAATCACAATATTAATGAAAAATATAATATTGATAAAAAACAAGTAGAGAAGTCAAATTCGACTTGGCCGAATCTATGAATACTCAATGTCCTTTTTAAGTGATAGTAAATTTTCTAACGTGAAAAAGATAACATTTTTGATTGGAAATATTTTATTTTGTGTAAAACAGTAATCTTTGAAAAAACAAAATAATTTACTAAATTTTTTTTTTGAGTGTAAAATTTTTTTCGAGTGAATATTTTTTTTGTTTTAGTTTTAAAAATATTTGTGAGTGACAAAAATACGTTGTAAAATATTTTTGTGACCAATGTTTTTAAAACATCTTTAACGGGTTTTCAACATGTGAATTTAAGGTGAAACTAATCTGAAATTCACGATTTTCCTAATAACTTTTGAATTTGAAACACTGGACGAATTTAGCTGAAATTCAATACGAACCAGACCAGACAATATATATGCCAAGCTTCAGCCTCCTCAGAATTGCGCTTCGAAAGTTAGCGTGTTTTTTATCTCATAAACTCTCGAAAAACCCTTGCCGAAATTCAGTCTATTGCTCATAACTTTTGAAAGGGTGTTACAAACGGAATGAAAAACTTATATATACCCTCTATCACTAGAGTGGAGGTTATAAAAAATATTGATAAAAAAAAATATTGATGAAAAAAAATTGATGAAAAAAATACACCGCTCTACAAATCTGAGGTTTGTCGCTGCGTTTTGGATGAAACCAAAAAAAGTAGATAGGATTTGGTGCCCCGATTCCAAAACGGTCACTCAAATTTTTCTATCACGTCACAATTTTGAGAAAATCGCGGCTAAAGTGTCAAAAAATGTCCATTTTGACCATTTTGGAACGCCTATAAAATAAGATCCTGACATGCAAATGACTTGGTATCTAGCTCATACGAAAGTGTGTAATTTTCTCTTTTAGACAAGATCAAATCTTCTTGGAATTTAATTTTCTAAAATGGTAAAAATATCATTAGCCACAAGTGCTTTAAATCTAAAATTTTCGTATGAATTTGTATGAAAATTTGTTAAAAAACACTGTGTAAATAAACTAAATATTGAAAAAATTTAAGGTTTTTTGCTAATGATTTTTTACCATTTTAGAAAATTAAATTTTAAGAACATTTTATCTTATATTTAAGAGAAAATTACATGCTTTCGAATGAGCTTGATACCAAGTCATTTGCATGTCAGGATATTATTTTATAAGCTTTTAAAAAGGGTAAAAAATGCCCTTTTTCGGCCCTTTAACCGCGAATTACTCAAAATCCTGATGTGATAGACAAATTTGGGCTCCGGATTTGGAATCAGCGCAACAGACACCATCCAAATCACTAACCAGAATCCAATACGCATTTTCTTGTTGAGCTGTGATATTGACGAAAGAATATTGCATACAAAGGCTTTAAGTGCTTGGCAATTTGTTATTATGACATATTTCATCATATTAAAGAAAAGCTTAATCAAACTGCTGAAATTTGTCATCAAAATGGATGACAGCATGCGATGAAACCATTTCATCAATATGATGAAGCCTTTTCTTTTAGTGTAAAATTAAAGTTAAATTTATTTGATTTTTTAAGTTAAATTTATTTAAGTTAAATTTATTTGATAAACTCTTTCAAGTTCTTTTAAAAATTATTTAAATCTTTGAAAGTTCTGCTTAAAGTGTCTTATTCTTTTAAGAACATTTTATAAAAAATAAGGCGTTTAAGTTCTTGTTTCATTGCATCATGAAATTTCATTACATCAAGAGATTTATTTAAACTTGCATTAAAACACCCTTCAAAGTATTCTCATTCTGTGTAAAATTATTTTTCAAATGTATAAATTCTTTAAAAGTTCTGCTCAAAGTGTCTTATTTTTCAAGAAAATTATATAGAAAAAAAAAATAAGTCATTTCAGTTCTTGTTTCATTGCATCATGGCTTTAGGCAACAAACTGTTGCTGTTAAAAAATTTCTTATTTTTTTCCTTTTATTTAATTTTATATTTCTTCATCTTGACTTTCCTAGAAATAATGAATAAGAGAATGTGATAAGCAGTTACCGTCTTAGAATTAACCATAATAATGGTTGACTGTTATTTGGTATGCCGTGGTTGAGTGTTGGTGTATGTATGTGGTGGTAGACTGGCATTTTTCTGTATGGCAAAATTTTTTTTCCGATTTTCAAACCATGGACATTTTTTTATTCTACTAGGCCTAAACCTTATGTGGTACCAATTTGAGGCCAATTGGATTAAATTAGCCCATGGCGCCCGGCGGTCAAAGTTTTCGATTTTTGAAAAATTAAAAAAAAAATAAACAAAAAATATATCTTTCGACACATCATATTTGTTAATTTTGATGCGCTGAGCACAAATATCCCAAAAAAAAATAAAAAATAAAAATAGGTCGAACAGATTTCGAGATATTGCTATTCGAAATTTGCAAAAATGGCGCTTTTTTCCTATGTTCAAGAAATTAAAAAAAAAAGTCTCAAAATTTCATTCCGCCGACCCTTTTGTAGAGCTTGAGACAATCTTTCGTTTAAAAAAAATTTTCCTGGGTTTATGAGCGTTTTTTTGAAGATAATTTAATTCATAATTCGATAAGCTTTACTCTGAAAAAATCGGATAATAATTGACAGATTTGTGAATTTTTCTAAAAAAGAAAGTTACGATTTTGCAGGAAATCGCCATTCAGATAACCCAGACAAAAAAAAATAAATTTATCATAAATGATCATGTACAATATTTTTAAAGGTTTTTGGCGCGTTGAATCCGAATCTGGCTTTTAATTTGCTCTATCTCGTCAGGATTTTGAGATATTTAATATTAATTGATATATCAAAAACTTAATAAGATAGATCAATTTCAAGGTCAAATTCGAATTCAGGAGGTCAAAAACCTTTAAAATAATGATATGCGACCTCTCAGTATGTTCGTTTATTTTTAATTTTTTTTCCTGGGTTATCCGCACGGCAATTTAATTTTCTTTTTTAGAAAAATTATCACAACTCCGTCAATTTTTATCCGATTTTTTCGGCATAAATCTCATTGTATTCACAATTAAATTTTCTTTAAGAATACGTTTATAAATAGAAATGTTGTCGAACGAATTATAGCAGAAAAAAATCGATAAACTGAAAAATTTTTCAAAAAATAACAAAAAATTAGATATTGTTGAAAAAAATCAATACATATCTTTCTTATATGTATAGACAAATTCACACACATAAAAAGCCCTATCCTTCTTCTATCCAAAACAGTTGAAAAATTTAAAATCAGTTGAAAAATGTTTAAGTTACAGGTGGTTTAGAGAGAAAATTCCCAAAAAAACGTTTTTTGACAATAACTTTAAAATTTGAGGGTGTCTGGCAAATTTTTTGGGCATTTCTGTGATCTTTTCGACTAGACCTACAACCTTAACTACCTCATTTTAAAAGTATTTTCTATTTTGTGTTTTTTGTAGCACAGTGTTATTTTTATTAATTTTAGCATGATAAATACGAATGTCAAAAAATTTATAAAATAAGTCGAGCGGTTTTCGAGATATCGTCATTTAAAATTTGTCAAAAAATTGCAAAGTTGGCTTTTTCCTAAGTGTAAGAAATTTTTTTAAAAAATACAAATCAAATTAAATTCAAATGGAAGATTGTCTTAAGCTTTATGAAAGGGTCAACGCAAAATAAATTTTGAGACTTTTATAAAAAAAAATTTAAACGTAGGAAATAAACGCCATTTTTTATAAATTTTAAACTTGAATGTTTGCTCAGCGCATCGAAATTAACAAATGTGACGCGCCAAAAGATATATATTTTTGTAAATTTTTTAAAAATCCAAAATTTTGACCGCCAGGCTCCACGTGTTAATTTAATCCGATTGACCTCAAATTTGTACCACATATGTTTTAGACCTAGGACAACAAAAATGTGCCCGAACACTTGGGAAAATCGAAAGTTGACAAAAAATTCTAGTCTAATGTGGTTAGGGTGGTTCAGATTTTAAAGTGTTTTCTTATTCAGAGTATTTAAAATATATGTACAATGTAAAATGTAAATTTAAAATATATTTCTAAGTCGATTTCTTCCAAGATCAAAAATTAAGAATTTAAAAAATAGTCGAAAAATTTATATTCAGTTCTCAGCAAATTTTTCCAACAACCCAAACAAAAACTAATATTTTTTAAAAATTTTTTAAAAAATGTCTATAAATAATTCATTTTTCAGCGCGACCCTCGTATCTCATCTAATATTTGCTAAATCCTTATAGAATTGATATATATCTTCTATCTATATATATAAAAGAGTTGGGTGAGTGAGTGACTGACTGACTGACTGACTGACTGACTGACTGACTGACTGACTGACTGACTGACTGACTGACTGACTGACTGACTGACTGACTGACTGACTGACTGACTGACTGACTGACTGACTGACTGACTGACTGACTGACTGACTGACTGACTGACTGACTGACTGACTGACTGACTGACTGACTGACTGACTGACTGACTGACTGACTGACTGACTGACTGACTGACTGACTGACTGACTGACTGACTGACTGACTGACTGACTGACTGACTGACTGACTGACTGACTGACTGACTGACTTTTGGTACTTTTTATATCTCCCGAAATAATGGTCATAGAGACTTGAACTTTGGACCGTATGTTCACCTCCCGGAACATAGATCCACTAAGGCTGGACTTTTGCCAATGTTGATTCTAAGGTGGTAATAAGGGTAAAAAACTGTACTTTTGGTACTTTTTATATCACATGAAATAATGGTCACAGAGACTTGAAATTTGGACTGTATATTCACATCCTGGAATATAGATCCAGTAAGGCTGGATTTTTTCCAGTGTTGACTCTAAGGGGGTAAAAAGGGTAAAAAACTGTACTTTTGGTACTTTTTAGATCTCCTGAAATAATGGTCATAGAGACTTGAAATTTGGACTGTAGGTTCACCTCGCGGAATAAAGATCCCCTAAAACTGGATTTTTGCCAGTGTTGATTCTAAGGGGGTAAAAAGGGTAAAAAACTGTACTTTTGATACCTTTTATATTTCCTTAAATAATGATCCTAGAAACCTAAAATTTGGAATGTAGGTTCACCTCCCGGAATATAGATCTACTAAGGCTGAAGTTTTGCCAATGTTGATTCTAAGGGGGTAAAAAGGGTACAAAAGTGTACTTTTGGTACTTTTTATATTTCCTTAAATAATGGTCCTAGAAACTTGAAATTTGGAATGTAGATTCACCTCCCGGAAAATATGTTCACTGGGGCTGGGTTATTGCCAATGTTGATTCTAAAGGGGTAAAATGGGTAAAAAAATTTACTTTTGGTACCTTTTATATTTCCTTAAATAATGGTCCTAGAAACTTGAAATTTGGAATGTAGATTCACCTCCCGGAAAATATGTTCACTGGGGCTGGGTTATTGCCAATGTTGATTCTAAAGGGGTAAAATGGGTAAAAAAATTTACTTTTGGTACCTTTTATATTTCCTTAAATAATAGTACTAGAAACTTGAAATTTGCAATGTAGGTTCACCTCCCGAGAAAAAGATCCACTAAGGCTGAGTTTTTGGCCAACGCTGATTCTACGGGTGTAAAATGGGTAAAAAAGTGTACTTTTGGAACTTTTTTTTTATTTACTGAAATAATGGTCATACAAACTTGAAATTTGGAATGTAGGATCCTTTGCTAAAAAAAAACAATATGGAAATGGTACTTTTTGAAAATTTTGATTCTAAGGGGGATAAAAGCGGTAAAAAGTGTACTTTTGGTACTTTTTTTTATTTCTTAAAATTATGGTCATAGAAGCTTGAAATTTGGAATGTAGGATCATTCGGTGAAAAAAACATTTTGGAAAAACTACTTTTTGGAAAATGCGTTTCTTAGGGGGAACCTTTTATAAAAAGTACCTTTTATAAAAAGTACCTTTTATAAAAAGTACCTTTTATAAAAAGTACCTTTGATAAAAAGTACCTTTTATAAAAAGTACCTTCTATAAAAAGTACCTATTATAAAATGTACCTTTTATAAAAAAAGTACCTTTTATAAAAAGTACCTTTTATAAAAAGTACCTTTTATAAAAATTACCTTTTATAAAAAGTACCTTTTATAAAAATTACCTTTTATAAAAAGTACCTTTTATAAAAGTACATTTTATGAAAAGTACCTTTTATAAAAAGTACCTTTTATAAAAAGTAGCTTTTATAAAAAGTACCTTTTATAAAAAGTACCTTTTATTAAAAGTACATTTTAAAAAAAGTACCTTTTATAAAAAGTACCATTTATAAAAAGTACCTTTTATAAAAAGTACCTTTTATAAAAAGTATCTTTTATAAAAAGAACCTTTTTTAAAAGTAACTTTTATAAAAATTACTTTTTTTTAAAGTACCTTTTATAAAAAGTACCATTTATAAAAAGTACATTTTACAAAAAGTACCTTTTATACAAAGTACCTTTTATAAAAAGTACCTTCTATAAAAAGTACCTTTTATAAAATGTACCTTTTATAAAAAGTACCTTTTATAAAAAGTACCTTTTATAAAAAGTACCTTTTATAAAAAGTACCTTTTATAAAAAGTACCTTTTATATAAAGTACCTTTTATAAAAAGTACCAGGTATAAAAAGTACCTTTTACAAATATATCTTTTAATAAAAGTACCTTTAATAAAATGTACCTTTTATAAAATTTACCTTTTGTAAAAATTACCTTTTGTAAAAAAAAACATTCTGGGAAAAGTACTTTTTGAAAATTCCTTTTCTTAAGGGGTAAAAATAGTAATTATGGCACTTTTTATATATCCTGAAATAATGATCATAGAAACTTGATATTTGGAATGTAGGATCCTTAAGTGAAAACAAATTCTTTAGGTACGTTCTTATTTCCTGAAGTAATGGCCCTAGAATCTTGAAATTTGTAATGTTGGATCATTATGGAAAAAAACATTCTGGTAAAAATACTTTTTGGAAATTCAGCTTCTTAGTAGGGTAAAATGGCTAAATAAGTGTACTTCCGGTAATTTTGATATTTTCTGATGTTATGGTTCCATAAACTTAAAATTTTGGATGTAAAATCCTTCGGTTAAAACCAAAATTTTGGGAGAAGTACTTTTTGGAAATTTCGTTTCTTGACGGGATTAAAAAGTATACTTTTTGTACTTTTAATATTTTCTGAAATAATATTCCTAGATAATTTCTATTTTTTGTAGGATCTTTTGGTAAAAAAAAAAACATACTGGAAAAAGTACTTTTTGGAAATTCCGTTTCTAACGGGGGTAATAAAGTGTAATTTTGGTACTAACTTTTTTTGTTCCTATAATAATGGTCTTAGAAGCTTGAAAAAAAAAACAATCTGCTATGCTAAAGTATTTTTAAAAGATTCCGTTTCTAGAGGTATAGAAAAATGTTTTTTATACTTTTTATACTTCTTGAAATAATGATCCTTGGCAGTGAAAACTTGAATGCTGTATTCTTTATTGAAAAAATATTTTGGAAAAAGTACTTTTTGGAAATTCTGTTTCTAAGAGTCGTAAAGGGCATACAAAAGTGTAAATTTGGTACTTCTTATACATACTTATTTCTTGAAATAACGGTTCAGAAAAAAAGGTTTTTGGAAAATTAAATTTTAAGTGGTAAAGGTGGCAAATGGTTCTTTGTACCTATCTAACTATTAAAGCCTAGAAACTCAAAATTTGACGTGCAGTATCCTCCAGCGAAAAAACACCCAAGATATGGACAGGGTAAAAAGGGGTACCTGGTACAAGTGGTGTAAAATTGTATTTTTATATTTATAAGATAAATACAAAAGCACTTTTTATTTCTGTAACGCATATTATTTGGAGAGGAATGAAACTTGCATGGACATTGAATTGGAAATGAAATGGAGTAGAACGGGGAACGAAATGGAATAGAGCGGGGAACAATATAGAAAGATACTTTTTACTAAAATTTTTCGTATTAAACTTTTTAACTCCATAGTTTTTCTCTCTATATGTTTTTTTATCCAAAAATAGACGTCCACAATTAAATAAAACAAAGACTACATATGAGTCATTTTTTGAAATCGGTAGGGTCCTGATCCTTCTATTATCCGGTATTTAACATAACCGGTAACGAAGTTCCGGCGGGCGAGCTAGTCTATTATATAGTGATACATTATATGTTTGAGACACTATAACAAAAGAAAAATAATAACTCCGTTCTTTTCATATTTACAATATGTTTTGTCTACTTTTAGGTACTTAAATAAAAAACCGAATATTAGTGACAGTCACTGTATAAAAGAGACAAATTTAAGGTTAGCGTGTCTCAGCTTATCGGCTAAATCGGCCATATCGGGGATTTTTTTAAAAAAAAAAGCCATATGAAGGTCCCACTAAAAAATTAATTTTTCTGTAGGACATTTTCCTTTAATTTTCCAAATGCCATTAAAAATTCTTTTTCTTAAGTAAATTTTCCTTGAGAGGTTTTTTATTTCTTTCCTAATCCGAAAACAAACTGAAATAACATAAAATATAAAAAAAAATCTTAAAAAATTGGGTATTTTCGCTTAACTCAGAAGCGAAAATAGTTATTAAAAAAAATTTTAGTAAATTTTTTTATATTTATATCTTCTTTTATTTCTTTCTTACTAAATATCAAACTAAACCAAAAAAAAAAACTTTGAAGATGATTTTATAAATTTGAATGAAAAAACAGGTGTTGATCTCTATGGCTCCTGAAAACTTAAATTTTTTTTCTGACGCCAACTTAATTTATTTGTAAACGTAAAAATAACTAAACAAAATATATTTTTGGACAGATTGGCTTCCAAATATTACATAACTCATTGCTATATCTTGTATTTTGCTATGTAGTTTCTTATTCGTTTTGAGGGTTGAAAGATTTTTTTGTGTTAATTGATATTTTGTAAAGCTAGAAAATCCAACTAAAGAAATATTCACCCTAATGATATAGCACGCTTAAGTAAATGTTGTTTCAAATTGAAAATGTGTCAAATTTGATTAGGATATTAAACATAAAACAATTTTCTTATATTTTTTTTTTCCAAACAAGGTGTTACCAAAATAAAAATGTAAATTTTATGTCATTTTAATTTCCTTGTGTATGTTTAAAAATAATAATTTTTAACGATGTTATTTATAATTTAAGAAATTCAATATCATTTGTTTTTCATTTATTTTTTATGTACATACGTACTATAATTTCAAATGACGCCAATAATATTATATGTCTGCTTTAGACATTATGTCAGACATACTTACAATTAGATAAAAAAAAATATGAGTACCCGACTAAAAAAAAAATAATACGGTACCATATAACATTTGATCCCAAAAATGGAGGATCCAATAGTATACGATTATATCTTATTAGATCAAAATTTAGATAATAAGATATAATTAGATCCCAAAAATGGAACGGTAAATATTATCTTATTTGATATAATAAAAAATTAGATTTAAATAGATCTAATAATATATATATATCTTATTAAATCTAATATGATCTTTAATATCAAATCAGATGAAATTTACCGTTCCATTTTTGGTATCCAATTATATCTAATTATATCAAATTTGATCTAATAAGATATAATCATACATTTTTAGATCCTCCATTTTTGGGATCAAATGATGGATCTATTTATATACAATTATATAAAAAACTATATGATTATATCAAAACTTTTTTACTCGGGTATAAAGATATTTTGGTCTTAAGTATATATAGCAGCTAATAATGTTTGCTAAAAAAAATAACTTGTAGAAAAAATTTTGTTTGTATATTTTTTTTAATCAATATTAATGAATTTGTGAATGTGAAATAGGCCGGCATTATTTTGTATGGCATACATTTTTTTTTTTAACGATTTTCAATGTCCGGGAAATTTAAATTCTACTTAGCCTAAAAGTTATGAGGTACAAATTTTGGACCAATCGGATTACATTTATCCGAGGTATCTAGCGATCAAAGTTTTGGATTTTTGAAAAAATTTAAAAATTTTTTTATTATTATTAATTTTAAAGCAAAAATCTTAAAAATTTTAAAGGAAAAATGTGCATAAATCTAAATTTTTTGTGAAAAAATATTTTGAAGTGAAATTTTCTTTGGGGAAAATTGTTGTCAAAGTGACAATTTTGGTATAAAAAATGACTTACAAGGGAAGTCTCCCTCGTGCCACCCGCCGATCTTTATGGAAATGGTTTTATTTTGTAAAGCAGGAAAAATAAAGGTAAGGGGTTTTTTTTTTAGCGGCCCAAATTCACATTTAGTTCGTGGAAATGAGGGGGGAAGAAACTGACATTTTTCAGTCAGTACACAACTTTTCGCCATATTGAGTAAATACCAACATTTTAGGGCATTTTTTAAATAAGTCTAAAAATAATAACTTTTTTGGCACGTTGTTAGCACCGAGAGATAGATATTTTAAATACCTTTAATCTGATACCACATATGAGGCATTCCACACCAAATGTCCCGCTACAGAAAAACATGTGTCCCGTTAATTTCTGAATAGGTTTTTTTGAAACTAAGAAAATTGCGTTTTTGGTTTTTCAAGTTTGTTCAAGTTTAGATGTTTGGCCATCCACACAAAAAAATTCAGACACGCGTTTTTCGTTTTTTCGAGAAAATAGCATTTGAATTTTATATTTCATAACAATTGAGTAATTTGCTTGTATTTTCTTGTTTCAACAGAGCGTATGAGTAATATTTATGCAAATAATAATACTCATTCGCAATTTTAAATAAAGAAACTACAAGCAAATTACAAAATTGTTTATTTAAAATTTTTAAATAGTTAATTAAAAAAAAAAAATAATTTTTTCCTTTAAATCACATGTAAAATATTTTTCCATGCAGAATACCTGCACAAAAATTGAGGACAAATGAAATGAAAATAGTGAGGTAAGAAAAGTGTTTGGTTTGACATGAAATGACTCCCATTAGAGATGGGCACATGAGCAGATTAGAGCGTGATTCACGCGTGAGTGTGACTGAATTCAATTTAACTCACGTGATTGTGAGTGAGTGTGAGTGGAGAAAAAAATTGCGTGAGTGAGTGTGCGTGAGTAAGATTTTTGCGTGAGTGAGTGTGAGTGAGTCAATTTTTTCGCGTGAGTTTGCGTGATTTATTTTGGCTTCATATTTCTTTTCGTACCAAAAAAGCAACAATAAATTTTAAAATTTGGCTAATCTTAAGATTTCGTCCCGAAAAAAGCCAAAAAACTACAAATTTTGCTAAAAATTTAGAAAAATTTTTGAAATTTTAGTTTCTGGAATATTTTTTTGTATAAACTAGTGTTTCGTGAGTGTGAGTGAAGCTTGTGTGAGTGTGAGTTGAATTTAATTTACTCACGTGATTGTGAGTGAGTGTGAGTAGAAAAAATATGATCGTGAGTGAGTGTGCGTGATTAAAAAATTCCTGTCGTGAGCGTAAGTGAGAGTGAGTCAAAAATCACTCACGCGCCCATCTCTAACTCCCATACAAATCGACCCCCCTAAAAATGTGTTTGGGCCGCTAAAAAAATACATGTCGAATTAATTTTTGTTCTTAACAACATTTACAAATTTATGAAGATCGCAGGGTGACAACAGAAAGACTCTCCTTGTTAGACTTTTTCTTTAGGAAAAAATCTGAGACTTTTTCTATAGAAAAAATTCCTCAGAATCAGAGACTTTTCTATAGGAGAAATTTCTCAGAATCTGAGACTTTATACTATAGGGAAAATGTCTCAGATTCTTTTTCTATAGGAAACAGGTCTAACAATTAAGACTTTTTCTATAGAAAAAAGGTCTCAGAATTTAAGAAATGCCATCGGCAATGTGGGCATATTTAAAACATCTGCAATGTGCCAGAAAAAAAGTATTTTTTTTTTTCTAAAAAAAAGCAGTTTATTAAAAATAAGTACTTTTTTTCTAAAAAAAAGAAGTACAAAAGTTCTTTTGCTTATAAAAAGCACTTTTTTAGAAAAAAAAGTAGCTATTTTTGACAAAAGTACTTTTTCCAAAAAAAAGTTTTTTTCCTATTTTTTCTAACAAAGTACTATTTTTTTTTTTTTTAAGTACTATTTTTTCAAAAAAAAATACTTTTTTTCCCTAAAAAGAATAGTATTTTCCAAAAAAAGTACTATTTTTAATAGTACTTTTTAAAAATCGACTAATCGATGAGAATAACGAATGAAAAAGTGGTTATTAAAAAATATTTTTACTAACAAAAAAAATTAAAAATAAAATAGTAATTATTTTATTAACAAAAAATAAGTAAAAGACTTATAAATTGAATAACTGAATTAGTTTTTTATGTAAAAAATGCATAAAAAATTTTTAATAATTTTAAGATTTAAATTGGTGGGAGTCGGCGGGGGACCTTGGAGGACACCTTTTCCCTGATCATAAATGTTTACAAATTAATTTTTATGATATTTACGCCTAAAAACACTTTTATCGTTATTTTGTATTTTTTCTATAACCGCGCCCTTAAAAGGGGGGGGGGGCGCAAAAAATAACATTCCTAATTATCTTGGTCCAAATTCAATGAATTTTATATGGCACAAAAATATTTAATTTGTTGAACAATTTGGAAAGTTTTTCGCCTTTTCCAATTTTGCCATGGAACTTTACCAGCCTATGACCATAAGATATAATCGTGCCAAACTTTAGGAGTATAGCTCTTTAATTTTGGACTGTATCGTGGCCTCCACAAACGGACATCGCTGGAATGTCTTACAATTAGAATCGATCACTGATCAAAAATATATTTTTTATGGAGTCCTAGTCCGATATTTCGATACTGTATTTTGAAAGGGTTCTGATTTTTTGAGTAAAAACTCGGCTGTAGTGGTTTGGAAAAATCTACTAAATTTTATGATTTTATAAAAAAATTCCCCCTCCCCAACCCACCAAACTAAAAAGCTGTACCCACCACTAGGTGCAGGTTATAATGAGTTTTTGATGATGATTATAACTACCCGAAAAATTGGTCCTATACTTTCCATTAAGTATACCGATCGACTTAGAAGTACTTTTAGAGTCGTTTTAGCGATGTCCGTCCGCCTGTCTGTCCGTCTGTACATGTTAACTTCTGCTCACGATACAGGTCGCAATTTTTAATCGATTTGTTTGAAAATTGCAATTTAAGCCGTTTTTGGCTAATGGTAGACCGCTGCTAAAATTGAAAAAAGCGGTCCATTTTATTTTTGGAATTTGAAATTTAAATTTGTTTACTAAAAATATAAGGTTGTGGCACAGAAGGTAGCGTGCAGCCACTAATTATGAGTTTGATTCCTTCAGAATAAAAGTTATTTTTTAATTATTTCTAAATAATAAAAAGTAATGAAAAATAAATGAATGTAAACAACAGTAAATTTAACTGTTTTACAGTTAAATATTTTTAAAAAAGTTTAACGGATTTATGTATTTTTTCAGTTATTTTTACTGAATTTAAACCGTTTAGCAGTGCAACAACCCAAATCGGAGTGGGATGAAATACTTTTTTTCAATACTTCAGATTCGTTTTAAAAAAAAAAAAAAACCCAAAAACTTTGTAAATAATATACACAATAATATAATTATTTGGTTAAATACCATCATCTCTCAAAAATTACATCATCGCTTCAACCAGCCCTAAAGGAAATTACGAATATTATCCATAAGTGGAATATTATTCCCAACACATAAACAAAGTCACAGTGAAACTTAACACAAAATACTCGGATCATATTTTAATAATAATATAAATTGTAAACACATTCATGTATGCAAATAAGTATAAAAATAAATAAACATAAAAAATTCGAACATATTAAAGGAAGAAAATAAAAGGGGAGAATACAAAAACAGGATACCAGAGAAGTATTGGATGCATAAATAAATTTTTGGGAGTAAAATTCAATTAAATAACATTTTATAGGCATCACTGCTAATTGCAATTTTAAACATAATTCAGTATAAATCCAATCAACACAGATAATTTTTTGTATTATATGAAGTCCACAATTTATCTACACACCCAAAAGTAAATCCCAAAATCTCCATGATACTTTATTATTCAGGACATTGGTCTCTTATTGCATATTAACACTTACATATTGAAATACGAGTGGATGGTATTAATATAAAGACAAAGAAAAATATATATTTACATAAATGTGTCCCGATTAAGCAAATTTGTGATTTTTTGTTCTTGAAATGTTTTACAAATTATGGGTTCCCGAGTAAAAAAAATTGATATGGGGCTATATGAGCAAATCCATGGGAAATTTAACTTGCGGATTTTGATAATTTTTGGTTATTTGATAGAGCTTCATAAATGATTAACATTTTTTTTTTTTCAATACTTTGCAAGATATGTGCGTTTAAAAAAGCGTTTTTTTGTCATATTGACTTTTAGACAGTTTTTTTTATCATTTTTGTACTCGAAAACCCTAAGTCGTAAAAAAAACATATAAAAGGAATATTGTAGATAACATTATGAAGATTTAATATTTAGAAAACAAATATTTTTTTACAAAGAAATTTCAACAAAAAATTTTTAAAACAATATTTGAATGTCCTTTTTCCTGCCAAGGACACAATGGATTTTCAAAAACAAAATTTTGCATTAATTTTTTAAAAATAGAATGTTGTAAATAAACAAAACTAAAAAAATAAAGTAAATAAAAATGAAATAATAAAATAAATAAAAATAGAATTGAACAATACTCTTTTTTCATAGCCTTTTCATAGATTCTATGAAGGCCATCATTGGTTTACTTCTAATGATTTTTTTTCATAGAATCAATGTACGTTTTCATAGCCGTAATGAACAAAATTCTTTCAGTGCATAATACAAAACTTCGATTTTGTTTTATTTGGTAGATCAGAAAAAATAAAGGGACACGTATTTTTTTAGCGGCCCAAATTCATATTTAGGGGGTAAAAAGGAGGGGAAAAGACAATGTCATTTTTCAGTTTTTTTCGTTTATCTCCTATATTATGCAAAGAAACTAGTCATGTTACATACCAAATGAAAGGTCTTTGGAAAACCTATCTAAGTGTGCTAAGAACTTGTCCGAATATGCACAACTTTTCGTCATATTGAGTAAAATACCGAAATTTTAGGACATTTATGTTAATAAGTCGAAAAATATTAACTTCTTTGGTCCGTTGTTAGCACCACGAGATAGGTGTGATACCACACATGCCTATATTAATTTTGTTTAAATAGGCGTAAATCGTAAAAACTGAAAAAGGTAAATTTCCCCCATATAAATCGACCCCCCTAAAAATGAGTTTGGGCCGCTAAAAAAAATACGTGTCGAATTAATTTTTGTTCTTAACAACATATCCAAATTTCATGAAGATCGGAGGGTGACACCAGGGAGACTTCCCTTGTTGGTCAAGTAATTTTATTTCAAAATTCTTTTATCATGACAATAAAAAGTGTTTGTGTTTGTTAAATTTCGTTGTTGAAAAAAAAATTCATTTGTCAGATCAACAAATTGTGTTTGTTGAATTTCTTTGTTGAAAAAAATAAATAAGATTTTTTTAAAGTGTGAAAGAAAATATTTAATTTTTCTAAAAATTTAAGACATCCTGGTTTGTTTCTTACTAGTTTCATATTATCCAGTTATAATAATCTTCAGAACAACTTTTAATGTCAAATTAATTCAGTTAATAGTCAATAGAACTCTATATGTCAAAATTATTAACAGATCGCAGCCGACAAGGATTGAACCCTTCATCTGTAATACTTTGCTATTAACTGCTTGTAACGTACAATCACTCTAGACCGATACGCCAAGTAGGCTGTTAAGCAAGTATTATCTAAATCATGATTTTTTCAATTCGAGTTTGGTTGTTGCTGTTTGTTTTTTCTAACAGAAGAATTGTTATTGTTATTTGTGTAAATCAATTCTATTTTTAGAAATCATTATTCTTCTTCCTCTCCTTTATCAATTCTGATCTAACAATAAGTACTTATTTTACAACATTGCCAGACATGGTCTATATTTTAGACACAAATGTTGGTGTTTGTTAAATTTTTTTGTTGAAAAAAAAAAATTATTTGTCAGATTAACAAATTGTGTTTGTTGAATTTCTTTGTTGAAAATAAATAAGATTTTTTACTTTTGTCAGATCAACAAATTGTGTTTGTGTTTGTTGAATTTCTTTGTTGAAAACAAAAAAAAATCTTTTTTCAACAATCAAAATTTACAAACGTTTGTTGATATTACAAATTTCCGTACATGAGCACTTTCAGTGAAAAAATAATTGTATTCACAAATATGGTGGTCAATATAACAATTCGTTTTTTTTTTCGTGTATGTTTGAATTAAATGGAGATGATTTGGTCGGACATTTCGTTTGAAATTTAGAGCTGTGTTATGTTGTGTATTTACACTCAAAAAAAAAAAAAAAACTGTAATGTTAGCAAAAAAAGCTTGTAAACCTACAAGAAAATTTGCTGATTTTGAACCCACAATTTTTTTGCTAAAGTTAGCAAAAATGTTTTGCCAATAATTTGTTAACAAAAAAAAATTTTTTTTTGACACATTTGAGGACCCCATTGGGTTCGGACCCGATAGGTCCAGACCCCGATGGGCCTAGACCTAGTTGGGTTCCTTAAAAATCGTCATAGTTTTTGATCCAAAATTTGTGTCCGTTTCGCTCTACCTTGCTTAGTTTTTGAGATACGTGATTATAGGGGACCACTAAGGTCTTGAGAATTAAAAAACTCGATAACTTCAAAAATATTACTCGGAGAGCTTTTGACTATTTTGCGGTCTTGTTCTACGTATTGAGGGCTACAAAAATTCTTTTGGACTTTTTGTTGTGTCGGCAATATTTACCAAGATATGAGCATTTTAAAATTTTCGGGAATGCTAATTTTTTTTGGATCCAAAGTTAGGGCCCATTAGGGTCCACACATGTGAAGAGGACCCGCGAAAGTATGGAGATTCTAAGAACCAAAAATGCCCTCCATTTTGCTCTATCTGGCTTAGTTTCCGAGATAGAGCCATTTTAAGTTTTCTGAAAATAAAAAAAAATTTACCATTTATTTTTGCTAATGTTAGCAAAAAATCTTGTAAAAATGTTGCCAACTCAATTTCAAATCTTAGCAAAAGAAATTAGTTCAACGTTTGTTTAAAATTGCTAATGTGCTAAATGAAGTTTACAAGAATTTTTTGCTGACATGCTAATCTCAACTAAAAATTTGCTAAAAGTTAGCTAACTAGCATTAGCAAAAAAAAATTAGTAAATCTACTAACGTATTTTTTTGAGTGTAGTACATAAATTATCATTATGTCTTCTTACATACGAATATAAGACTTTATGTTTTGCCACTAACGATTGTCAATTTGCTAAATACTCTTGACAATGGAATTTGATGAATTCCGAAACACGTGTCGAGTACGTATTGCAAAATGACCGAACCAAGCAATTTAAAACAAACAACTTTATAGTTTCTAAAAAATTGTTACTTTGACAATATCATCGTAATGATAAGTAAAAGAAATATGACCTTGAGCTAGAATAATCTTTCTCGAAATAGAATTTTAAAGGTCGAATAACAATTTTTTTTTTTAATTTAAAAATTAAATTAGAATTTTTTAGACTCTTTAAATAAAAAAAAAATCTTGATATTAATTGTTCCCAAATTGCAAATGGTGTAGTGGTCTTATTAATCCGTTTGTCTGCGGTCGTAATTTTTGTCTTTTCTTTTTTTTTTTTGGGCGTTGCACATAACAAATTGTAGTTCATCATTGAGTGTAAATTAAACGTATTTATAGAAAGGCAATGGCAGAGTAACAAATAGGAAATATTTTTTCAGTATCTTTCCATTTTCTTATTATTGCAAATGTATGCGAGTTTTTACTTATACAGACAAATAAATAAACGAATCATTAAAATTGTTTGCAAAAAACAGCAAAAAAGAAGAAAAATAGTAATAATAATAAAACTTGTATGATTGTATGTTGTTGGTATATTTAACGAGATATAATGAGTAAATTAATACCATTAAAGTGCACATTGTCGTATCGTAAAAATAAAACTTACTTAAATTCTCATCTATGTGAAAGCAACGCCTTAGAATTTTATGAATATTCCTGATACTGATACCTACTGATGAGATGTTGATGATTCCTAACACGTTGTGGTTTGTTTTCTAATGCAAAATAATAAAAAACAAATCCAAGTTTTATACCATACAACTTAATGTCCCAATGGTTAGTTAGTTAGTTGGTAAGAGAGTGTATATGGGTATACTCTTTTTATAATCATATTAAAGACTCATATTTACTTTTAGGTTAGAATAGGGTTAAGTATACAGATTTTATATAAACATAAAGTTGTGTAGTGATTATTGGATAGTAACAGTGGAGCATGTTAAAAGATTTAAAAAATAATTATTTTTTTTAAAAGGTGCTTTTATTTTATTATTATGTATGCTCAGTCCTTCCCTCGAACTAAAAAATGTCTGCGAAGTTTGTACTCTTGCCCAAACCATTGAATCATGATAATGTTTTGCTGTATAAATAGGTGATCTTTCTAAAGCAACATTTGTCATTTCATGCAAAGCACATCGAAATATCGTTCGAGGACCCCATTATGTTTATATATTATTGATCCGGAAATGTTTCTAAGACATTTTAGTGATATCCATTAATCTGTCTGTCTGTGTTTGTCAATAAAAAAAATTGTTATGAAAAAAGTTTTTAATGAAAAAAGATTATTGATAACAAAAATATTTGATAAAAAAATTGGTTAAAGTGCACTTTACGAGGCACGAATAAAAATTTAAGGGAGCTGGGCCCCGGTAGACCCCCTGAAGCAAAACAACCGCCTCATCCACCAACACGTATGTATGGGTATTCAAGTGAAAGGTTATTTGCTAACGATTGCAAATATATATTTTTTGTATGTATTTTAATAATATTGTACCCCCTAGATCCATTTTAGTATCTTTCTGTTCAGTAGTTTAGCCATTTAGTAATTAACCGGGTAAAAGGCTTGATACACAAAAAAAAAATATTTAGCGAAGCCGTTAAATTAATTAATGGAGTTTGTAATCCCTCAGCACTAAAAGTCCATTTTAATAATTACACTTAAAAAATTATATCATTAACTGTTTGTAAGTTATTTAAAAAATTTTACGTTTAGTCATTTTTAAAAGAAAAAACATTTGTTTGATGTTCAATTTTTATTAATGACTACTTCTGTCCTTTGTTTCAAAAATAACACACTAAAAAATAAAGACTTTCATTAACATTTAATTTTTAAATTACTTTATTTTTGTTCTGTAAGTAAAAACTACTGATTACACAGTGCAGCAGCATATTTAGGGCCTCAACCAAACCAAGACAGTTTAAAAGTACTTATGTGTAGTAGTAAAAACCCCAAAGGGTTTAGCTCTGTAACGTCTCAAATTTTTTTTATAGCCCACTGAATTTTTCAGTTTTTTTTCAAAGGTGTTGGAAAAAAGTCGAAAAAACTAATGTTAATGATTTTTTGAACTTAAAATAGTGTTTGGATGTCTTCAATAGAATTTTATGGGGAACATTTTTCTAGAGTACGCTAAACCTCTATCTCCCGTTTTAATGGGTCATTTACGCCATTATTTTAAGAAATGGCTCAGAAACCTACTAAGACGTGCGTTTAAAGGGTTAAAATGTTCTACGATTATTTTCAGCATCAAATTTCACTGGCGGTTACTGAAGGCAGAAAGTTCGACCGGTATACGAAAAATGCATAAAAAAGGTTAATTGTAAATTATCATTAATTTTTTATATTGTTTCCTATATTTGTTAGTTACAATTGTATACAATTTCTGGCAAAAATATAAAAAAATGAATGATACTTTACAATTTATCTTTTTTCTGCATTTTCCTTATATTAGTCGAACTTTCTGCCTTCAGTAACCCCTAGTAATATTTGATGCAGAGTATATTCGTAGAACATTTTAACCCTTTAAACGCAAGCTTTAGTAGACTTTTGAGCCATTTTTTAAGAAAATTACTTAAATGACCAATAAATACGGCAGATAAAGGGTTAATATATTCTGGAAAAAAATTCCCCATCAAATTTTTTTGAAGACATCCAAACACTATTTTAAGCTCAAAAGAACAGTTACATTATTTTTTTCGACTTTTTTCAAACGCCTTTTGAAAAAAAATGAAAAATTTAGTGGGCTATAAAAAAAATTTGAGACGTTAGAGAGCAAAACCCATTGGGGGTTTAACTACTACACACAAGTACTTTCAAACTGTCTTGGTTTGGTTGAGGCCCTAAGAAATGACCCTTCAATTGTGTCACAGTGTTATTCTTTAAATTTGTAAGGAATTGTGTAAGTAACTTTTTTTTAAATTGTTGTTATTTTTAAAAGATAGATCATTAGTTTTTACCTACTCAAGCAGGTTATTTTTTTGTAGAAAAAAAATACAAAAAATTATTTATAGAAATATAAAAACATGTTTGTATCAAGTGACTTTGGCACGATGGGTAGAGTGTCTGGCCAAAATGTAGTTGATTGCGGAATCGATTCCACAAAAATTTATTAAAAATTTTTAAAAAAATATTTCAATAGAAAATTGTAAAAAATAACCTACGAAATCATTAATTTTTAATGTTTTCGTAGGTTCTTTTTTTGAAATTTGTTGGTAAAAAAAAGGAACTATCATTAATTTTTAATGTTTTCGTAGGTTATTTTTTTCGAATTTGTTGGTAAAAAAGAATGAAGAAACCGTAATTTTTTAATGTTTAATGTTATTTATTTTAGAAAATTTTGTCAACAGTAAAAAATAAATGTTGATGTTTGTTAAAACTAATGAATAATTACTGGGATGGTTTTCAATTGTTTATTCACTAGTTTTAAGTGTGTTTTTCATTTGTTTTTGCCTACAAAATATATTGAGTGTAAGAAAAAATCGCATCAGGACGGTTTATGGACCTAGAAGGGCCCTGGGACCTAGCCCTCTTTAATTTTGTTTTTCTTTTTTAATTACCTTTTATTGAAGTACCCACACAAACCTGAAGATGGGTGGGGTGGTGTTCTGGCTCCAGGGGGGTTTAAAAAAAATGTTGATGAAAAAAAATATTGATGAAAAAAAATATTGATGGAATAAAATTGTGATAAAAATATTGATGAAAAAAAATATTGATGAAAAAAATATTGATGAAAAAAAAAATATTGACAAAAAAAAATATTGCTGAAAATAAAAAAAAATTATAAAAAAAAATTGATGGAAAGAAAATTGATGAAAAAAAAAAATATTGATGAAAAAAAAAAATTGATGAAAAAAAAAAAATATTGACGACAAAACAAAAAAAATTGTGATGAAAAAAATTAAATATTGATGAAAAAATATATTGATGAAAATAAAAATATTGATGAAAAAAAAATATTGATGAAAAAAAAACTATTGATGAAAAAAAAAATATTGATGAAAAATATTCATGAACATAAATATTGATGAAAAAAAAATATTGATGAAAAAAAAAAAATATTGATGAAAAAAATATTGATGAAAAAAAATATTGATGAAAAAAAAAATTGAAGAAAAATAATTATGTTGGGCCATTCCAGAAAATTTAGCTCAAATTTTAGTAATTTTTGGAAATGGTGTCTCAGATTAATTTGAACCTTGACACATAGATAGCCCTCATAAATATGATATATGTACCATTAGAGTGTCCCTTATTTTGGAAATGTTGGAAATGTTGAGACGGTACCCCCTCATTTTTTTCCTTTTGACTAAAAAATAACTCAGGAAAAATTTTACGCCCCTACGACCACGCCTTCCCTACGCGACGGGGCCTTAAAGAACGGGGCCTTAAAAATCATTTTTCCATACAAACCAAAAATTTTTTTTTTGATTTTTAATTTTTTTGTTATTAATTATATTATTACTTGCTTAGCTTATTCACGACAAAAAATTTGATTTTGGTGGGATGAGGCTTTCAGTTCTAAAAAATTTTTCGAAAAAAAAAATTTTGAGCTTTTGGGGTCCTTCAGTAAAAATTTTTTAAAAAATATTTTTTTTTAGTTTTGACAAGAAACCGTTTTAGTTGTAATGTTGCTTTTAATGATATATATTAATAAAAAAATATTATTCATATCTGTGATATCTTGATCGTGTATCGAAAAACATCAAAAATGCATTTTTTACCCTTTTTTAGATCACGATAAAGATGTCACAGATAGGAATAATATTTTTTTATGAAAATATATCATTAAAAGCAACAATTCAACTAAAACGGTTTCTTGTCAAAACTAAAAAAAAATATTTTTTAAAAAATTTTTACTGAAAGACCCCAAAAGCTCTAAATTTTTTTTTTCGAAAATTTTTTTAGAACTGATAGCCTCATCCCACCAAAATCAAATTTTTTGTCGTGAATAAGCTAACCAAGTAATATTATAATTAATAACAAAAAAATTAAAAATCAAAAAAAAAAATTTTTGCTTTGTATGGAAAAATGATTTTTAAGGCCCCGCTCTTTACGGCCCCGTCGCGTAGGGAAGGCGTGGTCGTAGGGGCGTAAAATTTTTCCTGAGTTATTTTTTAGTCAAAAGGAAAAAAATGAGGGGGTACCGTCTCAACATTTCCAACATTTCCAAAATAAGGGACACTCTAATGTACCATACATCGTTTTTTTACATTTGGTGTATTTAACGAATTATGGCGGGTCAAAGATTGACTTTTTAAGCAAAAGTAAGAAAAATATATCACGTTTAAAGAGCTGTAACTTCTTAACCAATGACCCGATTTTCACAAATTTAGGCTCATGTGAAATCTGGGGTTCTTCTTTTTACTTTATATTTTTAAAATAACGCAGTTTTTTTTACAGAAATGTTGCAAAAATGCAAAAAAATTTTTTCTTTTCGAATATTTAAAAAACACATCTTCGATTTTTTTAAAAAAATTCTGGTGAAAAATAACAATGTTTTGTATAACATATTCAAAATTCAGAGTGGGATCTCCATGGGATCAAAAAATATTCTGTTTTATGTACGAGGTTCTCATATTTTTCCTTTAGAAAATTAAAATTTCTAATGTTTTGAATGTTTTCAAAATTTTAATAATATAATTTTCTTTGAAAATTTAAATTTTTATATTGAAGAAACATAAAATTTTAATTTTCTAAGGTAAAATTTAAGAACTTCGTACTAAAACCAAAATATTTTTTGGTATGAATTTTGGATATGTTGTACAAAACAGTATTGTTTATCACCAAACTTTTTTTTAAAAAAATCGAAGATGTGTTTTTTTAAATATTCGCAAAAAAAAATGTTTTTGCATTTTTGCAACACTTCTGAAAAAAAACCGTATGCTTTTGAAAATATTTCCTAAAAGAAGAAGAATTAAGCTTTTATATGAGCCATTACTTGTGATAATCGGATTACTATTTAAAAAGTTAGAGCACGTTAAAAGTCATGTATTTTTCTGACTTTTGCTAAAAAAGTCGAACTTTGACCCGCGATAATTTGAAAACTACAGCAAATTTTGAAAATCCAAAAATGCAACACATCTCATATAAATGTGGATATCTATGAGCCAAATTCTCAGTGGCGTCCAAGGGCATGTTTCCGAACAGTGGGGCGGAAATTTTTGGAATTACCCTGTTACGTTTTATTCACCAGCTGGTGAATATTTTTGTTATTCACCACGAGGTGAATTATTATTCAAGTTACAAACCTAAGTAAGTAAAATTTTTGGTTTTACGAAAATGAAAACAGTAACTCTAATTTTCTTTTTTGTTAGTCGTTAGCTTATATAGTCAAACTGAGGTGGCGTCCTGCAACTTTTTTAAAATTAGACACCAGCCTAAAAACATAATCATGTTAAAAAGTCTCAGATTCTGAGAAATTTTTCATTAAAAAATCAGAGTTTTTAAAACATTTTCAGTAAGGGAAAATTCAAAAAATAAATTTTAATTGTTTAAAATATATTTTCTATTGCATTTGCTTACATAATATTTTGAGTGTATTTATTTAGTAGAGAATTATATATTTTTTTTAATACAAAAACATTTAATCATCTTAAATTTCTGTTTATCAGCAATTAACTCAGAAAAACTATTTTTCTACGAAAGTGAACCCCTTTGTATTAAGCTCTTAAGTTTCATACAGAGTTTATCTCATATTTTATTTATTAAATGCTTTTAAAGAGTTAATATGAACAAAACTTTTAAAAGTTTTTGTTTTTAAAATTAATAAAACAATATGATTTTTTTTTATAATCATAGTTCCCACGGTAACTGTTCAGATTTTGGCAACTTAAATTGTTTTTGGGAATTTTTTCATACCAATATCAAACATGTTTGTTCATATCATGCACCAGATAATCTTTGTGTATATTGCATACCAACAGTCATATATAAAGCAGTCCACACCAAATGTCCGGCGAAAAAAAAATTCATAACAATTTTGTGTTTTATTTTGAGGATGTTTATTCTGGCTCGAGGTCATTATTTTCTTTACTATTTACTATACTATATTTTCTTTAAATTTAAAACAAAAAATAATTTTCTTGAAAATTATGCTATGAGAATATCATGGTTTTAATTAGTAAAGAAAATAATGACCTCGAGCCAGTATAAACATCCACAAAATATAATATTTTAAAGGTCGAATAAAACAATTTTTATTTTTTAATAAAAATTAGTCAGAATTTTGTATTTTTTTTTGAATTTTCTTGTTTCAACATAGCGTATAAGTAACATAGTATGAGTTTTTCAAATATTTGTTACTCATATGCTATGTTAAAACAACAAAATACAAATAAATTACAACATTGCTATGAAATTCAATATTCAAATAATAATAATATTTTTTTGTGTGGAGAACCCAACAACCATCTTAACCTTTAAAAAAATTAAAAAGTGTTCGGATTTTTGATAAATTGAAAAATTGGTCTAAAAAATTTTTTCTAAGCCAAATAATTTTTAATGCAATGTCTCATATAAATATGGAATTTATATCACTTGACTACCTCCTTTTCTTATTTTGTACTTTTCAACTTAACACCACAAAAACGTGCTTGGGTCTTTGCTGCATATTCTTTGCCTTTTAAAGTGCAAGTTTTATTCGTGCAAGGGTCATTATTAGTGAAATCAATCATGAATATTCTTGACCCCCTCCGATATTGATGAAATTTGGTTAAGTTCTTACACTACGTAAAAAACTAACAAATGCAAATTTTCAGCCCTCTAAGTCAACAGGGGCCGAAAATACGGAGGGTCAAAATTTCCCCCAAAATCTCCCAGTCGCGACACTTTACACCGTAAAAACTTAATATCGTTGGTTCTATTATAGCTAGAAAGCCCATTTTTGGTTTGTTTTGAAGCTCATAATATGCTCTATAAGACCTACTATAACCAAAAAATTTTCGAAAAAAAATAAGGGTTACCTCCCTTATTTTAAGGTCGTGATAAAGGGAGGAGAAAATGGGGATGATGGTATCCCCCGATTTTTTTTTTACTTGATAATCTTATAGAGAAAGTCATAAAGAATATATTCTCAAATTTTTAAGTTGGGACAACAATTGGATCACTCAAAATCAATTTTTCACAATTTCCCCTAAAATCGCCAAATCGCAACACTCTTGAACCATTGTAGCTATTGTAACTATTGTAGCTACAGAGTCCATTTTTGTTTGTTTTAAAGCTTATATTACGCTCTACAATACCTACCTAAACCAAAAAATTTTAGAAAAAAAGGAAGGTGCTCCCCTTATTTAAAGGTCGTGGCAAAGGGTGGAGGAAATGGGGGGAAAGTATCCCCCGATTTTTTTTTTATTTGGTACTAGCTGGCCCGGTCCGCGTTGCTGGCCCAAGTATAAGATCAGTGTTATATTTCGTCTCGCTTCAAATACATATAGCCCTGCAAAAAATGTAATGAATTCCTTGGCTTAGAAAAATTTGTGGGCGTGGTTTAAAAGACCAAGTTCTATTTTAGGAGATAAAAAAATATTACCATCGACTTTGCGAACTGTACAAATTTCAAACTTCTTTTCCCGAACTTTTAATTTTTCCGGGACACTTTTCTCATTTATATTTCCTTAAAAACCTAATTATATTTAATAAATAAATTATAATTAATAAAAAAAAAATCGGTCCGGTCATTGGTAGTCGACATATTTTGACAAAAGTGGGCGTTAAAATTTGTGTGGTAAGTTAAACTTGTACATACTTATGTTAAAGATATTCAAGGATTTATAATGATTTGTACTAAGTTTTTAAAAAAATTAAGTTTAGATATATCGAAAGAAATTTTAAAATTTTAAGGATATTGAAAAAAGTTGGCTTTGAAGTGGACTTGGACTATAATGATCATTAAGGAAAAAATTTCCCAAATCAGGCCAGTCGATCTACTATTTTAGATTTATTGAAAAAAGTGGGAGTGGACAATTTTTCTGTTCGTAAAAACCACGAACGTCAACAAATACTACTAATAGACAAATCGGCCCTGCCGTTCTACTATTTGAGATGTATAGAAATAAAATTTTGTATTTCCGTTTAAAGCTAAGTTTTCATATCTAAATGTTAAATTTCACCGCTTTTTAAATGGTCTGTACAATTTAAAAAAATGTTGGTTATAGTGTTGATGCGTATTGATGCAACATATACCATGTTATTTTGCCGGTTTTTCACCAGTGAACAGAATACCTTTTCAGCGAAATTTTTACGCTTTTGTAAAGCCAGTGTGAATTTAACGTTTTTTTTATATGGAGTTTGACAGATTTTCAAGTGAAAACCGGTCAACTTACGCTTCTTAAACCTAAGTTGGACTATGACGAACATTAAAAAAAAAATTTAGTCAAATCAAAGTTTAGAAAAGGACGCGTTAAAATGGGCGTGATTAGATTAAAAAATAGTAAGACGAAAATTAAAAAAAAAACATTATCCAAATAGGTCAGTTCTCATGCGATGCGATTACCAACGAACTACATTTGATTTTTATTAATATTTTATTGTTCGATACTTTATTTTTCTATAGAGCAATTTTTTGTATATTGTATAACTTTTCTAACAGTAAAAACCTTATTTGAATTTTACCAACTCGGTCCATCCATTCAAAAGTGGGCGTAGAAATAGAAAATTGTTATTTTAGAAAAACCTTAGTTTGACTACGACGAACATTAAAAACAAAATTAGACAAATTGATTCAGACATTCAATGATTGAAAATACATATATCAGGAAAAGCGTAAAAGTAGGCGTGGACAATTTGTCTTTCCTTAAAATCGTCTGCGGACTATAATCAAATCGGTCTGGCAGTTATAGTTCTTTCGATACATAGAAAAAAGTGGGCGTGGGAAATTTTACTGTCCGTAAAAACCGTAGTTGATTTATGACGAACATTTTCAACAAAAAAAGCCAAATTAGGCGTAGTAATTTTTTTTTTTAAACCAAAGTTGGAATATGATGAAAATTAATTTAAAAAAAATTTAGGCAAATCGGTCCAGTCATTATCAGATTTTAGATATATTGAAAAAGTGGGCGTTTAAGTGGGCGTGGTCGATTTTTCTTTCAGTAAAAACTAAACTTGGATTACTACAAACATTTAAGTAAAAAAATACCCAAATCGGTGCAGTCATTTTTCGACTTTAGATAAATTGAAAAAAGTGGGCGTAAAAGTGGGCGTGGCCAAATTTTCATTACGTAAAAACCTAAGTTGGACTATGACGGACATTTCAAAAAAAAAATTGTCCAAATCGGTCCAGCCGTTTTCAACTGATGCCGTTACCAACGAACGACAATTGATTTTTATTTATATAGATTGTCAAAGAACAAGTCCTAGTGAACATATCCTAAAATTTTTATGTTGGGACAACAATCAGATCGACCAAAATCAAAATTTTTCACAACTTCCCCCAAAATCTCCAAATCGCGACACTCTTGCCCATTACAAATTTAATATCGTGGACTGTATTGTAGCTACAGAGTCCATTTTTGGTTTGTTTTAAAGCTCTTAATATGCCCAACAATATTACTATTACAAAAAAAAAAATAAAAAAAATTAGGGGTGCCTCTTGTATTATAAGATCGTGGCAAGGGGTGGGGAAATCGGGGGATAGTATCCCCCAATTTTTTTTACCTTTTTTTTTTTTTTAAAGAGTAAGTTCTAGAGAGCATATCCTGAAATTTTTATCTTGGGACTACAATGGGAGGCGCAAGAATGTCGCGATTTGATGATTTTGGGGGAAAATTTTGAAAAATTTTGATTTTGGTCGATCCCATTGTTGTCCCAACATAAAAATTGTAAATTATATTCATTAGGACTTGCACTTTGAGAATCCCAAGTAAAAAAAAAATCGGGGGATACTTTCCCCCCATTTCCTCCACCCTTTGCCACGACCTTCAAATAAGGGGGGCACCAATTCCTTTTTTTGGAAAATTTTTTGGTTTTGGTATGTCTTGTAGAGCGTATTATAAGGCTCTGTAGCTACATAAGCACTTATGATATTAAATTTTTAAGGTTAAAGAGTGTTGCGATTTGGAGATTTTGGGGAAAATTGTGAAAAATTTTGATTTTGAGCGATCCCATTGTTGTCCCAACTTAAAAATTTGAGAATATATTCTTTAGGACTTTCTCTATAAGATTATCAAGTAAAAAAAAAATCGGGGGATACCATCATCCCCATTTTCTCCTCCCTTTATCACGGCCTTAAAATAAGGGTGGTAACCCTTATTTTTTTCGAAAACTTTTTGGTTACGGTACGTCTTATAGAGCATATTATGAGCTTCAAAACAAACCAAAAATGGGCTTTCTAGCTATAATAGAACCAACGATATTAAGTTTTTACGGTGCAAAGTGTCGCGATTGGGAGATTTTGGGGGAAATTTTGACCCTCCGTGTTTTCGCCCACTGTTTACTTAGAGGGCTGAAAATAAGTGTGCATTAGTTTATCACTAAGTGTTACAACTAAACCAAATTTCATCAAAATCGGAGTTGGTCACGAAAATTTTTAGCTATTTTTGATTGATTTCACTAAGACTGACCCGCAAGTGACTAATGGGGTAATATATAAAGATAGTATGTAAAAAAAAACATGTAAAACATCATCATCACGATCAATATGAACATAATAAGCAACCAAAAATGCAATAAAAACTAAAGTATCAGCAACATTATTTACCAAATTGAGCTTAAAACACTTTAGAGAATTAACACATTAGCTGACGACACAATGTTAGCAAAATCAGCGTCAGTGAAGGAGAAAATGCAATTTATATGAGAAATTTGTCAGCAACTGTTCCAAACCAGCAAAAAACATGTATGGTTAGAGTGGCAATTTTTATTAAACTTTTGATTTTCATTCAACTAGACCTAAAAGTTAAATGGTACAAATTTGAGGCCAATCTGAATCAGTTAACCCGTGGCACCCGGCCAGCAGAGCTGTGGAGTATGTTAGCAAATACGTGGGAAATTTAACTGACGGATCACCGATTTTGTTTATTTTTTGGTTATATGATAGAGCTTCGTAAATGATTAAAAACCATATTTTTTTTTATCAATACTTAAGAAGATATGAGCGTTTAAAAAAGCGCTTTTTTGACAATATTGACTTCTAGACAGTGTTTAAACACTTTTGTGCTCGGAAGCCATATGACGTACGAAAAAACTTAAACAAACAATATTGTATATAAAATAATTAAGATTTAAAATTAAGAAAAAAATAAATTTTTTAAAAAAAATTTCCAAAAAACCATATTTGAATGTCCTTTTTCCTGGGAAGGCCACCATGGATTTCCAAAACTTAAATTTCTTATTAAAGTTTAGAATGTCCTTTTAGCGCTATTTAAATTTCAGAGAGGTGTTTTTTTGTATAGTTGAGCAATTAATTTCCAAAGTTCGTTAGATAGCCAAATATCTGATTTTTTTCAAAATTTTGACAAAAAATCACATATTTAGCTTCATCACCAACTTTGAAAATTTATTGTTCGACAACACGAAATAACACTTCCCTGAAATTTTCACAGCGATAAAAGGACATTCTAAGCTTTAATAGAAAATTTTGTTCTTGGAAATCCATGGTGTCCTTTCCAGGAAAAAAGGACATTCAAATATGGTTTTTAAAAAATTTTGTTGAATTTTTTTAGAATTTTTTTTTGTTTCCAAATTTTAAATCTCCATAATTTTATCAACAATATTGTCACACAAAGTTTTTTCGTACAACTTACGGTTTCAGAGTAAAACAAGTAAGAAAATTATAGTCGGTCAAGACCGACCATACAGAGAGTTTCTCGGAAAATGGGCCCCGGAAAATGGGTCGTATGGACCGATTAGATATATAATTTAACAAATCTTTAATAAGTGTAAAAAACACTCACAAATCAAATTTGAGTGAATATGCTTCTTTTTGTTGACAATAAACCGCTTTAACTGAATATCGGGCGAAATTTTCACAAGGGGCCTAAGTCCAAACCGGTCCGATGATTATCAGATTCTATAAGGTTATTTAAGTACGTGTTTAACATACACAAACAAAATTTTAATTAAATATTTTCTATTTTCATAAAATTTGAGAGATTTATGTGAAAATCGGGAAGGTGGTTTGTATGGGGGCTACAAGATGAAATTGACCGATTTCCTTAAAATTCGGAGTGATCATTTGTGACGACAAAACACGTTTACCTGCCAAATTTGGAACATATACCTATTATAATACGATTATTTGAGTCATTTGAGCCAAAACTAAAGAGGACCTTTGTATGGGGGCTAGGTCTAAATATGGACCGATATTTTCCAATTTCAATAGGCTTCATCCTTGGGCCAAGAGAGGCTTATGTTTTAAATTTTAAGTCAATTGAATAAAAATTGCGACCTGTTTCGTGTTTACACCGTTTACATGGACAGACAGACGGACGGTCGGATCGGCTTAAACCGATAGATAGATGGACAGACGGACGGACGGACGTACATCGCTAAATCGACTCAAAAAGTGATTCTGAGTCGATCGGTATTCTTAAAGGTGGGTCTAGGACCAATATTTCGTGAAGTTACAAACATCAGCACAAACTCATTATACCCTGTACCACAGTGTGGTGTAGGGTATAAAAAGACAAAAGATCTGTCCAAAGCCAACTAATTGATTTTTTCCAAAATTTGGAAAAAAAAACTCAAATATTTGGCTCTCTAACAAACTTTGAAAATTTATTGCTCAACAATACGAAAAAACACCTCTCTGAAATTTTAACAACATTAAAAGGGCAATCTTAACTTCCAAAAAAAATTTCGCTTTTGGAAATCCATGGTGTCCTTCATAGGACAAAATCACAATCAAATATTGTTTTCAAAATTTTTTGTGGAAATTTTTTAAGAAAACTTATTTTCTTAAAATAAGACGTCTGTCTGTCCCTCTGTCCGTCTGTGGAAATACTGATCACGGCCAAAGTACTAAACTTATATGACTGAGATTTGCCAAATTAACTTGTTGTTGTCCTAGGTAGTTTGGTATTATACTTGAGCGAAATCGGTTCAGCGGTTCAAAAGTTATGAACTAATATGTAAGAACACCTCGAAAATTTCGGTATATTCTACATAACCTAAAAATACAAAATTCTTAAAATTGGCTTCTGGTTGGCATATTGGACACATATTGGAATTTTTACAAGAACAAACCAATTTTTTTAGAAAAAAAATAATTTCGCGGATTTTTTTTCACAAAAATTTTTTTATCGCGTATTTTTTTTTTTTAATTTTTTTATCGCGTATTTTTTTTTTTTAATTTTTTTTAAGTATTACATTGTGGAGGGAGGGTATCAATACATTTGGCAAAGCCGAATTAAACTTTTTTACTTGTTTTTTTTTTTTTGAAATTGTTAATGTTTTCATTTTTTTTGGTGGAAATTTTCAAAAAACTCAAAATTTTTATCGTTGCTCGCCACGGGTTTAAAGGCTCGAATTTAACTTTAATTTAGTTTACATGAAAGACGGTCTCAACTTGATTTGGGCACATGATCAGATAAGTACGTGATTCACGCGTGATCATAAGTAAGTGTTAGGTAAGGTTGACATTTTACGTGAGTGTGACCAAAACTAATTTTACTCGCGTGATTATGAGGAAGTGCAAGTGGAATAAAATCGCTTGAGTTGCTGTTCGTGATTGGGATTTTGGCGAAAGTGAGTGTGCGTGAGTCGATTTTTAGCTCAAGTTTGGGTGATCTTTTTTCGCACACATTTTATTTTGTCACGTAAAAAGCCAACACTTTTTGTCAAATTAGGATAAACTTTAAATGTTGCTAAAAATTTGGTTAGATTTTTGAAAATTTATTTTCTTTTTGTATAAAAAAGGGTGTCGTAAGTGTGAGTAAACATGAGTGTGAGTTACTCTTGTGTGAGTTAACGTGAATTCGAGTAGTTTTTAATTTACTCACGTGATTGTAAATGAGTGTGAGTAAAAAAAATTACGCTTGTGAGTGTGCTTGATTGCAAAATTCCTGTCGTGAGCGTGAGTGAGTCTGAGTTAAAATTCATTCACGCGCCCGTCTTGAGTCTTAAGTCTATGAAAAGGCCAAGGAAAAGAAATTTTAAAATTTTTTGTTAATTCCTCGAACGTAGGAAAAACCTTAATTTTTTGAAAATTTCAAATAACAATATCTCAAAAACTATAAGACCGATTTTAAAATTGTTTTGATATTCGTTTTCGTCGCATCAAAATTAACATCAAATATGATGCGTCGCAACACACATTTTAAATTTTAGCAATAAACAGTGGTGGGAGATTTTCTTTTACAGCTGGCTGAACTAGCTAACGCGTCGACGATAAACACTACAACTGGGAGGCCGTATGTTCAAGTACCAGCCAGGGCAGGAATTTTTTATACCCTCCACTATAGTGATAGAGGGTATATATAAGTTTGTCATTTCGTTTGTAACACAACGAAATATTGGTCTACGACCCCATAAAATATATATATTCATGATCCTCGATCGATTTTAAGTCGATCTAGCGATGTCCGTCCGTCCGTCCGTATGTCTGTCTGTCCGTAGAAAACACGCTAACTTTTGAAAGACTTTACAGAGGCTACTGAAGTTTGACATATATGTTGGTCATTTACCTGGTCAGGTCGGTATTGCATTCCAGCCAAATCGGTCCAGTGGTTCAAAAGTTATGAGCAAAAGAGTAAATTTCGGCAAGGGTTTTTCGCGAATTTACGAGATAAAAAACACGATAACTTTCGAAAGACAATCTATTCCAAACGTCTGTTTGGTATAGAATTTCAGCTCAATCGGCCTAGTGGTTCAAAAGTTATAAGCAAAACCCTGAATTTCAGATTGGGTTCATCTTAAATACCACGTGGTAAACAAGTTTAAAAAGCATTGGTGGTAGCTTAGTAATGCTTTTCAAACTTGTTTAGTTTTAAAGCAATGCTTTTTAAACTTGTTTAGTTTTAAAAGCATTGGTAACTTAAAAATTACACTCGAAAAAAATTTTACACTCAAAAAAAAAATTATTTTTTTTTACAAAAATTACAATATTTTGTGTACATACGTTTGTGCATTCACTGAGAAATATTTTTACAGTAAAAAACATACACTCGAAAAAAATGCTACACTCAAAAAAAAAAAATTGCAATTTTTTTTTTTTTTTTAAGTGACAATAAAAGAGTTTTTTACTCAAAATAAAATATTTCTAATCAAAATTGTTGATTTTTTTAACATTAAAAAATGTACTATCTTTTAAAAAAAGGCATTGTGGAGGGTATTCATAGATTCGGCAAAGTCGAATTTAACTTTTCTACTTGTTTTAATTGTATTTTTATATTTTTATGTAATAGTTCTGATTAATTTTTATTAAAAAATAAAAATTATTGTATTTGACCTTGAAAATATTTAAATTTTTTTTGTAGGTTTATTCTAACTCGAGGTCCTTATTTCCTTAACCAATTAAAATTATGATTTTCTAAAAAAATATTTTTCTGTTTTAAGTTGATTTATGTTGGTAATTTTTTGCAAGGCTTAATCCACACGTGTTTCGGGAATTGTCAGATTCCATTATCAAGACTATGTAGCAAATATAAAAACCCCATACTACATGTTTGGTTGCTTTGCATGTATCCGAAATTTGTTGCACAGTTTAACAAACTAAAATGTTTGCTACCATTTGCCACCCCAATTGTGGATTATACCAAACTAAATTTAAATGAACACAATAACAAAACAACTGGGACAAAAACTAAACCACATCAATTAAAAAAGCAAAATAGTTAAAGAATCTGTTAAGAAAGAAAAATATGTAAAAAATTTTAAATCTTAAAAGATTTAAGCTAAATAAGAATACATACATACACACATTCATTGTTATTATTGCATTGAATACAATGCGAAAGATTATTTACATATAAAAATTCAAAACATGTAAGTTAGGGCGTCCCGTCAAATCTAAACGTTCGAATTTCGTTTTGTAATACCAGCTGAACGATGGTCATGAAATAGCTGAATGTGGAGGAATTTATAAAAAAAGAATCAAGGGCACATTCAGTCAGCAACCAGCTGTTAAAGATTAAAAAAAAACGTTTTTTTACCAAAATTCATATCCGAACTTTTTGGCCAAATACGGAATTTTTGCGTATTTTATAGAAAAATATATTTTAAAAATTCCAAAAATGAAATTTTGGTCAACAGATGTTGAACGAAATTTTGTGGGACAATTTATGAAAAATTTTTCCAAGGGCATCTTCAGTCGGCAACCAGCGGTCAAAATTTAAAAAAAATACGTTTTTCGATCAAAATTCATGTCCGAATTTTTTGACTAAATCCGCCTCAAAAATTAGGTATTTTAGCGTACTTCATGGGAAAAAAATGTAAAAGTTATAAAAAGCGATTTTGGGTAAAATTTTGGTTAAAAAATTACGAATGAATTTTGGTCGAAAAACGTATTTTTTTCAACTTTAAATTTTCTCACAATCTGATATTCCGTGGCCATCGTTGGGCAGGTATTACGACACGAAAGTTAAGATTTGACGGGATGCCCTAATGAAAGAGTGGGTGTATGTTTGTAACAATTTTCATTAACATATACCAAAGTATATTTAAGTAAGTGTTAGCCTGATTCGTATATATTAAGGGGTATTAAAAGCGTTGGTTAAGTTAGGGATTTACTTTATTTCTTTTTGTTATTTCTATAGGGAATTATTTCAATTGTATGCGTGTGTGAGCTTATAACTATATGTGTACAATGTTTTTACATGTGAGTGTAGTGTTAATATTTTTTTTTTTTACAAATCTTAAAATTTATTTGCTGTTTTAATCTTTCTAAATGGTCACCCCAGGGAGGCTTGTTGAATATTAGCTCCTTTTTATCATACACAATAAAACACTGTTTTGATGGATTTTGTTGGTAAATCTGAGGATTTTTCTTACAAAACATTTTGAAATTTTCAAGTATTATCATCTCATAAAAATAAAGAAAAGAATAAATTTCCTTTAGACAGAATTACAAATTTAAATATGAATATTTTAAGGTTACGGCATAAATTTATTTAAGTTTTTTTTTATTTTTGATCCTAATATGAAATGAAATTTAAATTACAATGGGTTTTGTTTGATTGATTTGTTGGTTTTCTATTCATTTTTTAAATGTGTTTTATCAATTTCTTTTCAAATTATTTTTTGTGGTTTTGTTAAAGATGTAATTGTTGCAGAAAATACTTGAACCATATTTGATAGACGTTTGACCACAAGTGTTAAATTTTCTTCAATATAATTTAATACAATAAGTGGAGAATTTTGGATAAAAAATTTAAATTTTAAATAATTAAGATATTTTTAAGCTGAATTTTTATAATTAAGGAAAAAATCTACACAGAAAAAAAAAACGAATATTGGTAAAAAAAAAATTTAAATCGGAATAGAAGTTGTGGAGATTTTTAAATTATATGTTTATTTGTCTAAAAGTGGGCGTAGAAGTGGGCGTGGTCAATGAAACCTAGCCTATGTCGACCCTGGAGGTACACTCTAACTATTGCTGACAACTTTTTTGAAATCGGATGAGTAGTTTCATAGATATTTAAATTTTAAATTTTTTACCAAAAGTGGGCATAGATGTGGGCGTGGTCGATAAAACCCAGCATTTTTGCACCATGAAGGACTATTCCAAGTATGTATTGGTGAAAAATGTTTGAAATCGGTTTAGTAGTTTTGAGAACTTTTCTATAACAAAATTATCTTAGAATCTGAAAATTTTTCCATACGAAAAATATCTCAGAATCTGCAAATATTTCTATACGAAAAATGTCGCAGAATTTGGAAATTTTTCTATCCAAAAAAAAACTTAGCATCTGAGAATTTTTCTATTTGACAAATTTTATATAAGAATTTCTATACGAAAAATATCTCAGAATCTGAAAATGTTTCCATACGAAAAAATTTCTCAGAATGTGACTTTTCTGTAAGAAAAATATAATAGGATTTGAGAATTTTTCTATATTTCTTTACGAATTTTTTTTTTTAGAATTTGAGAATTTTCCTATAAGAAAAATCTATCAGAATCTGAACACTTTTCTACACAACAAATGACTCACAAATGACTTAAATATTGACAACTTTTCTATACTAAAACTGTCTCGGAATCTGAAAACAAAATTCGCAGAATCTGAAAACTTTTCTATGCGAAAAATATCTCAGAATCGAAAAATTTTTTCCTACGAAAAACGTCTAACAAGGGAAGTATCTCAACCCTTATGAACCGATTTGCCTGAAACTTAAAATATATATCAAGAAGACAATTCTAAGGTTGGGGTGTCTCGGCTTATCGGCCATATCGCGGATTTAAGGTTTCAAAACATGGGTCAAAAAATGGCGAAAAAATCGTTTTTTGGATTTTTCAGCCATTTCTTTCGATGAAACTATATGATGTTTACATATGAGAAGAAAGGTTTTTTTAATGCCTATCTAACGGTGGCATAACCTTGTAAAAGTTTGGCTTCGTTAAAAACTTTTTTCATGAAAATGTGTAAATTTTGGGGGGTATTTATATGAAGACCTTGACCTACGATGTCCATATGAATATGAAATAATCTTTATTAAATTTAAGTTGACACGTATTTTTGCTCTAAAGGATATTTCTATTAGTTCGGGAGTTATTGAAATTTTCCCGGAGGTCCACATTGTTTCATAAGGGGACCATAGGCGTAGATAGCCCTGTCTGGGGGGGCTTAGCCCCCCCCAGAATAATTTTAGCCCCCCCAGAATTTTAATCATTAAATTTTTTTTTTTTAATAATTTAATGATTTCATTAATTTTTGCAACAATAAATAATAACAATATGTAATGAGTCTTTAGGAATCGTTATGATTATTCAATGAGTCTTAAGGACTCGTAATGATTATTATATAAGATCTAATAGTTTTTCCCATTGAAAAATAGTCTGAATTATTGAAAAAAGTTTTTATATGAATCTGATGTTTTTGTCAGTGATAAAAACTTTACCGAATCTTAGGGTTTTACCTTCAGGAAAACATTCTTTGATTTATAAAAGTTTCTAAATTCTAAGGGGTTTTTTATAGACAAAAGTTATTGAAAGAAAGAATCTGAGAATTTTGACTAATAATCATCAACTTTTGCAATCATCAGAACTTTTTCTTAAAAAAAATCCTAGTAATCTAATGATTTTACTATAGGAAAAACATGAAAAATCTTTCATTCTCAAAACATATCTAGCTAGGAGTTCTAAATTTCCGAAAAATCTACAGAATCAAAATTTAAAAACAAAAAAATATGAATTTTTAACCGCTTTCGGGAGCATTCGTTTCTAGGACACCTAGACGCATGTTAAAGGGAACGCTTCAGGAATAGGTCTAGGTTTTTCTATTAAAAAAAAATACCAAAAAATTATAAAAAATCTAGGGGGGCTTTAGCCCCCCCCAGAAATGTTGGCTTCCTACGCCAATGAAGGGGACAACGAAATTTTGAATCACTGATATGGCCGATAAGCCGAGACACCCTACCCTTAAAATCGTCTCTTTTATGTATATTTTAAGTTTCAGGCAAATCGGTTCATAAGGGTTGAGATACTTCCCTTGTAAGAATCGGAGAATTTTTCTATACGAAAAATGTCTCAGAATCTGAGAATTTTTCTGTGCGAAAAATGTTTTCTAAGAATTTTTGCTATACAAAAAAAATTTCAGAACCTGAGAATTTTTCTATAAGAAAAATAATTTACAATCTTGAATTTTTCTTTAAGAAAATATCTCAGATTCTGTGAATTTTTTATACGAATTTTTCTATACAAAGTGGGGGTCAAACAGATATACTATGAGATGAGTAACTTTTTAAAAGGCATAAATAAAAAAAATAATCTTTTACGACATGTCGCGACAATATCATAATTAGAAATATTGTTAGGCCTCGAGCTTGAATAATACTGTAATCGAATATATAAAATTAAATTTAAAACATGTAAGCAAAACACAATATGGAAAATACTTTTAATTAGATTTGAACTTGAAGAATAAAAAAATTTTATTACAGTAGAAAATGTCAATAAATTACAAAAATGGGGCTCATATTCCTTAATCAAGTTGTCAGATACACGTTAAATGCCTGGGGAAGTTGAATTTACTTGGCTTATTTTACTCTAGGTCACAATTCTTTAACCACTTCCATTAGTGTGGCCCATCAACATATAGAAAAATACCAAGTATAACTCACAACTGAACGTACCTCAAAATATGATAGATGGCATCGTAACGAACAATTTGCGCCAAATTTCAGCACCCTACAACGATTGGAAGGGGATGCTAACTGATCATAAGTGTTTGCAACCTCCAAAGAAATCTTGAAAAAATTTTTGCTGCAATCTTAAAAATAACCATATGGAATGGTAGCGTAACAAGGGCACATAATTCACATGTGGTTATTTTGTCCTAAGATTGTCCTTAAACAAAAAAAAAATACATATTAATAAAAGCGGAACCCTGCATTTCACTAAAACCGCTGTAACTCAAAAACTATGCGGACCATTAAGTTGCGATAAAGTTCATTTGAAAGCTAATACAAATATCTTTAATTTGAGTATAATATCAAAAAACATTTTTTTTGTTTTTTTCCTAATCGAAACTAAAATGTCCTTATTGTCCTTTGTAGGCAACCTTAGGGCAAAATAGCCATATGTGACTTATGTGCTCTTGTAACGATACCATTCCATGTAGTAATTTTTAGGATTGCAAAATTTTTTTTTTTTTAGATTTCTTTAGAGGTTGCAAACACATGTGATCAGTTAGCATCCCCTTCTAATCGTCGTAGGGTGCTGCAATTTGGCGCAAAATATTAGTTACGATACTATCTTTCAATTTTGAAGGTACGTTGACCTGTAGCGAAGCAAAAGGAATTTTGGGCCACCCTAACTTCCATTCAAACTTAACATAAAATGCCATAGAAATTGAGAAAACAGAAAAAATTCATATTTTCCCTAGTAATTAGTTTTTTTTAAATTTCAAGGCCGATGCGGCACACCATAGCCATGTCCGATCATTCTAAAATTTTCTGGCACATATTTTTAAACCCAAATGAATATAACTGGGGTAAGTAAGGGTCAATATCTACCATTTTTTATATATGGTTTTGAATTGAGAAAAGTGTGAAAGAAAAATTTTAATTTTTCTAAAAATTTAAGACATTCTGGTTTGTTTCTTACTAGTTTCACATTATCCAGTTATAATAATCTTCAGAAAAACTTTTAATGTCAAATTTATTTAGTTAATAGTCAATAAAACTCTATATGTGAAAATTATTAACAGATCGCAGCCGACAAGAATTGAACTCATCATCATCTGTAATACTTTGCTATTAACTGCTTATAACGTACAATCACTCTAGACCGATACGCCAAGTAGGCTGTTAAGCAAGTATCAACTAAATCTGATTTTTTCAATTCGAGTGTGGTTGTTGCTGTTGTTTTTTCTAACAGAAGACTTGTTATTGTAATTATGTGTAAACAAACTTTTATTTTTAGTAATCATTATTCTTCTTTTCCATTTTTTTTTTTTTGAGCACCATATAAACTAAATCAGAGTCGAAAAAAAGGTGCAATTTACAAAATTTGAAAAAAAAAAAACAAGTAAGAGTGTTAAATTCGGCTGTGCCGAATCTTTTATGCCCTCCAACATGCAAAAAAAAAATTGCAGGGAAATTTTTTTTTTTGGGGGGGGGGGTCGAAAATGGTAATTGGGGGGGGGGGGGGCAAATTTCCTCTCGAATATGTGTTTAAAAATTCATTCTTATGCTTTATGCACTAAAAAAATACAAGTTTATCATTATTTAAAAAAAAATTATTCCACGCCCATAAAAGGAGGGGGGCGGACCGAAAAAACGACATTATCTAATTCTCTGGGTCCAAATGCAGGACTTTGAACTTCCTGTAGCATAAAAATGTTGCATTTGTTAAACAAAAACACAAAAAAACATGTAAAAAAGTGGAATTTTTCATGGGTTGGTTTAGTTCGCTAAGGGGTAACTTTTTCCCCCTAGGTCCAATTTTGCCCATTTCCGAACTTAACCTGCCTAGGAATATAAGGCATATTCGTGCCAAACTTCGGAAGTCTAGCCCTTTTATTTTGGACTGTATCGTGTCCTCTACAGACGGACAGACGGACGGACATCGCTAGAATGTCTTAGAATCGATCACTGATCAATAAAATATATACTTTATAGGGTCCTAGACCGATATTTCAATGCATTACACACGGAATGACAAAGTTAGTATACCCCCATACTGTGGTTGGAGGGTATAAAAATAGAACAAATAAAGCTCACCACTCCAAATATGGCTTAAAAGTTGCGTAATTAGTACAATTTTTAGAATTTAAAAAAAACAAGTAGAAAAATTTAATTCGACTTGGTCGAATCTATGAATACCCTCCACAATGTTATCTGATAGTAATTTTCTAAAAAAAATTTAAAAAAATTGCATTACAAATTTTTTATTAGAAATATGTATATTATTTTGAGTCAAACTTTCTTTTAATCAATCAAATTTTTTTGAGTGTACAATTTTTTTGACTGTCAACATTTTTTTGAGTCTGCCATTTCATTCCAAAAAATAATAATGTGTAAATTTTTTTTTTTGAGTGCAACATTTTTTTTTTGAGTGTAAATTTTTTTTTGAGTGTAAATTTTTTTTTAGTGTACAAATTCTTTGAGTAACAAATTACTTTGTAAAATATTTTTGTTGTTTTATACCTACATATATGTAATACAAAAAAAAATCTATTTCACATATTTTCCTCTTTTTATATTACCATCCTTTTCTTTAAAAACCAAAAACAAATTAACATTCAATCATACACATACTTTATTTGATTTTTTCCCGTTACATACAGTTACACTAACAATAACAAATATTTACTTGTCTAACAACTAAACTGCACCCCACGACAAGAAAACAAACAACAACAAGTTTTACAAAACTGGTATTTCACCATGCTATTAAAACTTGTTTAACGAGTTTTCAACAGTTTAAGGTGAAACAAATCTGAAATTCAGTGCATTGCTTATAACTTTTGAACCACTGAACCGATTTTGCTGAAATTCAAAACCAAACAGCCTTGGGGAACAACAAATATGTATGCTAAGCTTCAGTCCCCTCAGAATTGTCTTTCGAAAGTTATAGTGGTTTTAATCTTGTAAATTCGAAAAATACCCTTCCCGAAATTTACTGTTTTGCTCATAACTTTTGAACCACTGGACCGATTTCGCTGGATTGCAATACCAACCTGACCCGGTAAATGAAGAACATATATGTCAAACTTCAGGAGCCTCCGTAAAGGCTTTCAAAAGTTAGCGTGTTTTCAACGGACAGACAGACAGACGGACGGACGGACGGACGGACGGACATCGCTAGATCGACTTAAAATCGATCAAGGATCATGAATATATATACTTTATGGGGTCCTAGACCAATATTTCGATGTGTTACAAACGGAATGACAAACTTATATATACCCTCTATCACTAGAGTGGAGGGTATAAAAATCGAAGGTTTCGGACTATTTTAAAAAGTCGGTTTAATTTTTAAAACGTTAAAAAATAAGTGATAGTTACTTCGAAAATTTTTTTTAATAATGTTGTAAAAATTTTTTTAGATATCGATACTTTTTACTGTTCAAAATTAATTGAAAATTTCAATTTCTTAATTTTTTTTTTAAAAGCGCCATTTTGAAAAATTGATTACTCAACACCAACTTAGAATAAAAGGTTGAAAATTAGTATGTAAGTTGCATTTTAATACATACTACAACATATTCAAAAAATAAAATAAATCGAAAGGGGTCGGGTTTGAAAGTGTGCGATTTGGCTTGGAATGAAGAATATACTACACTCTAATTAAAATGATTTCAGTTTCCTACTATAAATTGGGTAAATTTACACAAAATGTGTAGCTTTACCAAAAAATTATTGGAAATTTACACATTTATAGTAGTATATTATTTGAGTTTGTTGAAATTTACCCAATTTATAGTAGGAAACTGGACTCAATTGTTTAGAGTGTATATACACTCAAAAGAAAAACTCTGTCAAAAAATCTGTAAAACGACTTTCAATTTGAATTAGCAATCTTTTAGCAGATTGTTCTGCTGAGAACGATATTTTTACTAAAATCTCTGTCATTCAGTTTAAGAAAATAACAGACATTTTACTATGTTTATACTGATTTTGTTTGCTGAATTTCATTATTTTTTCAAGAAATTTTTTTATATAAAAAAAAAGCAGAACAGATTGTCAGCAGATTGCTCTGCTGAAATCAGCAGATTGCTCTGCTGAAATCAGCAGATTGCTCTGCTGAAATCAGCAGATTGCTCTGCTGAAATCAGCAGATTGTTCTGCTGAAATCAGCAGATTGTTCTGCTGAAATCAGCAGATTATTCTGCTGAAATCAGCAGATTGTTCTGCTAAAATCAGCAGATTTTTCTGCTAAAATCAGCAGATATTTCTGCTAAAATCAGATTTCTCTGCTGTCGAACAACACACATGTTTAATAGCTAAAACGCCAGATAAAAGTATAAGCTTCCGTGGCGTAGTGGTTAAGAAGTGTACTTTCAAATCGGAAGGTGGCGAGTTCGATGCTCGCTGGCGGCCTTTTTTTTTTCTTGTTATTGTTATTCAGCTCTTATGACAGATATTTAGCAAACCGTGTCTGCTAAAATCAGCAGATTTCTCATATGGCTCAAAATGGGTGTATTTTCAGCAGATTTTTCTGCTGATTGGACAGAGAATTTATTTTGAGTGTACTCATGATCCTCGACTTTAAGTCAATCTAGCGATGTCCGTCCGTCTGTCTGTTGAAAACACGATAACTTTCGAAGACTAATCATAGGGTATTGTCGCATTGTATATGGGGCATTCCATGCCAAATCGGACACTTTGAATAATTTTTTTTTTTAGATTTTCCCAATTTGTTGACAGTTTATAGTACCCTTCGAAAACTCCTTCGTGGTAAATTTTCAGATTTTTTTAATGACCCGTTCAAAAGATATCAATATTTTAAAAATTGGTAGTTTGTTCCTTTGCTCAAACTTCTTTTACTCATAACTTCTTCAATAATGGTCCAAATTGAATTTTTTTTTTTTTCAAAATTTTTGTTTTTTACGTTCTTTTTAAAGAAATAAATCAAAAAAAATCTTAAAAGTGCTCTAGTATGCGACTTTTAAGTTCTAAAATTTAAATCTCATTTAAAATGCATGTACTCTTTGATTTTTTTTTTTAATTTGTTTGTGTAAAACTTCTATCGATTCTACAAATAGGATTGTGGGATAACGATTATTACTATTTTTTTTAATTTTTTGAAAAAATTTTATTGTAATTTTCCAATCTTAAAATCATTTCTTCTGCTCCAATGGTGCGTCCAATGGTTACGTCTAAACATTTCTTCGGAACAAACTAATACCCTATATACAATTTCTAAGGGGGCTCCCACACAAAATGAAATTTTTTAAAATTTGCTCCAACCGCTCTAACTGCCCTAAGAGTTTTAAAAACATTGGTAAGTCACCAAAATATTTTACAACGTATTTTTCTCACTCAAAAATATTTTTACACTAAAAAAAAATTACACTCGAAGAAAATTTTACACTCGAAAAAAATTGTACATTCAAAAAATTTTACACTGAAAAAAAAAAAATTATTTTTTTTTACAAAAATTACTAAAAAAAAAGCTATTTACTCAAAATAAAATATTTCTAATCAAAATTGTTAATTTTTTTCACGTTAGAAAATTTGCCTATCACTTAAAAAGAGCATTGTGGAGGGTATTCATGGATTCGACCAAGTCGAATTTAACTTTTCTACTTGTTTCATTATGACATCGCTCTCTTACTTATCTTTTTATTAATCGAAAACTAAAATGTAATTAATTTAATCAAATCTCTTTAATTTTAATACTTTCAGTATCACCTGAAATGCCAACACCGACAAAAAAATATACAAAATTAAACAATAATCACTATTATCAAAGTGAAATGACTGAATTTGTAAAGTTAAACAGAAAAATACCAAATAGGACATTAGAAAAACCTACAACGCCACCAACAAAATCGCCTTTACTAACAACAGAAAATGATTTCAATGGAAATAAAATGAACATTTATCCAATATTAGAAAATAATATGATGACCACAATAGCCACAATACAAAAACTTTCAACAATAACATCAACAGAAACAGGAGGAAGAACAACAACACAAGTCAGAGCATCATTACCAGCAACACCAGCAGCAGTTACAACATCTCTTCTACCTGAACAACAAGAGCAACAACACCAACATGATGCTACAACTACATTACGAAGAAATGTAGAAAGTAAACGACAACATAAAGTAGAAGAAAGTGTTTTTTACTTAGGCGATAATAGTAATGGTGCTATGACAACTATTGCTGGTACCACAACAACACCAGATAATTATGTTGCTGATAATAATGTTTTCAAACAGGACCAGACAATTGCAAAAACAATATCAACAAAACCCTTAGAGATTGCAATGAAACAACAAATAGATGATGTAGAAACAAATACAATACAAATCACTAAACAAGATGATTATAGCAGCAACATGAACAACAGAAGTTTACAAAATTGGAATACCAGTATTGAATTAACCTCAAATATAAGAAAACAACAGCAACAACATAATACAAATAATAGAAGTGAAAGTATACAAAAGACTACTAGACTTAATAACAACAGAAATAGCAGCAGCAACGTAAACAGAACAATAAACAACACCAGCAGCAATCATCTAATAAACATGAATACACAAAAGTCATACCAACTGCAAGCAACAACATCAAGAGAAATAACAACAAAACCGCCAGCAGTATCAACATTATTGACATCATCTACTGGGAATTCAAATAACAAGAAACAACCAACTGCTATCACTTCATTGAACACTGAAACAAGTACAAGTGATAGCAGTAGAAGTAGTATAAATTCTAGTGATAATACATGGAACATTACTAATAGTCAGTACAATAGAAGTAGCAACAGCAACAACATGAACAACAAATACCACAAAACTAGTGCAAGTAATAGATATAGCAGTACTCGTTACCTACAAATACCAGCAGCAGCAACATCATCATCATCCTTATCAGACTTCTCAACAACAGATTCATTAAAATTGAGAACAACAACAACACCAACATCAGAAATATCCTCAACAACATATTCATCTGCACTTGAACAATACAATCAATTAAAACGACCTGCATTTTTACATCGTAGCACAAGACAAATAACAGATGATGAACAAAACGAAAAATGTCGTATGTTCATTGAAGGTGATCCTGAAAAAAATGAACTCTATAGTCCAGATTATCCAAATGTTTATCCCAAAAATATCAACTGTACTAGAGTTATAACAGGTAAGTAAAAGTTAGAAAATATTATACCATTTGCAGTTTGTTCAAGTTTGTTTCGACAATATTCGTATAGCAACAAAATCTGAGATTCCGGGGAATTTTCTTGTAGAAAAATTCTCAGATTCTGAGACATTTTTAGTACAAAAAAATTTTCAGATTCTAAGAAAAATTCTCAGTTTCTGAGACAATTTTTATATAGAAAAGGTCTCAAATTCTGAAAAATATGTGATTTAGAAAAACTCTCAAACAAATTCTCAGATTCTGACTCGGAATTTCTGAGACCTTTTCCATATAGAAGAAGTTTCAGATTCTGGGACACATTTAATATAGAAAAAGTATCACATAATAAAACAGTTTTCTTATAGAAAAAGTCTCAAATTATTAGATTCTGAGACTTTTTCTTATAGAGACATTTCTATTCCTAGTCTCAGATTCTGAGATTCGGATTATGATACATTTTCCCTATAGAAAAGTCTCACATTCTATAGAAAAGGTCTAAGATTCTAAGACATTTTTCTTACGGAAAAAGTCTCAGATTCTGAGACAGTTTTCCTATAGAAAACGTGTCAGATTCTGAAACAGTTTTCCTATAGGAAAGTGTCCGATTCCGAGTCATTAATCATAAATAAAAAGTTTCTGAGACATTTTTCGTGTAGAAAAGTCTCAGATTCTGAGATAGTTTTCGTATTGAAAATTCTAAGATTTTTCTTATTGAAAATTTCTCAGATTCTGAGACAGTTTTGGTAAAGACAATTTATTAGATTCTGAGACATTTTTCGTATAGAAATATTTTCAGATTCTGAGGCATTTTTCTTATCGAAAAATTCTCAGATTCATTTTTCATATAGAAAATGTCTCAGAATCTGAGACATTTTTTTAAATAGAAAAAGTCTCAGATTTTGAGACATTTTCGTATAGAAAAATTCACAGATTCTGAAAAATTTTTCGTATTAAAAAAATTTTCAGATTCTGATATATTTTTCGTATAGAAAAATTTTCATATTCTGAGACATTTTTCGTATAGAAAACTTTCAGATTCTAAACATTTTTGGTATAGAAATTTTTTTAGATTCTGAGACATTTTTCGACAAAATAAATCTCAGATTCTGAAACATTTTTCGTATAAAAAAATTCTGAGACATTTTTTGTATAGAAAAATTTGCAGATTCTACGACATTTTTCGTATAGAAAAATTACAAGATTCTGAGACATTTTTCGTATAGAAAATTTTTAGATTCTGAAATATTTTTCGTATAGGATAATTTTCAGATTCTGAGACATTTTTCATATTGAAAAATTCTCATATTCTGACACATTTTTCGTATAGAAAAATTCTCAAATTCTGAGAATTTTTTAGTGTAGAAAAATTCTCAGATTCTGTGACATTTTTAATGTAGAAAAATTCTCAGAATCTGAGACTTTTTCGTATTGAAAAATACTCAGATTTACGTATAAAAAATTTCTCAGAGCGACAGCAAACACATTTTTTGTAAAGAAAAATTCTTAGATTCTGAGCTACTTTTCGTGTAGAAAATTTCTCAGACTCTGAGACATTTTTTGTGTAGAATTATTCTCAGATTCTAAGTCTCAGATTCTCAGAAATTTTTCCTATAGAAAAACTAACAGATCCTGAGATATTTTTCGTATTAAAAAAATATTTTCAGATTCTGAAATATTTTTCGTATAGAAAAATTTTCACATCCTTAAACATTTTTCGTGTTTGAATAATATAAATAATAGGGATGTGAACTTTACAGTTCCTTTCAGATATGTAATGTATCTGAAGTAAGAAAGACAATGTAGCATATTTATTATAATCATATTTCAGAAAAATCTGGGAGATCAAGACTTTCTAACATTCGTGAAAAATCGTTTTTACCATTATCAAAAATAATTTTCAAAGAAATTAAGTTAAAATTTGTTAAAATTTTGTATGTTAGTGTGATATCACCGGATAAAGACAACTGGACAATGTTTAGAGTTGTGTCGATCACTAACGAACTAGTTCAATTGAACTATTCACTTAACTGAGCGGTTTATCTAGTTCGTTCATTTCCGCTCTTTTAGGTCTTTTCGTTCATTTAGCTCAATTGGTCATTATTTCATTTTGATCTTTCAGTTCGGTCGTTCAATTTTTTTTTGTTAATTTTGTCATTAGGCGTTAGTTTTCTCTTCTCCTTTGGCACACTTTCTCACCATTTATGTTTTTTTTTTACAAAAATTGTATATGTTTTTTTAATTCATGTTTTTATTCAACATTTTTGTATTTTTTGAACGAAAGCCAAAACATCAGACATGATCAAAATGATTCGTTCACGAACTGTTAAACAAAAACTGAACAATTTGAATTAGATGACCAACAGACATGATCAAAATGATTCGTTCACAAACTGTTGAACGAAGACCACAAAAAAGCAATTGAACTAGATGAACGAACTAGGCCTTTTATCTGAAATGAACGAAAATGAGCGCTCACTCAATTGAACGATTAAGCACAAGTCTAACAATGTTCCATTTGAAATAACAATAGAGTTGACCGCATATTTCATAATATTTTTTTTAAGAAATACCAAAGAGACGAAACTCCTGTCCATTGAAAACCATAGAAACACAATAAAGATTTTATTATGTTAAAAAAATGCAGTTTATTTAGTAAAAGCAATGGGGAGCTATGCTACATAGCTACACTGGTAGAAAAACGCTTCATATCACTAATGAATGGAATTCATTAACGTTGTTTCATTACAACAATGAAATATTTCATATGCTAAATGAAATTTCATATATATTGTGCAAGATTTTCATTAATTTTGATTCATTAGATTTCGTAGTTTCATTAAAAAAATTTCATTAAGTTTTGTTTATAAAATTTGCTGTTTTTGACACCTGTCGTGTCGCGTCTGTTTAGTTTGTTAGTTTACGCGACCAAAAAACAGCTGATCAGAGCGGCACCAAATAACTTGTGATTTTTTTTTATTTTTATACGAAATTTAAAATGAAATGTTATTGATTAATTATAAGTATTTATTAAACTCGCGTTACTTTATACTATATCGTGGTTTTACTTATGAATTAAAAGTAAATGTTATAGTAAAATTTTGTGTGAGAAAACTGATTGAAATCTATAGATTAAATAAAAAATATGTGAAAGTGTTTTTTAACTTGGTTATTTTGTGATTTTTTCAGACTTTTTTTTATGAAATTTGAGATAAAAAGTAAATTATTAATTTAAAATTTACTAAATTCGCGCTGTTTTATATTACTTCGTGGTTTTAATAATGTATTACAATTTAAGGTTGGAGTAAAATTTTGTGCGAGAAAACTAAATGAAACCTATTTTTTATTATTTTTAATTCTATAAAAAGACCTTTACAATTTCATACATATATTTCATTTTAAAAATGAAAATAGCATTTATTCAATAAAAGTATTTCATTTCAAAAATAAAATGTACGATTTATTCAATGAAAGTATTTCATAAGAATTAAATACTTCTTTCATTAAAATAATGAAAGATTTTCACAAAATACAATTTATATTTTGTATGAAAAATTTTCATTAATTTAATGAAACTTGTTCTTGCAATTAAATTTTATGATACCTATTTCATTAATTCAAAGAAACCCTACATAGGTTCCTTTTTAATGTTATTTTTCATAACATTAATGTAGATTTTCGTTATTGTCATGTACTAATTTCTATCAGTGTAGGGTGACCATGGTTTTCTGAGCTCAAATCAGTACACACAAAAAAAAACTTTGTCAAATTACTAGGAAAAGTCTCGTAATCCCATTTTACCAATATTTGACTGTTTTCCTTGTTTTTTAACAAATCGAAATTTAAATTTTTTTTTGTAATTTTACAAATTTTCAAGATAATTTTACAAAAAAAAAATCTAGTAAATTCACGAGAATTCCTTGTAATTTTAATTGCGCCAAAAAACTGTAAATTAATAATTTTATTGGTAAAAAGTTTGTAAAATTACAAAATTATTTGTTAAAAGCTTGTAAAATTACTAATAATTCTCGTAAAATAGGAGATAGCAAAAGATCTAGTAAAATTACGAAACCCCTTTGTAAATTTTATTGTGTCAAAAAATTAGTAAATTTACAATTTTAATGACAAAAACCTTGTAAAATTACAAAATTATTACATTCTACATTCTGGTTCCCTGCCTGGACCGTTCAAGAAAGCCAAAGTAATTGCATTACTTAAACCGGGAAAGGACCCAACAGATGTATCAAGTTACCGACCTATCAGCTTACTCTCTGTTTGTTTAAAGCTGTTCGAGCGACTAATATTAAGCCGAATTGAAACTGATATTGAAAAAATTATCCCTCCAGAACAGGCCGGGTTTAGAAGGGGGCGAAGCTGTACTGATCAGGTCTTATCTCTGACAAACTACATAGAAAACGGATTTGACCAGATGCAAAAAACTGCAGTTGCCTTTGTGGACCTCACAGCTGCCTATGACACCGTATGGAAGAAAGGCCTAATCTTTAAACTTAACCAGGCAATCCCGTGCAGCAGAATTTGTAACATTGTAATGGCAATGCTAAGTGATCGGCTTTTTAATGTATTCATAAACGATAGCCTCAGCAGGACCAAAAAACTAAACAATGGTCTACCACAAGGATCAGTTTTAGCCCCGATTCTTTTCAACCTCTACATATACGATCTTCCTTCCACCACCTCCAGAAAATTTAACTATGCTGATGACATGGCATTTGCTTTCCAACACACAAGCTTCAACTTGCTCGAAAATGTGTTACAAACTGATTTATCAAAGATATCCTCCTTCTGCAGTAATTGGAGACTAAAACCTAGTCCAGCAAAGACTGAGGTGTGCTGTTTCCACTTAACTCACAAAGAAGCTGACAGAAAGCTTACAATCAGATTTAACGGTGCCACACTTTACCACAACTCTACCCCAAAATATTTGGGCATCACCCTTGATAGGACGTTATCATTTAAGACCCACCTTACCAAAACTGCACAGAAAATCAAAACTAGGAACAACATAATCCAGAAACTCACAGGTACAACTTGGGGAGCCACTGCAAGCTGCCTACGAACATCAGCACTAGCCCTAGTGTATTCCACCGCTGAGTATGGAGCGCCTATCTGGTTAAATAGCCACCATGTAAGAAAAGTCGACACACAACTAAACACCACAATGAGACTTATATCTGGTACACTTAAGGCTACCCCCATTGAATGGTTACCCATGCTATCAAATTTACAACCTCCACAACTACGGAGAAAACAAGCCCTCCTTCGGGAGTACAACAAAGTTTATGCCAACTCCGATATCCCGCTTTGCTCTGATCTTTCAATTCACTACTGTTCGAGATTGAAATCTAGACTCCCTCCCATAGTACTAGCCAAAAATCTATGTGAAGATAATTTTGAAATAAACACCTCATGGATGGCTCAATGGAACGACTCAGGACGACATAGTCCTCTTTTCAACCCAGACGAACGTAACATGGAATTTGATATCCCCCGAAAACCATGGTGTAATTTAAACCGTTTACGTAGTGCCACTGCCAGGACTATGGAAACCCTGACCAAGTGGGGTCTTGCCGCCGATGCCAGTTGCTCATGCGCCTATCCTTCCCAATCTATCAACCACATAATGTATGATTGCCCAATCTTGTCCTTTCCAGGAAATGTTGAAGATATAAAAAACCTAACACCTGACGTTATATCTTGGCTAAGTTCCTTAAACCTATAAAACAAATACCACATATATTGTGATATTCTCTGTATCTTTTTTAATCCATACGCTAAATAAAATAAATTTGAATGTTTTGATCGTTTCACTGAAGAAAATATAACAAAATTCCACAGGTTTTAAGGATAAGAAAATCCCTCAGCTTTTGAGGCCTTTTTTTGTAAGTTTTGACAACTTTTCCTTTAAGAAAACTTCCCAGCTAATAAGCACGTGTTTTTTTAATGTCCCTGAGCTTCTGAGTGCTTTTTAAAATAATCTCTGATGACATTGCCTGACATTAAGAGCTCAGAATCATTTGAAATCATGCAATTTACATCATTTTTCTTAAAATATAAAAAAATCATCGGCCTGTAGGGATTACTTCCCTACATTCTCTTCAGTGTTTTATTTTAATTTGTATTGTTTGTCAAACTTTGAAATTGTGTTTGAAAACTATTGAAAAATAAATTTTATTCTATTTCTGATTTTTGAACAATAAACAATTATTAATTTTATAAAATTCAAAGAACTTCTATATAGGATCCTTTAAGGATCCTATATTTGGCGATCTTGCCAAAATTGGCAGTAACAAGGACCTTTACAATATACAAATTAAAACAGCAATCAATCAAGGATGATAAAAATTGAAAATGGATATCAAATAATCAATATCGTGTTTTATCTATTGGATTTTCAAAATACATAACATTCAATTTTTACAAAGGACTAAAGCAAGTTTGTCAGCCAGTTTACTTTTGTTAACAACCATTGTCTCGTCTACATTCAAATACTAATTTAGCAATTTGAATTAGTACATTCTGAAATTTGATGGCTCAATTTTTCGAAGGCATCATCAATTAAGATGAATCGCTCCTGATGGCATTACGCAAGTAGGAATATCAAAGGATCAATGTACCTTGAATATATAAGCAACCTATGTCAACTAAAAATTAGACATTCAGGTGCTTATCTACATCATAAAGAAAATTAATAAAGAAACGAAAGAAAGTCGTTCAACTAATTAAGGAATTGAACAAGTTAATCGGATATGAAACCGGAAATTTAAGGCACAGCTAACGAAACCGTAAATAATTACTTTAAACTTAATTTAAATTGATTTATTATTACAAATGTAGATTTAAAATGTCACTACGTACTATACTCTCCCTCCCAGAAAACTTGATATGTTTTGTTTTTGTTATTCATTTTGTTCCTTTTTTTAAGGAAGGGGAGTAATGTAGGGATTACTTCCCTACATTCTCTTCAGTGTTTTATTTTAATTTGTATTGTTTGTCAAACTTTGAAATTGTGTTTGAAAACTATTGAAAAATAAATTTTATTCTATTTCTGATTTTTGAACAATAAACAATTATTAATTTTATAAAATTCAAAGAACTTCTATATAGGATCCTTTAAGGATCCTATACGGCCCACTGAACTTTTTGTTATAGAAAACCTCAAAGATTTTGTGCACATTTTGATATAAATTTAGAATGAACAAAATAACCTCATGCTTAGATACAATTTTGGTTAAGGAACCTCTTGATTTACGAACTTGATTCTTCTTATAATTAATTCATTTTACACCATCCGACAGCCAATGTTAAATATGAACCGAATGCTATATGCCTGATAGTAGATATAAAATGGAGTAAAACTGTATTTACAGTTTTTCATTTCGTGATCCATTTTTTGATTTTGCCATATCAGGATAAAAGGATGTGAATAAAGTCATCCTTTTTCCTAATATGTAAAAATAACAAAATAGGAAAATTAGGGAAGATCCTCCTCTTTCATTTGCTGTCACTAGTGGCATCCTAAGACAAGTACAAATATTAAAAAAATATTTTATAAAATATAAGAAACCGGATCACGAAATAAAAACTGTAAATGCAGTTTTACTACGTTTATTCTCTAGTTTAAAACGTATATTATTCAAATCGTGTTTAACGACTTTTTTCATTTTTGTCGGGCGGTGTTATCTCATGGTCAGACTTAAGTTATAAAAAAAACTCTGATGACTTATATTATGGAAGTTGAATTTTTTGTATAGAATTTTCGAATAAAATTATGTTTTATGTTGAAATGTTAAAAAGTTAGTACAATCAGTACATATTTAAAAAAAAATCAGTACAACGTTTTTTGATCAGTAAACGTAATCAAAAATCAGTACATGTACTTATCAAATCAGTACGAATGATCAGCCTATTCATAGCAGTAAAATTATAGCAAACATTTTGAATTTGAATTGCAAAATCTGCATTTCAGAAAAAAAACATGATATAAATTCTTTTTACTGAAGAAAAATTAATTGAAAACTCCGATTTTTAGAAGAGCAAATTAAATATTATTGTAGATATAACATAAAAAAAAAATTGGAAAACAATAAAAACAATTCCTGGTAACATTGTAGCATCATAAACTTATTATTGTTAAATTTGTAAATAGCTAAATTTAAATATAAGATTGTAACATTGACAATATTTCTCGGAAAGAAAAATGTAAAGCGAGCCTTCAATCATCTTTACATTATTGTATAATAAAACATAAATCATTATGGAAGCACAAATGAAAACAGACACATAAAGGACATCGCATAAATCATTTATTATTTAAAATCATATTAAGATGATGATGCCACAAAAATACGGGAGAAAAATACCTTTATAGCATTATAACTATAAAAAAAAAAAAAAAAAAAAAAAACAAACCAACAGATGTTGCTAAAATATTAATACACCTGAAGAAATTTAAATGATTCTTAAAAAAAAAATTAATTTTAATTTGTCCTGAAACTTACAGATGACGGGAGAAAAATAAGAGTAACATGTTTTTTTTAGCTGCCCAATCTCAAATTTAAAAAAGCGCTGCCACCTTATGAAAAATATGTTTTTAGGGCAAATTAAAATAAAAGCCAAACTAGCAGGAATTTCGACAAACGAAAAAACCAGAGGTCTGCTTCATTTTAATAGAGATTTTTACATACAATTTTGGAGTTCTTACATATGTACATCCCCGAGTAAAAATAAACATATATAACAATATATAACCAGATCCAAACATAATAAATCATATATGATTATACATCGCGTGAGATATTTTCAAAATTTTTTAAATGCATTCATATGTAGTTATATATAATTAAATCATGATTCGGATTAAAAGGTGTACGGTTGATATAATTATATAAAATTATATGAGGGTCAATACAAAATTTGTTTTTCTGTATAATTTAATATAAAATTTTATATATCCTATTCTGTTCCGTATATAACACTATATGTTTCCATTTAATCAACAATTTTCTAAGTTTTTAAGGCAAAGTATGAGAAACTTTTTAAAATGTTCCTAAACATTTCCTTGTTAGGGTTATGTATATCACCTATCTGGTTCGAAGCGTACCCGAACATTTTTTTGTTTAAGAAAATTATATGTTTGGTGAATGTATCGTTGACCTGTGGTGTGTCTCAACCCAAACCAAAAAACACCAGGATTTTACATGTTTTTATGCAATTAGATATAATTAGATCCACTTATATATGGCAATGTCTGGTCAAAACTCGGATGAAATCAAATCATATTTTATACAAGTTGAACTTTTTTAATGCAAAAACATCCACCATTATTCGGATCAAATTGCGTATAAATATATATTGTGTTACATACCATTATATATTGTATCATATAAAAATTTTTACTCGGGTCTCCTTATAAACTACCCCAACGATTTTACATTTATAAAAATAGGAATTTAACGAAGCCAAATTTGGAAACTACCTATACGAAATTGGACAGGCATTTAAAAAACTTTTTTAGCTGTATAAAATGTTCATATAGTTTCTTCTGAATAAATGTGAAAAATCGTAAAAAAAAAACTAAATAAACCAATTATACAATTTATACTGATCAGTAAGTTGATGTTTGTAAAAGATTTTGGTGCTGGGACATTGTAAAAAATTTCAAAAATAAAATATAATAATAATAATAACTAGAACCCCACGTTGGGCGCCAAATATTATTTAATGATATTTCCACCAACTGGCTTCCATTTTTAGGAACTAAGCTAACTACTGGTTGCGGGTCAGCGACGTATGCAGAAACTTCAAAAGGGGGGGGCACAACCCAAATTTTTTTTTGACTTATCGCCGATTAATTTCAAACCTGAACTACACTCCCCCCCTTTCCTATCCTGACGTAATAGAAAAAAAAAGGACTTCTTAATCTGACATCAAATGAACTTATTCCAAACCAGCCATCCAAATTTTAGAACATTTCGTTATTGAGATATTTCCATTTGAAAAATTATTTTAAGGTTATTTTGCACTTTCCACAGCTCTATCTCTAAATTCCAAATACGTCGTCAGGTGTTTCTGTTTTAGAGAAACTTGTCTTGAAAATGTATCCATTTCTAGTTACATCAAATTCATAAAAATATTCGAAATTCAAGTTTTCGAGAAATAATTTGTTTGTAATAACACTTTTAGACTCGATTTTTTCAAAAATAGCTAAACCGAAAATTTAAATTTTTTATTACAAAATTGTTCTCACATATCCCAAATACATTTTCATAAAAAACATTTCTGGTGGTCGCGCTTTAAGACTTAAGATTTTTTCCGGGTACCATGTGAGGATTTTTCTAAAAAATGTCTAAGATTTTTTCATAGAAAATGTCTCAAAACCTTTAAAGTTTATTTTAGAAAAATTTTTTATATTTTTTTTTATTTTTATATAAAAATTTTTAAGAATCTGAAAATTATTGTATAGAAAAACTTTTAAGAATCTCAGAGTTTTCTAAAAAAAAAAAAATATCTCAGAATTTGAGATATTTATTTAAAGTTTTCTTTAAAAACAACATTGTTGCCAGATTAAATAAAAAGCAGAAGCTGATGCTGAAAATAAACCAGCGAAACGTCGGATAAAATTAAAAATTAAATAAATAGTCTTTTATGTATTTAAATAAAAAACACATGACCTTAAAAGCCTGTTTAGGAAATTCCTAAAACATATAGCGTTTAAAATTGAAAAAGGTCGATATCAAAAACTAATAAAAACAACATTTAACACCCAATAGATCTTTGTATCCTGTTTCCAGATCTGCCATCCAAATTTTTGTAGCAAGAACCGGTTTCGAAATATTCGCTGTAAAAAGTAACAAAAAACTATTAAATAGCACATTAAGGAATCTACTGTAACGTATTCTTTCGTTTTTCCACAAAGAAGACTATATTTTATTAAAAAAATCTACCTCCTGATCCCAAATTAGGTACATTTTATATAATATCAAGTCTGGTTTTGTATAAGCAACGTAAGATTACGTTACGGATACCCAAAAAGTGTAAAATTAGCATTTTTCAATATTCAGACTCGAATATCTTAAAAACGGTACGTGATAGAAAAATTTTGGAGCCGGACTTTGAATCCCAAGGCCAAAATCGATCTTTATTCTTGAATTTTTATTCATGGTAGTTCAGATTTCTCTGAATTTGTTCAAAAGTGAAACTAAAATATTTACAATACTTAAAAAACTTATGCTTTTTTTGTATAATGTGTTGTAGCGTATTAAGTTTTCAATATTTTGAAATTGAAAAGGAGGGGGTACGTGACCCCCCCCTGTATACGTCCATGTTGCGGTTTGAAAGTTAGTCATATTCCTTTAGAGCCAAGTTCGGTATAACTACTTAGTGGATCAAAAAAAAGGGTGCCCCAAGTTGGGCGTCATTTGTATCACCCACCAAAAACATATCAAATTAGTGCACGATTTTTTCTTTAGTTTCTATTATAACTTCCACTTTTGTCATACATGTACATTAGATTGTCCCTTATTTTGGAAATGTTGGAAATGTTGAGACGGTACCCCCTCATTTTTTTCCTTTTGACTAAAAAATAACTCAGGAAAAATTTTACGCCCCTACGACCACGCCTTCCCTACGCGACGGGGCCGTAAAGAGCGGGGCCTTAAAAATCATTTTCCATACAAAGCAACATTACAACTAAAACCGTTGCTTGTCAAAACTAAAAAAAAAAAATTTTTTTAAAATTTTTACTGTAGGACCCCAAAAGCTCTAAATTTTTTTTTTTCGAAAAATTTTTTAGAACTGAAAGCCTCATCCCACCAAAATCAAATTTTTTGTCGTGAATAAGCTAACCAAGTAATATTATAATTAAAAATCCAAAAAAAATTTTTTGGTTTGTATGGAAAAATGATTTTAAAGGCCCCGTTTTTTAAGGCCTCGTCGCGTAGGGAAGGCGTGGTCGTAGGGGCGTAAAATTTTTCCTGAGTTATTTTTTAGTCAAAAGGAAAAAAATGAGGGGGTACCGTCTCAACATTTCCAACATTTCCAAAATAAGGGACACTCTAATGTACATAATTTGAACTTTATAAAACTACTTCACTTGGTATAACATAAACCGAGGTCAGATCAACAAAATTCATATTCATAGAATAATTGATGCTGTCAAAAAAAATCCTAGTAAACTTAATTTTTTGCTTTTAAATCTGAAAATGTTTGTCAATATAATTTACAACTCAAATGTCCCCATTATTTTTTCAGTGTAATAAGTTATCAAAGATATATGGAAATTCCATTTCGTAAAACATTTTTCGCTGATACACACAAAGTTATGCATATGAGCAAATCCATGGGAAATTTAACTGACGGATCACCGATTTTGTTTATTTTTAGTCATTTGATAGAGATACGTAAATGATTACGGGCGTATAAAAAATCGCTTTTTTAGTAATATTGACTTTTAGATAGTTTTTTAATATTTTTGTACTTGGAAACCATAAGTCGTATACGAAAAAACTTAAAAAAACAAAATTGTAGATAAAATTATGGAGATTTAAATTTTTTTCAAATTTTTTTTTTTTTTAATTTCAACAAAAAATTTTGAAAACAATATTTGAATGTTCTTTTTCCTGGGAAAGACACCATGGATTTCCAAAAGTAAAATTTTGTTTTAATGCTTAGAATGCCCTTTTAATGCTGTAACAATTTTAGAGAGGTGTTTTTTCGTATTGTTGAGCAATAAGTTTTCAAATTTTCTTTTTTTTTTCAAAATGTTGGCAAAAAATCAAATACCCAGCAAAAAATAAACGAAGTGGTTCAAAAAGAATTAGTAGTTTCACTACATACAAAGTAGCGATAGGTGCCGAACTTCATATTCTGTAGGAAGTACTTTTAAAATCACTTCCAAAAATGCTACAAAATAACAATAAAAACATCTTTCACCAGTTCTTTGCTTAATGATTTTGAAGTACGTGTTTCATATGTTCTTAGGAATCAAATCAGAACAACATATGAACGTCTTTTTCAACTGAAACAATTAGAATGAGGGTGAAACAATTAGAATATATCGTCGAACTATATTCAATAAATGCCAACTCGAAAAAGCTTACTGTTCAGGAGAGCTAAAAAACTAGTTATTTCGCATATTATTGCAAAAATAAACAATGTACCTTCCACAAGATGGTTTAAATATTCTAAACAATTTTTACCTATGCAAAAATTTTAATATTTTGCACTTGTTTGCGTATTTTTCAGAGATGGCATTTATTACTATATCAAAAAACAAATATTTTTTTAGAGTTGGCATATTTTGTCGGAAAATAAAAATAAATTTTTTTTGGAAAAATTTTTAAAATTTTTTTTTTTGGTTTTTGTTATCCTTAGTACGGTAATTGCAAAAACTGAACAAAAAATTAAAAATCTTTGCATATTTTTAAAAGTTACAAGCTCCGAAAGCCTTTTAGTCTCAGGGTGATCAACTTTGGCACTCTGTAACTCACGCTGTATTGCAATAGGGTCACTCCAAACAAGCTATTTTGAAAGCTTATATCATTGACTTTATTTGTCCCATTCATAATGTTTCAATCTGATAAATAGTTTGAAAGTTACATAAACATAAGCATTTTTTTTTTTTTGCAAACACTATTTATCGATATTTTCAAAATGGCAATATCTCGAGAACCAGTCATTAGATATCAAAATCTTTACAAGATTCGTGTTTAGCATGGCAAATGCAATAAGATTTGTGATCTAATTTTTTTTTAAAAATTTTTTGAAAAATTTTTGGAAATTTACAATGGGAGTTGGCATTTATTTCCAACAAAAAAATATGTACTTTGAGTTAGCAGAATAACAAAAATGGATGTAAAACGACAACAAATTAGTTTTTTGCTCTGAAATTTTTATGGCAGATAGGTATTACATAGGGGAGCTATTTGCCATCGGAAACTCATTTCCGTCAAATTTGAGTTGGCATATTTTGAATATAGGTTCACGATATGCAATTTTTTCTACATCCAGCTTCAAAAAGATTTAGGTTTTGCAAAAATGGTGACAAAATTTGGTAATGGCATTTCATTTCTCTTTATTTAGAGCTTAAAAAATCGCAAAGACGAAAATCGATTATTGATAAATTTTTCAAATTTTATATCTTATATCAAAAAAAAGTTGGTCCTAAATTAAATAAATACATTTACGAACTAAAGCGGATGTTGCTGCATCACATTATTAAAGATTGTTTAAGCTTTTTAGGAAATTGAGGTATAGGCTTGTGGTCAAAACAAACTTGTGAATCAATTCGCCGTGAATTTTTATAGTTTTGTGATCTCTATAATTACTCCTTTTTTTAATTAGAAGTATATATGTTAGATTATCAATGAAATTAATTTTTCTATTACGTAAGGTTTTTAAGATACTCGCGTTTTAATATTGAAATATTTCGGTCTCCTCTGTAACGTATTCTTAAGTTGCTCAAACACAATAGAACTCGATTTAGTAAAAATAAGGCATCTTTATTCCAAATCTAGCATCCAAATTTTTCTATCGCGTACTGTTTTTGAAATATTGGCGTTTGAAAAACTCAAATTCTACTGTTACGCACTTATATTCTTTATAAATCACACTAAAATTTTCAAACGCGAATATCTCAAAAACAGAACATGCTTGAAAATTGTGGATTGCATTTTTGAATCAGGAGGTCCATTTTATATGAAATCAAGTCCTATTTCGTGGAAGCAACGTAAGAATACGTGACAGTGGACCCCTAAAAGTGCTTTTTTACTTTTTAACAGCGAATATCTCAAAAACGGTACGTGCTAGAAAAATTTGGACGGTAGATTTGGAAGCAGGAGACCAAAATCTATAAGTACCAGTTAGAAATTTCACTGGAAGGTTTTTGCTGTCAAACAGTGTTTTTAGTGTAAATATTACAAAAAAATACTCTTTCAATCAATCTTACAAAAATAAGTGAAAAAGAACTTCTAATTTAGAAGTTCTAAATCACCAAATAAAAATGACATAATCACACCCAAAATGCCAAGAAATATGTACTTCTAAAGAAGTGATGAAAAAAGTGCTTCCAAAAGGTCAAGTTATATTAACATCCGGATCACTACTTCAGAAGTTGTGATAAAAACACTAGTGATATATGTTATACTTAAGTGTCAATCTTTCGCCACTGAAAATTGGCGATAAAAAGAACATACTTTGTGTGTCACGCCCATATTAAATTCATCAATGTTTCAGTTGAAGAAGAAGTACATCTGGTTCATTAGTTGTGGTGAATTTTGTAGTGAATGGTAAGCTCTTTTTTTGCTGGGTAGTTGGCAATAAACAGTTTTTTTGTGCTTTTTTACTCGGAAACCGTAAGTTGTACGAAAAATGCCTGCGAATTTTGTACTCTTGCCCAAAACATTAAATCATGACAATGTTTTGCGGAAGATTTGAGTGTACTTGCCAAAGCAAAGTGTTATTTAGAAAAAATAATGTTGGATTACTTTGCTATTCCATGCAAAACGAATTGAAATATCAGTCGAGGGCCCCATTAAGTTTATATATTATTGATCCATTTCTAAGAAACTCTAGCTATATACATCCGTCCATCTGTCTGCGGAAAGCAAGATTCAGTCCAAACCAAAAGAGCTGTACATTATGTAAATGAGTGCAAAAAAGTTGAAAAAAGTGTTTTTACATTTTGGAGAGTTGTTTTATGACTTGTTTTATGTACATTTGATAAACAAATGGAACATTTTTATGTAAAAAGTTGTGACTTGTTGAAAAAGTAAAAAAAAATGTAAAAATGATTTTTGGTGAAAGAAAATGTTTGATGAAAAAAAATTTTGATAAAAAAAAAAAAATTTTTTTGAAAAAAAAAAAATTGAAACAAAAATGTTGATGAAAACAAAATTTTTTTTTTAAGAAAAGAAAAATTTTTTGATAAAAAGAAAAATTTTTTGATGAAAAGAAAATTGATGAAAAAAAAAAATTTGACAAAATTTTGATTAGAAAAAAAGTTGATAAAAAAAATTTGGTGTAAAAATTTGATAAAAAAAAAAATTTATTTAAAAAAAAAATTTCATGAAAAAATAAAAAATTGATAAAAAATTTAAAAAAAAAAATGATGAAAAACAAAAATTATGAAAAAAAAAATTTGATGGGAAAAAAAATTTTTGATGAAAAAAAAAATTGATTGAAAAAAAAAATTTATGGAAAAAAAATTTGACGAAAAAAAAAATTTATAAAAAAAGAAAAATTAGTGAAAAAAAAGTTATGAAAAAAAAAAATTGATGATAAAAAAGATTTGATGAAAAATTTTTTTTTTTTGTTGAAAAATAATTATGTTACTTTTTATTCACCAGCTGGTGAAAACCGGGTTTATTCACCACGAGGTGATTTATTATCCAAGTTACAAACCCAAGTTACTAAAATTTTAGGTTTTAAGATAATGAAAATAGTAATTCTAATTTTCTTTTTCGGTAATTGTTAGCTTATATAGTCAAATTGAGGTGGCTTCCTGCAACTTTTTTAAAATTAGACACCAGCCTAAAAACATTATCATGTTAAAAACTTTCTGTGACAATATTGTTAATAAAATTATGGAGATTTTAAATTTAGAAACAAAAAAAACTTAAAAAAAAAAAAAATTTTTAAAAAATTTTTTAAACAATATTCGAATGTCCTTTTTTTCTATCAAGGATACCATGGATTTCCAAAATTAAAATTTTTTATTAAAGAATAGAATGTCCTATTTTGAGTAGGTTTATTCTAGCTCGAGGTCATTATTTCCTTTACTAATTTAAACTATGATATTCTCAAAGAATAATTTTCAAGAAAATTATTTTTCTGTTTTAAATTTATTTATGATTGTCATTTTTTGCAAGACTTAACCGACACGTGTTTCGGGATTTGTCAGATCCCATTATCAAGATTACTTAGCAAAAATAAAAAACCTATACTACAAGTAGCAATGGGTCTTTAATGACAATCGTTAATGATTAAACTAAAATATTCGACTCTACTCTCATTGGGAATAAGAAGACGAAAAATTTGTATTAATATTTTAGTTTGATCATCAAAATTTTGAAAAAAATTAAATATTTGGCGATCTAACAAACTTTTAAAATTAATTGGTCAACAACACGAAAAAACACCCCTCTGAAATTTTAACAGCGTCAAAAGTACATTCTAAGCTTTAATACAAAATTTTGATTTCGGAAATCCATGGTGTACTGCCTAGGAAAAAAAGGACATTCAAAAATGGTTTTCAACAATTTTTGTTGAAATTAAAAAAAAAAAAAATTTGGTTGCTAAATTTGAAATCTTCATAATTTCATATACAATACTGCTTTCAAAAGTTTTTCGTATTTTATCAAAAAGTCAATATTTTCAAAAAAGAGCTTTTTTAAACGCAAATATCTTCCAAAATATTGATCCAAAAAAAAATATGGTTTTTAATCATTTACAAAGCTATATCAAATAACCAAAAATAAACAAAATCGGTGGTCCGTCAGTTAAATTTCCCATGGATTTGCTCATATATTTTCAAATATAATTATTTGACGAAAATTCAAAATAAAAAAAAACTGATGAAATATTTATATATTGTCTTGTGGTTTGAAGATGTTAAAAAAAAAAGTGGAAATGTTAAATATCTGAAGCTTTGTTAAATATGATTCAACATTTCTGTAACAGAAATTAAAAACCATAAATCAATTTTTTTTTTTAAGAAAATAAATATCAGTCATGCGTTTCCTGATATGTTGACAGGCTTTATTGAAATTCATTGTTGACATAGAGAAGGCAAAAAACATTGAAAATACAAAACGATATGCCACTACATCTATGTATGCAGATATGGTTTTCTTTTTTTCTAGTACGAGTAAAACTTGTTCAATAAAAAAAGTTATTTTACTGAAGTATAACGTTTTTAAACCTTTAAGAGGCTGAAAAAAATATATTATGTTAAAAAATCTCGTCTTCTAGGCAAGACCGACTTTAAAAGTTTCGCGTCCGTCAATTTTGTTCAAATTGACAGTTTTTGGCATTCTATATAAGATAACTGCAAGTCTGTCATGAAATCCTGCCGGTCTAGGTCGTCTTTAACCCACATTGGCTGGGGTTCAAAAATGACCCCCGCAGAAAATTTGAAGTTTAGAGCTTAAATGTTGTGCTATAATCAAAAATTAAATGGCTTTTATTTATTATATTTTTTTTCCGGCGTAAGCCAAGTGTATTTAATTTGTTGTTTTTGTGTTTTTCTGAAGCTCTAACCACAGTGGTTAGAGCTTCGGTTTATAAAAACATGAGTGATTTAATGACACAGGTTCGAGGCTCATGTCAGGCTAGTCTGTTGATAAAAAAAACATATAAAGAATTTTTCTAGCAAATATCAAATAATCAACTTAATGTAATTGCCTACTGATGACGTAGAAGTGGCTACAGAAACCATGGCCTAGGGTAAATCCACATTTTAATTTAATCTTTAGAAGACACAATTTTCTTCTTCAATCAGACAAACGCAAAAAATGGCTTCTGTGTTTTTAACCCCAACTATAAGTTCGCAGTTATATAGTATCTTTAAAAAATTGTTAACCCTTCTTGGTAGGGGGTCAAAAATGACCCGTTCAGTAAAAACATATATTTTGTTGATATCAAAAAATTCAAGCACTATGCCAAAAAATTTTTTGCCGGGGTCATTTTTGACCCCGGGCCGATATGAGTTTAAGATATTTTAAATAGGTTAGATTTAAGGTCTGATTTAAAGTTATCGAATAGATTTCCACAAACGATTGGGTAATTTTTGACCCCATACCAAGAAGGATTAATGATTTTTTAAGTATAATATATTACTACGAAATTATAGTTGGAGGAAAAAACACAGAATTTGAAAAAATGCAAAAGAAAAATTGAATTTCTAAAAATTATAGACATTTTTGGTATTTCTCATACAGGTTTCAAACAGTGTTAGTGTTATCATCAGTAGGATTTTAAATGTCGGTTTGTCTTTTTAAATTTGTTTATAACACACAATTTTATTTAAAGACGTCCTAGGTCGGTTAGATTTCAGGACAGACTTTCAGTTATCTAATAAAATGCCACGACATCAAACAACAGTTAATTTTTAATCTAAATTATTGATAAGACCAACATTTCCTTGAAATCCGATAACATCCCCCGCGATTCCCAAAACGTTACCCCACGGATATCCGCCATATTTCACATTTTTCTTCTCCAAGGTGTTCTTAATAAATTCAGAAAGAAAAATTATATATTTATTTTTTTTTTAATAAATTTAAAAAAAAAAATATTTTGAGAATTCCCCCAAAATCGTGAAATTTTTTTTGTTATCAAGTTTGAACGGGTTAATGATACCGTAAAATCTTTAAATTTCATATTTAAGTATTTACGATCAAATATTATACAAAAATAATTAAAAACAAGTGAGAGTGTTAAATTCGGCTGTGCCGAATCTTTTATACCCTCCAAAATGTAAAAAAAAAAAAAAAAATTGACAGAGGCGTTTCTTTTTTTTTGGGGGGGGGGGGGGAGTTCATAGGGTCAGTGGGGCACGTTGAGAGCACCTTCCCATCGCGATAAGTATACCAAATGTTTCATTTATTTAACAAAAATACAAAAAAAACATGTAAAAACGTGTATTTTTTAGAGGTTGGTTTAGTTCTTCAAGGGGGAACTTTTTTCCCCCTTGTCCGATTTGGCCAATTTCCGAACTTAACCTGCCTAGGAACATAAGACATATTTGTGCCAAACTTGAGGTTCCTAGCTCTTTTATTTTGGACTGCATCGTGTTAACTACAGACGGACGGACGGACGGACAGACAGACGGACGGACGGACGGACGGACATCGCTAGAATGTCTTAGAATCGATCACTGATCAATAATATATATACTTTATGGGGTCCCCGACCGATATTTCGATGCGTTACATACGGAATGACAAAGTGAGTATACCCCCATACTGTAGTTGGAGGGTATAAAAAAGATAATCTTCCCAAAAATTTAATTAATAAAAATTTATTAATCCAAATTATTGATAAAACCAACATTTCCTTGAAATCCGCTAACTTCCCCCCGCGATTCACAAAAAGTTCCTCACTGATATCCGCCATATTTCACATTTTTCTTCTCTAAGGTGTTCTGAATGAACTCAGAAAGAAAAGATTGTATATTTTAATTTTTTTTTAAAATAAAATTTTAAAATTTTATAAAAAGGTGTTTTGAGAACGCCCCCAAAATCATGCCATTTTTTTTATATCAAGTTTGAACGGGTTACTGATACCGTAAAATCTTAAAACTTCATATTTAAGTATTTACGATCAAATATTATACAAAAATATTTTTTTAATTATTTTAATAAAGAAACTTTTTTTTTTTTTTCAAAGATAAAATCCGAACGAAGTTATATTTTGCATGTCAGTTGCCCTTAGGGGACCGACCTTTTTGGCAGGTATTAGAATTTGATCAGAGAGAAAAGCTCAAAAACAAGCCACCCTAGTAACCACTATTTAAAACTTTAAATGAAAGCAAAACAAAAAATTTAATAAATGAACTAAAAACTTAATGGTAAACAAAATTGAAAACCATCTGAAGTTTTGATTAGTTCATATAAATTAAATAAAAAAATAAATTGTTAAATTTCTTTAATTTGTATACCCTCCAACCACAGTATGAGGGTATACTCACTTTGTCATTTCATTTGTAACGCATAGAAATATCGGTCGGGGACCCCATAAAGTATATATATTAGAGTGTCCCTTATTTTGGAAATGTTGGAAATCTTGAGACGGTACCCGCTCATTTTTTTCCTTTTGACTTAAAAATAACTCAGGAAAAATTTTACGCCCCTAGGACCACGCCTTCCCTACGCGACGGGGCCTTAAAGAGCGGGGCCTTAAAAATCATTTTTCCATACAAACCAAAAAATTTTTTTTTTGATTTTTAATTTTTTTGTTATTATTTATTATATTACTTGGTTTGCTTATTCACGACAAAAAATTTGATATTGGTGGGATAAGTCTTTCAGCGCTAAAAAATTTTTCGCAAAAAAAAATTTTGAGCCGCCGGGGTCCTACAGTAAAAAATTTTTAAAAAATATTTTTTTTTAGTTTTGACCAGCAACGGGTTTAGCTGCTATGTTGCTTTAAATGATATATATTCATAAAAAAATATTTTTTGTATCTGTGACATCTTTATCGTGTTCTAAAAAAGGGTAAAAAATGCATTGTTGATTTATTTCGATACACGATAAAGATGTCACAAATATGAAAAATATTTTTTTTGGAATATATATCATTAAAAACAACATAACAACTAAAACCGTTACTTTTCAAAACTAAAAAAAAATATTTTTTAAAAATTTTTTACCGTAGGATCCCTACGGCTCAAAATTTTTTTTTCGAAAAAGATAAAGATGTCACAGATATGAATAATTTTTTTTTTGGAATATATATCATTTAAAGCAACATAGCAGCTAAAACCGTTGCTGGTCAAAACTAAAAAAAAATATTTTTTAAAAATTTTTTACTGTAGGACCCCGGCGGCTCAAAATTTTTTTTTTGCTAAAAATTTTTTAGCGCTGAAAGACTTATCCCACCAAAATCAAATTTTTTGTCGTGAATAAGCAAACCAAGTAATATAATAAATAATAACAAAAAAATTAAAAATCAAAAAAAAATTTTTTTGGTTTGTATGGAAAAATGATTTTTAAGGCCCCGCTCTTTAAGGCCCCGTCGCGTAGGGAAGGCGTGGTCCTAGGGGCGTAAAATTTTTCCTGAGTTATTTTTAAGTCAAAAGGAAAAAAATGAGCGGGTACCGTCTCAACATTTCGAACATTTCCAAAATAAGGGACACTCTAATATATATTATTGATCTATGATCGATTATAAGCCATTCTATGAATGTCCGTCCGTCCGTCTGTATAAAGCATGATTCAGTCCAAAATAAAAGAGCTAGACTCCTGAAAATTGGCACGAGTGTGTCTCATAGTCATAGGCCGGTTAAGTTCGGAAATGGGTAAAATCGGATAAGGGGCGAAAAAGTTCCCCCTTAAAGAACTAAAAAAAAACTCTATAAAAACGCCATTTTTTTACAGATTTTTTGCATTTTTGTTAAACAAATGAAACCTTTTTATGTCAGAAGCAGTTAAAAGTCATACAGTTAGACCCCGAGGGCTACAAAATATTGTTTTTTCTTGCCCCGCCCCCTTTTGTGGGCGTGGATTAAAAAAACATAAATATTATGAGAAAATGGTATAACTAAAGTTCAAAAAGCATAATAAATAATTTAGTAAATATTTATCGCGTTGGGGAAGGTATCCCCCACCACCCCCACAGAGCCCCTCCCCAAAAACGCCTCTGAAAATTTTGTATATGTACTTGAACATGTTCATAGGCGTAGATAGCCCTGTCTGGGGGGGGGGGGGCTTAGCCCCCCCCCCCCCCCCAGAATAATTTTAGCCCCCCCAGAATTTTAAACATGCACAATTTTTTTTTAATAATTTAATTATTTCATTAATTTTATAAATAATAATAATATGTAATGAGTCTTTAGGACTCGTTATGATTATTCAATGAGTCTTAAGGACTCGTAATGATTATTATATAAGATCTAATATTTTTTCCCATTGAAAGATAGTCTGAATTATTGAAAAAAGTTTTTATATGAATCTGATGTTTTTGTCAGTAATAAAAACTTTACCGAATCTTGGGGTTTTACCTTCAAGAAAACATTTTAACTTCTTTGATTTAAGAAAGTTTTTAAATTCTAAGGGGTTTTTTTATAGACAAAAGTTATTGAAAGAAAGAATCTGAGAATTTTGACTAATAGTCATCAACTTTTGCAATCATCAGAACTTTTTCTTGAAAAAATCATAGTAATCTAATGATTTTACCACAGACTATAAACAGACTCGACAGTAGAGTTTTATTAGAAAAAATGGGGAAAAACTAAGCGATTTTAGGATAAAACAGAGCGGTTTTTAGTCCGTTTTACGCTAACATGGCAACTCTTTCTACGACTTAGGAGTGAGTGAAACAACAAAAAACGATCTGGCATCTACTTTTCTTATGGCGCGTTATATCAGTTTTCTGTTTCCGAACTACTTTTTTGACACCTGTCACTTATGTCGAGTCTGTATTAGTCTGTGATTTTACTATAGGAAAAACATTAAAAATCTTTCATTCTTAAAACATATCTAGGAGTTCTAAATTTCCGAAAAATCTACAGAATCAAAATTTAAAAAAAAATATGAATTTTTAACCGCTATCGGGGGGCATTCGTTTCTAGGACACGTAGACGCATGTTAAAGGAAACACTTCAGGAATAGGTCTGGGTTTTTCTATTGAAAAAAAAATACCAAAAAATTAAAAAAAAATCTATGGGGGCTTTAGCCCCCCCCCCCCAGAAATGTTGGCTTGCTACGCCAATGAACATGTTGGAGGGTGTCAAAGATTCGGCACAGCCGAATTTAACACTCTCACTTGTTTTTATTGAAACAGTTTAATTAAAAAAGCATTGTTTCTCCAAACTTTACCAAATATATTTATGACGTAAAGACATAAGAAGTGAGAATTTTTTATAAAGTCGACTTCATAAGTTTACATAACATATAACTATAAACCAAATGAGAATTAAAAAAACTATATGCGAATTAAAAAACTTTCAAAAAGCTGCTTTTATTTAACTGTTTTGTTATGTTACTCACGAGGGAAGTCACCCTGGTATCACCCTCCGATCTTCATGAAATTTGGATATGTTGTTAAGAACGAAAAATAATTCGACACATATTTTTTTTTTAGCGGCCCAAACTCATTTTTAGGGGGGTCGAATTGTATGGAGGGAAATTGACCTTTTTCAGTTTTTCACGATTTACGCATATTTAAACAAAATTAATATAGGCATGTGTGGTATCAGATTAAAGGTATTAAAAATACCTATCTCGTGGTGCTAACAACGGGCTAAAGAAGTTAATATTTTTCGACTTATTAACAAAAATGTCCTAAAATTTTGGTATTTTAATCAATGTGACGAAAAGTTGTGCATGTTTGGACACGTTCTTAGCACAAGTAGATAGGTTTTCTAAAGACCTTTCATTTGGCATGTAACATGACTAGGTTTCTTTGCATAATATAGGAGATAAACGAAAAATACTGAAAAATGGTCTTGTCTTCCCCCCTCCTTTTTACCCTCTAAATATGAATTTGGGCCGCTAAAAAAAATACGTGTCCCTTTATTTTTTCTGCTCTACAAAATAAAATCAATTCCATAAAGATCCGCGTGTGACACTAGGGAGACTTCCCTTGTCAGTGCAAGAGTTTTCGATATAAAACACACCCACTGAAAACAAAACCAACTAAATAAGTAAAGTTTAGAATTTAATTAAAATATTAATTGATAATAAATTACAAAACAATTGAAGTTGTAATTGGAAAAAAATAAACGATATTATTTTCTGTGCATTATTTTTTTCGGGCCATATCAATGAATATATTTATAGTACATGAACATCAAAATATTTTTCATGTCTTGGGCATGCTTATATTCTCAAGCATATATAAAAACGAATATTCAGCAACAACATATAATTCAATTATTTAAAAAAAAAATCGTTTATTATACAGTTCAGCAAGCAAAATGGACTAACGGCTTAAAAGAACGAGAAATATATAAAAAAATATCTTAAACATTTTGTTGGATTGTGGTTCGTTTTGACACATCTTAAAAAATTTTCAATTTTCATTTTCTCGCTTCTTGGTATTTCTTTTGCCAATATCAGTGACGATATTCAATCATGGAAAATAATAAACAGATATACAATGTTTCACCCACAATGTTTCGTTTATGATTATATAGTTTTCTGTATTTTTCCTCTGCCTTTTTTTATTATTATTTTTTTTTATTTTTTACTCTTTTATTTATATAAAAAAAAATATTATCCCTGCAGGATATAAAAAGTAGCACGTTAAAAACGTGTATGACATTACGATAGACTACCCATAAATCAATATTTTTTTTAACACAAACAAGAGGAAAGAAAAAAGCCTACATGCATGCATATAATACTTATATTTTGCAGATTTTTTTACTATAGACAGTAATATAAATATTAGGGATATTTTTGTTTTGAAAATAACTGAAATATCAAAATTTGTCAAAATGAAAATAACAAAATTTGTATTTAAAGTATAGAGGTAAGGCAAGACCAGTTAAAGTCCTTAGATTACCAGTTTATATTGATAACCCGTTCATCAGTCTCAAAATATATAAAACAAAATCACATTAAAAATGTGCTATCTTATTAACTAACTTCAATAAAAAAGTTGTTGCCCTAATGTATATAACAGTAATTTAAAAATTATATAAAGGTAACCAACAAACCATTATTTCGGCTTACTAATGACATTAAAAGCGTGGTTATTGTGCTTTTAAACATGTGAATTTAAGGTTAAACCAATCTGTAATTCACAGAATTTTCAGAATCTGAAAATGTTTCTACATAAAAAATGTCTGAGTACCTGAAAGTTTTTTATACTAAAAATGTCTAACAATTTGAACCGAAAATTTTTGCTATTAAAAATATAATTCAGAATCTGAAAAATTTTCTATACGAAAAATATCCAAGAATCTGAGAATTTTTCTATACGAGAAATGTCTCAGAATCTGAGAAATTTTCTATACGAAATATATCACAGAATCTGAGAATATTCCAATATGAAAAATATCTCAGGATTCGAGAAATTTTAATAAGTGTCCCAGAATCTTAGAATACCTTAATACGAAAAATATATGAGACTCTATAAAAAACATTTCAGAATCTGAGATTTTTCTATATGAAAAATATCTCAAGAATATTTGATACGACAAATGTCTTAGATTCCGAAAATTTTTCTAAGGAGTGAGATCATAAAAATGTTAACACACATTTTTGCCTACAACTTTGGTGTAAAGCTTCCAATTTTTTTTTTTCGGCAGTTTACATTTTAAAAATGTCAGTTAATAAATTAATTTACATCATGAGTTTTAATTTGCAATTTTTTACACAATGGACGATGAAAGAAAAGTGCGTTCAAAAATAATTAAATATTTTCAACAAAACCAAACATGGACATACAAAAAAATTGCCATAGAAACTAATTTATGCCGCCAAACAGTTTCAAAAGTGGTAAAAAGGTATCTGGAACACCTAACAATTGAAAGGAAGCCGGGAACAGGAACAACGACTGGTTATCGTAACATTGGTAAGGCATATAAAGTTAAAAGCATCCTTAAGAGAGCCCCTAACACATCTGGCAGAAAAACAGCTCGGTTAGCCCAATGCTCAGACTTTTTTGTACGTAAAGTGAAACGTAAGGCGGGACTAAAGTCCTACAAAGTTCAAAAAGTTCCCGATAGAAACGCTTTTAAAAATTTGGAGGCCAAAACCAGAGCTAGAAAATTGAAATCAAATTTTATAAAAAAATACAACTGTTGTGTAATGGACGACGAAACTTATGTCCTGGCTGATTTTGCGCAGCTCCCTGGTCAAGAATTTTATGTTTCCGATGTTCGAGGAAATGTTGCGGAAAAATTTCGGTCAAAAAAGCAAACGAAATTCCCCAAAAAATTCCTAGTATGGCAAGCCATATGTAGCTGCGGCCAAAGAAGCCAGTCATTTGTGACATCTGGCTCTATAAACAGCGAAATTTATATCAAGGAGTGTTTGCAGAAGAGACTTCTTCCGTTCTTGAGTCAGCACAATGTATCCACTTACTTTTGGCCCGATTTAGCATCTTGTCACTACAGCAAGAAAGCGCTGGAGTGGTATAATGATAATAATGTGGTTTTTGTACCAAGAGAGGCAAATCCACCAAACTGCCCGGAGCTCAGGCCAGTGGAGAGATATTGGGCTCTTGTTAAAAAAGAATTAAAGGGCACAAAAAAGGTCTCCCAGGACATGCAAGATTTCAAGCGTAGATGGACCACCTGCTCTAAAAAGGTGACAGAAACTACCATAAAAGCCTTAATGGGAGGGTTTCCGGAAAAAGTGGATAACTTTGTTCGTAGTGGTTAGAGTTCCATGCGGTTTTTTTGTTATGATTTTGTATTAAATTTTATTTAATAAAAATTTGGTTTGAAGTCTTAAAATTCAGTAGTCTGTTTTTTATTTAACTTTATGTGTGTTAACATTTTTATGATCTCACTCCTTATACGAAAAATGTCTTAGAATCTATAATTTTTTTTTATATGAAAAATGGCACATATTTTGATAATTTTTTCTTCTGATTTTGGCAAATTTTTCTATACCAAAAATTTCTCAAAATCTGAGAAATTTTCTATTAGAAAAATTCTTAGATTCTGAGCATTTTTTAACAAGAAAAAATCTTAGATTTTGAGAGATCTGGGACATTTTGCATATTGAAGAATTTTCAGATTCTGAGACATTTTTCGTAAAGAAAAATTTATGAATTTTGAGACATTTTTCATATAGGAAAATTCTAAAAATCTGATACATTTTTGTATAGAGCCATTTTTGGAATAGAAAAAATCTTAGATTCTGAGACATTTTTCGTATAGAAAAATTCTTTGATTCGAGACATTTTTCGTATAAAAAAATCTCAGATTCTGACAAATGTTTACTAAAGAAAAATTCTCTCCTTCAGAGACTTTTTTCGTATAGAAAAATTCTCAGCTTCTGCGACATTTTGCAAAAGAAAAAATGTAAGATTTTAAGAAATTTTTCATGTAGAAAAATTCTCAGATTCTGAGACAATTTTCGTATAGAAAAATTCTCATATTCTCAATGATTTTACGAATTAAAAACGTTCTCAAATTCAGTGGCATTTTTCGTAATTCTAATTCTTATATTCTGAGACATTTTCCATATAGAAACATTTTCAGATTCTAAGACATTTTTCGTATAGAAGAATTCTCAGATTCTGAGACACATTTCGTATAGAAAAATTCTCAAATTCCAGTTTTCGTCTAGAAAACTTCGCATAAACTGAGACATTTTTGGTACTAAAACTTTTTTGATTTTTTTTAATAATATAAAATTCTCAAATTCTGAGCCTGTTTTCTTTTAAAAAACTTCTCAGATTCTGAGACATTTTTCGTATAGAAAAATTCGCAGGTTCTAAGTCATTTTTTGTATAGAAAAATCTGAAATTCTGAGACATTTTTCGTTCAGAAAAATTTTCAGTTTCTCAGTCTCATTTTTCGTATAGAAAAATTCTTAGATTGTGAGACATTTTCGTAAAAAAAAATTCTCAGATTCTGAGAAATTTTTCGCAGTTTTCGCCTAAAAGACTTTTTCGAAGATTTTTTTTAATTCGAAAAATCTTCAGATTATGAGCCTGTTTTCTTTTAAAAAAACATTTTTGAGATTCTGATACCTTTTTCGTATAGAAAAACTAGTAGATTCTTAGACACTTTTCGTATAAAAATGCCTGCGAATTTTGTACTCTTGCCCAAAACATTAAATCATGATAATGTTTTGCGCAAGATTTGTGTGTACTTGCCAAAGCAAAGTTTTTTTTAGAAAAAATAATGTTATATTACTTTGCTATTCCATTCAAAGCGAATTGAAATATCAGTCGAGGACCCCATTAAAAAACCAAAAGAGCTAAACATTTCGTAAGTGAGAGCAAAAATAAGTACAAAAAAGTGTTTTCACATTTTGGAGAGTATAAAAGAATCGGCACCAAAGAGTAAAACACTCTCACTTGTTTTATGTACATTTGATAAACAAATGGAAAATTTTTATGCGAAAAGCTTTGACTTGGTGAAAAAGTAGTTTTGGTAAAAAAAATTATTTTTTTTTACGAAAAACAAAATTATGTTAAAAAAATTTAATGAACCCAAAATTTTTGGTAAAAAAAAATTGATGAAAAAAAGTTTTTGACTAATTTTTTTGATGAAAAGAAAAATTTTTTTATTTAAAAAAAAAAATTGATGAAAAAAAATATGAAAAAAAAAAATTTTTTGGTGAGAAAAAAATTGATAATAAAAAATTTGATGAAAAAAAAATTCATGAAAAAAATATGATAAAAAAAATTTATGAAAAAAAAATTTTGATGAAAAAAAAAAATTGATGAAAAAAAAAATTAATGAAAAAAAAATTGATGTAAAAAAATTAAGTGAAAAAACATAAAAAACAAGTGAGAGTGTTAAATTCGGCTGTGCCGAATCTATTATACCCTCCAACCTGTAAAAAAATCAAAAAAAAAATTTTTGACAGGGGCGTTGTTTTAAGGGGGGAAGGTAGGGGGAGGGGTCGGTGAGCTGGGGTGACTCCTTTGCCCTCACGGTATATGTTTACAAGTTCATTTTTGTCTGCTTTGTGCACTTAAGTACTATAGTTTTATAATTATTTAAATTATTTTTTTATCCACTCCATTAAAAGAGGGGCGGGGCAAAAAAAAAAGCAAAAATTTTTAGTCCCCTGGGTCCAAGGGCAGGACTTTAAACTTCAACGAACATAAAAATGTCTCATTTGGTTCACAAAAATACAAAAAAAACGTCAAAAAAATTAGCATTTTCAAGAGGTTGGTTTCGTTCTTCAAGGGGGAACTTTTTCCCCCTAGTCCGATTTGGTACATTTCCGAACTTAACCTGCCTAGGACCATTAGACATATTTATGCCAAACTTGAGGGGTCTAGCTCTTTTGGACTGCATCGTGTTAACTACAGACGGACGGACAGATGGACGGACGGACGGAAGGACATCGCTAGAATGTCTTAGAATCGATCACTGATCAATAAAATATATACTTTATGGGGTCCCCGACCGATATTTCGATGCGTTACACACGGAATGACAAAGTGAGTATACCACCATACTGTAGTTGGAGGGTATAAAAATGAGGAAACAAAATTTTGATGAAAAAAAAATTTTATGAAAAAAAAAATTAATGAAAAAAAAAATTTGATGAAAAAAAATTTGATAAAAAAAAATTTGTGAAAAAAAAAATTATGAAAAAAAAATTTGATAAAAAAAAAAGTTTGATGAAAAAAAAAATTTGTGAAAAAAAAAATTTATGAAAAAAAAAAATTTGATGGAAAAAAAGAAATTGATGAAAAAAAAAAAACTTTAATGAAAAAAAATTTTTTTTTTGTGTAGAAATAATTATGTTACTTTTTATTCACCAGTTGGTGAAAAACGGTTTTATTCACCACGAGGTGAGTTATTATCCAAGTTACAAATTTTGAGTAAAAACAACTGCGAAAACTAGCTGTTACAAAAAACTGCAAAAACAACTGTTAAAAACAACTGTTATCGTAATTGTTCAGAAAATTTAGTTGACTTTAAACGACTCATTTGAATGTTTTGATCGTTTCACTGCAGAAAATATAACAAAATTCCACAGGTTTTAAGAATAAAAAAACCCCTCAGATTTTGAGGACTTTTTCTGTAAGTTTTGACAACTTTTCGTTTAAGAAAATTTCCCAGCTTATATGCACGTGTTTTTTTAACGGCCCTGATTTTCTAAGCGTTTTTTTTTTTTCAAATAATCGCTGATGACATTACCTTACCTAAGATCTCAGAATGATTTGAATTCATGCAATTAACATAATTTTTTAAAAATATAACAAAATCTATCGGCCTATTATACATTCCTTTATAGAAAACGTCAAAGATTCTGTTTCATATAAATTTAGAAAGATCAAAATAACCCCATGCTCAGATATATTTTTGCGTTAAGAAACCTCTTGATTCACGAACTCTAATCTGCTTAGAACTAATTCATTATAAATTGTCTCATGGTCAGACAGACTTATGTTATAAAAACAAATTGGACGACTTATAAGTATTATGGAAATTCAAGTTTTTATATAGAATTTTCAAATTATTTTTTATGTAAAAATGTTCAAAAATCAGTACAATCAGTAAATATTTCAAAAAATCAGTACAAATCAGTACAATGTTTTTCGATCAGTACACGTGAACAAAAATCAGTACATGTACTGATCAAATCAGTACGAATGGTCACCCTACTTACTTATATAGTCAAACTGAGGTGGCGTCCTGTAACTTTTTTAAAATTAGACACCAGCCTAAAAACATTATCACGTTAAAAAATTATTAGATTCTGGGACATTTTTCGTATAGAAAAATTTTCAGATTCTGAGTGATTTTTCAAATAAAAATGTTCTCATATTCGGAGACATTTTTCGTATAGAAAAATTCTGAAAAAAAAAAACTTAGATTCTGAAACATTTTTCATATAGAAAAATTCTCAGATTCTGAGACATTTTTCATATAGAAAATTTTTCAGATTCTGAGACTTTTTTTCGCATTGCAAAATTCTCCGATTTTGAGAAATTTTTCTTTTAGAATAATTCTCAGATTCTAAGAAAATTTTCGGTTAGAAAAATTCTCAGTTTCTCAATATTTTTAATCGAAAATAGTTGGTCACTATAACCGTTAACAACCACACAAATAAGAACTCCAAAGCGCAGGCTGATAAGGCAGGAAAACACAATCTGTATGGCGGTAGGCAGTTTACATAACATGATGACAACACCTACACTAGCTTTTTTTGGTGTAGTTGTGAAATAATAAATTTTACATTTATTATTTTTTTTTTTTGGTTTTTCATATAAAATTACTTTCACGCATAAATGTTCTTTCAACTCTTCAACGAAAATATGTGTAGTTAAATATTCTTGTAAAGTATAAAATAAGTAAAATGGCAACATATGTTTTCTCTGTGTCATTATGTAACATTGTTAATGTGTCAGTATTTTGTATGTGTGTGTGATAATTTGGATAAGTAAATGTGTTTGTATACGGCTCTGTGGGTATAAAAATGTGTTTTTTTTTTCTTAAACGAAGAAAACCAACTTTAGTTTTTGCTGAAAAAGGAAATGTGGAAAAGCAAAAAACCGTAATCAATCCGTTTATATATCTTTAGTTTATTTTAACGCCGTTGGTGGTAATTGTTTAACTGAATAAATATGAAATAAAAATGGTACCATGTCTACATAACATAAATGCTAAAGTATGTATGTAGCATTAGGGTGGCATTTTTTTGTATGGAAACTTTCGATTTTGACTATAAGTAGAAATTTTTATTCTAAAAAAAACAAAAAAACAGATTTGAGGCTAATCGGATTATACTTAGCCCAATCAAAATTGTGGATTTTTGAAAAAATTAAAAAAAAAATAAAAAATTTTAAAAAATTAAAAAAAAAAAGGTCTTGCGACACATCATGTGTATTAATTTAAGGTTGCTGAGCAAATATCAAAAAAAGTTAAAATCGGTCGAACAGTTTTCAAGATATCGTTATTGAAAATTAAAAAAAAAAAAAAAAAAAATCTCAAAAACGTCGTTTCCTTAACTTTTTAAAGAGCTTGAGACAAACTTTCATTTAAAACTAAGATGAGGCAAATCCGATAACTTTAACACGTAACACGCTTCGATCATGCCTAATACATTTTTTATTGCAAAAATACTGAATAAATTAAAATTTTCTAAACATTAGGAAAATATTAAAAGTAATACGATTTTTTTTTCAAAAATCCATTATGACAGATCGATGCGGAATTTAATTAGCTAAAATATAAAAAAAGAAAACTCAAAATCGGTTAAGAATTGCGAGCTGTAGGCAAAATTGAACAAAACAAATCCATTTTCCCCACTGTGCGACTGGCCTCAAATTTGTACCACATAAGTTTTAGGCCTAGTAGAATAAAATATTGCCTGACATTCAAAATCCTAAGAAAAGTGTTTTTGACATATAAAAAAAATGCCTCACTATTGTAACACATACATATGCTGGAACACACATCCACATATACATTTGATGTTTATACGAATTCTACCAGACCGGCCATAAGTAAATAAAGAGCCTGTGAAACAATTTTATAAGATGTAATAAAAATCCATTTTACCTCTCTTAAACGTATGAGTAAAATATTTTGGTTTATTTTACTAAATAATACTTATACGTCTAGTGGAACCCTTAAATATATTTAGTATACGATGGCATAATGGGACAATATCGTTGATTTTTACTAAATATTTACCAAATAATGGAAATTGTCTCAGAATCTGTTACATTTTCTATTAAAAAAAGGTCTCAGAATCTGAAAATTTTTTAAACGAAAAATGTCTCAGAATCTAAGAATTTTCTTAAGAATCTGAGAATTTTTCTATACAAAAATTGTCTCAGAATGTGAGAATTTTTCTATACGAAAAATATTTCAGATTCTAGGACTTTTTGTATGCGAAAAATTTCTCATAATGTATGAAATTTTCTCTATGAAAAATGTCTCAGAATCTAATTTTTTTTTACAAAAAATGTTTCAGAATGAAAGAATTTTTCTGAACGAAAACTGTTTCAGCATGTTAGCCCTTTTTTTGAACGAAAAATATTTCAGAATCTAAGAATTTTTTTATACAAAAAATATCTCTTTCTATAGGAAAAATGTGTCAGAACTTAATTACATGAAAAATCTAAAATGGGTTAGAATCTAAGACTTTTTCTAAAAAAAAAATAATGAATCAGAATCTGATAAATTTTTTTTAAGAAAAATGTCTTAGATTCATAGTACTTTTTTATACGCAAAATTTCTCTAAATCTGAAACTTAAAATTTGTTCAAATCTGATACTTCTGTTATACAAAAAATGTCTCGGAATCTCAGACTTTTTCTATACGAAAAATGTTTCAGAATCTGAGAACTTTTTCAATACGCAAAATGTATTCGTTTAGGTTAGTTCTCAGATTCTGAGAAATTTGTTCAATTAAACTCAGTCTCAGATTCTGAGACATTTTTTCTTAGATTCTTAGAAAATTTTCCTGTAGAAACGATCTCAGATTCTTAGATGTTTTTTTAATAGAAAAATCTTTAATTCTGAGATTTTTTTAGATTTTGATTTTTTTGTACAGAAAATGCCTCAGATTCTGATCCATTTTTCGTAAAGAAAAAGTCTCAGATTCCCGACTAAAAAAAAAATAATACAGTGCCATATAACATTTGATCTCAAAAATGGAGGATCCAATAATTATTAGATCAAAATTTAGATAATAAGATATAATTAGATCCCAAAAATGGAACAGTAAATATTATCTAATTTGATATTATAAAAAATTAGATCTAATAAGATCTAATAATATATAATTATATCTTATTAGATCTAATATGATCTTAAATATCAAATCAGATTAAATTTACCGTTCCATTTTTGGGATCTAATTATATCTAATTATATAAAATTTGATATAATATGATATAATCATATATTTTTAGATCCTCCATTTTTGGGATCAAATGATGGATCTATTTATATACAATTATATAAAAAACTATATGATCAAATCAAAACTTTTTTACTCGGGTTCTGAGACATATTTCTTATTGAAAATCTATGATGCTGAGATATTTTTCATATCAGATTCTGAGACAGAGAAGGGAGAAAGTCTCAGTTTCTAAGACATTTTTTGTATAGAAAAAGTCTCAGATTCTGAGATGATTTTTCTTTTGATAACGTCTCAGATTCTGCTAAATTTTTGATACAGAAAAATTCTCATATAGAAAAACTCTCTAATTGTTGTGAGAAATTTTTCGCTTAGAAAAAGTTTTTTTTGTACAGAAAATGACTCATTTTTCGCACATAAAATTTTTGATTATGATTGTCAGACATTTTTCGAACAGAAAAAGTCTCAGATTCTGCGACATTTTTCCTATAGAAAAATTCTCAGATTCTGAGACATTTTTCCTATTTAAAAACTTTTGGGTTCTGAGACATTTTTCCTTTGGAAAAACTCTCTGCTTTTTTCTACAGAAAATGTCTCAGATTCTAAGCATTTTTCGTATGCTTTTTAGATATTTTATATATTAAACAAGTAAGAAATTTATAGTCGGTCAAGACCGACCATATAATACCCTACACCAGTGTTTTCCGGAAATGGGTCCCAAGTCCAAACATGGACCGATTGGATCTGTCTTTTGCTAGATCTTTAGTGTGGAAAACACACACAGATAAAATTTTAGTGGAATTGGTTTATTTTTTGTCAATAGACCGATTTAACTGAATATCGGTCGACATTTTTATATGGGGGACTAACAAGGGAAGTCTCCATGGTGTCTCCCTCCGATCTTCATGAAATTTGGATATGTTGTTAAGAACGAAAATTAATTCAACACGTATTTTTCTTTAGCGGCCCAAACTCATTTTTAGGGGGGGGGTCGATTTGTATGGGGGGAAATAGACCTTTTTCAGTTTTTTACGATTTACGCCTATTTAAACAAAATTAATATAGGCATGTGTGGTATGAGATTAAAGGTATTAAAAATACATATATCGTGGTGCTAACAACGGGCCAAAGAAGTTAATATATGTTGACTTATTAACAAAAATGTCCTAAAATTTTGGTATTTTACTCAATATGACGAAAAGTTGTGCATGTTTGAACACGTTCTTAGCACAAGTAGATAGGCTTTTCAAAGACCTTTCATTTGGTATGTAACATGACGAGGTTTCTTTGCACAATATAGGAGATAATCGAAAAAAACTGAAAATGGCCTTGTCTTCCCCCACCTTTAAATATGAATTTGGGCCGCTAAAAAAAATACGTGTCCCTTTATTTTTTCTGATCTACAAAATAAAACCAATTCCATAAAGATCCGCGGGTGACACTAGGGAGACTTCCCCTGTAAGTCTAAAAATGGTCCAATTGTATTCCGATTTGATTAGGTTACTAAAGTACACGTTTAACACCTACAAATTAAATTTGTATCAAATATATCAACTTTTTTTTGTCATCATTTCTAATGAAAGACTATGGATCCAAACTAACCAAACTCCTATTTATTTGGAAATACGGAGAAGAAAATGGCGTTGGCTGGGGCATACTTTGCGAAAGCCAAATGATGATATAACAAAGAGTGCTATCGAATGGAACCCGCAAGGTAGTCGGCGCAGAGGCAGACCATCGCATACCTGGCGTCGCCAAATTGAAATTGAAACTGGCAACCATAATTTGAGCTGGAATGAAATAAAATCCTTAGCATCGGACAGATCCAAATGGAATGAATTTGTTATGGCCCTATGATCCTTATAGGAACAACGGGAACTTATATATATATATATCAACTTTTATGAATTTTGAGGGAATTATGTGAATATCGGGAGGGTGGTTTGTATGGGGACTACCAGAAGGACTGACCGGATTCCTTTCAAATTTGGAATGATCATTTGTGCACACAAAAGTTGATTACCTGCTAAATTTCAAAGCGATATCTATTATAATACGGTTATTAGAGTCATTTAAGCCGAATCCAAATGGGGCGTTTGTATGGGGGCAAGGTCTTCTTTACATGGACCGATTTTCTCAATTTCAATAGGCTTCGTCCTTGGGTCAAAAAATATTAAGTTTTAAATTTCAAGTCAATTGATTGAAAATTGCGATCTGTATCGTGCTTAAACCGATAGATGTACAGACGGACGGACGGACATCGCTAAATCGACTCAAAAAGTAATTCTGAGTCGATCGGTATACTTGAAGGTAGGTAAAACGTGACAGAATCTGAGACTTTTATCAATATGAAAAATGCCCTAGAATCTGATATTTTTTTTATACGAAAAATTTCTCAGAATATAAGAATTTATTTTATACAAAAAATTTCTAAAAATCTGAGAATTTTTCTATACGATAAATGTTTCAAAATCAGAGCCTTTTCTTCATAGGCTGATACTATTTCTATCGGAAAAATGTCTTTTTGATATTTTTCTACAAAATTTCTGAGAATCTGAGAATTTTTCTAAACTACACCTAAAAAAAAAAGTTGTCAAATTATTGAAAAAAGTTTCGTAATCCCATTTTACCAATAGTTTTTCTTGTTCTTTAACAAAAAATTTCTGATCGAAATTTAAAATTTTTTTTTTGTAATTTTACAAATTTCCAAGAAAATGTTAAATAAAAGATCTAGAAAATTCACGAGAATTCATTTTAAGTTTTATTGAGCCAAAAAAGTATTAAATTTATCTTTTTATTGGTAAAAAGCTTGTTTAATTACAAAAAGCTCGTAATTTTTACTAAGAATTCTCGTAAAATTGGAGATAGCAAAAAATCTAGTAAAGTCACGAGAATTCCTTGCATCGCGTCGAAAAAGTTGTTAATTTACAAACTTATTGTTAAACAAGTAAAAAAGTTAAATCCGGCCTTGCCGAATGTAGTGATACCGTCCACAATTTCTTAAAGATTATTGCAAAAACTTTATTTAAAACGAAATTACTTTTGAAAAAAAAAAAAAATATTTTTTGAAAAAAAAATTTCCGCGACAAACAAAAAAATTGGTTAAAAAAACAATCCTCGATTTTTTTTCTTTTTTTGCCAAAAAATATGTTTGCACTTGTTTAAATAGCATTTGGTGTTCAATTATGTTCACAGCAGCCGAATTAAAGCATTTTTTATTTTAAGGTTATGTTGAATGTACTAAAAATTTTGAGGTGTCCTTACATTTTCGTTCATAACTTTTGAACCGCTGAACCGAAAATGCAATACCAAACTTTTGGAAGAACTTCTAATAAATATGTTAAGTTTCAGTCATCTCCGTGTAATATTTTGGCCGTGATCACCTTTTCCACAGACAGACAGACAGACGGACAACGCTAGAATATCTTAAAATCGATCGGGGATCATGAATTTATATAATTTATGGGTCCAGATCGATATTTTGATGAGTTGCAAACGGAATGACAAACTTATACATACCCTCAATCACTAGAGTGGAGAGAAAACCAATTGTAAAATTACAAAGTTATTGGAAAAAAGCTTGTCAAATTACAAATTTTTCTAGTCATTTTACGAAGTTTTTTTACTCTAAAAAATTTTAAATAACACATGACGTATTTAACTTCCTTATTTTTCTTTATGAAAAGTATCTTTTTCATAACTTAAGCCCCATTGTGTAGCACAGTGGTATTATGTATTGTACATTAAGCATTCGTTACTTGTGTGTCACATAAAATTTATACACATCATAAAATAAGAATATTTACACAACACATACAAACAGCTACAGTATATAACTGTTGACAGTTTATTTTATATGAATGCATGAATGTTTAAATGTTTAAACACTTACTCATATGTAATAACTTACATATATACAAACTCACATATAAGTATGTATGTGTTACATGTAGTCATTCATGTTAACCAGTATGCATATCCTTCCTTTCCCCCATCATCTGTTGTAGAATTTTCAACATGTTACGTTATGCTTGATATAGTTTTCTTAAATAATATTTGAGTTTCAGTATGTCATGTCCTTTAATAGGTTTAAAACATCAGCAATTTTGTTTCGGTTTATTTTTATTTTTTGCAACGAGGAACAACAAAAAAACTAGAAAAATTTTAAAATGTAATATGTAGGATTAGAGTGGCAATTTTTTAACTTTTATTATTCCTAAGTGTCCGAAAAAATTTTTATTCTACTAAAAAAAATTTTGTGGTACAAATTTGAGGCTAATCCTATAAAATTAGATTGTGGCTAATTAAAAAATATATATGGGGCGTTCCATGTCAAATCGGACACTTTGAAAAATTTTGTTTTTTGATTTTCCTAATTTGTTAACAGTTTTTAGTACCCTTCAAAAACTCCTTCGTGGTAAATTTTCAGATTTTTTTGATGACCCGTTCAAAAGATATCGAATTTTTAAAAAATGGTAGTTTGCTCCCTTACTCAAACTTCTTTTAATCATAATTTCTTCAATAATGGTCCAAATTTCAAATTGTTTTTTTCAAAATTTTTGTTTCGGACGCACCATTGGACTTAAATTTTAAAACTTAAAAATCGCATACTAGAGCGCTTTTTTGGGATTTTTTTTTAAAAATTATGTAAAAAAACAAAAATTTGAAATTTGGACCATTATTGAAGAAGTTATGATTTAAAGAAGTTTGAGTAAAGGAACACACTACCAGTTTTTCAAAATTCGATATCTTTTGAACGGGTCATCAAAAAAATCTGAAAATTTACCACGAAGGAGTTTTCGAAGGGTACTGAAAACTGTAAACAAATTGGGAAAATCTAAAAAAAAAGTTTTTCAAAGTGTCCGATTTCATATGGAATGCCCCATATGGAGTTTTTCATCTCAAGTGACACATTTTAAGAAAGCAATGTCTTCCGATCGGGATGAAAATCGCACTAAGGTTAGTTCAATTGAATTTAGTTTGAGTTAAGATATAGTATTTCTTTGCATCCGAGTGTTGTAGATAAGCATTTCTTCAATTTACAAATGAAAATTTTTTTTTTTTTGCAAAATAATTTTTTTTGGATTTTTTTCTAAAGGGTCCATTTTTTAAGAGGGTGCTCCAAATTGCATAAAATGATGGGGTGTTAACCCAAGAATTTTCTTTTAACCACTCTACCCCCATATACATGCGATACATTATTTTTATTCATTTTGTAATGAATACAAATATTTTAAAGTTACTAAAATCGGTCAAAGGGTTTTCGAGATATTCCTATTTGAAATTTGTGAAAAAAATGTTCAAATATGTCGGACTTTTCTACGTTTAAAAATTAAAAAAAAAAATTAAAAAAGTTAAATTCGGCCTTGCCGAATGTAGTGATACCCTCCACAACGTCTAAAAGACTATTGCAAAAATACTTTATTTAAAAGGAAATTACTTTTGAAAAAAAAAAAAAATTTTTTTGAAAAAAAATTTTAGCGAAAAAAAAATTGGTAAAAAAAATCCGCGATTTTTTTGTCAAAAAATAAGTTCGTACTTGTTTAAATACTATTTGGTGTTCAATTATGATCACATAAGTCAAACAGCAGCCGAATTAAAGCATTTTGTATTTTTAGGTTATGTTGAATGTACTAAAATTTTTGAGGTGTCCTTACATTTTCGTTCATAACTTTTGAACCGCTAAACCGATATCGCTCAAATGCAATACTAAACTTTTCGGAAGGACTTCCAATAAATATGTTAATTTTCTGTTATCTCCGTGTAATATTTTGGCCTTGATCACCATTTCCACAGACAGACAGATAGACGGACATCGCTAGAATGTCTTAAAATCGATCGGGGAGTTCCTATTTAATTTCAGCCAAATCAGTCTAGTGGTTCAAAAGTTATTAGCAAAACCGTGAATTTCAGATTAGTTTCACCATAAATTCACGTGTTAAAAACCAGTTTAATATGTTTTAAAAACATTGGTAAGTCACAAAAATATTTTACAACATACTTTTGTCACTCAAAAATATTTTTACACTAAAAAAAAAAAATACACTCAAAAAAATTTTACACTCAAAAAAAATTTTACACTAAAAAAAAAATTTATAAATTATTTTTTCTTTTTTTCAAAAATTGCTAAAAAAAAGTTGTTTTACACAAAATGAAATATTTCTACCCGGTGAAAAATGTTCATATGTGAATCATATGTGGTCCAAATATGGACATGAATGTTCATATATGTAAATATATGTTACACATGCGAAAATTGGCGGCATGTGTACATATATGGCATGCGTTCACATATGTGCATATGTGTTCATATATGTTTCATATATGTTTCTCCATATGCCGCCAAATTTCGTATATGCTCATATATTAAATATATATGTTCATTAGACTGGCCATAGCGTTATATAGAAAAATTAAAAAATGTTAAATCCATAAGTGTTCGCACTGAAAAATGTGAGGTTGGGGATAAAAATAATTATGCATATTTAAAAAAAAATTTTTTTTTGTTCCGAGTACCTCCGGGTTGAGCCTAAAGTTTGAAAAACGGATTACAAGGGAAAAATATGACTTTTTTTTCATTTTCTCAATTTTTTTGATATTTTAAGTACAGTTTGAATTCAAATGGTCACTGAATTTTGATTAAGAGTTAATTGTCTATCAAATAAGGTGTTAAAAATTAAAATCGGTTGAAAATTAGCCGAGTTATGACAACTTCCCCCGGCAACTAACGTGTGGCAAACCACCTGATCAAGGAATTCGAGCCCCATTTTTGAAATTTATCGAAATTATCTACTGTAATTAATTTTTTTTATTCCTCAAGTTCCAATGTACTAAGAAGATACATATTTTTTATATTGCGTTTTGCTAACTTGCTTTAAATAAATGCTAAAGTGGTCTGAATTTTTCAACACTATTTTCAAATCTCCAATTTTAAATTTTTATTTTTTTTGTTAAAGAAATTTTAAAAAATCGGCTATTGGAGTTAAGGGATTTGTTAAGCACATATAAAGGAATAAAAACCCCAAAAATTGTAGGGTTTGCTGTTTTCATTTGGCTATTACAGTGATGTAACTTCGGCGGATTTCGGGAAAGTAGTAATTTTTGGCCCTTTTTTAGCTTTTATTTATTTTTTTTGGGTTTTTTTACAAACTTGATATGTTTTGGACCAAATTATATCAACACGAGATAGAATACTTCAATTTGCAAAATTAGGGCAAAATTGACATACAAAAAATTGCCCCTGTTAAGGGTCAAAGGTCAAATTTTAGAAAATTTTTAATTTTTAAACATTAACAGATTTTCTGAGTGGAAATATATGAAACTACTTGATGTCATTTTAAAATGTCTTAACATATGTCTTTTTATTTAAATTCAGAATATTAACCCTTTAGTGATGGTGGGGCCTATTCGAACATTTGAACAAAATACACTTACATTATCTCCATTAAATTAAAAAAATTATAGGCCCCAACAGCACTTAAGGGTTAAATTTTTAAATTTTAATTATTTGCCATATAGTTTAGACCAATTAAAATAACATCGAGTAGATTCAGCAAAATCCGCCCAGCAAATCTGTTAATGTTTAAAAATTAAAAATTTTCTAAAATTTGACCTTTGACCCTTAACAGGGGCAATTTTTTATATGTCAATTTTGCCCTAATTTTGCAAATTGAAGTATTCTATCTCGTGTTGATATAATTCGGTCCAAAACATATCAAGTTTGTAAAAAAAAAACAAAAAAAAATAAATAAAAGCTAAAAAAGGGCCAAAAATCACTACTTCCCGAAATCCGCCGAAATTACATCACTGTAATAGCCAAATGAAAACAGCAAACCCTACAATTTTTGGGGTTTTTATTCCTTTATATGTGCTTAACAAATCCCTAAACTCCAATAGCCGATTTTTTAAAATTTCTTTAACAAAAAAAATAAAATTTAAAATTGGAGATTTGAAAATAGTGTTGAAAAATTCAGACCACTTTAGCATTTATTTAAAACAAGTTAGCAAAACGCAATATAAAAAATATGTATCTTCTTAGTACATTGGAACTTGAGGAATAAAAAAAATTAATTACAGTAGATAATTTCGATAAATTTCAAAAATGGGGCTCGAATTCCTTGATCAGGTGGTTTGCCACACGTTAGTTGCCGGGGGAAGTTGTCATAACTCGGCTAATTTTCAACCGATTTTAATTTTTAACACCTTATTTGATAGACAATTAACTCTTAATCAAAATTCAGTGACCATTTGAATTCAAACTGTACTTAAAATATCAAAAAAATTGAGAAAATGAAAAAAAAAGTCATATTTTTCCCTTGTAATCCGTTTTTCAAACTTTAGGCTCAACCCGGAGGTACTCGGAACAAAAAAAAAAATTTTTTTAAATATGCATAATTATTTTTATCCCCAACCTCACATTTTTCAGTGCGAACACTTTAACTTTTCAAAAAAATTTCTACTATGGCCACTCTAATGTTCATATATGTAATCATATGTGAAATATATATGATTCACATTTGAACATTTTTCACTGGGTAATCAAAAATGTTATTTTTTTACGTTAGAAAATTTACTATCACTTAAAAAGGGCATTGTGGAGGGTATTCAGTCGAATTTAACTTCTCTACTTGTTTATTTTAATTTTTGAACATACATATGAGGAGTTCCGTCTAAGACTTAAATTTTGAGGTAAAAAATATGTGATTTTTGTTTTGATGGCATATCGATGAAAGTTGGCATAAATATTAGAAGCTATTTAAGAATCAGAAATTCGTTTGCGTCAATTTAATCGCGCAAGGGGGTCAAAAGTTATGGCGGTTTTAAGATTTAGCGGTTTTTAAAATCTTAAAAATATTTTAAAGATTTTTTTTTTTCTACACATTTGTTGCATGCGATATTAAAACATGTCAGGATATATCATTTCTTCTAAAAGATATGATATAAATTTAACCCTTTATTGACCAAACGATTTAAAAAAAAAAAATATCTAAGTACCTAAAATCGCGATTAATTCGAGGTAAAAGAAAAGTTTCACAATTTTTTATAACATATTTAGGCAATGCGCGTTGGTATTACTGAAAAAAATCACGGAAAATCGTATCATTGTACCAGTAGTTTAAAAAAAATCGGTGATGCTTTTTTATAACAAGAAAATTTAATATGGTCCAAAAAATCTATAATCATCAAAATTTTTTAACCCGCCTCTGATTTTATAATGACACATCAAATGGGCTTTCATTTAAAAAAAATTTCATCCGATTTCGTGTAAAGCCTTGGATGTGCCAGATCAAAACAGGTTTAGATAAAATCACCCAGCAAAACTTAGATTACCAAATAAGGTATAAAATAAGGTATAGGATCTCTTATTTTATACATTGCAGCATTGATGATTTTAACAGGCGATGAGACTCAAAGTAATGCATCCACATTATCACAAAGAATACCAGTAAGGTATAAAATAAGTCATAAATTTATAACGAAGAATACGAGTAAGGTGTAAAATATATGATATTTTATAGGTTACGAGTAAGGTATATAATATAGCATACCAGAACGTAATATATAAGGTGTTACGAGTAGTGAAAAAGTAATTTTGTATTAAATTTACTCACGTGTTTGTAAGTGAGTGTAAGTAGATAAAATATGCTCGTGAGTGTATGTCGTTAGAAATTTCCTGTCGTGAGCCTATCTCTGTTTAAACTTATGCATTTTTTTATAAAATAATTATTTTTTATGTTATTGTAATGCATTATGCATCCAATTATAAATAATGCATTATTTTAAACTTTCAAATAATACATAATGTAACCAAATATAAGTCATCCATGATTTAATGTTTAGAAATAATAAATATGAAATACATTTTTTCCAATAATCATGCACTACGTAGCAAATTATTAGTAATGCATTATTTTTCACTTGAAAATAATACGTTGTGGAACAAATGTTTGGTAAGACATCATAAAATAATGCTACAAATAAGTTATATACATTACCTGGTAATGTGTTATATAATCACTACCCATTACCAAAGTTTTGCTGGGCATCGCGCTTTCCGTTCAGAATGGCTTAAAGTAAAAAGTCAAAAAGCAAATCAGTTCTACTCGTTAAGGCACGTCTTTTGGTGTATTAAAATGAACATCATGCATTAATTGCTCCTAAAAAAAATAGGAAACAGATTTGCAAATTTCGCACAATTTTCAAAAATGCCATAAAATTTTTGCAATTTATTTTTTATAAACCCGCCAGTGATTTTTTTTATGTTAACTCACAAAAAACTTGGTTTACGCAAGAGTCCACCAAATTTCAAATGAAACTCGAATGTGCCTCGCGAAAAACTGGTATTTTAGAAAAATTATGTTTTTTCTTTCGAATTTTAATCTGCTGATACTCCTTAACTATTCGTGGCACATTAACGGGTTTAATTCCAAAATGCTAAGAATTACAACAGCTACCAACCCTAGTTCAACTTTTTTCATTTTATAGAGGGGGCGAAATCCCTGATCAAAAAACCTCGAAAATTTAAAAACTCTTAATTTTTGGTTTCAAAAATTAACCGTCTTATAAATTCTTACCAAGCGATGAAGCATCTATCAAACCAACATTAAAATAATCTCTTATATGTACTGACTTTGTGTTATGCCGGAAAAGATTGAAATATAAGGAGAACTTAAAAAAAAGCGAAAGAAATTAAAAACTATGGATTATTTCAAGCCATTTTTATAAATTTTTCAACTTTAACCCTCTGTAACTTTTACGGATAAAGTGGGGTAATCCTTAAGCATTGGTCAGTGATGGTTCAAGGTCTTGTTTACACAACTGCATTTACAGTTTTTCTAAATTCCAAAAACTGCCGGTTTTTTTAAACATTTATTTCAGTTTCACTGAGTTGAAATTTAAAAAAGATTTTGTGATATATAAAAACCGTAATTTTTACCCACAAAAAAAAACTTTTCAAATTACTAGAAAACGTCTTGTAAGTCCATTTTGCCAAAATTTTACAGTTTTCATTGTTTTTTTAACAAACAATTTTCGATCGAAATTAAATTTTTTTTTTGTAATTTTACAATTTTTTTTTGTAATTTTACAAATTTCTAAGGCAAAAACAATTTTTACAAAAAAAATCTAGTAAATTCACGAGAATTTCTTGTAAGTTTTATTTTGCCAAAAAAGTTGTAAATTTACAATTCTATTGGTACAAAGTTAGTAAAATTACAAAACGGCTCATAATTTTTACTAGGAATTCTCGTAAAATAGAAAATACCAAAAAAAAAAAAAAATAGTAAGCCACGAGAATTTCTTGTAAGTTTTATCGCGACAAAAAATTTGTAAATTCACATTTTCATTGGTAAAAACCTTGAAAAATTCCAAAATTATTGGTCAAATGCTTGTTAAATTACTAGGAATTCTTGTCAAATAGAAGGCAACAAAAATTAAAAAAAAAAACAGCTTTTCGTGCCATTTTACAAGGTTTTTTTTGAGTGTACAAATTTAAAAAGAAATATCTCGAAAACTGTTTATCCGACTTTAAACACTTTTTAAAATTCGTTTTTTTTTTAACCAAAATTTTGAATGCCTGGTGCCACTGGTAATTTCAATCTGATTTGGCACAAGTTTGTACCAGATAAGTTTTGGAAAAAGTATAATAAAAATCAAAAGTATAAGAAAAAATGTCACTCTAATGTAGGATGTTGAAATACTTACTAGAAAATATGTTAGATTTTATTATTTTCCTTTTTTACAATTTTATTTAAAATTGTAGTACATATTACAAGTCCATTGTAATATTACATTTTGTAAAAATAAAGCTTACATGCTTTTGTAACTTTTACAAAATGTAACTACCAACATTTTTTTTTTAATAATAGTGATTATATATCTTAAATATATTAGTCTGGAGTGTAAATTTTGTTTTTATAAAAAAAAATTCTACTAACTCGAATGTGGTCATGAGAATTTCATTACATTTAAAATTCGTTGTCGCCCAAATTTTTTCCATATCCAAACTTGGCAAAATTTTCTCTACAATTCATTTTCGCGCTCCACCCTTTATTCATTTTTTTTATTTTCAATTTCTTAAAACAATTTCGTAACAATTTTCCTCAATTCAATCCTTTTAAAATCCTTATGTTACATTTGACTGCATATGAACATTTCAATCAACACTAAAAAGATTTAACATTGAAGATAGTTTGAAGAGTTTTAGATTGTTTAGTTATTTTCTTAATTGTTTGTTGTGGCTTTTGTTATGTAAACTTTTTAGAAAACTGGGTCAAAAATTAAACTACCGTTAATAATGAAAAACTTTTAAATGAATTTCTAAACAGTGGCATATTGTGTATATCCGTTTTGGTTAAGACTTTCATCTATAATATCTTTATTTGAGCATTCAGTAGTTCTTAAATAAATGAAAATTTTTGGAATGGATTACACGTTTTCAATTGGAAAAATATTTACCCAGTACCTTAAAGTTTTATACATCCATCACTGTAAGGCAGCCGCAGTTAAACTCTTCACACAAAAAAAAACTAATTACTAGAACAAGTCTCGTAATCCCATTTTACCAATATTTGACAGTTTTCCTTGTTTTTTAACAAACAAATTTGGATCGAAATTTAAATTTTGTTTGTAATTTTACAATTTTTCACGAGAATTCCTGGTAATTCAATTGCGACAAAAAAACTGTAAATTTACAATTTTATTGGTAAAAATCTTGTAAAATTACAAAATTATTAGTAAAAAGCTTGTAAAATTACTAGAATTTCTCGTAAAATAGGAGGTAGCAAAAAATCTTGTGAAATTACGAAACTTCCTTGTAAATTTTATCGTGTCAAAATATTTGTAAATGTACAATTTTATTGGTAAAAAACTTGGAGGTAGCAAACAAAAAAAAGTTACAGGTTTTTCTTGTAATTTTACAGGGTTTCTTTTTTAGTGTTGCTGCGCCTGATGACAGGAGCGGTTGACTTGGTTTTTATCCAAGATGAGAGTTTTGTCGTTCATGAACAAACTAGTTCAATTGAACTATTCACTTAACTGAGCGGCTTATCTAGTTCGTTCATTTCAGTTCTTTTAGGTATTTTCGTTCATTCAGCTCAATTGACAATTGTTCATGAAATAATTTTGTTTTTATAGCCTCCACTTACAATTAGTAATAGAGGGTATATATAAGTTTGTCATTCTATCTGTAACTCATCGAAATATCGGTCTGGGACCCCCAAGTATATGGGGCATTCCATGTCAAATCGGACACTTTAAACAAATTTTTTTTTAGATTTTCCCAATTTGTTAACAGTTTTTAGTACCCTTCGAAAACTCCTTCGTGGTTTCAGATTTTTTTGATGACCCGTTCAAAAGATATCGAATTTTTAAAAACTGGTAGTTTGTTCCTTTACTCAAACTTCTTTTACTCATAACTTCTTTAATAATGGTTCAAATTTTCAATTTTTGTGTTTTTACGTACTTTTGAAAAAAAATCCCAAAAAATTCTTAAAAGCGATCTAGTATGCGATTTTTAAGTTTTAAAATTTAAATCTCATTTTTGAAAATGTTTGTACTCTTAGATTTTTTTGAAATTTTTTTGTGTAAAACTTCTATCGATTCTACAAATTGTTTGCCGAGGAGGATCGTGGGATAACGGTTATTACTATTTTTTAAAATATTGTAATTTTTCAATCTTAAAATCGTTTCTACTGCTTCAACGGTGCGTTATAGAGGGGTCATTTATAAGACCGACCCCCATTAATTTTTACGTCTTAACATTTCTTTGGAACAAACTAATACCCTATCTTCAATTTCTCCCACACAAAACGAAATTTTTTAAAATTTGCTCCAACCGCTCTAACTGCCCTAATAGTGCCCTAAGAGCAACAGAATGTATGACCGACCCACAATATTTTTTTTAGTTCAAACATTTTCTATGAACACACATACCCTCTATCTTCAACTGTTAAGGCGGTCCCCATACATTTTTTTTTATTTTTTGTAAATTTGTCCTTTTCAACAATAATTTGGGAACTGCTAATACATTAAAATAAACAAACTAAATTGTCTGTTTGGCTTTACGATTCTTAAACCTAAATTATTTCTAAACATTATGGATGTTCTTTATATAAGTTTTTGGTTATTTTAACTAAAACAGTTTAAGTAATTACATTTTAACAAGATAAAAATAAAGCAGCAAACACGATTACAAACAACAAATGACAAAACGTCATATAAAAATAAATATAAATCTTTGTTAACAAATTGTAGTGGAAAATAACGAGTTGATTTTCATTTTCTTTTTTATGTTTAAATGTTGATTGTTTGGTGGGGCTCTTTGTAAAAAAAAAGTGTTAAAAAAGTTAAACCACAAATACCACCTCAGTTAAATTTATTTGAATGGATACAATTCACAAAAAATTAAGGTGAAATGTATTTTAAAAAATGCCTGCGAATTTTGTACTCTTGCCCAAAACATTAAATCATGATAATGTTTTGCGGAAGATTTGGGCGTACTTGCCAAAGAAAAGTTTTTTTAGAAAAAATAATGTTATATTACTTTGCTATTCCATGCAAAACGAATTGAAATATCAGTCGAGGAACCCATTAAAAAACCAAAAGAGCTGTACATTTCGTAAGTGAGTGCAAAAATAAGTGCAAAAAAGTGTTTTTACATTTTGGAGAGTATAAAAGATTTCGCACCAAATAATATAACACTCTCACTTGTTTTACGTACATTTGATAAAAAAATGCAAAATTTTTATGCGAAAAGCTTAGACTTGGTGAAAAAGTAGTTTTGGAAAAAAAAAATATTTTTTTTCACGAAAAACAAAATTATGTTAAACAAGTGAGAGTGTTAAATTCGGCTGTGCCGAATCTTTTGTAAAAAAAATTAAAAAAAAAAAAACAAGTAGAAAAGTTAAATTCGACTTGGCCGAATTTATGAATACCCTCCACAACGCCCATTTTAAGTGATAGTTAATTTTCTAACGTGAAAAAAATAACAGTTTTGATTAGAAATATTTTATTTTGTGTAAAAATTTTTTTTAGTAATTTTTGAAAAAAAAAAAAAAAAATAATTAACTAATTTTTTTTTTTGAGTGTAAAATTTTTTCGAGTGTATTTTTTTTTTTTTTTTTGATTTGGTATAAAAATATTTTTGAGTGACAAAAATACGTTGTAAAATATTTTTGTGACTTACCAATGTTTTTAAAACAGGTTTAACGGGTTTTCAACACTTGAATTTAAGGTGAAGCTAATCTGAAATTCACGGTTTTGCTAATAACTTTTGAACCACTGCACAGTGCCACATTTGGCCAATCTAGGACGACAAAAATCCAATTTTAATTATATTGACTTTAAATTCGGTATAAATGTTCGTTTTAACTTCGAAAATATCATTATGAAAAATGTGGGAGGCCGGTTAAGGGCCACGCCCATTATTTTTAAAATTTGTAATTTTGGTTATAATTTCTTTAAATTTGGTATATATACTCTCAATGACTGTAGAAATAATATTGTTTAAAAAATATGTAAAAACAAGGTTTACATATCGCCCCACTGTAGTCGGCGCCGCAGACGGTCGCAAAAGTTAGCCGTGGAAATAAGTACTATGGATATTGGTCAATATATCTGAAAAAGTCCGGCGACCAATACGGACCAAACACAAAAGTTATATTCCATCAAAAAAAATAAATATATAATTTTCTTTTCAAAAATTTGTATTTTGTTAAAAATTTAATAAAAAATAGAAAAATTTGTTTTAAAAAAAAAGAAAAGATATGACTTAAAGCATTTAAATATCCTTTAAAATTACCAAAAAAGAGTGGACAAATATCTCTTTTTGTTCAAAAGTTACAACAGTTTAAACTCGACTTAATTTATGCGAAATAACACTAGTTACAGGATTTTACAAGATGCAACTTTATGCACCCACCTGTTAGTAACGAACAGAATTATCAATCTTATATGATTATTTCCGTGCTAGTAGGATTGTTCTATAATACATACAAACATATCATGAAAATCGGGGAACTTTTTTTTTTTTATTTTCGTCGTGCTAGATTGGCTAAATGTGGCAATGTGCGGCGCAGCCAAATTGTAGGTCAGCCATATTTAGGCTTATGCCGATTTTGCACACACTTTGCTCCCATTAAAGCTCGATAGCAATAATCACATACCACTTCGGGCGCGTACCACAAGTTCGGGACATACGAAATAAAAAAAAATTCTTCAAAAGCATTAACAAAACTTTTGCATATATCGTCGCAATATTATTGTTTTGCTCCATACGCCATTTTTGGAAAAAATGAGTTAGGAATGGAATATATGTATAATATAAATATCCTCTTTCTTATTCCGAAGTCCGTTTTTTAAAACAACTTATCAAATTTGAGATATCCAGCATTTTCTAAGAAAAAACACACCACAATTGACGTTTTTTGAAAATTTGCGTTATAGAAAAGGCTCTAGATTATTTAAAAATTAACGGATCTTGCATATTTTTGGAATGAAGATTAATTATGTTGGTACTATTCTACGTACCAAATTTTAATACCGTAACTTCTAAACATTTCAAGTAATGTCATATTTGCCATTTAGGTTGTGTGGGAGGTAGGCGTGTCCATTGACCGATCATCCCCATTTTTAATACCATTCAACCTGACTATATAAGTGTTCTAAATTCATAGTTTTGTCGATCTAGCTCTTTTTGTTTCATTGTTATTTTGTTTGGCGTTGAGAACTCATTTGCTCCATATCACACAAAAGTCCCAAATCTTATTTTCTTAAAAGCTTAAAATCTTTTGATCTATTGTATGTAAAAGTCTGAAAACTAGAAGCTTTGTTAACAATATATGTAGCAATAAATGGTAAACATTAAAACAAAATCCATCGATTACTTTTCGAGAAAATTTGTGGTAAACCTATTTTATCGTTTTTCTCGAAACCGAGTTGTTGGCGTATGGAGCAAAACAATAATGAGCTGACGATATTTCTCATGTATTTTGTATTTTGCAAATAAACCACAAACATAACGATTTCGCTTAGAAGACTCCATTATAAAATAATTTATTTTTTTAAGAAAATTGAAAAAAAATACAAAAAATCAATTCGTACTTACTTTTTGAACTAAAACTTTAAAAATATTTACTCATTACTTTTACAACAGAAGTTACTCTTTTTTTTGTGTGAAATTCAGGCACAGTAGTTTTAACTTTAAAATACAAAAGATTTTTGTCATCATAATATTATTTAAGTCAAATTTTATATTCTATACTTATAAAAATAAAAATAATTCAATAAATTTTTTCAAATCGCATTTTTCCTAAATTAATTTAAAAAAATTATGTGAATATTTTATTTTTAGTCCCACTTTTCGAATGTAGTAATTTTTTTTTAAGTGTGCAAAAAAATGCATTTTCGCGATAACGCGAATAGATACATAAAACATTGGGAGACACGAGAATTTTATTTTTAGCAATTTTTGTAAAAGGACCGTAATTCTACTGTAAATCATGTATAATTATGTTTTATATTTATAAAAAATAATGCAATACATTTTTTCAAAATTGCATTTTTCGTGAATTAATATGGAAAAACTAGAACCATATTTTATTTTAAGCCCTATTTTCGGAATGTAGTACATTTTTTCAAGTGTGCAAAAAAAATGCATTTTCGCAAAAACGCGAATTGATATAGAAAAACCGGGAAACACAAGAAAGTTATTTTGAGCCCCACTTTCTGAAAAGCGAACATTTTTTATACATTGTAAAAAAATTTTTTTTTGCGTTTTTCGCAAAAACGCGAATTGATCTAGAAAAACTGGAAGACACGGGTATTTTTTTTTTGCCCTACTTTCAGAATTTTCGGGTCCAGTCCATGTGTACAAAAGTTTGTCGGACGGTGATATCAATATATTTGGTATAGCCGAATTTAACTTGTTGTTCTTTATTTTGCGTGTAAGCTAAATATTTTTAAGATTCCAACTTAAAAAAAATTTTTTTTTTATCAAAACATCTTAAAACGAAAACATAAATGTCTCCTTAATAAAGTCAAAATATATATTTTCTACAAAACAGCAAAAAAACATTAATTTGAAATTCACCAATTCGTTGCAAGATTCTAAATTTATTTTCTCTTTATTCCACTATTTTGTTTTCATAAAGCATTGAGTTTATCTAAGTGAGTTATATTTTCCATTCATGGCTTTTTTTTCATATCTTTTATTTTTTCTTTTATTTTGCAGCACCAAAGGGACAAATTATACGTTTGGATTTTCGCAATTCATTTCACATAGAAGAAATGGGAGACTGTAAATTTGACTTTTTAGAGGTAAGTTTTTTTTTTTTTTTTTTAACTCCCCCTTTCTAATAAAAACAGTGGTAACAATTAAGCGATTTTTAAGGTAAATTGAGCGATTTATGTTCATGAAGTACAACAGTAAATTAACAAATTAAACATTAAAGGAAATGAGAAGAAAAATTAATCTTATTGATGAAAGTTTCATAAAAATCTATTTTTTCCTAGGAATATTTTTGGTCATATGTGTTTTTTTATGTCTCTCATAGTTTTCAAAAAAATTCGAATATAATAATTTTTTTGCAATTCAACCGAGATTTTTGCAAAAAATACTCGATCGAAGATTTTGGTTTTTATTTTGAATGATTTCCAATAAGCTAATTGGGCCTATTACATTTATGTAAATAAAAAACTTTATTACATCTTTCTCCCAACGTTTCGTCAATTATTTGTTGACATCTTCAGGGCTTTTTGTTGCTAAATTATTCTTAGATATCCCAAATACAAATTCAAAAAAAAAATTTTTAGGCTAACACCGTTTCCGACCACCCGTGTTGTAATTTCCAAAAATTTTTATTTTTCGGCAGGTAAATCTACCATTCTAATTTTCCAAGGACATAACTATTATAAGTTTTATGGCGAATTACTTATGTCATAACTATTATAGGTCAATTTTTATTTTATTTCTTATGAATAACTATTAAATACTAATTAATATTTTTTTTATTGTAATATAATAGTTATGGGCGTAAGTAATTTTTATAAATTAAGCCGCGGTCACTTTAATTTTTGAAAAAAAGTAAGATTTTTAACGAATTATTTAGTTTTAGAAAATATCCTTTCAAAAAAGGATATCATTTCATTTGCACCTACAAAGGATAAAAAATAACTATTATAAAATAATAGTTATTTAATAGTTATTGTGGTGATAATAATTATTTTCAATTTTTTCAAATAACTATTAAAAGTTGGCAATTTTTTGGAAATCCAAAATGTCGATAATAGTTATTTTGGGTCCTTGTAATTTTCAAGTCTCTGACTTCAGTGGTTTGGTCTGCATGATGATGATGATTCAGTCAGTTAGCCAGTCAAACCAACTCAACAATTTAAGTTGCAAAAAAAATATTTAATTTTATTGCTGATATTTTTTAAAATAATATTGACATCATTGTTGGCATTGTTTTCAATGTTTTCCACTACATATTTTTTTGTTTGTTTTCTTTTTGCAAAGTTTTTTTTAAAGGAGCACCATGTGTATTTTAAAGTGTAATCGTTATAATAACCTTTCATTCATATTGCTTAGAAGGAGAAAATTATGCTGCTCATAACTATTATTCATGGAAAAAAAAGTATGAGATTTTTATTTGCACAAAATGTTAACATTTCAAACAGTTTATTTGTGTAATTTGTATAAACTTGAGTTAGTTTTTTATTAAAGTTTTAAGGGAAGCATGCCCCAATGAATATCTTGAAACTTATATATTTAAGGGCGAGTTTTTGAGTTGTGGAAAATTTTTGTTTTATGTTTAAACTAACAATTAGAGTATCCCTGGTGTCAGCCTCCGATCTTCATGAAATTTGGATATGTTGTTCAGAACGAAAATTAATTCGACACGTATTTTTTTTAACCGGCCCAAGCTCATTTTTTGGGGGTGTCACCCTCCGATCTTCATGACACCAGGGAGACCTTCCTTGTAAGTTAAAACTACAATCAAAGAAAAAGATTCATTTATTTATGAAAACTGTCATAAATATAATGAAAATCTTTATTAAAGTTAGTCCAATATAATAGTTTCATAAAAACAATGAAGCAGTTTCACAATTGTTTAAAGGGTTAATAATTTTGAAAAGGTTCCATAAATATAATGAATAAAATTTCATAAATTTTTATGAAACTCTTCATAAATATTATGAAATATTTCATAAATACGATTAAACATTTCATAGATTTAATTTCTTTTTTCTTAAATATTTCATTATATTTATAAAACTATTTCAAAGCATTTTGAAATTTTTTAAAAATACCATGAAATATTTCATAAAACGTATAAACTTTTCATTATATAAATGAAAAATTTAATAATAAATAATACACTTCATTGATACTATGAAAGACTTCAATAAATATAATATAATACAATTAAAAAAAAATAATTACTAGTTCTATAAAATGTTTTTTTGTATTTATTAAACATTTCATAATATTTATGAAACAGTTACATTAAACGAAAATGTAATTTTGAATGGAAGCCTACTTAGGGAGTGGAGATAGGGCGTAGGTATGTTTTAAAAAAATGTTGTATTATAAAAATAAATGGGGGTCGGTCTCACTAATGACCCCTCTCGGACGCACCATTGGACCGGTAGAAGCTGATTAAATAAAACAAATTTACAAAAAATAAAAAAAATTGTATGGGGACCGCCTTAAAAGTTAAAGATAGAGGGTAGGTGTGTTCAGAGAAAATGTTTGGACTAAACAAATATTGTGGGTCGGTCATACCAGATGTATTACTCTAAGGGCACTATTAGGGCAGTTAGAGCGGTTGGAGCAAATTTTAAAAATTTCGTTTTGTGTGGGAGCCCCCTTAGAAATTGGAGATAGGGTATTAGTTTGTTCCAAAGACGTAAAAATTAATGGGGGTCGGTCTTATAAATGACCCCTCTATGACGCACCATTGGAGCAGTAGAAATGATTTTAAGATTGGAAAATTACAATAAATTTTTTTCAAAAAATTTCAAAAAATAGTAATAATCGGTATCCCACGATCCCCCTGGGCAAAAAATTTGTAGAATCGATAGAAGTTTTACAAAAAAAAATTTCAAAAAAATCGAAGAGTACAAACATTTTCAAAATTGAGATTTAAATTTTAAAACTTAAAAATCGCATACTAGAGCGCTTTTAAGAATTTTTTGGGATTTGTTTTTTTTTTAATTACGTAAAAAAACAAAGAAGTTTGAGTAAATGAACAAACTACCAATTTTTAAAAATTCGATATCTTTTGAACGGGTCATCAAAAAAATCTGAAAATTCACCACGAAGAAGTTTTCAAAGGGTACTAAAAACTGTTAACAAATTAGGAAAATTTAAAAAAAAAAAATTTTCAAACTGTCCGATTTGACATGGAATGCCCCATATATAAATCGCAAAAAACCGAAAAAACTCAATTCCTAAAAATGGGTTTGGGCCGCTAAAAAAAATACTTGTCGAATGAAACTCTCTCAGGGGAAACTCTCGTTGTTAGTTTGAACGGTAGTTTTATTAAATTTAAACCAAGTTTAACCTAACTTTTCATTTTTCAGTTAAAGTTTAGGAAATGTCGATTAATGTCGGTATTGCCATAAAAAAATCGCATTTGTATTTGGAAAAGTTGCCATCATCTCACATTTTTTCCATTAAAAAATAGTATAACCAAAACTAACAACTTTTATGCAACTGTAAAATATTTATACATATAATAGCTTAACTGCTAGTTGTTGATTACCTCTTCTAAACAAAAACTAAACACCAAACCAAATAATAGTTGCCATTTTTTTCAGCTCACAATCATTTACTGGGTCAAGGACTCCTTAGGGCAATTTCAAGCATTCTCCCTTACAATATGTTTATTTGGCTTTAACAAGAATATTTATACTTTTACATAAATATATAAGAATTACTGTAAAAAAGAAAATAAGAATTACTATAACAAAAAATCTGAGATAAATAAGATTTGTTTGAAAATGTTAGAATATTTTTAGATTTTCTGTAAGTGGTTTTAATCAAACCCAGCAAAAACATGGTAATGAGTTGTAAAAAGTAATCATTACCAAGTACATTATTTATAATTAGTACCCATTACCATTAACATTATTTTAAGCCCAAAAGTAACTATTTTTCAGTAATATGTTATAAAAGTACTTCTACACTGAAAAAAAAGACACAACTAAAATTAAGGAAAAAATGTCTTTGAAAATTTATCATGAATTTTCCTAAAATTTAGTAAAATTTAACTAAAAAATGAGAAATTTTCTTAACTATGAGGAAAAAAGTTTATTTCATTTACTTATAAGTAGTTCATAGTTTTCTTTAAATGGAATTTTTAAATATTAGGAAAAAAATTCTTACTGCCAAAGAAATTTTCCACAAATATAAGAAACGTATCTTTATTTTTAAGATATATTTCTTAAAAACCAATTTAGTTCAAGTTTAGTTAAAATTTACTTAAAAAAAACATCATCGTATTTCTCTTCTTTGATATGAGTGAGTGTATTTCTTAGAATTTAGTTAATAACTTCTGAGAATTTAGTTAATAACTTCTGAGAATTTAGTAAATAACTTCTTAGAATTTAGTTAAAAATTCAAAAATTCAAAATTTTCAAAAGAAAGACCACAAAAAAATATGGAATAGCCTAGCTCTGCATATCTGTCGGGGTCTCAAGACCCTAAATTTAGATCTAAAAGTTGAAATTCCCGAGATTTTATATATGCACATATCTCGGTAAATACTGCCAACACGAGAAAAGATCCAACGGCATTTTTATAGCTCTTGACTCGTAGAACACTTCCGCAAAATACCCGAAAGCTCTTCGATTAATAGTTTTTGAGATATCCAGTTTTTAAAATTCTCAAGACCCTATCAGACCCCTTATTACCGTATCTCAAAAACTAAGCAAGTTAGAGCGAAACGGACACAAATTTTGGGTCAAAATCTATGGGGACCCTTCAAGGACTGGGGTCTTGAGTTAACAAGGGGCTGGACCCATGGGGTCCGAACCCATGGGTCCAGGATCTAGACCCAATCCAGTTTTAAAATGTGAATGAAATAAAGTGTAATATAATTTTTCCCATTTTCTAGATAAAATTGGCTTAAAATTAATTAACTTTTTTTTCCTTATTTTTGGGAAAATTATGAACTAAAACCAAGAAAAAAAATCTTTGGAGCCAAATCATTCCCTCTTTTTCTTAAAATTAAGTTAATTTTCCTAGATTTTAGTTCACTTTTTTTTGAGTGTAAGTAATAATATCTCCTTGCACTTGCAGTTTTTAACTTTTACAATTCAATTAACTTAAAAGTACTTAAAAACTTAATAAAAATTACGCAATTTTTAAGTTTTAGTAAAAACGAGTTAAATTTTAAATGTTTTAATTAACTAATTATTTTACTTCTTATTGGTAATGTGTTTTTACTCCTTTTTAGTAATCCGAGTCAGTAACTACTTATTTATCTACATACTCTTCACTAATTATTTTTGTCTCACGCCCTTGTTAAAATAATTAGTGTTTCATTCAATAAGTAACTACTTATTAACATCTGTTTCGGATTACAAAACCCATTACTAGTAATGCCAATTTTTGCTGGGAAATATCTTTAAACATGTTTTTGAACATAGATTAGGGTGGAACAAATTTTCGTTTTTTTTATTTTAAAATCGTCGCGGTCTGAATAGTTGCGTTTAAAGGTCAACATTTACACACAAAAATGTTCGACTTGTTGGTCAATGTTTTTAGTTTCTGTTCTGACTTGAAAATCGGAAAGTTCTGAAAAAAGTGAAAAAATAAAAAATTAATTTTTTAATGACTGGAAAAGAGTTTTTATGGTGGATTTTTTTTTTTTTTTTTTTTATAAGGGTTCAATTTGAAAAAAATGCAAAAGAAAAATTTAATTTCTAAAAATTACCGACATTTCTGGTATTCTAATACCGGTTTCAGACACCCCAGTCAGTGTAATCATCTGTAGGATTTTAAATGTCGGTTTGTCTTGTCAATTGAAATTGTTTTTATACCCTCCACTCTAGTGATAGAGGGTATATATAAGTTTGTCATTCCGTTTGTAACACCTCGAAATATTGGTCTAAGACCCTACAAAGTATATATACTTATGATCCTCGATCGATTTTAAGTCGATCTAGCGATGTCCGTCCGTCCGTCTGTCTGTCCGTCCGTAGAAAACACGCTAACTTTTGAAAGACTTTACAGAGGCTACTGAAGTTTGGCATATGTGTTGATCATTCACCTGGTCAGATTGGTATTGCAATCCAGCCAAATCGGTCCAGTGGTTCAAAAGTTATGAGCAAAAGAGTAAATTTCGACATGGGTGTTTCGTGAATTTACGAGATAAAAAACACGATAACTTTCGAAAGACAATAATGAGACTGCTGACGCATGACATGTACCTTTGTCGTTCCCCAGGTCTGTTTGGTATTAAATTTCAGCTCAATCGGTCCAGTGGTTCAAAAGTTATAAGCAAAACCTTGAATTTCAGATTAGTTTCATCTTAAATGCCACGTGTTTAACAAGTTTTAAAAGCATTGGTGGTAACTAAGCAATGCTTTTCAAACTTGTTTAATTTTAAAGTTTAAAAAGCATTGGCAACTTAAAAATTACTTTCGAAAAAAATTTTACACTCAAAAAAAAATTTACACTCAAAAAAAAATTTCACACTAAAAAAATAATTTCGTTTTTTTTTTACAAAAATGACAATATTTTGTGTACGTGCATTCACTCAGAAATATTTTTACAGTAAAAAAAATATTACACTCGACAAAAATTTTATACTCAAAAAAAAAATTTGTAATTTTTTTTTTTTTTAAATGAAAAAAAAAATAGTTTTTTACTCAAAATAAAATATTTCTAATCAAAATTGTAAATTTTTTCACGTTAAAAAATGTAGTTTCCTTTAAAAAATACATTGTGGAGGGTATTCATAGATTCGGCAAAGTCGAACTTAACTTTTCTACTTGTTTATATATGTGTTTATTTAACAGTTTCCAACAATACAATTTTATTTCTAGCAATCTCAACCTCACTTCATACTTTCTCTCAACTTTTTTGTTTATATTTTTAAAATAAAAAATTAATTTTAATAAGTTTTTAGGTGAAAATATAAAAAATATAATCACAGTACATATAGAAAACATGTTTATTTGAAATTGTCGTATTATTTTTAGTCTGTAAGGCAATTTTTAATAAAAAAAAATATTTATGAAGAATTTTTTTTTTTAATTTTTTTTTTAAGGAGCAAAAAAAATTATCATAAAAACACTTTTTAAGTAGGTAATTTCCAAACATTACTAACATTTTAAGCAAAAAAATCACTTTGTTTAGATTTTCCGATATTCAAAACAAAAATGGAGCCCAAAAACATTGCTCAACAGGTCCAATATTTTTTTTGTTAATAATGATCCTAAAAGGCAACAATTCCGAACCAATGATTTTGAAATTCAAAAAAAAACAAATTTGCTCCACCCTAATATACATACATATTTAGTTTTATATACAGTTACAAGCAATCATTATTTATTTTAAATAAAAATTTATGTAAATATGTTACATAAATTAGCTAAAGGCTTAGAGAAATGAGCGCATACCATTGAGAAAATAAATTTAAAAAAAATAAAGCAAAGAAAACATTGTTAAGCAGGTTTTACAATTTCCACTTTGTATAATTTATTTTTTTTTTTTTTGGAAAAAGTATAACGTATCAGAAAATATTTTAAAATTTTTCAAAAAATAATATTTTGCTTTCGACTTTTCAATTTTATTGTGTTTATTTAAAATTAAAACAAAATTAAATAAATTGAGAACAAAAAATTTATGTTGTTGTGTTATGTTTTTAATAAAAATGGCAACGGCATACTTTGTAATTATACAATTTTTAATGTGTTTTCGTTTGAATAATACATTTCAGCACACAAAGTATAACAATGTAAAGGCCCTTTTAACTGTGATTGTAGTCAGTTACCAATGAGTTTTCCTAAAGAAAGTCATCAGCAACTGATTAGATTTTCTAAAGAAAGTCATTGGTAACAGATGAGCTTGTCTATAGAAAGTCATCAGTAACTGATAAGCTTTTAATTGCATAAATATTACTCATTCGCAACGTTAAAACAAAGAAATATAAGCAAATTAAAAAATTGTTATTAAATTTAAAGTTCAAATGCGATTTTCTCGAAAAAAACGAAGAACGTGTTTCTGAATTTTTTTGTGTGGATGGACAAACATCTAAATTTTTAAAAAAAAATTTAAAAAAGAAAAAAAAGTGGCATGTTTTTTAATAAATTGACATTTTTAAAAAATGGAAAATTTCAGAACGGGTTCTGAAAATTTTCAAAAAAAAAAAATTTTTAATCGATAGCCCATACAAAACTATATGAGAATGTAAATTTTTGAGATTGTGGTGCATTCCGTTTTAATGTGATAAATATTTAATCAAGGCAACTCGCCACAAATTTGACCATTTTTCCAAGATTTGACCACGCCTCCTAAGCCCAGTTTTTGAAAAATTGAAAAACCAAAAACGCAATTTTCTAAGTTTCATATAGGGCTATTAAATGTAAATTGTTTTAAAACTAAAGTTTGTTTGGTATGTCAAAGAGTTCAAATGTTGATATAACTAAATTTTGCAAAATAAATGTTACGCTAATATTCCTTTACATCACGGCCATATAAAATTCAATTTTATATCATAAATATTCTATATGAAAATAAAATCTTTATTTATGTTTTTTTTTTATTTGTTACCAAAAAACAAAAAAAAAATAAAAAAAAGTTTATAAAATCATAAAAAATATAAAGAAAAATTTGCCGTTACAGTCTTCAGCATCATCATATTTTATCATGCTGATGTAAAACTATGGAGCTACACTGTTGTTTTTCAACTAACATACACAGGGTAAAAACAAAAAAAAATTAAAATATTAAAATTCAACCTACCCGAATCCATGATTACCCTCTACAATGCTTAAAACACTTAAAATGCTTTTTCTAAACGTAAAAGTAATACAATGTGACCTCGAGCTATAGTAATCTTTTTCAAAATAGAATTTATAGGTTGAATAATAAATAATTTTAAATAATTTAAAAAGAAAAACAGAACTCTGATTAATTTTTATTAAACAATAAAAATTGTTTTATTCGACCTTTAAAATATTATATTTTGAGGAGGCTCGAGGTCATTATTTTCTTTGCTAATTAAAATCATGATATTCTCATAGCATAATTTTCAAGAAAATTAAATAAAACAAAAAAATAATTTTCATGAAAATTATGCTATGAGAATATCATGGTTTTAATTAGTAAAGAAAATAATGACCTCGAGCCAGAATATACATCCTTAAAATACAAAAACCAAACATTAAATAAATTATAAACAAAGCTCACGGTTTTGTCCATAATTTCTTAACCACTGGACACTAAAATTAAAAGCTATGAATTTCATAAAATACTTTATGCGGTCCTGTACCGATATTTCTAGGTGTAACCAATAGAATGAAAAACTTTTCTATACCCCTACTACTGGGTATAGGGTATAAAAATATCCAACCTCATGTTAGTAACACATAAAAACATGCCGCAGATGTTGTTTACTTCAATTTATCCATGCAATTTCATACGTTTATTTATGTTGAATTGCAATATTTTTATTCTTCACTGACTTCAATTTGTGAACACATATTTTTCTTTCTGAATTTATTTTTTTTATTTTTTTTTTTTATTTTAATGTTATTTTTCTTTTTATCAAGATCAATAAAATATTATAACAAAAATAAAGAATTTTTGCTCTTGTGGATGTGGGTTATGAAATATGTATATTCGTTTCATTATTGTTTTCAAAGAAATGATGAAGTAATCAATTTCACTAGGCAACAAATAAATATTTTTTTTTTTTTAAACACGACAACTTTCGATTCGGTTCGATTCTACTACCAAAAGGTAGTAAAACCCTATACTTAGATTGTCCAGTTTGGTACCTAATTCCTTTTTATGGGCCTCCAAAGATTCAGAAAAGCAGTGGGCTCAAAAAAATGGGCTCCGCTTAATCAAAGTTTGTGATATCACTTAAGTATTTTTGGCAAAAATGTGGCTAATAGTCCGTTAAGCAAATTCAGTTAACATTTTTTGCTAAACAAATAATATGTTCCTGGATTTTTTTTTTTAATTTAGGAAAAGTATGATTTTTTCACTTTTCTCAGCATTACTTACAGTAATTGTTGATGTTTCCTCAAAAAAATGTAGCCACTGTCAAGGTGAACAACTCCTATGAACATACCAAAACGATCTGAACGTGCTTAGGCACCCTAATTTGCTAATGAAGACCACTCCATACCAGAGTAAGTAAATGGTGATTTTGATTTTATCAATCTCATTGAGAAAAAAATTTCTTGTTTGTTTTCATTTTCTTTGCTCTGATATGATTGTGTTTCTTGTTTGCTCGTTTTGTGTTTTTTCGAAAAATGAATTTCACAGCAAAGCTCAATATTGTGATAATTCAAATGGTGTTCTGTTTTTTTTGAACAGAAAACGAGATGAGCTGAAATTGAAAATGAGCTAGCAATGAGATCTCGCGAGATTGATATGAATTGAGCTATCAATGAGATCTCGCGAGATCTCATATCAAACAAAATCATTTTTATACCCTCCACTCTAGTGATAGAGGGTATATATAAGTTTGTCATTCCGTTTGTAACACATCGAAATATTGGTCTAGGACCCCATAAAGTATATATATTCATGATCCTCGATCGATTTTAAGTCGATCTAGCGATGTCCGTCCGTCCGTCCGTCCGTCCGTCCGTCCGTCCGTCTGTCTGTCTGTCTGTCTGTCCGTCCGTAGAAAACACGCTAACTTTTGAAAGGCTTTACAGAGGCTTCTGAAGTTTGGCATATATGTTTGTCATTCGGCTGGTCAGGTTGGTATTGCATTTCAGCCAAATCGGTCCAGTGGTTCAAAAGTTATGAGTAAAAAGGTAAGGGTACCTCAAAATTTTTTGGGTATTTCACACAACAAAAATGGTATAACTTGACATCTGTTCAATGAATATGAACGAAACTTGGTATATGTTGTTATTTTGTCATTTCTGACCCACACACAAAATGTGGGCGGAAGTGGACAATGGGGCGTGGCACCTGTAGTGTTGCCCAAAATTTTTAAAATGCTTTATCTCAAGTAATAGTAAATATATTTGAGCAAAATTTAATATTGGTACATATTTTATTGTTCTCTACGTTTTTCTGATCATTTTGGTATTAAATATGGCAAAATCGGTCAAGGAGTTAAGAAGTTATATGAGTTTTAATAAATTCCACGTGGTTTAATTTTTTTGTTATTTGATTGCATTTGTATTATCGTTGTTATTGTAGTGTAGTCAAAAAAAAAAAAAAAACCCGTTATTTTTTTTTTTTTTTTTGTATGTCAACATATTGAGGTGAGTTTCAATATAAACAACGCCATTTTATTGTTGATGTTGTTGCAGTTTTTGTCATACAGTAAAGATGATGATGGTTGTTGTTGTTTAACTTATAACTAAAAATGAGTTACCAAATGGTTGTTTGTTTACACGTGGTTTCTTTTTCTTTTAAGTATATGGTTGTGATTGTTTATGCTGAAATTTCGAACGCGGCAACAAACACATTTGTACAAAAAGAAGCATACAAATTATTTGTGTTTATTTTAAAATTGGGAATGTAAAAAGTTAATTAAAGTTATTTTGTGCAAATTATTAACGAAAAGTGCGCCCACGATATGTAAAGAAAAATTGGTGGCAAATGCTTGACGTTTAGTAAAATGGCAAATTTGCCAAATACCCAACTAAAAAAGGCAAATTTAATCGTCACTGCGAAAACCCTAATTATTTTTATTCTATGTATGCCTTGGTTAATATTGTGGAGGGTATTCATAGATTCGGCCAAGTCGAATTTAAATTTTCTACTTGTTTTTTTTTTTTTGTTTTGCTTGCAAGCATAAATAGAAATGCGGTTGTTTGTTGCTTATGATATGTAGGGATATGAAAAAAGTAAGTAATATAATAATGAATTAGAATCTTAACAGAATTATCTATTAAAAATATATGCCGTTTAATGTTGAATTGTTTCTAACCATTTTTTTGTTTTTTTTTTTGTACATAACACATAATGTGCATGATTCTCGAATACGACTTCACCATTCACCCATTTTTTAAAAATTTGATATTCTTTCGAATTTTACGATTTTAATTTTTTTTTCTTGTAACTATTAAAGATCTATTTAATATCTTTAATAATTACAAGAATAAATTTAAAAATCTTAAAACTCGAAAGAATATCAAATTTTTAAAAGTTGGGTGAATGGTGAAGTCGTATTCGAGAATCGAGCACAATAAGACAATAGTGGTGTTTTTGGTTAACTGTACTTTCAAATTTCATACAACTTTACTACTGCTTTTAAGTTTAAGAAGTGAATAATTGTTAATCATTGCAAATTGTATTTCTTAGCTAGTGTTGTTTTAAATAGCGTTAATTTATATAAAAGCAGTAGTAAAGTTGTATAAAATTTGAATGTACAGTTAAACAAAAACACCACTATTGTCTTATTACGTGTTACGTACTAGAGATGGGCGCGTGAGTGGATTTTGACTCACACTCACTCACGCTCACGCAAAAAATAATCGAATCACTCACTAATCACTCACGCAAAATTTTTTTTTACTCACGCTCACTCACTATTCACGTGATTAATAAAAAACTTACTCACACTCACGCGTGAATCACGCCAGATTCAATCACGCTCACGCGTGAGTCACGCAAAATCTACTCACGCAATAAAATTTTCTTACCAAAAATAGAAAAAAAAACTCAAAAAAAAAATTTTTTATAAAAAATTAAAAAAAAATTTGGGCAAATCAAAATATCAAAATATCTAATCACGCAAACTCACGCAAAAACTAAACGACTCACTCACTCAGATTTTTTTTTCAACTCACACTCACTCACAATCACGTGATTGAAATGAAAATCACTCACGCGTGATTCACGTGAATCACGCAAATCACGTGACCAGCGCCCATCTCTATTACGTACAAAAAAAAAAAAAAACAAAAAAATGGTTAGAAACAATTCAACATTAAATGGTATATATTTTTAATTAATAATTCTGTAAAAATTCTAATTTATTATTAGAATTTACTTGCCTTCTGCTGTTTTTTTATCTCCCTACACATCATAAGCAATAAACAACCACGTTTCCATTTATGCTTGTAAAAAAAAAACAAAAAATAATTTTGTTTAATATGAGATCTCGCGAGATCTCATTGATAGCTCATTTCATCTCAATCTCGTTTTATCCTTTAGCTCATTTTATTTTTCATTTTCAATTTCAGCTCATCTCGTTTTCTGTTCAAAGAAAACAGAACACCATTTGAATTATCACGATATTGAGCTTTGCTGTGGAATTCATTTTTCGAAAAAACACAAAACGAGCAAACAAGAAACACAATCATTTCAGAGCAAAGAAAAAAAGAAGCAAATACAAAAATATCAATTTCTGTTAATGATTAAAGAACGAGATGAAATGAGCTATTCATGGTGAGATAATACTTACTCTGCTCCATACCATAAAAATTAGTCAATTTTGACTAAAAAATCCACAAAAATCCCCAAAACCGCCCACCATCACCCCTAGAGGGTAAAATGCAAGACCGACCCCATTTGTTTTTCCTAAGCTCTGTCTTCACTATTTAAGGGGGCTCCCATACAAAGATTACATTTTTATTAAACTGCTCCTACAGCTCTAACTGCCTCAAAAGTGCCCCTAGAGGAGTCAAATGTATGATAGGCCCTAAATATTTTGTACATCCCAACATCTTCTCAAAACATACCCACGGTCTATATCTAACCCTTAAGGCGGTTCCCATACAAATATTTTTTTGTTTCTAAATTTATTTTATGAAATTAGCTCCTACCGCTTCCAAGGTGTCTACTACACACAAAGAAAAAGCTTCATTAATATAATGAAACTCATCATAAAAGTTCGTCTAATGAAACTGTTTCATTATATTTATGAAATATACATAGTATTTATGAAACATTTCATAAATATAATGAAACAGTTTCATTGGACGAACTTTTATGATGAGTTTCATTTATTGTATTTACAAAAATTTTCATAATATTTATTAAAACTGCATTACAAAGTTTCATTGGACGAACTTTTATGACAAATTGTTTTACAGTTCTTTGAGTGTAGAGTAGTCAGAAGTGGAACCGACTTCTATTAATTTTTACCCCTCAACAATTTTTCCGTACATACCTATACCATATGTATATTCCCAGTGGGGGCTCCTATAAAAAATTTTTTTTGGCATAATGTTGGGCATTTACCTGGTCAGGTTGGTATTTCAATCCAGCGAAATCGGTCCAGTGGTTCAAAAGTTATGAGCAAAAGACTGAATTTCGGCAAGGGTTTTTCGTGAATTTACGAGATAAAAAACACGCTAACTTTCGAAAGGCAAATATGAGGATCCTAACGCTTGGCGTATATATTTGCCGTTCCCCTGGCCTGGTTTGCATTGAATTTCCGAAGTATCGGTTCAGTGGTTGAAAAGTTATAAGCAAAACCGTTAATTTCAGATTAGTTTCACCTTAAATTCACGTGTTGAAAAGCCGTTAAACACGTTTTAAAATCATTTGTAAGTCACAAAAATATTTTACAACGTATTTTTGTCGCTGAAAAATATTTTTACACTAACAAAAACAAAAAAATACAATCGAAAAAAACTTTACACTCAAAAAAAAAAATTTCACACTCAAAAAAAAATTTAGTAAATTATTATTTTTTTTTTTGTTAAATTATTAAAAAAAAGTTTTTTTACACAAAATAAAATATTTCTAATTAAAAATCTTATTTTTTTCATATTAGAAAATTTACTATCACTTAAAAAGGACATTGTGGAGGGTATTCATAGATTCGGCCAAGTCGAATTTAACTTTTCTACTTGTTTTTTATTATTTTTCCATTAATGGATAATTAATTACTTTAATTACTAATTTTTTTTTTAAATTGTATGGGAACCACTCTATGGTTTGAAAATAGACGGTAGATATGTCCTGAAAAAATGTTGAGGTTCAAAAACTATTGTGGATCGGCCATATATTTGACTCCTCTAGGGGCCCTCTTGGGACAGTTAGAGCGGCGGGAGGAAATTTTATAGAAATGTCATTTTGTATAGGAGTTCCGATAGGGAGTAAAACTACGGTAAAGGTATGTTAGGAAAAAATGTTGAGGGGTAAAAATAAATAGAAGTCGGTATCACTTTTGACTACTCTAGAAGGAACCATGGAAGCGGTAGGAGCTGATTTCATTTAATAAATTTATAAAAAAAATATAAAAAATTGTGTTGTGACCGGCTTAAGGTGTGGGGACCGCCTTAAGGGTTAGAGATGTTCTGAGAAGATGTTGGGATGGACAAAATATAAAGAGTCGATCATACATTTGACTCTTCTAGGGGCACTTTTGAGTCATTTAGAACAAGTATGAATATCGGTAGTCACAACTCATTTTCGGCGGTAATAACTGTCTTTTAATTGGGGCAACTAAAAAATTTGGTTGTCAGAGCCAAATATAGTAGCAGCAACCGAATTTTGAGTTGATACAACTGATAAATTCGATTGGAAACTTTTTTTTCTGTGTGTAGATATGTTTCCAAAAAATGTTAGGGTAAAAACTAATGATGGTCGGTCTTGCATTTTATCTTCTAGGGGCGATTGTGGGGTGGGTGCGGGTCTTTTTATGGGATGGACAAAATATTAAGGGTCGATCATACATTTGGCTTCTCTTGGGGCACTTTTAAGGCAGTTAGAGCTGTAGGAACAGTTTTTTAACAATGTAATCTTTGTATTGGAGCACCCTTAAGGACTGGAGTAAGTGCTTAAGTATGTTTACAAAAAATGTTAGGGGGAGAAACAAATGGTGGCTGGTTTTTTATTTATCCCTCAAGGCGTGGTTGTGGGGCAGTTGTGGGGCTTTTTGTGGATTTTTTAGTTAAAATCTACCAGTTGTAAGGTACGGAGTGGTCTTCATAAGCTAATAAGAGTGCCTAAACACAGTCTGATTGTTTTGGTATATTCATAAGAGTTGTTCAACTTGTCCGTGGCTACAATTTTGCCAAATATCGTTAGTGAAAAATTAACAGTACCTGCAATTTATGCTGAAAAAAGTGAAAAAACAATATTTTTTCCAATATTTTTTCAAAAAAGTGCAGGAAAAAATAATTTTTTTAAGCATAAAATGTTAACAGAATTTGTTCAACGGACTATTAGCCACATTTTTGCCAAATATACTTAAGCGATAGCGCCAACTCTAATTAAGATGTTGTGCAAAAACTGATGACACCACTGCTTTTTTGAATCTTTGGAAGCTCATAAAAAGTAATTGGTCACCAAGCTGGATAATCCGAGTATAGGCTTTTACTACCTTTTGGTAGTAAAATCAAACATCTATAGTCAAGTTCTTATGTTTTCCAAAAAGTCTTTATGTGTTGCTTAGTGTTATCATTTAAATGGCGTATGAGTTATATTTATTTTCAACAATACACATCATTTATACGCCATTTTTATCCAATTAACTTTGTTTAATTGATATATTATTGAAATCTCCCTACTATATAAGTCATATCTGTCAGTTACTACAATAATGACATAACTCCAAAAAAACAAATTTTTCAGAAAACGTTCATAAAGTTCTTAATTAAAAATAGATTTCCATTGAAAAATGTCGGTTGATATCTAAATAATGTATTATTGTCAAATCGCTCCTTTACTTGTACAGTGGCATAACTCAAAATACTTGATTTTTGAGTAAATGATACAGAATTGTGCGTTATATCATGCTTTATTTTGTGTCAAAAAAATTATATTAATATCTTTTAAATTCACCGTTTGAGAAGAGAACTCGTCATTATAACATTTTCTATGTACCTGGCTTTTTCAATGGAAACCCAGTTTCAAATGTAAACTTTTCTGGCAAATCAAAAATTTTGAGTTATGACTGTATACAAGGCAGTGAATTTAAAAGATTTTAATGTGAATTTAAAAGATTTTAATACAAGTTTTAATATGGTGTTAACCATGATATAATGAAAACTTCTGCATTATTAACTCAAAAATCACTTTTTTTAAGTTATATCACTTTTGTAGTAAATAGACGATATGTATTTACTTAACAATACACATATAATTTATACGTTTGCTTTCCAATTAACTTTGTTAAATTAAACGCAAAATATTTAAAATTTATCGTATGTACATTTAATATGATTAATTTGTTGATTAAAGTGAATCAATTAAACGTTATTTAATTTCTTGTTAATTTAAGAAAATTCAAGTGTAACAAATTGGTTGGTATTGAGTTTAAACGTCATTTATAAAGTTGGATTAATGTTTAAATTTACTTTAATAATATCGAAAATATTTTGAATTAAATAAATAAAATCCCGAGTAAAAAACTTTTGATATAATAATATATAATTAGACACAATCATATTAAAATATATATGAATTTTTATATATTCAGATCTAATTATATCTAAGATTTAGTGTGGTTCCATTTTCTTATCTGAGGTTATACATAAATATTTATGACTTTATATAATTATATAAATGTTTATTTATTTATATAAAATAAGATCAACTGGATTTATTTGGATATGACCAACATTCGGATCTAATTGTATCATTTTTTATATATGTGTATCTAAAATAAAACAATTAGATCAATATCTGATCCAATTTGATACAGCCAATTTTGAGATCAAATTAGATCTTAAAATGTTTTTTTTTACTCGGGATGAGATAAAATTTTTTTTGTGTATAGAACTTTTTCTTTATATAAATTACACTAGTTTACCACATTTTGCAGTATTTCCCATGTAAAATCTTACGACAAATTCGAAAATCCACTAGAAAGCTTCAAAAGTAGAACAGTTTTCGAGATATTGCCAACCGTTAGAATTTTCATCTTTTTAAAAAGGTGGTTTTACTTAAATTAAAATATCTCCGAAACAAATTGATGAATTTCATTGTTTTTGGTTTTAAGTTAAAGGTAATTTAGTTGTCTATCTACATTAGAGTGCCCAGTTTTTTTTTTTTTTTTTAAGTCTTGCCCCCTAAATTTGTTCCTTTTAATTGTTTTTAAGATTTTTAAAATAAAATCTTAAGATCGCTTTCGCGACTTTTTTACGAAACTCTACGAATTTAAGATTTTTAAATTATTTAAATTGTTCAAAAGCTTTAAATTGGTGAAATAAAAAGTATTTCATGAAAATGGAGACTTACGCTAAATATATGGGGCATTCCATGTCAAATCGGACACTTTGAAATTTTTTTTTTTTAGATTTTTCCAATTTGTTTAGTTTTTACTACCCTTCGAAAACTCCTTCGTGGTAAATTTTCAGATTTTTTTGATGACCCGTTCAAAAGATATTGAATTTTTGAAAATTGGTAGTTTGTTCCTTTACTCAAACTTCTTTTACTCATAACTTCTTCATTAATGGTCCAAATTTCAATTTTTTTTTTTTCAAAATTTTTGTTTTTTTTACGTACTTTAAAAAAAATCCCAAAAAATTCTTAAAAGCGCTCTAGTATGAGATTTTTAAGTTTTAAAATTTAAATCTAATTTTTAAAAATGTTTGTACTCTTCGATTTTTTTGAAATTTTTTGTGTAAAACTTCTATCGATTCTACAAATTTTTTGCCCAGGAGGATCGTGGGATAACGATTATTACTATTTTTTTAAATTTTTTGAAAAAATTTTATTGTAATTTTCCAATCTTAAAATCATTTCTACTGCTTCAATGGTACGTCATAGAGGGGTCCTTTAAAAGACCGATCCCCATTAATTTTAACGTCTTAACATTTCTTTGGAAGAAAATAATACTCTATCTACAATTTCTAAGGGGGCTTCCACACAAAACGACATTTTTAAAATTTGCTCCAACCGTTCTAAAAGTCCTAATAGTGCCCTTAGAGCAACAAAATGTACACATTTTTATTTTACCACAATATTATTTTAGTCCAAACATTTTCTCTGAACACACCTACCCTCTATATCTAATTGTTAAGGCGGTCACCATACAATTTTTTTGTATTTTTTTTTTTAATTTGTTTTATTTAATCAGCTTCTACCGGTCCAATGGTGCGTCCGAGAGGTGTCATTAGTGAGACCGACCCCCATTTATTTTTACCCTACAACATTTTTTTAAAATATACCTATGACCTATCTCCACTCCCTAAGTAGGCACCCATACAAAATTACATTTTTATAAAATTTGCTCCTACTGTTATTTGTATGGGAGCCTACTTAAAAAAATGTTGTAGCGTAAAAATAAATGGGGGTCGGCCTCACTTATGACCCCTCTCGGACGCACCATTGGACCGGTAGAAGCTGATTAAATAAAACAAATTAAAAAAAAAAATAAAAATGTATGGGGACCGCCTTAACAGTTAAAGATAAAGGGTAGGTGTTTTCAGAGAAAATGTTTGGACTTAAAATATATTGTAGGTCGGTCATGCATTTTGTTTCTCTAAGGGCACTATTAGGGCAGTTAGAGCGGTTGGAGCAAATTTTTAAAAATGTCGTTTTGTGTGGGAGCCCCCTTAGAAATTGGAGATAGGGTATTAATTTGTTCCAAATAAATGTTAAGACGTAAAAATTAATGGGGGTAGGTCTTATAAAGGGCCCCTCTATGACGCGCCATTGGAGCAGTAAAAATGATTTTAAGATTGGAAAATTACAATAAAATTTTTTCAAAAAATTTTAAAAAATAGTAATAATCGTTATCCCACGATCCTCCTGTGAAAAAAATTTGTAGAATCGATAGAAGTTTTACACAAAAAAATTTCAAAAAAATCGAAGAGTAAAAACATTTTCAAAAATGATATTTAAATTTTAAAACTTAAAAATCGCATGCTAGAGCTCTTTTAAGAATTTTTTTGTATTTTTTTTTTAAAGTACGTAAAAAAACAAAAATTTTGAAAAAAAAAATTTAAATTTGGACCATTATTAAAGAAGTTATGAGTAAAAGAAGTTTGAGTAAAGGAACAAACTACCAATTTTTAAAAATTCGATATCTTTTGAACGGGTCATCACAAAAATCTGAAAATTTACCACGAAGGAGTTTTTGAAGGGTACTAAAAACTGTAAACAAATTGGGAAAATCTAAAAAAAAAATTTTTCAAAGTGTCCGATTTGACATGGAATACCCCATATGTATCCTTTATTGCATAAGATATTGCCCATTCCATAAGATATATCCCATTCTTTAAGAAATTGTACATAATGCCATGAAATATTGCTTGAAAACACCCTTAGAAAGTGAAGATAGGTTGTTGGTATATTCAGAAAAAATGTTAAGGGTAAAAGTTAAGGGGGGGGGGGGTCGGCCTTGCATTCTACCCCTCTAGGAGGCCCTGTGGGGGCGGTAGGAGTGGATTTGGTAAAACAAAGTTATAAAAAAAACAAGTATGAAAGTTGAATTCGACTTGGCCGAATCTGTGAATACCCTCCACAATGCCATTTTTAAAGGACAGTAAATTTTTTAATGTAAAGAAATTAATAATTTTGATTAGAAATATTTTATTCGAGTAAAAAACTTTTTTGTCATTTTTGTAAAAAAAAAATAATTTACTAATTTTTTTTGAGTGTAAAATTTTTGTTGAGTGTATTTTTTTTTTTTTTTTTGTGTAAAAATATTTCTGAGTGACAAAAGTACTTTTTTTTTTAAAATCGGGGATTTCAACACGTGAATTTTAGGTGAAACCAATCTGTAATTCAGGGTTTTGCTTATAACTTTTGAACCACTGCACTCAAAAAATTATGTCATTAACTGTTTGTAGTTTATTTAAAAAGTTTTCCGTTTAGAAAAAACATTTCTTTGATGTTCAGTTTTTATTAATGACTACTTCTGTCCTTTGTTTCAAAAATAACACACTAAAAAATAAAGACTTTCATTAACATTTAATCTCTAAAGTCGTTTATTTTTGTTCTGTAAGTAAAAACGACTGATTATTCTTTAAATTTTTAATGATTTGTGTAAGTCATTTTTTTTAAATTGTTGGTATTTTTTAAGGAAATATCATTTGTTTTTACCTACACAAGTAGGTTATTTTTTGTAGAAAAAAAAAAAAATCAAAAAATTATTTGTAGAAATATAAAAACATGTTTGTATCAAGTGACTTTGGCACGATGGGTAGAGTGTCTGGCCAGAATGTAGTTGATTGCGGGATCGATTCCCCAAAATTTTTGTTAACATTTTTTAAAAAATAATTCCATAGAAAAATTTTTAAAATATCCTACGAAATCACTAATTTTTAATGTTTTCTTAGGAATTTTTTTTCAATTTATTGGTAAAAATAACACAACAATCATTAATTTTTAATGTTTTCGTATGTTATTTTTTTTCGAATTTGTTGGTAAAAAAACTCAAAGTGACGTTAGTTTTTAATGTTCAATGGTATTTATTTTAGAAAATTTTACTATCAGTAAAAAAATAAATGTTAAAGTTTGTTAAAACAAATGAATAATTACTGGGATGGTTTTCAATTGATTTATCACTTATTTTTAATGTGTTGTTCATTTGGTTTTGCCTACAAAATATTTTGAGTTTGGGCGAACCCATCAAAATTTTTCGTTCCAGATAATCGGTTCCTACAATCGATTCTACTTAACATTATATAATCAATGATTTTAGTTTGAAATTGTCCCGAAAGTTAAAGTTTTTTAGAGTAATTTACTTTTTTTTTTTAAATAATTTTAAATAGAAACTTCAAAATGGGTTTCAAAAAATTTTGGAACTGATTTAAATTCGTTATAAAAACAGTGCGTTACCGAGCTAACAAATGTTAAGCAGTCAACCGGAAATAAATATCTCAAAGTATTCAGTCATCAGTTTTAACGTTAAATTATAAACCAAATCCTTTAATACGTTTCAGCATTTTTTTTTTTATTATTTTAGTTTTATGCTTTATATTTGTATTTTATTGAACATAAATCCATTTAGCATATTTAATTTAATGCAAAATATAACAGAATATCTAGTGTTTTTATTCTTTCGTACATATCTACATATTTAACTATTTTGTAAAATTGATTTTCTATAGATGTTTCTAATTGAATTTCTTGCTTTATATAATAAAATCCTTTTTTTCTTTATTCTATTTTCATTATGCTAACGATACAAAAATATAGATACGTGATGGACAATATGGTTTCTCTAATTTAAAGGGAAAATATTGTGGTACTGATTTTCCACCTGAGATTACATCAAAAGAACGATATCTATGGTTACATTTTCATTCAGATGAAAGTATTGAATATTCTGGTTTTACAGCAGTCTATGAGTTTATAGATCGAAATCGTGATGGTGAGTTTTAATTTTTATTGTTTTTGTTTTCTCTCCATTTCTTTTTAATTTATGTATAATTTGATGTTGAATGATGTTGAAATGGAATACATGTACATATTGTTAAAAAAACTTAATTAATGGTTAAATCATTAAGAATGAAAACATATTAAATGAACATGACTGAACATGATTAAACACCAATAAACATGAAGGGTACCTAATATTAAGCATGTTGACTATACAATATTTCTTGGTAAAATATTTGTTTATTTAGAATTATCAAAAGATTGATATTACAAGATTTTTCATTCTGTTGTCCTTGGGGCAACATAATACACGTGTCATCTCATAAGAAACAACCGTAAAGCAGATATGTAGGAAATACATGGGGCAATCAATGCCAAATCCGACACTTTGAAAAAAAAAAAAAAAATGATTTTCCCAATTTTTTAACAGTTTTAAGTAGAGATGGGCACATTAGCAGATTAAAGTGTGATTCAAGTGATTCGCGCGTGATCAGTCGTGAGTTTAACTGAATTCAATTTTACTCACAAGGGAAGTATTCCAACCCATATGAACCGATTTGCCTGAAACTTAATATATATGGGGCATTCCATGCCAAATAGGACACTTTGAAAATTTTTTTTTTAGATTTTCCCAATTTGTTAATAGTTTTTAGTACCCTTCGAAAACTCCTTCTTGGTAAATTTTCAGATTTTTTTGATGACCCGTTCAAAAGATATCGAATTTTTAAAATTTGGTAGTTTGTTCCTTTACTCAAACTTCTTTTACTCATAACTTCTTCAATAATGGTCCAAATTTAATTTTTTTTCCAAATTTTTTTACGTACTTTTAAAAAAAATCCAAAAAAAATCTTAAAAGCGCTCTAGTATGAGATTTTTAAGTTTTAAAATTTTAATCTCATTTTTGAAAATGTTTGTACTCTTCGATTTTTTGAAATTTTTTTGTGTAAAACTTCTATCGATTCAACAACTTTTTTGCCCAGGAGGATCGTGGGATAACAATTATTACTATTTTTTTTTAAGTCTTTTAAAAAAAATTATTGTAATTTTCCAATCTTAAAATCATTTCCACTGCTCCAATGGTGCGGAGTCCACTCCCTACTCAGGGAGTGGAGATAGGGCTGTGGTATGTTTTACAAAAATGTTGGAGGGTAAAAATAAATGGGGGTCGGTCTCACTAATGACCCTCTCGGTCGCAGCATTGGACCGGTAGAAGCTGATTAAATAAAACAAATTTACAAAAAATAAAAAAAAAATTATGGGGACCGCCTTAACAATTAGAGATAGAGGGTAGGTGTGTTCAGAGAAAATGTTTGGACTAAAAAATATTGTGCACTAAGAAAATTATGTCATTAACTGTTTGTAGGTTACTTTAAAAAGATATCGGTAAAGTTATTTTAAAAGAAAAATCATTAATTTTATAAAGGATTGTAGAGGTGTAGATCAGGGTACATGTAGATGGAGTAGGAACATGCTAGAGAGCAGGGAAATAACCGCATCTATGGGTTGCACTCGAGTCACAGTGAATGCCGTTAAAGGCTGTCCTCAGGGCGGCGTCCTATCTCCACTACTATGGTCATTGGTGATAGACGACTTGCTTCAGAGGCTAGATAATATGGGTTATCAGGCAATAGGTTACGCGGACGATTTAGTAGTCATAGTAACTGGTAAATTCGATAATATCATCTCGGATATTATGTGCAACGCTCTACGTTTGGTAATGGGCTGGTGCACTGAACAGGGTCTTTCCATTAACCCTAACAAGACTATTATAGTCCCGTTTACTAGGAGAAGAAATCTCAATTTAGGTATAATTTCCGTAGGGAATACTATTATCCAACTCTCTAAGGAGGTTAAATATGGGAGTTATCTTAGGTACGAAACTACTTGGAATTCACATTTAGACGGCACTATCAGAAAGGCTATTGCGGCATTATGGGCAGCGAATAGGACTGTTGGTAGGACCTGGGGATTGAGCCCCAAAATGGTCATGTGGATCTACAAGATGTTTGTAAGACCGATCATGACATACGCTGCCATAGTCTGGTGGCCGAAGACTATCAGGGGGATGCCACCGTAAGACTAGGCAAGGTACAGCGTCTGGCCTGCGCTCTAATCACGGGTGCTATGAGAACCTGTCCAACTTTGGCCCAAGAAGCCATTTTGGGTCTCACACTTCTCGACATATTTATTAGATCTACGGCAACTATGGCTGCGCGTAGAATGAATATCGATTACTCTGACCCTCGCAACTTGAGCGGTCACTCCAATATTCTTTCTTCAATAGGAATTAGGGAAAACTTAGATATGCCGACGGATAGAATTAACACTGTGCTTCGCTTTGGAAGGAAATTTGAGATCGTGATACCGAGTAGACCAGAGTGGGATGAAGGTGGTCCATATGTGGATACTAGAAGCCTAAACTGGTATACTTACGGATCCAAAATGTCCTCTGGAGTTGGCGCTGGTGTCTACGGTCCAAACACGCGGATCTCCGAACCAATGGGTAGGTGGCCTACAGTTTTTCAGGCTGAAATTCAGGCTATTACAATATGCGCTAGAGTTAATATTGCAAAGGGTATGAAGGGTACTCATATTTCAATCTTCTCTGATAGCCAGGCAGCACTTCAAGCGCTGTCTTCTTGGGAATTTAAATCCAAAATGACACTGGAATATTTTGATACCCTTCACAGCTGGCCGGGAGAAACAAAATTACTCTATTTTGGATCCCTGGTCATAGAGGTTTTGGGGGTAATGAGATAGCGGATGAGCTTGCTAGAAATGCCTCCGCTACTCCTATGACCGGACCCGAACCCTATTGTGGGGTAAACTGGTCCACCTTCTCGAACATGATTAAGGGTTTAGAAAGAACCGACTTCTTGAACTTGTGGGGAAATTCAGGAGGTCTACGACAATCCAAAGCACTAATCGCTCCATTATCATATGGAAGTATACTTAATCACACCAAAAGTGACATTAGGTTACTGACAGGTTTTCTCACCGGGCATTATAAGGTAAATTATAACTTGCATAATTTAAACCTTTGTGCATCGTCTTTGTGTCGACTTTGTCTTGAGGAAGTAGAAACAACGCAACACATATTATTTGAATGCATCGCAATATGTAGGATCAGAAGACGGTTCTTAGACAAGGAATTGCTTAATTCTGAGGATATAAGGCTACCTTCTCCATCCTCTGTTATAATGTTCATTAGGAACATTGAACAGAGTTTGAATTTGATTAATGGATCTTGGCACAAAAGACCCATAAGGGTCCCAGTGCCGGCCGTTAGGGCTAGATCACCCCTTGAATAATAATAAAAAAAAAGGATTTCTTTTTTTCTACTACTGTAGTTTAAAAAAAATAATTTACTGTCTTAGGCCGCTGTTCCAAAAAAAGTAATTCACATAAAAAATGTGAAAATGAAAATTTCCGAATTTTTTTGGTGTTCTAGATTTCACATCCGAATTTCTTTTTCGTTTTGTTTCACATAAATAAAATTTGGTGAAAGTAAAACGACTGCACTTTTTTCCTTATATTTTTTTAAATTTTAATTATTCGATTTCAACTTTGAATGAAAACGTGATCAACAAAACACTAAACTTGATTTTACGTGATTCGGAAATTTTCATGTGAATTGAAAAGTTGTGAAAGACAGAACAGAGGCCTTAGAACTGAATTTTCTGTTACATTCAATTTCGGCAGTAAAAAATTTCTTCTATAGTTTTACTGTTTTTCAATCTATACTAATATTATAAAGAGGTAATGTTTGTATGTTTGTTTTTTTGTTTGTTTGTTTGTTTGTTTGTAGAGGGTAATCTCCGGAACTACTTATCCGATTTAAAAAATGTTTTCAGAAATATTTAAAGTGTTCCTCCAGGATGGACATAGGCTAGGTTTCATCGACCACGCCCACTTCTACGCCCACTTTTGGCCAAAAAACATAAAATTAAAAAATCTCCAAAACTACTGAACCGATTTCAAAAATTTTTTCAGCAATACATACTTGGAATGGTCCTTCATGGTGGCATATGCTGGGTTTCATCGACCACGTCCACATTTACGCCCACTTTTGGTAAAAAACTTAAAATTTAAATATCTATGAAACTACTCATCCGATTTCAAATTAGTTTTCAGCAATATTTAGAGTGTTCCTTCAGGGTAAACATAGGCTAGGTTTCATCGACCACGCCCACTTCTACGCCCACTTTTAGTCAAAAAACGAAAATTTAAAAATCTCCACAACTACTGAACCGATTTAAAAATTTATTTCACCAATACATATTTGAATGTAAAAACGTAAAATTGCAAAATATCCGAAACTACTCATTTAAAAAATGTTTTCTCTAATATTAAGAATGGTCCATCAGGTTAGACTTAGGCTACGGTTTCATCTACGTAAAATTTTTAAATATACGAAACTTATTATGAGATTTCAAAAATGTTTTCACCAATATTTAGAATTTTCTTTCAGGGTGAGTTAGGGTAGGTTTCAATTAACCACACCCATTTTAAAGATCACTTTGGGTCAAAAGACGTAAAATTTTAAAATCTACGAAACTACTCATCTAATTTCAAAACATCTGAAAAATGTCCTTTTTGGAAATTCCTATTGTACTTGGTCAAATACGTGCAAAGTAGTGAACTTTGAAACTTTGTCTATCTCCTGAAAAGTTGGTCATAGTAACTTGAAATGTTGGATCCTCCAGCCCAAAAAATCATCATGAAAAAGTACCTTCTGGAATTTAGATCTTAATAGGGATAAGGGTAATTATTGTAATGTGGAACTTTTATTTTTTTTTTTTTGAAATAAAGCCTACATGGAACGAAATGAATTGGAATTCAGAACAAAATGGAATAAAATGGGGAACAAATGAATAGAAAAGGAAACGAAATGGAATAGAACGGGGAACGAAATGGAATGAAACGGGGAATGAAATGGTTTCAATAATAACGGTATAAGGGCTCGAAAATTTTCAAGAACATTATTTACCGAAACGAACATTTTTCCGAGCTAAACGGGGCTGTTTATATTTTATTGTTTATTATAAATAGTTTTTATGAAAGACTTCAACGATAAAAATTAACTTAAATAAAAATTATATAGGGGAGAATTTTAGAATTGGAGACTCTTATCCTGATCCTTCTTTAATCAGGTATTTAATATTACCGGGGGAAAAGTTCCGGGCGGGCCTGCTAGTACAAAATAAATGAATATTCATTAGTTTTTTAATGTTTTGGTTAGCCATTAAATTAACATTTAAAATTGACTGTGATATGTTTTTATTTTAAAGGAAAAAACAATGGAATGGTTTTTAAATAAAATTTCATTTGTTTTAAGTGAATATTCAATGGAATGTACCTTCATAATTTTTTGTTGCTCTAAGGGCACTATTAGGGCAGTTAGAGCGGTTGGAACAAATTTTAAAAAATTTAGTTTTGTGTAGGAGCCCTCATAGAAATTGGAGATAGGGTAATAGTTTGTTCCAAAGAAATGTTAAGACGTAAAAATTAAATGATCTTATAAATGATCCCTCTATGACGCACCATTGGAGCAGTAGAAATGATTTTAAGATTGGAAAATTACAATAAAATTTTTTCAAAAAATTTAAAAGAATAGTAATAATTGTTATCCCACGTTCCTCCTAGGCAAAGGACTTGTAAAATCGGTAGAAGTTTTACACAAAAAAATTTCAAAAAAATCGAAATACAAACATTTTCAAAAATGAGATTTAAATTTTAAAACTTAAAAATCTCATACTAGAGCGCTTTTAAGAATTTTTTGGGATTTTTTTTGAAAAGTACGTAAAAAACAAAAATTTTGAAAAAAAAAAAATTAAATTTGGACCATTATTGAAGAAGTTATGAGTAAAAGAAGTTTAAGTAATGAAACAAACTACCAATTTTTAAAAATTCGATATCTTTTGAACGGGTCATCAAAAAAATCTGAAAATTTACCACGAAAGAGTTTTCGAAGGGTACTATAAACTGTAAACAAATTAGGAAAATCAAAAAAAAAAATCAAAGTGTCCGTTTTGGCATGAATTGCTCCATATACACATATATTTTTATTATTATACCTACATATGTTAACATATGTACTCCTTAAATACCTTTTTATAATGTCTTCAGAGTAAGACTTATGCAAATATAAATTTCAAATAACATTTTCTTTTCTTTTATAAACCCAATTCAACTATTAACAAGTAAGTAGAAAAGTTAAATTCGACTTTGCCGAATCTATGAATACCCTCCACAATACATTTTTTAAAGGGTAGTACATTTTTTAACGTGAAAAAATTAACAATTTTGATTAGAAATATTTTATTTTGAGTAAAAAACTCTTTTTTTGTCACATAAAAAAAATAACAAAAAAAAAAAAAAAATTACTAATTTTTTTTTGGGTGTAAAATTTTTTTCGAGTGTAATGTTTTTTTTACTGTAAAAATATTTCTGAGTGAATGCACGTACGTATGTACACAAAATACTGTAATTTTTGTAAAATAAATTAATTTTTTTTTGTGTAATTATTTTTTTGAGTGTAAAATTTTTTTTGAGTGTAAAATTTTTTTAGAGTTTAATTTTTAAGTTACCAATGCTTTTAAAACTAAACAAGTTTAAAAAGCATTGCTTTAAAATAAAACAAGTTTGAAAAGCATTGTTTAGTTACCACCAATGCTTTTAAAACTTGTTAAAACACAAGGCATTTTAGATGAAACTAATTTGAAATTCAGGGTTTTGCTTATAACTTTTGAACCACTGGACCGATTGAGCTGAAATTTAATAATAAACAGACCCGGGGAACGGCAAAGATACATGCCAAGCTTCAGTAGTATCATTATTGTCTTTCGAAAGCTATCGTGTTTTTTATCTCGTAAATTCGCGAAACACCCTTGCCGAAATTTACTCTTTTGCTCATAACTTTTGAACCACTGGACCGATTTGGCTGGATTGCAACACCAACCTGACCAGGTAAATGACAAACATATATGCCAAACTTCAGTAGCCTCTGTAAAGTCTTTCAAAAGTTAGCGTGTTTTCTACGGACGGACAGACGGACGGACGGACGGACCATAAAGTATATATATAAATATATATACTTTATGGGGTCCTAGACCAATATTTCGAGGTGTTACAAACGGAATGACAAACTTATATATACCCTCTATCACTAGAGTGGAGGGTATAACAATTGCTTGGGTATTCAGCACTGTATTTTAGAAAGTAGATATATGTAAATTAGGGCGGTATTTTTTACTAAAGTCAAACAATTTTATAACTTTATTTTTACACACAAAATGCGTAAACTTGGAATGTTGCTAAATTTGTTTTACACATTTTGGGTGTAATCGCCATAAACGCAAAGCGCAAGATTACATACAGTGTGTAATGTTAAAAGTTGCATAATGGTAAAATTTTATTTTAAAATTTATTCCATATTTTACTGAATTCTTATAATATTATTCGGTATGCTTTAAGATTTTAGTAAAATCTTATAGAAAACGAAATTTCATTTGATATTAAAATCTCGTAAAATAACAGAGATTTTTTATTAAAATCTCCTCTAAACTAGATTTTTCTTATGTGTAAATTTGATAAGATTCTTTTAAAGTGACCTTTGTGTGACCTCAATTTATTCTTAAACAAGACGTGATGGAAATTTTTAATGATCAAATACGTGATCTGTATGAATCTGAAAATTGAAACCAATAACATCATATCAATACAATTGTCCTATATAGATATTTGCTACCCTTTTGGGTATGTCTACGGTCTTTGGATATTTTTTTTGTATGATTTTCCACATCATCATGCACGTAGTTGACATTTTATAAATGACAGACACTTAAGAACGCCATAACAACTGAATGAAATATATTTTATTGGATACTTTGTCAAATCAACTCACTCTATTTGTAAATACAAACGATAGGTATGCATACCAGTACCATTGATATGTAGTAACCCAGCAAAATTTTTCATAGCAATGAAATGGTTCTATCCAAACTAAAAGAAAATCTAGTAAATTTAAAAAAAAAAATTTATTCCACCAATAAAATATTTTGAGTAGATTTATTCTGGCTCGAGGTCATTTGTTTTTTCTGATTACACCATTATAGTCTCATAGAATAGCTTTCAGGAACATTTTGTTTCAAAAATTATTTATAATGATCGCTGGGTTGTGTTTGAGATTTATGTTTGGGACAACAACCAACAAATTATATTTTACAAAATCTTTAACAAACAATCACAAACAAAAATTATTATTATTATTGTTGTTGTTCCCCTGAAATCAAAATCAACTGGTATGGAAATAAACATTTATCATATCAACGTTGTAAAAATAATACAGAGAGTATATTATGCGAAAAATAGGTTCAAGAGAAATGAAAAATGTTTTGCTTAAGTAAGTCATATATTATAAATAATTCACAAAAATATCAACTCATCAAGGAAAGTGAATGAAAAGAATTTTCAAAAACTTATATATGAGGCATTCCACACCAAATGTCCCGCTACAGAAAAACATGTGTCCCGTAAATTTCTGAATTGGTTGTTTGGATAGCCCAATATGGAACTAAGAAAATTGCGTTTTTGGAATTTCAAATTTTCAAAAACTGGGCATAAGAGGCGTGGTCAAATATTGGGAAACTGGTCAAATTTGTGGCGAGTTGCCTTGATTAAATATTTATCACATTAAAACGGAATGCACCACAATCTCAAAAATTTACATTCTAATATAGTTTTGTATGGGCTATCGACTAAAGTTTTTTTTTTTTGGAAAATTTTCAGAACCCGTTCTGAAATTTTTCATTTTTTAAAAAAGTAAATTTATCAAAAATCCGTCCACTTTTTTTTTAATTTTTTTTTTTTAAGTTTAGATGTTTGTCCATTCACACAAAATAAAATCAGAAACGCGTTCTTCGTTTTTTTCGAGAAAATCGCATTTGAATTTTAAATTTAATAATTTTGTAATTTGCTTGTATTTGTTTTCCGTTTCCCAATTTGTACAGTTTTTAGTACCCTTCGAAAACTCGTTCGTGGTAAATTTTCAGATTTTTTATGACCCGTTCAAAAGATATCGAGTTTTTAATATTTGGTAGTTTGTTCCTTTACTCAAATTTCTTTTACTCATAACTTCTTCAATAATGGTCCAAATTTCATTTTTTTTTTCCAAATTTTTGTTTTTTTACGTACTTTAAAAAAAAAAAAACCCAAAAAATTCTTAAAAGCGCTCTAGTATGCGATTTTTAAGTTTTAAATTTTAAATCTCATTTTTGCAAATGTTTGTACTTTTCGATTTATTTGAAATTTTTTGTATAAAACTTCTATCGATTCTACAAATTTTTTGCCTAGGAGGATCGTGGGATAACGATTAGTACTGATTTTTAAATTTTTTTTTAAAAATTTTATTGTAATTTTCCAATCTTAAAATCATTTCTACTGCTCCAATGGTGCGTCATATAGGAGTCCTTTATAAGACCGACTCCATTAATTTTTACCTCTTAACATTTCTTTGGTTCAAACTAATACCCTATCTCCAATTTCTAAGGGGGCTCCCACACAAAACGACATTTTTTAAAATTTGCTTCAACCGCTCTAACTGCCCTAATAGTGCCCTTAGAGCAACAAAATGTATGACCGACCCACAATATTTTTTAGTCCAAACATTTTCTCTGAACACATCTACCCTCTATCTCTAATTGTAAAGGCGGACCCCATACAATTATTCACACAAAAAAAAATTTTTTCTATGAACGATTTTCATAGTATTTATGAACAAATTCATACAAATGATTAACTTTTTCATAATACTTATAAACTTTTTCATAGTATTTATGAAAAATTTTAAAAATTCTTAAATTTCACATATTATGATTTATTCATAAATACTATGAAAAAGTTTATAAATATTATGAAAAAGTTAATAAATTGGATGAATTTGTTCATAAATACTATGAAAATCGTTCATGGAAAAAAAAAATTTTTGTGTGTTTTAATTTTTTGTAAATTTGTTTTATTTAATCAGCTTCTACCGGTCCAATGGTGCATCTGAGAGGGGTCATTAGTGAGACCGACCCTCATTTATTTTTACACTACAACATTTTTTTAAAACATACATACGCCCTATCTCTACTCCCTATCTAGGCTCCCATACAAATAACAGTTGGAGCATATTTTATAAAAATGTAATTTTGTATGGGAGCATACTTAGGGAGTGGAGATAGGGCGTAAGTATATTTTAAAAAAATGTTGTAAGGTAAAAATAAATGGGGGTCGGTCTCACTAATGACCCCTCTGGATGCACCATTGGACCGGTAGAAGCTGATTAAATAAAACAAATTTACAAAAAATTAAAAAAATTGTATGGGGTCTGCCTTTACAATTAGAGATAGAGGATAAGTGTGTTCAGAGAAAATGTTTGGACTAAAAAATATTGTGGGTCGGTCATACATTTTGTTGCTCTAAGGGCACTATTAGGGCAGTTAGAGCGGTTGAAGCAAATTTTAAAAAATGTCGTTTTGTGTGGGAGCCCCCTTAGAAATTGGAGATAGGGTATTAGTTTGAACCAAAGAAATGTTAAGAGGTAAAAATTAATGGAGTCGGTCTTATAAAGGACTCCTAAAAAATGTGGTTTTGAGTGGGAGCCCCCTTAGAAATTGGGGATAGGGTATTAGTTTGTGCCAAAGAAATGTTAAGAGGTTAAAATCAATTGGGTCGGTCTTATAAAGAACTCCTCTATGACGCACCATTGGAGCAGTAGAAATGATTTTAAGATTGGAAAGTTACAATAAAATTTTTTCAAAAAATTTAAAAAAATAGTAATAATCGTTATCCCACGATCCTCCTGGGCAAAAAATTTGTAGAATCGATAGATATTTTACACAAAAAAATTTCAAAAAAATCGAAGAGTACAAACATTTTCAAAAATGAGATTTAAATTTTAAAACTTAAAAATCGCATACTAGAGCGCTTTTAAGAATTTTTTGGGATTTGTTTATTTAAAAAGTACGTAAAAAAGCAAACATTCTGAAAAAAATTTTAATTTGGACCATTATTGAAGAAGTTATGAGTAAAAGAAGTTTGAGTAAAGGAACAAACTGCCAATTTTTAAAAATTCGAAATCTTTTGAACGGGTCATCAAAAAAAATCTGAAAATTTACCACGAAGGAGTCTTCGAAGGGTTCTAAAAACTGTAAACAAATTGGGAAAATCTAAAAAAAAAAATTTTCAAAGTGTCCGATTTGACATGGAATGCCCCATATACAAAAAACTATAAACTAAACGAGAATTCAAAAAACTACGAGAGTCTAAAAAAAAACTATTAAATTATTTACTTAAATTGTTTTTAAAATTTTTAAGTAAATTTTTAATTGTGTCAATTAAAAAATTACTCAATTTTTGTTTTTAAATTTATACAAGTGATTACTCAAATTAGTTTCCTCCATATTCTTTTCTGTGTGAATGGCTGAGTTATTTCCAAAAAAAAAACTATTTCTTGCACAGTGCAGTGGCACTTAGGGCCAAAAGGGACCATCAATTTCGAAAAAAAAAATTATTTGTTCCACCCTAATGATCATCTAAATAAATATTTTCATTAATGAATTTATTTTAAAACATTTAATTTTCATTTATATGTGTGTTTCGTTTTCCTTCTATTTTTACTGTAGCACCTAGTACGGATTTAAATTGTACCATTGAAAGGGATGGCTTTCATGGTTTTGTTAATGCTACGGATGTGCCAGCCGAGATACGAAAAACTGTTTTAACTAATAAAATACCATTAGATTGTATGTGGCGTATACAGGTGGAGGATAAATGGAAGGTAAGTTTTTCTTTGATTTATGATGAATTTTAAAATTTACATATATGCTAATTTTTGTATGAGTGTGTTCTTATTACAATATTTTTTCCTTTTTTTTATTAATTTTACTGTCATTTACAGATTCAAGTGAAATTTTTGGATTTTAATTTAGCAAAACCCAATGACTGTGAAAGAAATTTTCTGGATATATTTCCAGAACAAACTGTTATGCCTTTAAGGTAAGTTGGGAAGTTGTTAAGGACAATGAACTTTTTAACAAGTAATAGTGTTACATTCGGCTGTGTCGAAATTTTTTTACACTATAAAATGTTCACAAATGGGCGGGATGAAAAAATATAATATTTTTTAAAGCCCTCAGTTCGAGTGCAGGATTTTTAACTTTTTCTTGGATAAAATGTTTCATTTGTTTAACAAAAATTCGAAAAGTTTTTTCTTCAATAGGGAACTTTTTAAGAACTTTTCAAGAGGGAACTTTGGAAAATTTTCAAAAGTGTTTAATTGTGTAATTTTTAAGTTTTAAAATTTAAATCTAATTTTTAAAAATGTTTGTACCAAACGGTACATTAATCGATTTTTTTATTGTGCATTACAAAATTTATATTTCATACAAATTATTAAAAAAAATAATAAAAAATATTAAAAAAATAAATAAAATCGGGATCCCGAAAATACCGGGATAGAAAATTAGAAATCCCGAGGTTCGGGATTTGCCTAATCCCGAAAATCCCGGGATCACGATTTCCCGATTGGAAGCCCTAATGAATATTCTCCACAATGTCACAAATATTATTTGGAAAAAAAAAAAAACAAAAAAAAAATATTTTTTTGGTGAAAAAAAAATCCGCGGAATTTTTTTTTTGTAAAAAATATGTTTGTACTTGTTTAAATACCATTCGGTATCCAATTTTGTTCACATTTGTTAACCAGAATCCGAATTAAAGAATTTTGTTATTTTTAGGTTATGTAGAATGTACCAAAATTTTCGAGGTATCCTTAAATTTTTGCTCCTAACTTTTGAACCGCTGAACCGATATCGCTATGTAATACCAAACTGCTCGGAAGAACTTCAAATAAATATTTCATCAGACAGACAGACATCGCTAGAATGCCTTAGAATCGATCACTGGTCAATAATATATGGGGCACTCCAAGCCAAATCACTCACTTTTAGACCCGACCCCTTTCGATTTATTTTATTTTTGGATATGTTTTAGTATTTATTAAATGCAACTTGGACACCAATTTTCAGCTTTTATTTCAAGATGGTGTTGAGTAATCAATTTTTCAAAATGGCGATTTTCTCAAAAAAATTAAAAAAACTGAAATTTTTAATTAATTTTGACCATTAAAAATATAGATATTCAAAAAAAAGTTGGAAAACGTTTTGTTGGTACTTAAATGTAGTTTTAGAAAAAAAAATATGAAAAAATTATTCGAAGTAATTATCACTTATTTTTTGACGTTTAAAAATTATAATCGACTTTTTGAAAAAGTTCGAAACCTTCGATTTTTTTGTTTAAAACTATAAAAGTTCTACTCTAAATTACGCAACTTTTAAGCCATAATTCGAGATGTGATCGCAATTCTTTCTATTTTTTTTTTTTTAAATTTTTAAAATTGCACCTTTTAATTTTTTTCTCTGATTTATTTTATATGGTGATCCAAAAAAATGAATTGGTAGATATTGACCCTAACTTACCCTAGATATATTCATTTCGAGGTAAAAATACGTCTCACAAAAATTTAGAACGATCGGAAATGGGTAAGGCGTTTAGCATGGCCCTTGAAGTTTAAAAAACGGATTACAAAGAAAAAACATGATTTTTTTTTCTGTTTTCTCAATTTTTTTGGTATTTTAAGTTAAGTTTTAATTCAAGTGATTACAGAATTATGATGTGGAGTAAAATGCCTTTCTAATAAGGTACTAAAAACTAAAATCGGTTGAAAATCAGCCAAGTTATTACAACTTCCCCAGGCATCTAGCGTGTGTCATACCACTTGATTAAAGAATACGAGTCCCTTTATTTAAATTTATTGAAATTTTCTACTGTAATAACATTTTTTCATTATTCATGTTTCAGTGTAACATTGTTTTGGTTTTTCCAAATTTTAAAACAAAAAAAAAATTTTTTTTTTAAAATTGAGATTTCAAAAGGGTGTTGAAAACCTGCATTAATTTAAAAAAATGTTAGCAAAACACAATATGAAAAATACTTGTCATATAATTACATTTGAACTTGAAGAATAAAAAAATGTTATTACAGTAGAAAATTTCAATGAATTTCAAAATCGGATTGTATTGCTTAATCAAGTGGTCTGCCATACATTAGATGCCTGGGGAAGTTGTAATAACTTGGCTGATTTTCAACCGATTTCAGTTTTTGGCACCTTATTAGAGAGGTATTTTACTCCGTATTATAATTCTGTAACCACTTGAATTTAAACTTAACCAAAAATACCAAAAAAATTTAGAAAACAGAAAAAAATGCATATTTTTCCTTGTAATCCGTTTTCTAAATTTCAAGGCCCATGCGGAACACCTTATCCATGTCCGATCGTTCTTAATTTTTGTGAGGCGTATTTTTACCTCGAAATGAATATATATAGGGTAAGTTAGGGTCTGTATCTACCAATTTAATTTTTTTGGAGCACCATATAAAATAAATCAGAGTCAAAAAATAAAAGGTGCAATTTTCAAAATTTGAAAAAAATAGAACAAATTGCGATCACATCTCGAATTATGGCATAAAAGTTGCGTAATTTAGAGTAGAACTTTTAGACGTTTATAAAAAAAAAAATCGAAGGTTTCGAACTTTTTCAAAAAGTCGATTTTAATTTTTAAACGTTAAAAAATAAGTGATAATTACTTCGAATAATTTTTTAATATTTTTTTCTAAAACTATTTTTAAATAGTACCAACAAAACGTTGTCCAACTTTTTTTAAGATATCTATATTTTTAACTGGTTAAAATTAATTGAAAATATATATTCGATTAGAGTTTTATTCTAGTTCGAGGCCCAAAAATATTTCTATTTATGATATTGTCATAATAGAGTATTTTTAATTTATTGCTTTAAAAAAGTTACTATCTCATAGTATGTCTGTACTGATCAGTTTCATCCCCACTAAAGGAATCTTCAGCAGACTTTAGAGAATCATCGTTGGTCAATCAAACATCAAACCAGACATAATATTTGATATATTTCCCAAGTTATATGAGAAGTACTATTATGAAGGTCCGAAATCTGTTTTCCAACAAAAATAACTCTTTTAAAGCAAAAATTGTATATATTAAATCACCGTCGGTAACTATTAATATATGTGTTGCTGTTATTTTACAATAACAACAGTGCCTAACCAAACAATAGTGTTGGTAGGATAAGTCGTACTAAACTTTGTGTTAAATGTTGTTTTTTTATTTTTAGTACCAAAAGGTACATAAAAATAAAATGTATTTATTCGGCCTTTATATATGTATATATATTCGATTAGAGTTTTATTCTAGTTCGAGGCCCAAAAATATTTCTATTTATGATATTGTCATAATAGAGTATTTTTAATTTATTGCAATAAATTAAAAATACTCTATTATGACAATATCATAAATAGAAATATTTTTGGGCCTCGAACTAGAATAAAACTCTAATCGAATATATATACATATATAAAGGCCGAATAAATACATTTTATTTTTATGTACCTTTTGGTACTAAAAATAAAAAAACAACATTTAACACAAAGTTTAGTACGACTTATCCTACCAACACTATTGTTTGGTTAGGCACTGTTGTTATTGTAAAATAACAGCAACACATATATTAATAGTTACCGACGGTGATTTAATATATACAATTTTTGCTTTAAAAGAGTTATTTTTGTTGGAAAACAGATTTCGGACCTTCATAATAGTACTTCTCATATAACTTGGGAAATATATCAAATATTATGTCTGGTTTGATGTTTGATTGACCAACGATGATTCTCTAAAGTCTGCTGAAGATTCCTTTAGTGGGGATGAAACTGATCAGTACAGACATACTATGAGATAGTAACTTTTTTAAAGCAATAAATTAAAAATACTCTATTATGACAATATCATAAATAGAAATATTTTTGGGCCTCGAACTAGAATAAAACTCTAATCGAATATATATACATATATAAAGGCCGAATAAATACATTTTATTTTTATGTACCTTTTGGTACTAAAAATAAAAAAACAACATTTAACACAAAGTTTAGTACGACTTATCCTACCAACACTATTGTTTGGTTAGGCACTGTTGTTATTGTAAAATAACAGCAACACATATATTAATAGTTACCGACGGTGATTTAATATATACAATTTTTGCTTTAAAAGAGTTATTTTTGTTGGAAAACAGATTTCGGACCTTCATAATAGTACTTCTCATATAACTTGGGAAATATATCAAATATTATGTCTGGTTTGATGTTTGATTGACCAACGATGATTCTCTAAAGTCTGCTGAAGATTCCTTTAGTGGGGATGAAACTGATCAGTACAGACATACTATGAGATAGTAACTTTTTTAAAGCAATAAATTAAAAATACTCTATTATGACAATATCATAAATAGAAATATTTTTGGGCCTCGAACTAGAATAAAACTCTAATCGAATATATATACATATATAAAGGCCGAATAAATACATTTTATTTTTATGTACCTTTTGGTACTAAAAATAAAAAAACAACATTTAACACAAAGTTTAGTACGACTTATCCTACCAACACTATTGTTTGGTTAGGCACTGTTGTTATTGTAAAATAACAGCAACACATATATTAATAGTTACCGACGGTGATTTAATATATACAATTTTTGCTTTAAAAGAGTTATTTTTGTTGGAAAACAGATTTCGGACCTTCATAATAGTACTTCTCATATAACTTGGGAAATATATCAAATATTATGTCTGGTTTGATGTTTGATTGACCAACGATGATTCTCTAAAGTCTGCTGAAGATTCCTTTAGTGGGGATGAAACTGATCAGTACAGACATACTATGAGATAGTAACTTTTTTAAAGCAATAAATTAAAAATACTCTATTATGACAATATCATAAATAGAAATATTTTTGGGCCTCGAACTAGAATAAAACTCTAATCGAATATATATACATATATAAAGGCCGAATAAATACATTTTATTTTTATGTACCTTTTGGTACTAAAAATAAAAAAACAACATTTAACACAAAGTTTAGTACGACTTATCCTACCAACACTATTGTTTGGTTAGGCACTGTTGTTATTGTAAAATAACAGCAACACATATATTAATAGTTACCGACGGTGATTTAATATATACAATTTTTGCTTTAAAAGAGTTATTTTTGTTGGAAAACAGATTTCGGACCTTCATAATAGTACTTCTCATATAACTTGGGAAATATATCAAATATTATGTCTGGTTTGATGTTTGATTGACCAACGATGATTCTCTAAAGTCTGCTGAAGATTCCTTTAGTGGGGATGAAACTGATCAGTACAGACATACTATGAGATAGTAACTTTTTTAAAGCAATAAATTAAAAATACTCTATTATGACAATATCATAAATAGAAATATTTTTGGGCCTCGAACTAGAATAAAACTCTAATCGAATATATATACATATATAAAGGCCGAATAAATACATTTTATTTTTATGTACCTTTTGGTACTAAAAATAAAAAAACAACATTTAACACAAAGTTTAGTACGACTTATCCTACCAACACTATTGTTTGGTTAGGCACTGTTGTTATTGTAAAATAACAGCAACACATATATTAATAGTTACCGACGGTGATTTAATATATACAATTTTTGCTTTAAAAGAGTTATTTTTGTTGGAAAACAGATTTCGGACCTTCATAATAGTACTTCTCATATAACTTGGGAAATATATCAAATATTATGTCTGGTTTGATGTTTGATTGACCAACGATGATTCTCTAAAGTCTGCTGAAGATTCCTTTAGTGGGGATGAAACTGATCAGTACAGACATACTATGAGATAGTAACTTTTTTAAAGCAATAAATTAAAAATACTCTATTATGACAATATCATAAATAGAAATATTTTTGGGCCTCGAACTAGAATAAAACTCTAATCGAATATATATACATATATAAAGGCCGAATAAATACATTTTATTTTTATGTACCTTTTGGTACTAAAAATAAAAAAACAACATTTAACACAAAGTTTAGTACGACTTATCCTACCAACACTATTGTTTGGTTAGGCACTGTTGTTATTGTAAAATAACAGCAACACATATATTAATAGTTACCGACGGTGATTTAATATATACAATTTTTGCTTTAAAAGAGTTATTTTTGTTGGAAAACAGATTTCGGACCTTCATAATAGTACTTCTCATATAACTTGGGAAATATATCAAATATTATGTCTGGTTTGATGTTTGATTGACCAACGATGATTCTCTAAAGTCTGCTGAAGATTCCTTTAGTGGGGATGAAACTGATCAGTACAGACATACTATGAGATAGTAACTTTTTTAAAGCAATAAATTAAAAATACTCTATTATGACAATATCATAAATAGAAATATTTTTGGGCCTCGAACTAGAATAAAACTCTAATCGAATATATATACATATATAAAGGCCGAATAAATACATTTTATTTTTATGTACCTTTTGGTACTAAAAATAAAAAAACAACAATTAATTGAAAATTTTATTTTTTTAATTTTTTTGAAAAAATCGCCATTTTGAAAAATTGATTACTCAACACCATCTCGGAGTAAAAGCCTGAAAATTGGTGTCCGAGTTGCATTTAATAAGTACTAAAACATATCCAAAAATAAAATAAATCGAAAGGGGTCGGGTCTAGAAGTGAGTGATTTGGCCTGAAATGCCCCATATATACACAGAAAAAAAATAAATTTTAATAAACTGTTAATACCATTGGGAAAAAATTTACTTAATTTTGCACCAGTAAACGGTTTATTGAATAAACATTTTACTAGTCCCAATAAAATTTTCGGTTGCAAAGAACCGATTGTAGAACAACTTATACTTCCCTAGAACCTGTTCTAATTCTTGTGCAACACCGATTCTTTTTACAAAGGGATTGTCCCAAAAGCAACAGGTGTTTGTAAGCAAAATTAGAACATATTTTTGTTCCTCGGAATCGGTTCTAGTAGTAAAATTTGGAACAGATATAAGAATTAAAGAAATATATTGAATTGCATTTATTTATTTAACAAAGATAAAGACAATCATATATAAATGGAATATTTAAATTTTTTTAACACACATTTATCCTCTTTCGCCTCCAAAGTTGCATTTGGGCCTTACAATAATGACATACCAGAACATCGATTTTCTGCAAACGAAAATATAAAACATAATATTATTAGTATTTGACCCGATTCAGACAATGAAAATTTAATTTACTCACCTTTGTTTCAACAATTTTTTCTATTTTTATAGAATTTCGTGTTGTTTTTTGGTTAACAAAAATAAAGTGATATTTATTTTTTAATTTTTTTGACACATAATTTTTTTTTAATTCCTGAGAACCAAAATGTTATGAAACTTTGATTGCAGAAAACAAGCTTTACAATAATTTTCACTTAACTTGTTCTGAATAATTAAAGTGTAATAGTGTATGGTTACCAAAGAACCTGTTCTAGAACAAGTGTTGTCAGAATCTGTTCTGAAAAATTTTCCTGGGGTGAATTTACAGTTTATACTGAATAAACTTTTAATAAAAATTAAATTAATGTATGAGAAAAAATTTAGTACATTTTTAATTGACATAATTTTTATTAGGTAAAAATTTACTCAATTTGGCACCAGTAAACGGTTTAATAGTATTGAGTAAACTTTTTATAAAAATTAATTAAATGTATGAGACAAAATTGAGTATATTTTTAATTGACACAATTAAAACTACTTAAAACTGTTCATTTTTCTTAATTATGTTTTTAATTAAAAAAAATCTTAGTAAATTTTTAATACTATTGAGTAAAAATTTACTCAATTTTGTACCAGTAAACGATTTAATAGTATTGAGTAAACTTTTAATAAAAATTTATTAAATAATTATTTGCCAAAAAATGTTTGAGTAAATTTTAACACATTTAGAACTTAATTCAAAAAAAAAAATTTATGAAGTTTTTAATTGTGTCAAGTAAAAATTTGCTCAAAATTTATCAAATTATTTTTTACAAAAATAGTTTTTTTTTTAACTTTTACCAAATATATTTATTAGAGTTAATGTTAAAAATTTGATCTGCGGATATCATAATTTTTTGAAGAATTTAGGAGAACTAAAAAGAATGGCGGTATTTTTTTGGTAAGAAATTCGCTGAATATATCGCAAATCTGATTTCACCAGTCGATTTTACAGCAAAAAATAATACAATGGTCGTTTTTCAGACTCTTAAAAAAATTTCCAAAAACCCACCACAGAGGGCGGAAATATAAGGTTTTTCCATTTTCTTTTTAAATAAATTTTTTAAATATGCACAAAAGGGCATTTTCAGATTATTAAAATGGTACCAAATTTTCCGTTCTATCACAACCCGTTAAAAAGTTATAAGCTCTCAAAAGTTGAAAAAAACACGTTTTTTGAGAACTTTGACCTCAATTTTCTCGAAAACATGACGTGATAGAAAAATTTGAAAACTAGATTTAGAATCAGCATCGAAATGTTAATCTAAAACAAGTTTTATGATCCCAGAATATCATCCAAAAACATCATAAAAAAATGCTCTCAATAATGCACAAAAATGCGTTTTTGTGAACTTTGACCTCAATTATCTCAAAAACCTGTCGTTACGAAACATTTTGGAAAACAGATTTGGAATCAGCATTGAGATGAAAATCGAAAACGGGTGTCCAGACCGCTGACCCTTCCACAAATTTTTCAAATTTCGGTCAGTGCTTTATAATTTTGCCATTAGAAAAAAAACTTTGAAGCCTTTTAACTTTTTAATGGGTTGTGATAGAATGGTGCTTTTTGTACCAATTTTCTTAGCAAAAACTGCCTCTTCATCGCGCATGATTAAAAAAATAATCTAATTTTTTTTTTTTAAATCGATTTTTCCGCCCCCTGCTGTGGGTAATTGGAACTTTTTTTAAGAGTCCACACAAACTTATATTGTTTTAGTTTTTGGTGAAGAATCGACTGGTAAAATTAGATTTGCAATATATTCTGCCGATTTTTCTCTGCAGAAAAATCAGCTCAAAATCCGCATTTTCAGATGCTTTTAACAACCCCAAGGCACTGTGGCCGAAATCACTGATCTAGCGGCGCTTAAGTCAAAATTAAAATATTAAGATCGATAAATGTTTTTGCACTGCATCGTTTACCTATACCTTACAAAAAAAATTTACGTTTTTATACCCTCCACTTAGTGATAGAGGGTATATATAAGTTTGTCATTCCGTTTGTAACTCATCGAAATATCGATCTGGGACCCCATAAAGTATATATATTCATGATGCCGATCGATTTTAAGACATTCTAGCGATGTCCGTCTGTCCGTCTGTCCGTCTGCCTGTCTGTCTGTCTGCCTGTCTGTGGAAAATGCTGTCGCGGACAAAATATTGCACAGAGATGACTGAAACTTAACATATTTATTGGAAGTTCTCCCGAGAAGTTTGGTATTGCATTTGAGCGATATCAGTTCAGCGGTTCAAAAGTTATGAACGAAAATGTAAGCGCACCTCAAAAATTTCAGTACATTCAACATAACCTAAAAATACAAAATGGTTTAATTCGGCTTCTGGTTGACAAATGTAAACATAATTGAACACCAAATGGTATTTAAACAAGTACGAACATATTTTTTGACAAAAAAAGAAAAAAATCGCGAATTTTTTTTTACCAAAATTTTTTTTCGCGGAAATTTTTTTTTTCAAAAGTAATTTCCTTTTAAATAAAGTTTTTTGCAATAATCTTTTTGAAATTGTGGAGGGTATCACTACATTCGGCAAGGCCGAATTTAACTTTTTTACTTGTTACTTTTGTTTTGCTTTCAATATTCGCACAGCTGTAAGCTGTCAAATATACATGTTCTGCAGCAAGTGTATTAAAGGAATTGGGGGCCTAATTACTCAGTGAGTTTTTCTTGACACTTTTAAGTCAATTGCTTATACATTTTGAACCAAAAAGTTTTAATTGAAAGTAAAAGGTATGATTTACCTAAAAAATAAATGTTTGAGGCCTGTGTGTATCTAGTTTATCATTAGTTCATTATAGAAGTTGACATTTGTGATATAAACTATAGTTTCATGGACTGCAACTTTTGAAATTCGATCGTATTCGGTCCAATTCCTGTTTTGTTTATTATTTTGGGTTATTTTTGTTGTGACGTTTCAGTATGGCGTGCTAGTTCGCGCAAGTTGTTCGGGTTTTTAGGGTCCATCTGCCTGTCCAAATAAACAGTATAAACGCGATACAGACTACAATTTTCAATCGATTTGGCTAAAATTTGAAATTCAATATTTTTTATCGAAAGAACAAAACCTATTAAATTTTTTACTAAATCGGTCAATGTTATTCCCATGTTAATTTCCCCTTCCAGTTTTACTAAAAAGCCCTAACAATGGTATTTTAACAAATATCCTCTTGAAATTCGACTGGTAAAAGTTTTTTGTAGCCATAAATAATCACTCTACATTTTAACGGAATCGGAACATTTTAACTTCTAGTCCTCATACAGACCACTCTCCCGATATTCACATAAATTTCCCAAAATACATAAAAACACTGAAATAAATAAATATGGTTAAAAATTAAATTCTTTATAAGTTTAATAATCACAAATATGCATTTGGCTTTATAATTTTACATTTCCGAATTAAGCGCCGCTTGATTGTATGTTTCGGCCACTGTGCAAGGGGTGAGAATTTTTCCAAAAAAATACCGGCATTCTTTTTAGGTCCCCTAAATCCTTTAAAAAAATGATGATATACGATAAACTGATGAAGTGACATAGTCACCGAACGAACTCAAATATTTATATTTTAAAGATATATGGGGCCTTCCAGGCCAAATCACTCACTTTTAGACCCGACCCCTTTCGATTTATTTTATTTTTGGATATGTTTTAGTACACCTAGAAAAGTTTTACAGTAACTATTTACGGTTATTCAAAACAGTTTTTAGTTAAAGATGTTTTAAACGTTTTATCGTTTGTTTTTCAAAAAAACTAAATTATTGAAAGATTTATACAGTTGTTAAAACAATAAACTACAAAAATTTACGGAAAAAAATTTTATCAGTTAAATTATTTGTAACTGATTATACCGTATAATTTTACAGAAGTACGGTTTTTGTAGTTTGTTATTCAAAAAATTTTGTTTTTACTTCACAAAATAAAAATTGTAAACAGCTAAAATAACTGAAATATCGTTTGTTTTTACGGAATGTCTAGTCATTTATTAACGTTTAAAAATAACTGAAAAAGTATGTTGTTTCAAGTGAAATATAAGTAGTCCGTTTTTTAAAAGGAAAAACGATTGTTTTAAATGTTTTTTTCAGTTGAATTTACTTACAAAATATTTTGAGTGTACTTATTAAATGCAACTTGGACACCAAATTTCAGCCATTTATTCCAAGATAGTGTTGAGTAATCAATTTTTCAAAATGGCGATGTTTTAAAAAAAGCGAAAATATAGATATCTTAAAAAAAGTTGGACAACATTTTGTTGATATTTAAATGTAGTTTTAGAAAAAAATATTTAAAAAATTATTCGAAGTAATTATCACTTATTTTTTAACGTTTAAAAATTAAAATCGACTTTTTGAAAAAGTCCGAAACCTTCGATTTTTTTTTTTAAAACGTCTTAAAGTTCTACTCTAAATTACGCAACTTTTAAGCCATAATTCAAGGTGTGATCGCAATTTGTTCTATTTTTTTTTTAAATTTTGAAACTTGCACCTTTTATTTTTTGACTCTGATTTATTTTATATGGTGCTCCAAAAAAATTAAATTGGTAGCTATTGACCCTAACTTACCCTAGATATATTCATTTCGAGGTAAAAATAAGCCTCACAAAAATTAAGAACGATCGGACATGGGTAAGGCGTCCCGCAGGGGTCTTTAAAGTTTTTTCTTGGTGCTCCAAAAAAAAAAAAAAAATTGGTATATATTGACCCTAACTTACCCTAGATATATTCACTTCGAGCTAAAGATACGTCTCACAAAAATTTAGGACGATCGGAGATGGGTAAGGCGTTTAGCATGGTCCTTGAAGTTTAAAAAACGGATTACAAGGAAAAATGTGATTTTTTTTCTGTTTTCTCAACTTTTTTGGTATTTTAAGTTAATTTTAAATTCAAGTGGTTACAGAATTATAATACGGAGTAAAATGCCTCTCTAATAAGGTACAAAAAGCTAAAATCGGTTGAAAATCAGCCAAGTTATTACAACTTCCCCAGGCATCTAACGTATGGCAGACCACTTGATTAAGCAATACAATCCGATGTTTGAAATTCATTGAAATTTCCTACTGTAATAACATTTTTTTATTTTTCAAGTTCAAATGTATTTAGATGACAAGTATTTTTCATATTGTGTTTTGCTAACATATTTTAAATTAATGCTAAAAATGCCTGCGTTTTCGACACCCTTTTGGAATCTCTATTTTCAAAAAAAAAAATTTTTTTTTTTGTTTTAAAATTTTGAAAAACCAAATAAATTTTACACTGAAACATGAATAATGAAAAAATGTTTTTACAGTAGAAAATTTCAATAAATTTAAAAAAGGGACTCGTATTCTTTTATCAAGTGGTATGACACACGCTAGATGCCTGGGGAAGTTGTAATAACTTGGCTGATTTTCAACCGATTTCAGTTTTTAGTACCTTATTAGAAAGGCATTTTACTCCACATCATAATTCTGTAATCACTTGAATTAAAACTTATCTTAAAATACCAAAAAAATTGAGAAAACAGAAAAAAATTAATATTTTTCCTTTTTATTTTTTCCTTTTATTTTGTAATTCGTTTTTTAAACTTCAAGGACCATGCTAAACGCTTTGCCCATCTCCGATCGTCCTAAATTTTTGTGAGACGTATCTTTAGCTCGAAGTGAATATATCTAGGGTAAGTTAGGGTCAATATATACCAATTTTTTTTTTTTTTTTGACTACCATATAAAATAAATCAGAGCCAAAAAATTAAAGGTGCAATTTTAAAAATTAAAAAAAAAACAGAAGGAGTTGTGATCACATCTCGAATTATGGCTTAAAAGTTGCGTAATTTAGAGTAGAATTTCTATAGTTTTTTACAAAAAAATCGAAGGTGTCGAACATTTTGAAAAAGTCGATTTTAATTTTTAAACGTCAAAAAATAAGTGGTAATTACTTCGAATAATTTTTTCATATTTTTTTTCTAAAACTACATTTAAATACCAACAAAACGTTGTCCAACTTTTTTTAAAATATCTATATTTTTTAATGGTGAAAATTAATTTAAAATTTCAATTTTTTATTTTTTTTTGAGAAAATCGCCATTTTGAAAAATTTATTACTCAACACCGTCTTGAAATAAAAGGCTGAAAATTGTGGCACAAGTTGCATTTAATAAGTACTAAAACATATCCAAAAATAAAATAAATCGAAAGGGGTCGGGTCTAATGGTGAGTGATTTGGCTTGGAATGCCCCATATACAAATTTCATAACGATGATTTCAAACTTTTGTATACATAAAACTATAAACTAAATGAGAATTCACAAACACAAAGAGATAAAATTAAATTAAATTAAATTAAAAAACAAGTATTAAATTTTTATTAAATTATTTACTAAAATTTGTTTAAAAGCCTTTGCGTAAAATTTTAATTACGTCTAGAGATGGGCGCGTGAGTGGATTTTGACTCACACTCACTCACGCTCACGCAAAAAATAATCGAATCACTCACTAATCACTCACACAATTTTTTTTTTACTCACGCTCACTCACGTTCACGTGAGTAATAAAAAACTTACTCACGCTCACGCGTGACTCACGCCAGATTCAATCACGCTCACGCGTGAGTCACGCAAAATATACTCACGGAATAAAATTTTCGTACCAAAAAAATTAAAAAAAAATTTTTGCAAAAAATGAAAAAAAAATTGGGCAAATCAAAAAATCTAATCACGCAAACTCACGCAAAAAATAAATGACTCACTCACTAATCACTCACTCAGATTTTTTTTCAACTCACACTCACTCACAATCACGTGATTGAAATGAAAATCACTCACACTCACGCGTGATTCACGCGTGATTCACATGAATCACGCAAATCACGTGACCAGCGCCCATCTCTAATTACGTCATTAAAAACATACTAATTTTTTTTTGTACAAGTGGCTACTCAAAATTGTTTTTCCCGTATTATATTCTGTGTACTTTATGGTGTCCCATATACTTTATGGTTTCGAACGGTTTATTTCTTATATTTAGTTCAAGGGGTAACTTTCCCCTGATCCGATTTTGCAAATTCGATAAATTCGTGGCAATCTTAGAGTCTAGCTGCCTTAGTTTGGACTTAATATAACGTCTTAGAATCTAAAATGAGTCAATAATATAATTATATATACTAGGGTCCCCGACCGATATTTCGATGGGTTGCAAACAGAATGACAAAGTTAGTTTACCCCCTTACTGTGGTTGGGGTGTACTAAAACATTTTTTATACCTCCTTTACCAATATGTCTGATTAATTAAAAAACCAATTTGAAAAGCAATCTTAAAAAATCTTGAAAACTTGACATCCAACCATTTATTAAGGATTAAGTTTCCATCAAAAGTAAATGAAAAAAAAAAAATATCGAACATGGGAAATCATAATAAAAACACCTACTCAATTGTTGTATCATCAATTTTATTTCATATTCTAAATGTCTGGAATATCACCATGTCAATGAAAATTTTTTCCTGTTTTCTATGAATCTTAGTATATTTTGGATGCTTGTGTTGCATGCATTCGTTCGTTCGGTTATTCATTCATTCAATCAATTCCATTCCATTTCTTTAGCTTGACTTTGACGATTGTTGTTACAGCGAATGATTGATGTATTTTTATTGAGCAGTTGTGGAAAGTAAATGAGCAGATATTTAATGATTCATAAGTCCTTTGTCGATTATAATTTTTTTTATTCGACCTTTAAAATACATTTTGAGTACGGCTCGAAGTCATTATTCATTGCCAATTACAACCATGATAATTATTTTTATACCCTCCACTCTAGTGATAGAGGGTATATATAAGTTTGTCATTCCGTTTGTAACACCTCGAAATATTGGTCTAGGACCCCATAAAGTATATATATTTATGATCCTCGATCGATTTTAAGTCGATCTAGCGATGTCCGTCCGTCCGTCCGTCTGTCTGTCTGTCTGTCCGTCCGTAGAAAACACGCTAACTTTTGAAATACTTTACAGAGGCTACTGAAGTTTGGCATATATGTTTGTCATTTACCTGGTCAGGTTGGTATTGCAATCCAGCCAAATCGGTCCAGTGGTTCAAAAGTTATGAGCAAAAGAGTAAATTTCGGCAAGGGTGTTTCGCAAATTTTCGAGATAAAAAACACGATAACTTTCGAAAGACTATAATGATACTACTAAAGCTTGGCAGGTATCTTTGCCGTTCCCCGGGTCTGTTTGGTGTCAAATTTCAGCTCAATCGGTCCAGTGGTTCAAAAGTTATAAGCAAATCCCTGAATTTCACATTAGTTTCATCTAAAATGCCACTTGTTTTAACAAGTTTTAAAAGCATTGGTGGTAACTAAACAATGCTTTTAAAACTTATTTAATTTTAAAGCAATGCTTTTTAAACTTGTTTAGTTTTAAAAGCATTGGTAACTTAAAAATTACACTCGAAAAAAATTTTACACTCAAAAAAAATTTTACACTCAAAAAAAATTTTACACTCAAAAAAAAATTTACACAAAAAAAATCAGTTTTTTTTCACAAAAATTACAATATTTTGTGTACATACGTACGTGCATTCACTAAGAAATATTTTAACAGTAAAAAAAACATTACACTCGAAAAAAAATTTACACTCAAAAAAAAAAAATTTGTAACTTTTCTTAAAAAAAAAAAAATGACAAAAAAAAGAGTTTTTTATTCCAAATAAAATATTTCTAATCAAAATTGTTAATTTTTTCACGTTAAAAATGTACTACCCTTTAAAAAATGCATTGTGGAGGGTATTCATAGATTCGGCAAAGTCGAATTTAACTTTTCTACTTGTTCTATTGTAAATTTATTTGTGTTGGTCATTTTTTGCATGACTTACAAGGGAAGTCTCCCTGGTGTCACCCTCCGATCTTCATGAAATTTGGATATGTTGTTAAGAACGAAAATTAATTCAACACGTATTTTTTTTAGCGGCCCAAACTCATTTTTAGGGGGGGTCGATTTGAATGGGGGAAATTGACCTTTTTCAGTTTTTTACGATTTACGCCTATTTAAACAAAATTATTATAGGCATGTGTGGTATCAGATTAAAGGTATTAAAAATACCTATCTTGTGGTGCTAATAACGGGCCAAAGAAGTTAATATTTTTCGACTTATTAACAAAAATGTCCTTAAATTTTGGTATTTTACTCAATATGACGAAAGGTTGTGCATGTTGGGACACGTTCTTAGCACAGTAGATAGGTTTTCCAAAGACCTTTCATTTGGTATGTAACATGACTAGGTTTCTTTGCATAATATAGGAGATAAACGAAAAAAACTGAAAAATGACCTTGTCTTCCCCCCTCCTTTTTACCCCCTAAATATGAATTTGTCCCTTTATTTTTTCTGATCTACAAAATAAAACCAATTCCATAAAGATCCGCGGGTGACACTAGGGAGACTTCCCTTGTTAGTTGATTTTCAACCGATTTTAGTTTTCATTAATTTATTAGAAAGGCATTTTACTCTTCATCATAATTCTGTAAACACTTGAATTTAAACTTAACTTAAAGTACCAAAAAAATTACGAAAACAGAAAAAATTCATATTTTTCCTTGTAATCCGTGTTTTAAATTTCAAGGCCCATGCGGAACGCCTTACCCATGTCCGATCGTCCTTAATTTTTTTGAGACGTATTTTTACCTCCAAATGAATGTACTTAGGGCAAATTAGGGTCAGTATCTACCATTTTTTATTTTTTTGGAGCACCGCATAAAATAAATCAGAGTCAAAAAATAAAAGGTGCAATTTTAAAAATTTGAAAAAAATAGAAAGATTTGTGATCACATCTTGAATTATGGCTTAAAAGTTGGGTAATTTTATGTAGAATTTTAAGTCTTTTTTAAAAAAAATCGTGGTTTTATTAAAAATTTTTGCAGAATTTTTATACCCTCCAATCTGGTGATAGAGGGTATATATAAGTTTGTCATTCCGTTTGCAACACCTCGAAATATTGGTCTAGGACCCCATAAAGTATATATATGATCCTCGGTCGATTTTAAGGCGATCTAGCAATGTTCGTCCGTCCGTCCGCCCGTCCGTCCGTCCGTCCGTCTGTCCGTCTGTCTGTCTGTTGAAAACACGCTAACTTTTGAAAGATTTTCCGGAGGCTCCTGAAGTTTTGCACATATGTTGGACATTTACCTGGTCAGGTTGGTATTGCAATCCAGTCAAATCGGTCCAGTGGTTCAAAATTTATAAGCAAATGAGTGAATTTCGGCAAGGGTTTTCTGGAATTTACGAGATAAAACACGCGATAATTTCATCCAAATCGGTCCAGTGGTTCAAAAGTTATTAGCAAAACCGTGAATTTCAGATTAGTTTCACCTGAAATTCACGTGTTGAAAACCCGTTAAACATGTTTTAAAAACATTTGTAAGTCAGAAAAATATTTAACAAGGTATTTTTGTCACACAAAATATTTTTACACTAAATGAAAAAAAAATACACTCAAAAAAATTTTACACTCAAAAAAAATTTTACACTCAAAAAAAATTTTACACTCCAAAAAAATTAGTAGATTTTTTTTTAAATTAATAAAAAAAAGTTTTTTTTTACAGAAAATAAAATATTTGTAACCAAAAATTTTATTTTTTTCACGTTAGAAAATTTACTATCACTTAAAAAGGGCATTGTGGAGGGTATTCATAGATTCGGCCAAGTCGAATTTAACTTTTCTACTTGTTATTTTTTCTTATGTTCTATTTTTATATCCACGTCTGTATTTTTGTTCATATTGTTTGATGGATGAATAACAACAATTTATGTAGAGTATTTGTACAAACATTTAACCAAATGTAGATACTTAGACGGGTACTGTGATTCAAGTACATTAAATTTGCTCTGCGATACTTGAGCTTCATGCAATTTAAATTTAATATTAATAGTGATTTTGAAGAGAACAATATAGAGTTGAAATTGCATGATAAGATTAATGTTGCAAGAAATCTAAACGATTTCTAAAAAAAAAAATACAGATTAAAAATGCAGTTTTGCGCTGTGGATCATATTCTAAGGAGGGCAAAACTACGCTTTCCATTTAAAATGCTTTTTGAATGTATCGAAAATGCATCGTTGATTTCTAACCATAGCGATGTTGAAAATCCTAAGTAATAAAATAACTAGATGTTGAATAAACATTTTTTAAAAAATTTCGAAATTACTTAAAAATTTTTTAAAAATATTGCAGATTCGCTTTAAATTCTTCGTAGACGGGTTCTTGGGGTCGCTTAAGAAGAAAAATTAAATAAAGAAAGTTCAACTATTCACCAATAGATGGCATTTATTGCGAAAATATTTGCGTTTTTAAATTAATCTTAAATTTAAATTCAATATTATGCCTTTCAAATTCGTAATTTTACAAAAAAAAATAAATAAACAAAAAGTAACTCTTGAAGTTAAATAAAAAAAAAAAATATTAGTTACAAAAACCTTGTTGGTATTTTATACATGAAATGTATGTGAATTATTTTTATAAACGAAACTCAGCGCTTGCTTTTTTCCCACATATCGAGCTATTTATTTTAAACGTGCCACGAAAAAAAAATATTGGATCTGAGCAAAACTGTCGGAGATTATTACTCTATATGGTACCAAGGAATCGGGGAAAAAATATTAGTTTTTCGTAAAATAAGAGAGTTAAGAAATGTATGAAAAGCGATGTCTTGCAAAAATGTCCCAATTTTACCCTATTTGACCACGCCTTTTTATCTGAACAGTTGAAAAATCAATCTCCCTAAGTTTGACTTTGAAATTTTTGAAACACATCATTCAAAAATAATAAAACAAATTTAAAATTACGTGTTTTTAGTTAAACACTTTTTTTCCGAAATTTTAATAATTCAGATACAAATCTGATTTTTTTTTTCATATTACGTTTGAAATAAAAACCTCGATATGCAAATATTTTTTTTTATAAAAATTGTTGCTCCAGTACATATTGTTGCTTATTGAAGCAACAAAGTGAAGTGATTGATGTAAAATTGTAACAACAGTTGAATAAATAGAAAGTCTAACAAACAAAAAAAATATATATGGGGCATTCCATGTCAAATCGGAATCTTTCAAAATTTTTTTTTAGATTTTCCCAATTTATTTACAGTTTTAAGTATCCTTCGAATACTACTTCGCGGTAAGTTTTCAGATTTTTTTGATGACCCATTCAAAAGATATCGAGTTTTTAAAAATTTATGGTTTGTTCCTTTACTCAAACTTCTATTACTCATAACTTTTTCAATAATGGTCCAAATTCCAATTTTTTTGTTCTTCTTAAATTTTTGTTTTTTTACGTAAATTTTTTTTCACAACAAACTATTACTCCATCTCAAATTTCTAACAGGCTCCCATACAAAATGGCATTTTTTAACATTGCTCCAATCGCTCTAACTGCCCTAAAAGTGCCCCTAGAATACTCCATTTCAAATTTCTATCAGGCTCCCACACAAAATGGCATTTTTTAAATTGCTCCAACCGCTCTAACTGCCCTAAAAGTGCTCCTAGAGCCGTCAAATCTATGACTGACCCACAATATTTTTTTAGTACAAACATTTTCTTTCAACACACCTACCTTTTGATCTTAAACTCATAAGGCGGTCCCTATACAATTGTTTTTATTTTTTTTTGGAGATAGAGTATTAGTATGTTCTGAAAAAATATAAAGGCGTAAAACCATTGGAGCAATAGTAATGATTTTAAGATTTTGATAATACTACACTAAAAATATTTTGTAAGTAAATTCAACTGAAAAAACGTTTAAAACAATCGTTTTTCCTTTTAAAAAACGGACTACTTATATTTCATTTGAAACAACAGACTTTTTCAGTTATTTTTAAACGTTAATAAATGACTAGACATTCCGTAAAAGCAAACGATATTTCAGTTATTTTAACTGTTTACAATTTTTCATTTTGTGGAGAAAAAATTAAATTTTTTGAATAACAAACTACAAAAACCGTACTTCTGTAAAATTATACGGTATAATCAGTCACAAATAATTTAACTGATAAAAATATTTTTCCGTAACTTTTGAAGTTTATTGTTTTAACAACAGTATAAATCATTCAATATTTTATTTTCTTTGAAAAACAAACGATAAAACGTTTAAAACAACTTTAACTAAAAACTTTTTGAATAACCGTAAAAAAGTTACTGTAAAACTTTTCTGGGTGTAGTTATGACTCCATTGAATCTGCACTTCGGTGTAGAGGTGTAGATCAGGGTACATGTAGATGGATTAAGAACATGCTAGAGAGCAGGGAAATAACCGCATCTATGGGTTTCACTCGAGTCACAGTGAATGCCGTTAAAGGCTGTCCTCAGGGCGACGTCCTATCTCCACTACTTTGGTCCTTGGTGATAGACGACTTGCTTCAGAGGCTAGATAATATGGGTTATCAGGCAATAGGTTACGCGGACGATTTAGTAGTCATAGTAACTGGTAAATTCGATAATATCATCTCGGATATTATGTGCAACGCTCTACGTTTGGTAATGGGCTGGTGCACTGAACAGGGTCTTTCCATTAACCCTAACAAGACTATTATAGTCCCGTTTACTAGGAGAAGAAATCTCAATTTAGGTATAATTTCCGTAGGGAATACTATTATCCAACTCTCTAAGGAGGTTAAATATTTGGGAGTTATCTTAGATACGAAACTTACTTGGAATTCACATTTAGACGGCACTATCAGAAAGGCTATTGCGGCATTATGGGCAGCGAATAGGATTGTTGGTAGGACCTGGGGATTGAGCCCCAAAATGGTCATGTGGATCTACAAGATGATTGTAAGACCGATCATGACATACGCTGCCATAGTCTGGTGGCCGAAGACTATGCAGGGGGATGCCACCGTAAGACTAGGCAAGGTACAGCGTCTGGCCTGCACTCTAATCACGGGTGCTATGAGAACCTGCCCAACTTTAGCCCAATAAGCCATTTTGGGTCTCACACCTCTCGACATATTTATTAGATCTACGGCAACTATGGCTGCGATTAGAATGAATATCGATTAATCTGACCCTCGCAACTTGAGCGGTCACTCCAATATTCTTTCTTCAATAGGAATTAGGGAAAACCTAGATATGCCGACGGATAGAATAAACACTGTGCTTCGCTTTGGAAGGAAATTTGAGATCGTGAGACCAGAGTGGGATGAAGGTGGTCCATATGTGGATACTAGAAGCCTAAACTGGTATACTGACGGATCCAAAATGTCCTCTGGAGTTGGCGCTGGTGTCTACGGTCCAAACACGCGGATCTCCGAACCAATGGGTAGGTGGACTACAGTTTTTCAGGCTGAAATTCAGGCTATTACAATATGCGCTAGAGTTAATATTGCAAAGGGTATGAAGGGTACTCATATTTCAATTTCTCTGATAGCCAGGCAGCACTTCAAGCGCTGTCTTCTTGGGAATTTAAATCCAAAATGACACTGGAATGTTTTGATACCCTTCAGCAGCTGGCCGGGAGAAACAAAATTATTCTATTTTGGATCCCTGGTCATAGAGGTTTTGAGGGTAATGAGATAGCGGATGAGCTTGCTAGAAATGCCTCCACTACTCCTATGACCGGACCCGAACCCTATTGTGGGGTAAACTGGTCCACCTTCTCGAACATGATTAGGGGTTTGGAAAGAACCGACTTCTTAAACTTGTGGGAAAATTCGGGAGGTCTACGACAATCCAAAGCACTAATCGCTCCATTATCATATGGAAGTATACTTAATCACACCAAAAGTGACATTTGGTTACTGACAGGTTTTCTCACCGGGCATTTTAAGGTAAATTATCACTTGCATAATTTAAACCTTTGTGCATCGTCTCTGTGTCGACTTTGTCTTGAGGAAGTGGAGACAACGCAACACATATTATGTGAATGCATCGCAATATGTAGGATCAGAAGACGGTTCTTAGACAAGGAATTGCTTAATTCTGAGGATATAAGGCTAGATTCTCCATCCTCGGTTATAATGTTCATTAGGAACATTGAACAGAGTTTGAATTAGATAAATGGATCTTGGCACAAAAGACCCATAAGGGTCGCAGTACCGGCCGTTAGGGCTAGATCACCCCTTGAATAATAAAATAAATAAAAATGATTTTAAGATTGGAAAATTACAATAAAATTTTTCCAAAAAGCGTAAAAAAATAGTAGCAGAATCGATAGAAGTTTTTCACAAAAAAATTTCAAAAAAATCAAGGAATGCACATGGAGCACGCATTTGCGCCATTATTAAATTCTTTAAAATTCGATATCTTTTCAACGGGCCATCAAAAAATCTAAAAATTACCGCGAAGAAATTTTCCAAGGGTACTAAAAACATGTAACAAATTACGAAAATCTAAAAAAAAAAAAATGTTTAATGTGTCTGATTTGATGGAATGCCCCATATGTAAGTGAAACGAAAAAGATTTTTACAAAATTTAAGCTACTTGGAATTGCAATTTTATATTGTTACTACAATTTCATATGAACGTTAGAGATTTAATGCAAACAAATTTATCGTTTTGCTATAGAATTTACCAAAAAAAAAAGAAAAAACAAGTAAAAAAGTTAAATTCAGCCCTGCCGGATATATTGATGCCCCTAACAATATACATAACAAAGATTGTTTTCAAATATTTTTTTAATATTCGCAAAAGAAAATGTTTTTTTTTTTTTTTTGTAAACAAATAATTTTGTACTTGTTAAAATACCATTCGGGATCCAATTCCAAAATATTTTGTCCGGGGCCTAGAAAATCTTAAAACTATTTTCGGTACTTAAAATTTTTTACAAATTTTCAATACTTTTTACCTAAAAGAATTTTTAATAAAATTTTTTACTTTCAAAAAAAAGTTCAAGACTTTAAAAATTTTACAAAATTTGTCTAATAATTTTTTTTTTATTAAATCCAAGTTCTTAACTCCAAACCAAAGACACTATAAAAGACGTTTCATACGGGAATTTTATTGAACACGCTGAAAATAATAACAGCAAAAATTTCTTTGTCGTTTGCTTTGATAACTTTATTCGTTTTCCTAAATTTAAAAGGGTCAAAGATAGGGGGTAGGTTTGTTCTTAAAAAAATGTTTTGATTAAAAAAAAAAAATTGGATTGGTCATATATTTGACTGCTCTTTTGGCAGTTAGAGCGGTTGGAGACAATTTTAAGAATATCATTTTGTATGGAAGTGCCCTTAGGAATTGGAGATGTAGTGTAAGTTTGTTCCAAAAAAATTTGAGGGGTAAAAATTAATGGGGATCAGTCTTGCTATTGACCCATCTAGAACACACTGTTGTAACGGTGCGTTCAACGCGGTGAAGCAGTAGACCAGATTTAAAGATTTGAAAAGTGCAATAAAAATTTTTCAAAGAATCAAAAAAAAAACAAGTGAGAGTGTTAAATTCTTTTATACCCTCCAATATGCAAAAAAATAAAAAAAAATAAATTGCACGAGCTTTTTTTTTGGGGGGGGGGGGGTTCGATAGTGGTAATTGGGGCGGGCGGGGCAAATTTCCTCTCGAATATGTATTTAAAAATTCATTCTTATGCTTTTTGCGATAAAGAAATTGAAGATTATCAATATTTAAAAAAAAAAATATTTCTCTGGGTCCATATGCAGCACTTTGAACTTCTTGAACAATTAAATGTTGCATTTGTTAAACAAAAACATAAAAAAATCATGTAAAAAAATTATATTTTTCAGAGGTTGGTTTAGTTCTTCAAGGGGGAACTTTTTTCCCCTTAGTCCGATTTTGCTCATTTACAAACTTAACCTGCCTAGGAACATAAGACATATTCGTGTCAAATGTCGGGAGTCTAGCTTTTTTATTTTAGACTGCATCGTGTTAACTACAGACGGACAGACGGACGGACAGACGGACATCGCTAGAATGTCTCTCATCACTGATCATAAATATATATACTTTATGGGGTCCTAGACCGATATTTTGATGCGCTTTACACGGAATGACAAAGTGAGTATACCCCCATACTGTAGTTGGAGGGTATAAAAAAATATAATTACGATTATAATCGTAATCCCGCGATCTTACTGAGATCGATTTTTTGTAGAATCGATATAAGTTTTTCAGAAATTACTAGAATATCCTAGAATCGATGACTGATCAATAACACCGTCCGGCAGCCAATATTAAACATGAACCGGATGATATACGTCTGACAGTAGAGATCAAATGGAGTAAAACTGCACATAAAACCAAATTCATAGAATCTATGAAACAATTCATTGCCTGAATGAATATTCATTAGTATTGTGAAATATTTCATAGAATTTTATTCATAGATTTTGTAAGATTCATAGAAAAAATTCATAGAAAAAAATGTCATCAATAATTTTTTAATAATTAAAATAATGTTACAATATTTAAATAATTTGAATTAATATATTGAAAAAATATAAAAAATTAAAAAAAAATCATAAACCGAACCCAAAACCTACCGGCTGGGAAATTTTTAATCGACGCCTTAGCTATCAGCGCCACCAAAGCTTTGCAAAGGAGGAAAACCTCGCCAACTAACACTTAATTTTGTAATGTTCGTTATTTTTTTTTTTGCAAATACACAAACATTTTGTTTTCTACAAACACACACACAGATTTTTGCAGAGCATTGTGGCAGAGCATTGTGGCAGAGCATAGATACAAACTCAATACGTCAAAGCAGAATATTAAACAAAATGGATTTCAAGTGTTGTAACTTGTTTATTTACTTTAGCTCAGAGGTTAGAGACTAAGCTTCACGAACAACTGGTTTTGTGTTCGAATCTCGGTGGGGATAAGTAAAAATAAATAAATTTTTAAAAATATAATATTAGCGGTTTTCACCCTTCATAGAAAACTTTTGAGGAAATTTCCTACAAGAAAGTTTTCTACCGATTTTTTCCACTCAAGAGTGAACAACTATTTAAACAAGTTTTCTCACACTAACATTTTCTATAACCTCAAACTATTTTACATAATTAAAACGACGAAATAATATTAAACAACTCGATTTTTAATAAAAATATAATTAATCATTTAAGTTTCATTTTAAATTTCGTATAAAAAGTCTGAAAATATCACATAATAATTAAATGCCTCTATAATCAGATGTTTTGTTTGTCTATTAACTTCTGTGGCAAAAACCCATAACAACATAAGTCGAGTTATGTCCAAAACGTGTTTTTGCATTTTCGGAATCTCCTTATACATTTTCGTATTGTATCAAATTTTTATGAAAATCGGACTAAAACTTTCTGAGATATTGATTTCAGAACTCCACAACTCATTTTTTCTTAAAGGAAAAATAAAAATCGTAACAGCATATCTGAGTTATGTTTTTATTCCTTATTTTAAAATCAGCAATCGTTGAAGATGCTAAAATGTATTTTACAGGGATACATAACTGCATATCTCGACATATGCTTAGATTAAAATGTAATTTTGAAAAACGCAATAACAACATCAATGGTTTTCACCCGATATCTCCATAGTCTTTCTATATATCAACTTTTAAAGTAGCGAAGATTGTGTCGATAATAATGCTTGAGATATTTACATGCCCAAAATGTCCAAATTTGTAAACCCAGATTTGGTATTTGAAATTAAAACTTAAAAATGCTCTCCTGAAAAGTAGTATAAAAACACTTATGCACTTATTCCTTTTTGCCACAGACTTTATTTTTTTCTATACTTCAACTTACTCAAGCATCAAGTCGAAGAAATTTTCTATATAGAAAAGAAAAATAAAATGAGAAAAACAAGCCACCGTGTATTTTGTTGTTGTATCTGTCAAACATTTTCTTGTTTTCTTCAATTCTCCGATTCTTTTCTTGTTTTCTATCAAGAACCGCTATTGTAAATAAATAAAAAAATGAAGTAAATAAAAATGAAATAATAAAATAAATAAAAATTGAATTGAATTGAACAATAATTTTTTTTTCATAGCCAATGAACCTTTTCATATGTATCTGGTTTCTATGAATTTGATTCATAGATTCTTTGAAGGGCATCATTGGCTGACTTCTAATGATTTTTTTCATAGAATCAATGTACGTTTTCATAGCCGTAATGAACAAAATTCTTTCAGTGTGCATTTACAGTCTTTCATTTCGTGATCCTGTTTCATTTTAAAAGGACTTCAAAATTTTAAAGAATACATTTTGTAAAATATTTTTGAAATATTCGTACTTGTCCTAGAATGACACTGGTGACGGTAATTGAAAGAGGACGATCTCCCCTAATCTTTTCATTTCTCTGTTTTGCCATATCAGTATAAAGGGATGTAAATAAAGTCATTTGAAAACTTTACCAAAATATTTTGTTGAAAATTTTGAATGATATTGAAGGATACATTCTTGAAAGGACGTAACTTACCTCCTTTTTCTTGTTATGTAAAAATAATAAAATAGGAAAATTAGGGGAGATCCTACTCTTTCATTTGCTATCAATAGTGGTATCCTAGGACAAGTACTGTAGTAACAAAAATCTTATTTTATTTAAATAATCCTTTATTGGATGGAAATATGTACATCTATTTTAACCAAGAATATGACAAAGAATGAAAATAATTATTTTCCAAAATTCAAATTAAAAACAAAAACATTTTGTTAACTCGATATAAATTATAAAAACTGTTCAGGGAAAATACAGTAGTGAAACACCCTACAAGTACAAATATTAAAAAAATATTTTATGAACATTTATCCTCTAAAGCTCTGAAGTCCTTTTTAAAGGAAACAGGATCACGAAATGAAAAACTGTAAATGCAGTTTTACTACATTTAGTTTCTAGTTTCAAACATATATTATTCAGTTCGTGTTCGGACTGTGTAATATATATCGTTGAACTATATGCAATAAGTAGCAGATAGCTCGAATTGAATATTGCTCAACGATATAATTTATGGGGTCCTTGACCGATATGTCAATGCGTTACACACGAAATGACACAGTGAGTGCGCTCAAGTGAGTATGCCAATATAGTGTGGTAGGAGAGGTCAAAAAAAAATGCAAAGTGTGAGTGATATTTTTGATTTGACACAGCCGAATGAAATTCTCACTTGTTTTACCTACATTGGTAAACGGTGTAGTATTATCAAAACAAAACAAAAAATAAAAACATTCTAGTACATCGATTTTTATATTTGTTTACAATGTTTTGTTTTTTCTTGTTTTCCCTTTACAGAGTTAAAAACTTTTGTGGCTCTGCTGGTGAAAGTATTACATCCGATTCAAATATATTGCATATGCGGTTTTATGCTGAACAACTTGCCATCAATTCAACTTTTGCCATTCTTTACACCGCCTTTAGAGATAAAGGCATAAGTAAGTATTACTTAGAAAAAAAATGAAAATAAAAGAAAATAAACAAAGAAAAATGTCTAAATGTGTAGGTATACATATGGATTACACTGTGCAACATATTAGGGGTCACCGAGTGTATCTTGAATAGAACCAAAAAATTAAAAGGAAAGTACCCAGCAAAAATTGGCATTACTAGTAATGGGTTTTGTAATCCGAAACAGATGTTAATAAGTAGTTACTTATTGAATGAAACACTAATTATTTTAACAAGGGCGTGAGACAAAAATAACTAGTGAAGAGTATGGAGATAAATAAGTAGTACTGACTCGGATTACAAATAATTAGTTAATTAAAACATTTAAAGTTTAACTTGTTTTTACTAAAACTTAAAAATTTCGTAATTTTTATTAAGTTTTTAAAAACTTTTTTTAAAGTTAATTGAATTGTAAAGGTTAAAAACGGCAAGTGCAAGGATATATTATTACCCAGCAAAAACATGGTAATGAGTTGTGAAAAGTAATCATTACCAAGTACATTATTTATAATGAGTACCCATTACCATTAACATTATTTTAAGCCCAAAAGTAACTACTTTTCAGTAATATGTTATAAAAGCACTTCTAAGTAATAATATCTCGTTGCACTTGCAGTTTTTAACCTTTACAATTCAATTAATTTAAAAAATACTTAAAAACTTAATAAAAATTACGCAATTTTTAAGTTTTAGTAAAAACAAGTTAAATTTTAAATGTTTTAATTAACTAATTATTTTACTTCTTATTGGTAATGGGTTTTTACTCCTTATTAGTAATCCGAGTCAGTAACTACTTATTTATCTCCATACTCTTCACTAGTTATTTTTGTCTCACGCCCTTGTTAAAATAATTAGTGTTTCATTCAATAAGTAACTACTGATTAACATCTGTTTCGGATTACAAAACCCATTACTAGTAATGTCAATTTTTGCTGGGTACTAATTGTAAGATGTGCTTTTATAACATATTACTGAGAAGTAGTTACTTTTGGGCTTAAAATAATGTTTATGGTAATGGGTACTCATTATAAATAATGTACTTAGGTTAGGTTAGGGTGGCGGTGCCAGATGGGCACTCCGCATAGACCAATTGGTCCATAGCGATACCACAAAACTTTTTCCGCTTATCGATGTAAACTAAATACATTGACCTTCATTGCGAATTGTTTCAAGCTCTTCAGGTCTATCCTCGTAATTTCCTCCAAAGTCTCGAACTGTGAACTTCCTATAATTGATAGTCGAGTTCGTGCCAAAGCCGGGCAGTGACACAGGATGTGTTCAATGGTCTCTTCGACGTCTGGTGTCTCGCACCTTTTACAGCTTGCGTCCGAAATAAGATTCATGTTCTTGGCATGTTTTTCGACAAGACAGTGTCCCGTTATTAAACCTGTCAACATACGATATTCTATTCTCGTAAGTGTAAGTAAGAATTTAGTTCTTCCTAAATCATAGCGTGGCCATAAAATTCTGCTTATACGACTTGTCCCAAGTTCCTTCCATCTTCGATTTGCTTTGGCGACAGTAAGGGTATTTCGTTTTAGTTTGAAATGCTGGAGTGGCGGTGAAAGCATTATGGTGGTACCTATGCCATCTGCTCCAAGTTTCGCGAGTTCATCTGCTTTCTCGTTTCCTTCTATTCCTTCGTGCCCTGGTACCCATAATAAGGTAACTTCATCATTTAAGCAAAGTTGTTTTAAATTCTCGTAACACTTTAAAACCGTTTTCGATTTAATTTGGTAGCTCAATAGTGCCTTTAGAGCAGCTTGACTATCCACGTAGAAATTAAGGGTGGCACCTTTTTCCTTTGCCATATATTCCACAGCTTTTGATATAGCAGCTATCTCAGCCTGAAAGATACTCGAGTCCACGGGTAATTTAAAAGATAAGTGTTGGTCTAGTTCCAGTATCGTGAAACCAGCTCCAACACCATGCGATTGCTTCGATCCATCAGTAAAGATATTTATTGAGTTCGCAGGAGGGCCCTGTCGACCAGAATTCTCGATCCGGAAAACTAACTTCATATTTCCGGTCGAAAAATAGTTTGGGCACTGTGCAATCAGAGTCAATACGGTCCATATTAGCAATGTTACTGTGTCCAAAGTTGCGATACTTGAACCAATTTGACTCTTTGAGTTTGAGGCAAGCTTTGTAAGCCTCGCCCTTAGCAAAGAGATCAATTGGTAATAAGTGCAATAAAGTGTCGATAGAGTCGGCTGATGTTGTTCTCAAAGCGCCAGTGATACTCCGTCCCATTTGCAGTTGAAGCTTCTGAAACATTTTAAGCGTCACATCCTTTTCGAGTGCCTTTTGCCAGACTAAAACTCCATAGACTAAGATTGGTCTTACGATTGAAGTATAAATCCAGGAAGTGACTTTAGGTTCTAGACCCCAGGTACTGCCGAACATTTTCTTACACGCGTAATACACGTTGTTTGCTTTTTTACTCTTTCTTCAGAGTTCTTGTTCCAGAACAGCTTACTGTCCAAGAATACTCCAAGAAATTTGGCATGCGGTGATATTGGAATTTCAACTCCTCCCACTCGAACCTTTCTAAATTCCGGGATTTTGTAGTTTCTAGTAAAAAGAACCATTTCCGTTTTCTGCGGGTTGACATTAAGTCCATTTCCTGAAGCCCACTTCCTTATAGCCTTAAGTGAGCCCTCTAAAATCTTTGATACAGTATCCAGATATTTGCCACATGATAAAATAACCACATCATCAGCGTATGCTATTGTTGTGGTTCCTAAAGTCTTCAGTTCCTTTAAAATGGGGTCCAACACCAGGAGCCAGAGCAGTGGTGACAGAGCCCCACCTTGTGGTGTTCCTCTAGTAGCGTAACGAGATGTTTTTGCATGACCCCATTCGGCCGTTATTTCCCGACATGAAAGCATTTGCTCTATCCATTTACTCAAACAACTGTTAGTTGAAGCCTTGTCCAAAGCATTAACTATCGTCTTTGTATTTACATTGTTAAAAGCCCCTTCTATATCCAGAAATGCTGCAAGAGCAAATTCCTTATACTCCAGGGATACTTCTACCTTCTGTACAAGTGAATGAAGCGCAGTCTCTATGGATTTACCCTGCTGGTAAGCATGCTGTGCATCCGATAGAAAATTTGTACCTAAATGCTCTCATATATATAGATCAATTATCCTTTCCAGTGTTTTTAAAAGAAAAGATGTTAAACTGATTGGTCTGTAATCTTTTGCCGTCGCGTGGTAATAATGTACTTGGTAATGATTACTTTTCACAACTCATTACCATGTTTTTGCTGGGTATATACAGAAAAAATTATGGGGGAAATATTTTGAGTTATAATTTTTTCAAATTTCAAAAAAAAAAACTTGAGTAATTTTTAAATTGACACAATTAAAAATTAACTCAAAAGCTTTTAAAAAAATTTAAGTAAATAATTTAATAAGAATGTAATAGTTTTTTTTATTTTTTTATTCTCTTAGTTTTTTGAATTCTCATTTTGTTTATAGTTTTTTGTATATGTATATAAAAGTTTGAAATGATATTTATGATTTTTTTCTATGTCTTAAAAATATAAATATATTTGGTAAAAGTTCAAAAAATAAGTTTTTTTTTGAAAAAAAAACAATAGATAAATTTTTACTTGACACAATTAAGAACTTAATTAAAAAAAAAAATCAAAACATTTTGAGTAAAGTTTTAAATGTGTCAATTAAAAATTTACTAAAATTTTTTAGCATACGTTTAATAAATTTTTATTAAAATTTTACTCAATACTATTGAATCGTTTACTGGCGCAAAATTGAGAAATTGTTTACTCAATAGTATTAAAAATTTACTAAAAATTTGTTTTTATTTTGTTCTGTTTTTATAGAAAAAATATCTCAGATTCTAAGAATTTATCAGATATTTGTTCATAAAAGAATTCACGGATTTGAAGACATTTATTCTATAGAAAATTTCTCAGATTTTGAGACATTTTTTGTATAAAACATTCTGAGAATAAAGTAAAGTTCTCAGATTCTGATGTATTTAATTCAATACAAAAATTTTCAGACTGCCTCTGACATTCCCCAGTAATTTTTTTTTTTGCAGAAAATGTTTATAGAACTTTTTAACCCCTTAAAAGCCCGTTTTAGTGGTTTTTGAAAAAAGGACCAAAATTACCCCAAACATGGGAGACGGAGGATATCTTTCTTAGAAAAGATCCGACATCAAATTTTAGTGCAGACATTTTTAAAAATTATTTACCTCTGAATTAGATTTAATACTTTTTTGTTGACTTATTCAAAACGCCTTTGAAAAGAAATTGAAAACTTCAGTGGGCCGTAAAAAAGAACTTGAGGTAAGTTTTCAGAACACTTCGGGGGTTTTGGTCTACTATTGATATACTCTCAGTTTTCTTTGGTCACATCCCCAGATACAAATTCGTGTTGCACAGTGTTATTAGTTCGATAAGAAATGTAAATAAATGTATGTTTACAAATGTGTGTGTGTAAGTAATATTCTCTAAGGATATAGTTAAGCATGATGTTGATGACGATGATATCTACTATAATTAGCAACTATACTCCTTTGACTTTCTAACTGTTGTACACAGGGCCAGACAGATCGATTTTCGGCCAAAAGTCCTTAAATTTAAATTCTCAAAAAATGTTTAAACCAATTTGTTGGGCAATTGCAGTGTTTCCATACTGAAGTCCTTCTATCTTTAAAATTTTTCATTTCTCTTCTATCCCATTTCCGAATGAAGCATCACGGTTACATTAGTAATTGATAAAGCTGTGTTTATATCATACCACTGAGTATTAAGACCTGTCAAAAAATCGTGTGTAGTATGATTTTGTTGACAGTCCAATAAGACTTTTGATTTTATGAAATATTTCAAAAAATGGCTGTGTGTTATTAGATTTGCACACAAACAGCTGTTTTTAAAAATGTCTTTTGATTTTGTTTATGATTTTTTTGGCAGTATTAAGAATTTGGTAATATTTTACTTTCTTAAAATCCAAAGACTCGGTGGGATGATATAAACACACCTTAAGCGGCATTGCCTGAGTGAGTGTTGCTTCTTTAAAAAAAAAAAAAAAAAATTATATCATTTCTTTCGACCGGTCTTTAAAGTTAAAAAAGTTGATAAGAAAAATTTTAAAGTGGAGACACTTTTTCATATATTTTTTTTACAAATTTATTGAGAAAGATTACTCCAGTTCGAGGTCACGTTTCTTTACTAATTATTACGATGATATTGTCAAAGTAACGCTTTTCAAGAAACTATTTAAAAAGTTTGTTTTAAATTGATTGGTACTGTCATTTTGCAAGACTCACACGACACGTGCTTCGGAATTCGTCAAATTCCATTGTCAAGAGTATTTAGCAAATTGACAATTGTTATTGGCAAAACATAAAGTCTTATATTCGTATGTAAATAGACATAATGAGAATTTATGTACTAAATACACAACATAATACAGCTCTAAATTTAAAACGAATTGCCCAACCGTACCATCTCCATTTAAATTATAACTGATTTTTTTTACAAATATTCTATTGCAAATGATCATTTTTTGATTTGCATAGTTCAACCTTATATAAGCCTTTGTAACGAAAATTATATAGAAAAATATTACTCATTTTCCGAATAGAAACTCGCGTTCTTGTGGAAAAATATGATTTTTAAATTATTTACTTCGCGCTAAAAATCCTAGCTATCCTCAGTCCGATACAATCAGTCTATTTTTTTTATATATAGTAGAATGAATCCATATCTTTCAAAAAAAAGTTGCCCAAACTTGCTCGAAATGATAAATGCAGAATTTACTGCTATATACATATGTATGTATGATAGTCGTCCGAGATTTGTTTTTAAAACAAATGATTTACCCCAATATAATGTTTTATGGTTTGATTAGTTTTTATTATCACAGAGTGCCTAAAGTATAGGGGGAAAAAATGTTGATACATTTCTTGTTTTTTGTAGAATTAGGGAAAATATCAGTTACACCATTTCGAATTTTTTTCAAAGTATTTTTATTGAATTTGCAAAATTATACAAAAAATTCATGCCACAACAGTTGAAAAGAATTAAGATAAAAAAAGCTTTTCTGAAACTAAGTACGTTCTTAATACCATTTCCACATTTATATCAAAAATAACAAGTAGAAAAGTTAAATTCGACTTTTCCGAATCTATGAATACTAGGCCGGGTCGATTTGTGGGGAGGCAAAAAAATCGCCCATGGCTCAGCGAAAATCGTATTCTAGGGATCAAAATAAGAAACTTTGCCGAAGGAACCATACCTCTAAAACGAATTCTACTACCCCCCAACTGTTGACTTTTGTCCCGTAGGGTCAAGTTTTGAAAAATCCCACTTTGACCCATTTAGAGTGCCCCAATCGAGTCCAAATGTATGACCGACCCCCACTAACTTTGGAGGGCCGATCCACCCATGCCAGTGGCACACCCCCTGGAACTCCCCTGGGGGGTTCCCCATACAAACATTTTAAAAAATCACCATTTTTGGCACTTTATTTTATTATTTTTTATTTATTTTATTTATTTTTATTATTTTATTTATTTTTTCTCTTTAGAAATTTATTTAGTCAGAACATATGTAAATGAAAAAATTAATTTAACTTAGTAATAGAAAAGAAAATAAAAAAAAAATACTGTTTGAAGTCTTTTTTGCTTTCAAGTCTGGGCAGTTTCGCACGGCTCTCTAATGTCGTCGCCATAACAGCCTCTACATTTTCCGGTATAACTCGTTTGGAAACGCTAGCTAGCAATTGAACGTGTCGTTCTGTTGCAGGTCGTAAAATAGGTTGTGTGGGTTTTTTAAGCCACCACAAGACACAGCTGCATGTCGTAAACTTAAGCAAAATCGGTTACAGATAGAATTGAGCATAAAATTATCATAAAGGATTTTCCAGAAGTAATAAAAGGCGCACTTGCTTAACAGAATTTGTGGTCAGATTAACATTTAATTTACATGTAAGTACTTTATGCGCAGTTTTGACAACAAAATCGGTTACAGGTAGAATTGAAATTACCATTTCATTTAGAGATGGGCGCTGGTCACGTGATTTGCGTGATTCACGTGAATCACGCGTGAGTGTGAGTGATTTTCATTTCAATCACGTGATTGTGAGTGAGTGTGAGTTGAAAAAAATCTGAGTGAGTGATTAGTGAGTGAGTCATTTTTATTTTGCGTGAGTTTGCGTGATTAGATTTTTTTCAGCGTTTGAAAGGCTACGTTAGCTACCCGTTTTTTTGCTTTTGCTTTTCATATCACTTCAAACAATTTCAATATTATAAGTTATAGCTTTTGTTTACTTTTCTTTTTTGTGTTTGCTTAAACTACAACAACATGAAAAAAATAAAAACTCCAAACAGAGCAGTAGCGGAAAACAAATTTTATTGTTGTAGCCTACAAATATACTACAGTAGTATATTTGTAGGCTACAAATATACTACAGTAGTATATTTGTAGGCTACATTATTACTACAGTATTACTACAGTAGTATTACTACAATAGTATTACTACAGTAGTATTACTACAGTAGTATGACTACAGTATTACTACAGTATCACATTGTAAACAAATGTTGCAATATAAAAACGTGATCATATTAAAAATTTCGTTAAGATGGTGTAAAATGAATACAACATCGAAAAAAGAATAATAATAATTTTTAATAAAATTCTTTTAATTTTGGTCAAAAAAAAATATAGAAAAATTTGGAATTTTGTCGAATTTTTCGATATTTTCGAATATGTACGCGATTTTAATATTATCGGTCTAGACGCTCAGAAGTTATGAGAAAAACCGTGACATTAACATTGGGTTAGAGATGGGCGCTGGTCACGTGATTTGCGTGATTCACGTGAATCACGCGTGAGTGATTTTCATTTAAATCACGTGATTGTGAGTGAGTGTGAGCTGAAAAAAAATCTGAGTGAGTGAGTCATTTATTTTTTGCGTGAGTTTGCGTGATAAGATTTTTAGATTAGCCCAATTTTTTTATTTTTTGTAAAAAAAATTTTTTGAAGTTTTTTTTTTGGTAAGAGAATTTTATTGCGTGAGTAGATTTTGCGTGACTCACGCGTGAGCGTGATTGAATCTGGCGTGAGTAAGATTTTTATTACTCACGTGAATAGTGAGTGAGCGTGAATAAAAAAAAATTGCGTGAGTGATTCGATTATTTTTGCGTGAGCTTGAGTGAGTGTGAGTCAAAATACACTCACGCATCCATCTCTACATTGGGTTTTTCGAAAATTCACGTGGTGAAAAATACACAAAACATGGTTTTAATTAGAGATGGGCGCGTAAGTGATTTTTGACTCACACTCACTCACGCCCACGACAGGAATTTTTGAATCACGCACACTCACTCACGAGAAAATTTTTTCTACTCACACTCACAATCACGTGAGTAAATTTAATACAACTCACACTCACTCAAGCTTCACTCACACTCTCGTTGACTCACACTCACGAAACTCTTATTCATACAAAAAAAAATTAAAAACTAAAATTTGAAAAATCTTTTAAAATTTTCAACAAAATTTAAAGTTCAGCGTAACTTAAAAAATTGACTCACGCACACTCACGCAAAAATCTTACTCACGCACACTCCACTCACACGCGCGTGATTAAAATTGAATTTAGTCACACTCAAGCGTGGTCACGCGTGAATCACGTTCTAATCTGCTCATGTGCCCATCTCTACTTTTAATGACAAGAGAACACCACAACAATGTTTGCCAAAGTTTTTTTTTTTTGAGAAGTTGAATTATAATTTTACATTAAAACAATCCAACCCTATTCTTTATACACATTAAAATAAAACAGTTATGTTAAACAAGATAAGTGTGTGTGTGTGTTATAGTTTTATTAAATTTTTTCTTTGTAGGCTACAAAAACAATATTTGTAGGCTACCAAAAATAATTTGTAGGCTACAGGTAGGCTACCAAAAATAATTTGTAGGCTACAGGTAGGCTACCAAAAATAATTTGTAGGCTACTTGTAGGCTACACAATTCTAATGTTTTTGTTTTTTTGCTACTTATTCATTTTTAAAAACAATCGTAAGCTCTCGCTACAAAAACAGAAATGTGCAAGTATTAGTAGCTATAGCAATTGAATGATTTACATATTGTTTGTTTTTAAAACTACACATATCGTCAATTTTGGTTGTTTAAGCTACTTTCTTCGTAGTAATTTAAACGCTGATTTTTTTAATTTGCCCAAATTTTTTTTTATTTTTTGTAAAATTTTTTTTTTGGAATTTTTTTCTTTTTTTGGTAAGGAGTTTTATTGAGTGAGTAGATTTTGCGTGACTCACGCGTTAGCGTGATTGATTCTTGCGTGAGTCACGCGTGAGCGTGAGTAACTTTTTAATTACTCACGTGAATAGTGAGTGAGCGTGAGTAACAAAAAAAATTGCGTGAGTGATTAGTGAGTGATTCGATTATTTTTTGCGTGAGCGTGAGTGAGTGTGAGTCAAAATCCACTCACGCGCCCATCTCTAATTTCATTCTTATTACGTAGTCTCGTAGACCATATATAACGCAACAGTTTTTGTGAATGCATTAAGTCGTTGTGAAGAACTCGAGGTGTAAAGTGCTAATTTCAGATAAAAAAATGATATCTTGAAATATTATTTTTACTTGAGCGAACAAAAAAAGTTGTCCTATAAACCATTCACTATTCAAGTACAAGATAAGTTGATTGGAATTTGGGAAAAACTTGGTATGGAAATAATGCTGAAAAAAAGTGTATGTAGTAAATTGAATAGATTGCTTGACAAATATCAAGAGAAGAAACAAACCCCAACAATTTACAGCAGAGCTTCTCAATAAATTTTGCTTTGCGACCCCTTTTCAATATTTAAAATTTTTCGCGACCCCCAAATATAAAATAAAATTATTAACGTGAACTTTGACCTCCGTTTTTTCAAAAACCTGAAGTAATGGAAAAATTTGGAAACCAAATTCAGAAGCAGCACCAGAAAAAATTGAATTTTCCACCGATTCCAAGTACTTATACGACATGGCCCATGCAATTTCTAGAGGCGTGGTTTCAGTGGATCTGGCTAACATCAAACCAGGGAAAATTGTACATTCTCGGTGGCTCACCAAGGCCGCTAGACTATTACGATTATATGTGACAACGGAAAATCCAGATGCAAATTTAAGAATACTGGTTGAATTTATAATTACATACATGTATTGTTATTGCTTCATCTTGCGTTGTAGAGGATGGTGGATTCATTGTAAACTTTTTGATTTGGAATGATTTTTTTTAAATATTTTTTTATCTGAAATTAGCACTTTACACCTCGAGTTCTTCACAACGACTTAATGCATTCACAAAAACTGTTGCGTTATATATGGTCTACGAGACTACGTAATAAGAATGAAATGGTAATTTCAATTCTACCTGTAACCGATTTTGTTGTCAAAACTGCGCAAAAAGTACTTACATGTAAATTAAATGTTAATCTGACCACAAATTCTGTTAAGCAAGTGCTCCTTTTATTACTTCTGGAAAATCCTTTATGATAATTTTATGCTCAATTCTACCTGTAACCGATTTTGCTTAAGTTTACGACATGCAGCTGTGTCTTGTGGTGGCTTAAAAAAACCACACAACCTATTTTACGACCTGCAACAGAACGTTCAATTGCTAGCTAGCGTTTCCAAACGAGTTATACCGGAAAATGTAGAGGCTGTTATGGCGACGACATTTGAGAGCCGTGCGAAATTGCCCAGACTTGAAAGCAAAAAAGACTTCAAACAGTATTTTTTTTATTTTCTTTTCTATTACTAAGTTAAATTAATTTTTTCATTTACATATGTTCTGACTAAATAAATTTCTAAAGAGAAAAAATAAATAAAATAATAAAAATAAATAAAATAAATAAAAAATAATAAAATAAAGTGCCAAAAATGGTGATTTTTTAAAAAGTTTGTATGGGGAACCCCCAGGGCAGTTCCAGGGGGTGTGCCACTGGCATGGGTGGATCGGCCCTCCAAAGTTAGTGGGGGTCGGTCATACATTTGGACTCGATTGGGGCACTCTAAATGGGTCAAAGTGGGATTTTTCAAAACTTGACCCTGCGGGACAAAAGTCAACCGTTGGGGGGTAGTAGAATTCGTTTTAGAGGTATTGTTCCTTCGGCAAAGTTTCTTATTTTGATCCCTAGAATACGATTTTCACTGAGCCATGGGCGATTATAAAATCGACCCGCCCTAATGAATACCCTCCACAATGCGTTTTTTAAAGGACAGTACATTTTTTAACGTGAAAAAATTTAACAATTTTGATTACAAAAATTTTATTTTGAGTAAAAAACTCTTTTTTTGTCATTTAAAAAAAAAAACAAAGTAATAATTTTTTTCTTTTGAGTGTAAATTTTTTTTCGAGTGTAATGTTTTTTTTTACTGTAAAAATATTTCTGAGTGAATGCACGTATTGTAATTTTTTGTAAAAAAAAAACTAAATTTATTTTTTTAGTGTAAAATTGTTTTTTGAGTGTAAAATTTTTTTCGAGTGTAATTTTAAAGTTATGCTTTTATAACTAAACAAGTTTTAAATGCATTGCTTTAAAACTAAACAAGTTTAAAAAGCATTGCTTTAAAACTAAACAAGTTTGAAAAGCATTGTTAAGTTACGACCAATGCTTTTAAAACTTGTTTAACACTTGGCATTTAAGTTGCAACCAATCTGAAATTCAGGGTTTTGCTTATAACTTTTGAACCACTGGACCGATTTCGCTGAATTGCAATACCAACCTGACCCGTTAAATGGTCAACACATATGCCAAACTTCAGGAGGCTCCGTAAAGTCTTTCAAAAGTAAGCGTGTTTTCTACGGACAGACAGACAGACGGACGGACGGAAGGTTTTTTAAACTTGTTTAGTTTTAAAAGCATTGGTAACTTAAAAGTTACACTCGAAAAAAATTTTACACTCGAAAAAAATTTTACACTCAAAAAAAATTAGGTTTTTTTAAAAAAAAGTCGATATTTTGTGTACATACGTACGTGCTTTCACTCAGAAATATTTTCACAGTAAAAAAAACATTACACTCGAAAAAAAGTTTTACACTCAAAAAAAAAAATTATTAATTTTTCTTTTTTTAATGACAAAAAAAGAGTTTTTTACTCAAAAGAAAATATTTCTAATCAAAATTGTTAATTTTTTCACGTTAAAAATTTACTATCCTTTAAAAAAGGCATTGTGGAGGGCAACGGCGTATGCAGGACTGTTTTTTCAGGGCCCAACAACAACAACAAAAAAAATTTTGTTGTTTTTTCGTGAGATTTGTGTTTTCCAATACATATAAAAAAAATATTTTTTTGTTGTTGTTGTTGGGCCCCCCCTCTGTATGCGCCGATGGTGGAGGGTATTCATAGATTTGGCAAGAAAAGTTAACTACTTGTTTTTTAATTTTACTTTATCAAAAATTTTTTTTTTAATTTTTTTTTTATCAAAAAATTTTTGTTTTATCAAAATGATAAAAAATTTGATCAATATTTCAAAAAAAAAAATTGATCAAAAATTTCTGGTTTTTTTTTCATCAAAAAATTGTTTTGCACCATTTTAATTTCTTTTTGCATTAAAAATTGTTTTTTATCAAAAAAAATATTTTTAACACACATTTTTTTTATTAAAATTTGTGTTTATCAAAATCTTTTTTTGCAACATAATTTTTTTTCTCATTTTTTTCACCACAAGTATTTTTTATGCACTTCAGAAAATAAAATATTTCTAACCAAAAGTTGGAAAATTACTATCTGATAAAAAGGACATGCTGGAGGGTATTCATGGATTCGGCCTTGTCAAATTTAATTTTTCTATGCGTTCTTTTTTTAGTTTGTAAGTTCGAATGAAAGACTTTTTCTATACTCGTATGCTTGTTGTTTTTGTTTTATTTAAAACCGTTCATCCGTTTTTGTTTAAATTTTATTATGCATTGATGTTGTTATTTTTTTCTCTTTCAGCTTGTACTGAGGATGAATTCGATTGTGAGGATAACACATGCATTCACAAGGATTTAAAGTGTAACGATTTTGATAATTGTAAATTCCGATTGGACGAAGAAGATTGTGATGTAAGTTTTATAATATATGTATATTTTTAAGCAAACACCCTGTATAACTAAAAAATTTACACTTGGAAAAAAAACTTACAATTAGAAAATTTTCTTGAAACAAAAAAACAATTGTTTTTTCATAAGTTTTAGAAAATAAAGTTAAATATTTTTTAAGTTTTTTTTTTTTCACAAAAGTAAAATACCAATTATAGATCTTATCTGAAATTAGCAGATTTTTTCTGCTAAAATCAGCAGACTTTAGCAGATAAATCAGTAGATTTTTCTGCTGTCTTGACAGATTTTCTCATATGGCTCAAAAAAGATGTATTTTCAGCAGATTTTTCTGCTAATTGGACCGATGTTTTATTTTCAGTGTAGGTGTGCAATAGGGTGGCTCGTTTTTGGGCTTTTCTCTCTGATCAAATTCTAATACCCGCCAAAAGTGTTGGTCCCCTAAGGGTAATTCACATGCAAAATATCACTCCGATCGGAGTTTATCTTCAGTCTCCACTTTGAGCCTCAAAATTGGGGTTTTTGCAAAAATGGACTTTTATAAAAAAAAAAAAAAAAAATTAAGTTTTTTATTAAAATAATTAAAAAAATATTTTTGTATAATATTTGATCGTAAATACTAAAATATGAAATTTAAAGATTTTTCGATATCATTAACCCGTTCAAACTTGATACCAAAAAATGGCATGATTTTGGGGGCGTTCTCAAAACACCTTTTTTCAAAATTTGAAAATTTTATTAAAAAAAAAAATTAAAAAATATTATTTTTTCTTTCTGAATTCATTAAGAACACCTTGAAGAAGAAAAATTTTGAAATATGACGGATATCCGTCGGACCACTTTTCGGGAATCGCTGGGGGAAGTTAGCCGATTTCAAGGAAATGTTGGTTTTATCAATAATTTGGATTAATAAAATCTTATAAATTTAGTTTTTGGGCAAATTAACAGTTTTTTGGTGTCGTGGCATTCTATTTAATAACTTTAAGTCTGTCATGAAATCTTACCGATCTAGGACGTCTTTAACCCACATTGGCTGGGGGTCAAAAATGACCCCCCCAGAAAATTTTAAGTTTAGAGCTTAAATTTTGTGCTGTAAACAAGTATAAAACGGCTTTTGTGTTTTGTACCCCAACTACTATTTCGTATTAATATACTATCATTAAAAAAATCGTTAACCCTTCTTGGTAGGGGGTTAAAAATGACCCATTCAATAAATTTTTTTTATTTTTTTATAGAAAATTAATTTGTGGTAATCAATTAGATAACTTTAAATCAGCCCAAAAATCTTACAAATTTAAGATAACTTTAACCCACATTGGCCAGGGGTCAAAAATGACTCCGGCAATAACTTTTAGGCATAGTGCTTGAATTTTTTGATATCAACAAAATATATATTTTTTACTAAATGGGTAATTTTTGACCCACTACCAAGAAGGGTTAACGATTTTTTTAAAGATAAAATATTAATACGAAATAGTAGTTAGGTTAGAAAACACAGAAGCCGTATTATACTTGTTTATAGCACAAAATTTAAGCTCTAAACTTAAAATTTCCTGCGGGGGTAATTTTTGACCCCCAGCCAATGTGGGTTAAAGACGTCCTAGATCGGGAAAATTTCATGACAGACTTAAAGTTATTTAATAGAATGCCATGACATCAAAAAACTGTTAATTTGCCAAAAAATTAAATTTATAAGATTTTATTAATCTAAATTATTGATAAAACCAACATTTCCTTGAAATCCGCTAACTTCCCCCCGCGATTCCCGAAAAGTGGTCCGACGGATATCCGTCATATTTCACATTTTTCTTCTCCAAGGTGTTCTTAATGAATTCAGAAAGAAAAAATTAAATATTTTAAATTTTTTTTTAATAAAATTTTCAAATTTTGAAAAAAGGTGTTTTAAGAACGCCCCCAAAATCATGCAATTTTTTTGGTATCAAGTTTGAACGGGTTAATGATATCGTAAAATCTTTAAATTTCATATTTAAGTATTTACGATCAAATATTATACAAAAATAATTTTTTAATTATTTTAATAACAAAACTTATTTTTTTTTTTTGTTTTAAAGTCGTCTTTTGCAAAAACCCCAATTTTGAGGCTCTAAGTGGAGACAGAAGATAAACTCCGATCGGAGTGATATTTTGCATGTGAGTTACCCTTAGGGAACCGACACTTTTGGCGGGTATTAGAATTTGATTAGAGAGAAAATCCCAAAAACGAGGCACCCTAGTGCGCAACGTGTACTTTGGGACACTCAAAAAAAAAAAAACTGTAATGTTAGCAAAAAAAGCATGTAAACCTACAAGAAAATTTGCTGATTTTGAACCCACAATTTTTTTGCTAAAGTTAGCAAAAATGTTTTGCCAATAATTATTTAACTAAATATTTTTTTTTTGAACTTAGTTTATACACATCTGAGGACCCCATTGGGTTCGGACCCGATAGGTCCAGACCCCGATGGGCCTAGACCTAGTTGGGTTCCTTAAAAATCGTCATAGTTTTTGATCCAAAATTTGTGTCCGTTTCGCTCTACCTTGCTTAGTTTTTGAGATACGTGATTATAAGGGACCACTGGATCTTGAGAATTAAAAAACTCGATAACTTTAAAAATATTACTCGGAGAGCTTTTGACTATTTTGCGGTCTTGTTCTATGTGTTGAGAGCTACAAAAACGCTTTTGGACTTTTTGTTGTGTCGGCAATATTTACCGAGATATGAGCATTTTAAAATTTTCGGGAATGCTAACTTTTTTGGATCCAAAGTTAGGGCCCATTAGGGTCCACACATGTGAAGAGGCCCGGCATACTAGAACCAAAAATGGCCTCCATTTTGCTCTATCTGGCTTAGTTTCCGAGATAGCGCCATTTTAAGTTTTCTGAAAATAAAAAAAAATTTACCATTTATTTTGCTAATATTAGCAAAAAATCTTGTAAAAATGTAGTCAACTCAATTTCAAATTTAGCAAAAGAAATTAGTTCAAAGTTTGTTTAAAATTGCTAATGTGCTAAATGAAGTTTACAAGAATTTTTTGCTAACATGCTAATCTCAACTAAATATTTGCTAAAAGTTAGCTAACTAGCGTTAGCAAAAAAAAATTAGTAAATCTACTAACGTATTTTTTTGAGTGTAACATAATAAAATCTCATAATAACACTGTGCAACAAAATTTCGGTCACCAAGTGTATCTTGAATGTGACCAAAATAAAAATTAAAGTATACCAATAGTAGACCAAAACCCCCGAAGGGTTTTGAAAACTTAGCTCGAGTTTTTTTTTATGGCCCACCGAAGTTTTTAGGTCAAAAAAAAAAATATTAAATATCTGAGTTAAATAGTGTTAAAAGATGTCTTGAGTGACTTTTTTTTCTTGGAACATATTAACCCTCTATTTTCCATTTTAAGGGGTCATTGTGGTCCTTTTTTCAAATATCCTCATGGAGCACTTCTAAAACTTCCATTTAAAGGGTTAACATGTTCAAAAAAAAAAATTCTGGAGCAAATTTTACTAGGGGTTGTCAAAGGCCAAAAGTTCGTGCGAAAAGTAGAAAATGCTTAAAACAAGTAAAATTGTGAATAATCACATACTGTTAAATTGTCAAATTGCCAAAGTCGTGTGAAATATGTCGAAAAAATGTTACAAATCTGCTTCTGAGCTAAATAATATTAAGGGATGTATTCTAAGAAAAAAAAAAACATCATCAAATTTCACTGAATACATTTTTTAACATTATTTAGCTCAGAAGCAGATTTATAAAATTTTGTCGACTTAATTCACACGACTGGTGAAAATCAATTAAGCAGATTTATGTGATAATTTACAATTTTTACTTTTTTAAGCATTTTGAAATTTAATGCAGAAAATTTTTGTGAAACAGTTTAACCCCTTAAACGCACGTTTTATTGGCGTTCTATGAGGACGAAAATGATGCATTCAAAATGGGAGATTGAGTGTTAATATATTGTAAGAAAAGAACCTTCATCAAATTTTACAAAACACATCTTTAAACATTATTTATCTCAGAATTAGATTTTATACTTTTTTTTTGACTTATTCAAAATGCCTTAGAAAAAAAATTGAAAATTTCAGTAGGCCATATAAAAAAAACTCGAGCTATATTTTTTAAACCCTTCAGGGGTTTTGGTTTACTATTGAAATAATTAAATTTTAATTTTTTTTTTTGGTCCCATCCAAGATACTAAGTCTTGTTGCACAGTGTAATGAGATCATTTTTGGACTTATACCTAACCTGACCAACCATCCCGCTTTTGGCGGGATTATCCCGCTTTTGGCTGTCTCATCCCGCCTTGAATTTCTATCCCGCTTGTTTAACAAAAGTCCCGCTTCATCCCGCTTTATCCCGCTTTCTGACTTTTGGAATAGCAAAGTACAATTTAAAATTGTTTAAAAAATATTTTGAGCATGATTGTTCTGAATTAATTTTAAGCTATTTTTGTCGATTTTTGAGCATATAAATATGGTAGCATTTAGAATTTCTTACCGCGCTTAAAAAATTACTCCTAAAATTGTGTTGAAACTCGAAAAAATTTCCAAAAACTTTTTAAACGTTTATTTTTGAAAAAAAAAAACATAAATTGATTTTGATTTTATTTTAAATTGTTTTTTTAATTTAAAAATTAAAAAAAAATTGTAGTTCAGAAACAAATTTTAAAGTTTATTTTTATTTCAATTAATTTTTATTTTTTAAATCTATTTTTTTTTTTTGAGACGTGTTCAATAGGGTGGTCCTTATTTTGAAAATTTTTAAACCGACCTGAAATAAGTATCTAGTAAAATTTTGAGCCGAATCGGTTAAATTTTTGACCCCGCGAAAATCAGTCAAAGTTTCGAGTTTTGGACAAAAACTCTCTAAATTTAAGAAAAAAAGTTTGATTTAACATTTTATAAATATGCTCAAAACAAAATAATAAAATAATTTTTGTTTAACGTTGCCCAAACGTACTCAGATAAGAAGTAAATTATTTTCGAGACATCGGTAACCAATATTAATTTGGTATAAAATACAATTTTTGAATTTGAAACATTTTTCAATTCTGTAAAATGCTTTTTTCTCAAATTTTCGCAATCAAAATTACCAGGTATTTCAGCTCGTTTAACAAATCTGGGTTAAGGAGCAGAAAAAAATACAAAATTTTCAAAAAAATCCACTCTGTTTGAAAACTTTGACTCGGGATATATTTTTTTGAGTAAATGATTTTTTATGTCATTTTTTTTTGAGTGTACAATTTTTTTGAATTGACAAAAATATTTTTAAAACTGTTTTTGTGGTCTTTAAAAGCGTGTTCAACGTTTTATTTAACACGTGAATTGGAGGCGAAACCATTCCAAAATTCACGGTTTTGCACATAACTTCTGAACCACTGGGTCGGTTTCACTGACCAACCTGACTGGAAAAATTACAAACTACATTCTTTTAAAAGTAAGTGTGTTTTCAACAGACAGCCTATACTTTTTCGAACTGTTACAAACTTACTATCACTAAGTGAAGGATATAAAAAAGTCCAGCTTTTTAGACCAAAATCCCGCTTTTTCATCCTTTCAATCCCGCTTTTCAGACAAAAACAGTTGGTCAGGTTACTTATACCCCACATTAAAATTTCGCCCGACATTTAGTTAAATCGGTCTATTGGCAACATTAACAACCCTATTTCACTTAAATTGGGTTTGCGTGTATTTTCTACACTTACACACAAAAAAAAACAAGTAAGAAAGTTATAGTCGGTCAAGACCGACCATATGATACCCTACACCAGTGTTTTCCGGAAAATGGGTCCCAAGTCCAAACATGGACCGATTGGATCTGTCCTTTGTTAGATCTTTATTTAGTGTAGAGAACACACACAGATTTAATTTAAGTAGAATTGGTTTATTTTTTGTCAATAGACCGATTTAACTGAATATCTGTCAAAATTTTAATATGGGGGACTAAGTCCAAAAATTATATTCCGATTTGACTAGGTTACTAAAGTAAACGTTTAACACCTAAAAATACATTTTTATCAAATTTTCCATTTTTATGAATTTTGAGGGAAATATGTGAATATCGGGACTGTGGTTTGTATGGGGACTACCAGAAGAACTGATCCGATTCCTTTGAAATTTGGAATGGTGGTTTAATGTTCAGTTTTTTTTTTTCAAATGACTATTTCTGTTCTTTGTTTCTAAACTAACAACATAAAAAATAAAGACTTTCATTAGCATTAAATTTTTAAAGTCATTTATTTTTGTTCTGTAAGTAAAAATAAGTGATTCTACTTTAATTTTTAATGATTTGTGTACGTTATTTTTATACCCTACACCACACTGTGGTACAGGGTATAATGAGTTTGTGCTGCTGTTTGTAACTACCCGAAATATTGGTCCTAGACCCACTTTTAAGTATACCGATCGACTTAGAATCACTTTTTGAGTCGATTTAGCGATGTCCGTAAGACCGTCGGTCTGCCCGTCTGTCTGACCATGTAAACGGTGTAAACACGATACAGGTCGCAATTTTTAATCAATTGACTTGAAATTTGAAACTTAAGCCTCTTTAAGCCTCAAGGAAGAAGCCTATTGAAATTGGAAAAAATCGGTCAATATTTAGACCTAGCCCCCATACAAAGGTCCTCTTTAGTTTTGGCTCAAATGACTCTAATAACCGCATTTTAATAGGCAGGTAATCATGGTTCATCCACAAAAATCACCATTCCGAATTTTAAAGAAATCGGACCAGTTCTTCTTGTAGCACCCATACAAACCACCTTCCCGATTTTCACATAAATCTCTCAAATTTAATGAAAATAGAAAATATTTAATTAAAATTTTGTTTGTGTATGTTAAACGCGTACTTTAATAACCTTATCAAATCTGATTATCATCGGACAATTTTTGGACTTAGTAGGTCCCATGTGAAAATTTCGCCCGATATTCAGTTGGAGCGGTTTATTGTCAACAAAAAGAAGCCTATTCCACTCAAATTTGTGAGTGATTTTTACTTTTATTAAAGATTTGACAAAATATAAATCTAATCAGTCCATGTTTCAACTTGGGAGCCATTTTCCGGGAAACTCTGGTGTAGTGTATTATATGGTCGGTCTTGACCGACTATAACTTTCTTACTTGTTTTTTTTTTTATTGTTGGCATTTTGTAAATAGATATCATTAGTTTTTACCTACTTGTGTGGGTTATTTTTTTTTTTTTGTAAAAAAAAAAAATCAAAAAATTATTTATAGAAATATAAAAACATGTTTGTATCAAGTGACTTTGAAACGATGGGTAGAGTGTCTGGCCCGAATGTAGTTGATTGCGGTATCGATTCCCCAAAATTTTATTAAATTTTTTTTTTTAATTTAATTCAATAGAAAATTTGTAAAAATAACCTATGAAATTATTAATTTTTTAATGTTTTCGAAGGAAATTTTTTTTTTTTGAATTTTCTGGTAAAAATAACAAACAATCATTAATTTTTAATGTTTTTGTAGGTTATTTTTCGAATTTGTTGGTAAAAAAAATGAAAGTGACGTTTATTTTTAATGTTCAATGTTATTTATTTTAGAAAATTTTATTAACAGCAAAACAATTTTTCGATGTTTGTAAAAACAAATGAATAATTCCTAGGATGGTTTTCAATTGTGGTATCACTTGTTTTAAATATGTTTTTCATTTGTTTTTGCGTACAAAATATATTGAGTGAACAGATAAAAATCGGTCTTCACATTCAAAAATAGTAGCTATAAACGAATACAACTAAAAAGTTTTTTGAAAATTTATTTTTCTGCGTATAAAGACCCATTTTCCGGCAAACATTGATTTAGGGTATTATATGGTCTGTCTTGACCGACTATAACACTGTGACACAATTAAAGGTTAATTTCTTAGGGCCTCAACCAAACCAAGACAGTTTGAAAGTACTTGTGTGTAGTAATTAAACCCACAATGGGGTTTGCTCTGTAAAGTCTCAAATTTTTTTATAGCCCACTAAATTTTTCATTTGTTTTTAAAGGCGTTTGGAGAAAGTCGAAAAAAATAAAAAAATGGGGTTTGCTTTGTAAAGTCTCAAATTTTTTTATAGCCCACTAAATTTTTCATTTGTTTTTAAATGCGTTTGGAAAAAGTCGAAAAAAATAATGTAAAAGTTCTTTTGAGCTTAAAATAGTGTTTGGATGTCTTCAATAGAATTTGATGGGCATTTTTTTTCTAGAATATATTAACCCTTTATCTGCCGTATTTATTGGTCATTTAAGTAATTTTCTTAAGAAAAGGCTCAAAAGTCTACTTAAACTTGCGTTTAAAGGGTTAAAATGTTCTACGAATATACTCTGCATCAAATTTCACTACGGGTTACTGAAGGCAGAAAGTTCGACTGATATAAGGAAAATGCAGAAAAAAGATAAATTGTAGTGTCATTCATTTTTTTATATTTTTGCCAGAAATTGTATACAACAAACATAGGAAAAAATATAAAAAGTTAATGATAATTTACAATTAACCTTTTTATGGTCGAACTTTCTGCCTTCAGTCCAGTGAAATTTGATGCTGAAAATAATCGTAGAACATTTTAACCCTTTAATCGCACGTCTTAGTAGGTTTCTAAGCCATTTCTTAAAAAAATGACGTAAATGACCCATTAAAACGGGAGATAGAGGTTTAGCGTACTCCAGAAAAATGTTCCCCATAAAATTCTATTGAAGACATCCAAACACTATTTTAAGTTCAAAAAAACATTAACATTAGTTTTTTCGACTTTTTTCCAACGCCTTTGAAAAAAAAACTAAAAAATTCAGTGGGCTATAAAAAAAATTTGAGACGTTACAGAGCTAAACCCTTTGGGGTTTTTACTACTACACATACGTACTTTCAAACTGTCTTGGTTTGGTTGAGGCCCTAAATGTGCTGCTGCACTGTGTAATCTGTTTACTTTATTTTTTTTTTTATTAAAAAAACTAAATTTTAGCTATTTTTTTTTATAATATTTTTGCTTTTTTGTTTATTTATTTCTAGCCAAAAAAAGATGAAAGCAAATCAGAACATATGACAATTATTATTACAGTATTTGGTTTAATATTGGGTGGCATGGTCGCAACATTCCTAGTGAATTGTGTGAGGAAAATAATGCATGACCAAAAGATTATACGGGTAAGTTTCCTATTTTTTCATTTGTAAAAACAAAAGGGTGCTATTTAATTTTTAAATTTGATACTAAAAAAAACAGCTGTAATTAAATACACAGTGCAACACCCAAAATCGGAATGGGATGAAACCAAAAGCAAATGAAAGTTGACATATTCCATAACAAACCCCTCAAGGCTTTTTTCTAGTTCAGAGCTAGATTTTTTTTTACACGCATTTGAAGTTAGTGCACTTTTATTATAATTATATTAATAAATGCTTGAAAACTGTATTAGTGGCGAATGATTAATATTGCAATTGTCTTTAAATAACAATCATACGCAACGGTGTCCAATGGTTTATATTAATAATTGCCTTTAAATAACAATCATACGCAACGGTGTACAGTGGTGTATTTTAATAATTTGGCTATTCAGTAAATATGTACTGGACCGATTGCAGCAAAATTCATACCAGTCATGGCTGAAGTAATTTTGAGCTTATGTTTGGAAACTGGACCCTACATGTCCAATAAGGGCACCACCAGGGGCCTTTAAAGTAGGACATGTTTAGTACACAAAAACTTTAAATGCTTTAAAATCACCAACTTTAAATGCGTGTAAATAAAAATAAATAAAATCTAGCTCTGACCTAAAAAAAAGGCCTTGAAGGTTTTGCTATGGAAAACGTCAGCTTTCATTTGCTTTTGGTTTCATCCCATTCCGATTCCGAAAGTTCGATTTTGTATCACTGTGATATTGGCAAAAAATTATCAACACAGCTCAAAAATATTTAAAATTGTGTTTTTCAAACGATTTAAAATTTTCTCCTGAAATAAATGGCATCATTTTACTTTTATTCATAACAAGTTTTATATAAACATTAAATTATTTTTGTGTATGTATGTGTGTATAGGTTAAAATTCTTAAATATTTCTTAGTTTAATATTAGGGCGGAGCAAATATATACGGAGATTTTTTTTTTCGATTAAGTTTAAAGAAGGTGCCGGAATAGTTGCCTTTTAAAGTCAATATTAACACACAGCAAAGGTTGGGCCTGTGGACCAATTGATTTGGGTAACTTTTTTGACATAAAAATTGAAAAGTTTGAAACTAATGTTTTAGAACGATATATCTGAAAAAACGATATTTTTTAAATTTTGGTAAAAATTTTTTGGGGATTTGACAAAAAAAATTAAAAATTTCAGTGGGCCATAAAAAAGAAATTCAAACTGACTTTGCAAAACCCTTTAGTGATTTTGTCTATTTGTTGGTCTACTTTCATAATGCGTTGAAGCCATTGAGGCTCAAAGTGATAACCCAATATTTGTTTCACAGTGTTATTTAGTACAAAAAAATACCATAAAAGGGCCACTTTAGCAAATTTCGTCTATAAGTAAAAATGGCGACTCAAATCCTAATCTTTTTATTATTCGCTATTTAATACAGTCCACAAAATAGTGTTTCTAGAAAAAAAAATTTCCAAAAAAAAAAAAAATAAAAAAAATATTTTTTTTCACTTTGTTCGTGATTTTCCGATTTTTAAGTTAAAATAGAAACTCAAAGACATTGTCCAAAGGTGCATTTATTTTGTTTGTATTTATACCTAAAAAAGCAACTGTTCCGACCACGACAACAGCCATAATCGCACAAAAAATAAATAAAAATTGCTCCGCCCCTTTTATAATTTAATAATTTTATTTTTTGCTAAAATTCACAAAAGCAAAAAAAATACTGCACATTTACTTCACAATATGCTACAACTAGATACAAAAATATTGTGTTGCACTTTAACTAGAAAAAAAATTAATAATAATTATTTTTAATTGGTATTTGAAATCAGTTTTATTTCGATTATGATTTTTGTTTCTTTTTCAATGATTTATGATTTTAATTTAATTTTGCAATATCATGTAGTTATTTGAAGAATGTTCATCAATTGGATATTGTTGATTGCAATTTTCAATAAAACATTTAAAACAATCAGAAAATTTGAAGAAATTATTAGGATTATTAAAGATTTTGTTGTTATTTTTTATTTTGTTTCATACACTCGAAATGCTCAAAATTAATTTGGAAATATAATTGCATTGATAACACTGTGCAACAAGAAAAATGAGCCCAAAAGGTTTCAACGTCATATGAATGTATAGCATTAAAAATACAAAATTACTAAGGGAGTTTTGATTTCTTTTTTATTTAAAGGGTTAACACTAAAATGATCTACTAATATTTTTCTATAAAATTTCACTAGGAGTTGGCAAAGGTTTGCTCGACATCACCACAATGCTCAAATATGAAAAAATATAATGAATCATTAAGGGTTTGTGATTGAAGAAGAAAACATTGTATTTCTTAAGATTATTTTTAATGTGGATTTATTCCAGACCATGGTTTATGTAGCCACCTCTACGTCTTCAGTGGAGAAAATTACATTGGATTTAAATTGTTTGATTTTTGTAAGACTGTTTATACCCTACACCACTCTGTTGTACAGGGTATATTGAGTTTGTTGTACAGGGTATACTGATGTTTGTAACTACCCGAAATATTGGTCCTAGACCTACCTTCAAGCATACCAATCGACTCAGAATTACTTTTTGAGTCGATTTAGCGATGTCCGTCCGTCCGTCCGTCCGTCTGTCTGTCTGTCTGTCTGTCCGTCCGTCTGTCCATCTATCGGTTTAAGCACGATACAGATCGCAATTTTCAATTAATTGACTTGAAATTTGAAACTTAAGCATCTTTTGGCCCAAGGACGAATCTTATTGTAATTGGAGAAATCGGTCCATGTTAACCCTAGCCCCCATACAAACGCCCCCTTTGGATTCAGCTTAAATGGCTTTAATATCAGTACACAGAGAAAAATAAATTTCCAACTGAATATTTCAGTTGTATCAACTCAAAATTCGGTTGGTGCTACTAAATTTCGCTGAGGCATACGATTTTTTTAGTTGTTTCCATTAAAAGACAGTTGTATTAACAAAATTTAGTTGTAACTACCAATATTTAGTTGTTTTAACCTTAACACAAATGCAACAACCGAATTTTTGTTGCATCAACTGAATTTCAGTTGGATATTGGCAAATTTGTTTTCTGTGTGTATTAAAATAGATATCGGTTAGAAATTTAACATGTAATCAAATTTTGTATTCACGAATCATCATTCTAAATTTCAAAGAATTCGGGTCAGTCCTTCTGGTAGTCCCAATACAAACCACCCTCCCGATATTCCCATAATTTCCTCAAAATTCATAAAAATGGAAATATTTGATAAAAATTTTATTTGTAGATGTTAAACGTGTACATTAGTAACCTTATCAAATCGGAATATAATTGGACCATTTTTGGACTTAGTCCCTCATATAAAAATTTCGACCGATATTCAGTTAAATTGGTCAATTCACAAAAAAATAAACCAATTTCACTAAAATTTGATCTGTGTGAGTTTTCTACACTAAATAAAGACATAACAAAAGACAGATCCAATCGGTACATGTTTGGACTTGGGACCCATTTTCTGGAAAACACTGGTGTAGGGTATCATATGGTCGGTCTTGACCGACTATAACTTTGTTACTTGTTTTTCTATATGTTTTTTCATCAACAGAAAAACAAAAAAAATAAAAACTTCACTGGACCATAAAAAAAAATTCTGAACTGACTTTGCAAAACCCCTTTGTGATTTTGTCTATTTGATGGTTTACTTTCATATGGCATTAAAGCCTCAATGGCCCAATGCGATGTCTCCAAATTTGTTGCATAGTGTAATAAGGGGTAAAACTGGTTAAGTTTTGGGAGATCTGATAACTGATTACAAATCTGTTAGCATTTATTGTGGGTCACATATCCCAAGTCCGAGTTAATGACGAAAATCGAGCATCAATGTTCATACACACAAAAAAAACTTATCAAGTTACTAGAAAAAGTCTCGTAATCCCAGTTTACAAATATTTGAAAGTTTTCCTTGTTTTTTAACAAAAAATTTTCAATCGAAATTTACATTTTTTTTGTAATTTTACAATTTTTTTTATAATTTTAAAAATTTTCAAGGTTTTTACAAAACAAAATCTAGTAAATTCACGAGAATTCCTTGTAAGTTTTACTTCGCCAAAAAAGTCGTAAATTTACAATTTTATTGGTTAAAATCTTGTAAAATTACAAAAAAGCTTTAAATTTTTATTAGGTTTCTCATAAAATAGGAGGTAGCAAAAAATCTAGTAAAGTCACGAAACCTCCTTGTAAGTTTTATCGCGTCCACAAGATTTCAAATTTACAATTTTATTGTAAAAAGCTGTAAAATTACCAAATTATAGGTAAAAAGCTTGTAAAATAACAAGGAATTCTCGTCAAATAGGAGGTATCAAACTTTTCTTGTCATTTTACAAAGTTTTTTTTTGAGTGTACATATAATCCATCGTTTAATCACCATTTTGTGTTCTTGAAAAACAAATCCTGTTTTCACCTTTTAGATACAAAATGTCATCATCATTAATTTTTTAATATTACATTGTTATATCATGTTATCCTTTTTTTTCTCTACTCATTCATTTGTGCACTAAAATATTAAAAAAAAATATAAAAAAATATCCGTATAAAACATGAAACTCTTTTACTGCAACTGTAATCCCCCATCCCCAACTCTGAGACTGACAGCTTTTTTTGTTGCTGCAACAAAAAGATTAAAGCACACAAAAAAAAAATACTTGACACTGATGCATGTGTTTGTGTTTAGATAGTAATAGGTTTTAGTTTTCTCCATCTTATGTTTTCTTTAAAATTCGCACATTTTACTCACACTTTTTTATATTATTTTTGAAAAATAAGTAAAAGAAAAGCTAACAACATAACTACTATTTTTGCAATAGAGTTTCTCAAATAAATTGCAAAGTTTGGCTACAATTTTACAGACATTTTTAATTTACAGTATGTTCTGTTTTTTAATATTTGTTTGTACCTTTTATAAAAAATACCTTTTATAAAAAGTACCTTTTATAAAAAGTACCTTTTATAAAAAAGTACCTTTTATAAAAAGTACCTTTTATAAAAAGTACCTTTTATAAAAAGTACCTTTTATAAAAAGTACCTTTTATAATAAGTACCTTTTATAAAAAGTACCTTTTATAAAAAGTACCTTTTATAAAAAGTACCTTTTATAAAAAGTACCTTTTATAAAAAGTACCTTTTATAAAAAGTACCTTTTATAAAAAGTACCTTTTATAAAAAGTACCTTTTATAAAAAGTACCTTTTATAAAAAGTACCTTTTATAAAAAGTACCTTTTATAAAAAGTACCTTTTATAAAAAGTACCTTTTATAAAAAGTACCTTTTATAAAAAGTACCTTTTATAAAAAGTACCTTTTATAAAAAGTACCTTTTATAAAAAGTACCTTTTATAAAAAGTACCTTTTATAAAAAGTACCTTTTATAAAAAGTACCTTTTATAAAAAGTACCATTTATAAAAAGTAACTTTTATAAAAAGTACCTTTTATAAAAAGTACCTTTTATAAAAAGTACCTTTTATAAAAAGTACCTTTTATAAAAAGTAGCTTTTATAAAAAGTAGCTTTTATAAAAAGTAGCTTTTATAAAAAGTAGCTTTTATAAAAAGTAGCTTTTATAAAAAGTAGCTTTTATAAAAAGTAGCTTTTATAAAAAGTAGCTTTTATAAAAAGTAGCTTTTATAAAAAGTAGCTTTTATAAAAAGTACCTTTTATAAAAAGTACCTTTTATAAAAAGTACCTTTTATAAAAAGTACCTTTTATAAAAAGTACCTTTTATAAAAAGTACCTTTTATAAAAAGTACCTTTTATAAAAAGTACCTTTTATAAAAAGTACCTTTTATAAAAAGTACCTTTTATAAAAAGTACCTTTTATAAAAATTACCTTTTACAAAAAGTATCTTTTATGATCTTTTCGAATTTCAATATATATTTTTTGAATTTCAAATTATCATTTTTATTATAATTTTGAAATCTTCAAGGAAAGTTCCATTTGAAGTTTTCATATTAAATTTGAAAACTTCAAATTGAACTTTCGGCTTTTAATAATTTAATTCGAATTACAAATGAGATTTTAATTGACAAGTTTTGAATTTCAATTTATTTTTATAAGATTTATGAAAAAGAGACTCTTTTTATGAGAAACTCTGATAACCTATGACTGCTGTTATATTTCTTGTATTGTTTGAGCTGCTGTATTGGTGTTAGCAAGAATTATTTGTAATGCACTATTGTATTGCAGTACTCTCGCTGTTGAGCAACAAAAAAAAAAAAAAACACTCATATCTACTTATATGAAAGTGCAGTTGTATCCTGTTGTTTTCTTTGTTCTTTTGAAACTTGTTCAATTATTTCAACAATGTCATTTTTTTTTGTGTGCTTTCAATATTTTCAATATGTTCGTAAATACATACTTATAATCCTGTAAAACTTGATGTTATTTAAAGATTATTTTTTTGGAAAGGTAAAATAATATTATGAGCAACAACAGATAACAAACATGTTAGTATTCTTTATGTGGCTGCACCGATTGTTAAATACTTTTCATCATATTAAAAAGAAAAATTTGAGAATTACCTTCCCCAGTTCCCTTTTTATGGACTTACCTTCAAGAAAGGTCATATTCATTGTTACACAAAACGTTTTAAATATTTTGTAGGGTATTCATAGATTCGACAAAGCCGATTTTTTATACTTGTATGTATTGCGTTTCTTAGTTTTTGAGAAAATTGACGTTGAATATTGATAATTTGAAATTTTAGAGAATTTATTATATTACGTTCACCATTGCGTATGAGTAATAATAAATTACTGAAATTAATTATTCTTCATACGCTTAGATGAACTAAGAATAAAATATGGTTGGTAGAGTTGTCTATAATTCGCCTGTTAACTTTGTTCGAATAATTCAAATAATTCTTTTTGTTTGTTCGATCATAAGATTAAATCTAAAAAATTAATCGATTAATCGATGAGAATAACGAATAAAAAAGTGGATATAAAAAAAAAATAAATAATTCATACAAAAAACTTGAAACTTAAATAATTAATTAATATTTTATTAACGAAAAATTATTAGAAAAACTTATAAATTGAATAACTGAATTTGATTTTTAAAGTAAAAAATGCTCGATCAAACGATTAAATTTAAAAAAATATTCGATTAATCGAGAATAACGAATATAAAAGAGTTTTTTAAAATATATTTATATTAACAAAAAAATAAAAAATTCATGCACTCAAAAAAATCTTGTAAAATGACAAGAAAAGTTTGTAACTTTATTTTCAGCTACCTCTTGTTTAGACAAGAATTCCTTGTAATCTTACAAGCCTTTTAACAATAATTTTGTAATTTTACAAGCTTTTTATAAAAAAAAGTAAATTTACAATTTTTTTGACGCGATAAAACTTACAATTAGGTTTCGAAACTTTACTACACAAAAAGAATTGAAAACGAAAGTCAATCAACAAAAACGCGGATTCAATTAATTTTTTAATTGAGACTCCTCTGATAAAGAAAATTGTTTTATCAATCATCAAATTGTAGGTTATTAATTGATTTTTATTTCAATTAATAATTTTTTCGATTTTGATAAAAAATTTGATCAATTTTTTATTTAAAGTCAATTAAAATAATGATTGAATTTCAAGCTTATGGAAAAATTATGAAGAAATATAAATTTTTTGCTTTCCAATAGGTTAGGTTAGGTTAGGTTATGAAGGATGACACTGGTATAAACCAGCGCCCATAGAGGCCGTGATGTGGCCCATTATGATTCCTTTGAAACTTTGATCCTCTCTCTTCTTCTACTGTGTAGCCCAAAGTGGTTTTCCTTTATGCGTCCCATTTAGATGCCCTTATAAATCCCAGTAGGGTCCAAGGATTCGTGCCTCGTAATTCGGATAAATTCTGAAAAATATAAGAACCAAAAATTTTTAATCTTCTAAATGACAGTGCAGGGCATTCGCATAAGAAATGATATGTATCTTCTACGGATTCTCTGCACCATCTACATGTATTATCATTTCTTATTCCAATTGTTACCATGTGTTTACCCAATGTGTTGTGACCAGTAATGAGGTTAACTGTAGCTCTCAGTTGCTTCCTGTCCATATCTAGAAGAATTTTGCAGTGTTTTGCCAAGCTTTCATCCCATAATAATTTTGTCTGTATACACCTATCAGAGTTTGACCATTTATCCAACCAACTCGCCCTTGTGTCCAATCTTATTCTCTGACAAATAATAGACAGTGGAGGGAAAACTTCAGATTCCGCTGTCTCCTGTGCGAGTTCCGCTCCCCGTCGTGCAAGCTCATCGGCTTTCTCGTTTCCCAAAATATCTTTGTGTCCAGGTACCCAGCACAGAGTAATATTATGCTGCTCGCTGAGAACCTTAAGCTCTCTGTGGCAGCGGCTGACCACCTTAGATCTGATATTATCACTTTCCAAAGCCATTAAAGCAGCTTGACTATCAATGAAGAATCCAATATCACATCTGTATATTGGTAACATCGAAATTTGCTCAGCTGCCTTGGCTATCGCGAATGGCTGTAGGCAAAATCGCCCAAAGAAAAATGGCCCAAAAAAGATAACAAAAATTCGCCCAAAAATTGTTCATACGAATTTGGGTCATATTTCATATGAAAAGTTACCCAAAATTTTTGGGCAAATTTTCATAGTTTTTGGGCAAAATTTCGAAATTAAAAATTGGGTGATTTTTCATTACGAAAAATTACCCAAAATTTATATATGAAAAATTGCCCAATTTTATTTTGGTTTTATTTTTTGTCAAAATCTTAAAATGTCAAAACTGAAATATGTATGTCACAATAAATCAGTATATTATTATTTTTAGAAACAGTAAACGCATATCGTGTTTTTTTTTATAAATTATATATCTAACTAACCAAGAATAAGCTGAAGCAAAACCGTTCCGTTGTGGCTAAAATACAAAGGCTCTGGTGGGAATCGAACCCAAGACCCCCACTCTTACATGTAGATTATCACGCTATATATTAATCTATCGCAGCGCAGTAGAAAATCAAAAGAAATGAATTTAAAAACAGCATGGAACTCCGATAAAAGCGCCGCAGGCGAAAAATTTTACCAACAAATTTTAACAAAAAATCGCGCGATTTTTTGTTAAAATTTGTTGGTAAAATTTTTCGCCTGCGGCGCTTTCATCGCATCTAATTTCAATTTTTTTTCTTCGTTAAAATTTAAGTTCCACACTTAAAACTTTTACATCAATTGCATATGCATTTTACGGGCTGTATTCTCAAAACAACGATCTATAAAAATAAATAATAACCACGTAACCTATGGTCTTATCTTAAAAGTTGTTGTCTTTGTCTTAAAGTTCGTCTGCGTAGCCGGCCTTCGGCCGGGCTTAGGGATTACAAACTCCATGCCTTAGACCCACCCTCTCCGCAAAAGAAAGCTTTTCTGTGTAGTATGTGTTTTGGAAAAAATGTGTTAGAAAAAATCTTTTTTTTATTTTGGGCCATTTTTCATTTCTATTTTGGGCTTTTTTTCGTTAATTTTGGGCGAAGTTTCGTATTTTTCTTTTTGGGTCTTTTTTCATATTTTTTGGGCGATTTTGCATTTGGACGATTTTTCATAACATTTTTTGGGCGATTTTTCTTTGGGTGATTTTGCCTACAGCCATCGCGAATACTTCGGCTTGGAAGATACTACAATCGTTGTCTAGACGGAAAGACTCATTCAGGTTTAGTTCCACACAGTGAAAGCCACCACCTGTGCCCTCCAACATTTTGGAACCATCCGTAAAAACGTTAATTTGCTGAAATTCTACTCTGTTGTTAAGCCAATCATCCAGTGAAGGAATCACAATTTTAAATCTTCCATCAGTTACGTTATAAGGGATATCATAATCAGTCCTTATACTCCGTTCAGAACTACCAATAATCTTCGTATGTCGAACCTGTCTGTTTTTCAGAGATCCCGTTTGGAATAGTCTATTTACAGTAATCTTCGCATTCTCCTTGATGAAGAGGTCTAGCGGTGTCATATCCAGAAGCATTTCCAAAGCTTCAGTTGATGTCGTCCTCATAGCCCCTGTAAGACTCAACAACGCAATCCTATTTACCCGTTTGATTGAGTCAGCATGAGTCCTATATTCAATGACAGGCCACCAAACATGACCGCCATAACACAGCACTGGCCGGACGACTGCGGTAAACATCCAATGAAAGAGCTTGGGTTTCAGACCCCATTTCTTTCCGACTAATCTCTGACAAGAGTATAGTGCAGCGTAAGCCTTCCTTATCCGTTCTCTTAGATTTGCCGTCCAAGTAAGTTTTTTGTCTAGTATTACCCCCAAGAATTTAGCTGAATCCGAAAGTTCCAAGCTTACGCCGTTCAATTTCGGGAGGTTGAAACTGGGTACCAATCTTTTCCCTGTGAATAAAACCATTTCCGTTTTCCCTGGATTTATCCTCAATCCACACGACTCCGCCCAAAAAGAGAGCATTTTTAAAGAGCTTTCAATTCTATCAGAGATAGTGCTCAGACATTTACCTGAAGACATAATCAGTAAATCATCTGCATAGGCCACCACCGTTATGCCGTTTTTGTCCAGTTTCCGTAGAATATCATCAACAACCAGAAGCCACAATAGAGGAGATATAACACCCCCCTGCGGAGTGCCTCTAGTTGCTACAGCATGGATAATAATATTTCCTAATTCCGATGTGATCTTTCTATGAGTTAGCATTTTCATTAGCCACCTTACAATTGACGTTTCAATTCCAGTTCTAATCAAAGCTGCAAGAATAGCCTCCGATTTGACATTGTTGAAGGCACCTTCGATATCTAAGAATACTCCTAGTGTATAGTCCTTAAAAGAGAGGGATCTTTCGATGTGCTGAACAGCGACATGAAGTGCTGAATCTACGGATTTACCTTTAATATAGGCATGTTGACTTCCCAAAATGCTCGTAGGGCATATATTCATCCTGATATATTCGTCTAAAATTCTTTCTAATGTCTTCAGCATGAATGAAGAGAGACTTATTGGCCTAAAGTCTTTCGCAGTGCAGTGCTGAATTTTTCCCGCCTTTGGAATAAAAGCTACCTTAATCTTACGCCAAGAAGTTGGGACGTAAGATTGCCTCAAACAGAACCTAAATATGTGTAATAGTGAATCCCCTATGATATCAATTCCCTCTTGGATCATTTTCGGATAGATTCCATCCAAGCCTGGTGACTTGTATGGCCCGAAGGTGTTAACTGCCCATATTACATTATCCAATGTTATTATATCCGTCATTTCCGGAGAATAACTAGACTCTATCGAAGTAGAAGGATCACTTTCTTGCTGAGTAAAAGAGCAACCCGGGAAATGAGTTTTAAACAGTAATTCAAGTGTATCTTCTGTAGATTCTGTCCAATTACCACACGGTGTACGAATATTACCTATAAAATTATCCTGTTTTGAAAGCATCTTCCTTAGTCTTGAGGTATCCTTTATATTAACCAGTTCTTCGATGACATTTACAAAGTTTTCCCTTTTCGCTTTTCTCATTTCCTTCTTATAAGCTCTAAGCTTTGTTCTATACTCGGTCCAGTCTTCATCTTTATCATCCTTATTTGCTTTATTAAACGCCTTTCTTGACTCCTTACGCAATGTCCTGAGATCTTGGTTCCACCAAGGTTGATTCTTTTTACCCCCCGGCCTGCTCAGTGGACAGGATTTTTCGTATGAACTGACTAGACATCTTTCGATATCCCCGAGTGTCGATTCTAACGTTTCCACACTCTCTATTCTTATTGACTTGTTCCCTAGCGTTTTATTTACCGATTCCCTAAATTTATTCCAGTTTGTCTTTCTAGGGTTCCTGAAGACTTTATTCTCACTTTTTTCCATAGTATTGACAGAAAACTCAATATATTTGTGATCAGAGAAACTCACTTCGTCTGAGACATTCCAACCTTCTACCTTTCGTAAGGACCCAAATGTTAGATCTAGCACCTCTTCTCTGTTCCTAATTTGGAAAGTTGGTTTATCACCCACGTTATAGAATTTTAAATTGTTTTGTATTAAAAAGTCCAAAAGATCCTCTCCGAGGATTTGTATCAGTACTTCCCCATAAAGTATGATGGGAATTCGAATCACATCCAATAAGCAGTTCTATCTTCCTGTCCTTGCAGTGCTCCACCAGATCAGTAATAAGAGGTGGTGGTGAATCAACTCCATCCTCCCCATTAGAGAAATAAGCTGATGAAACTATAAAAGAGCTCCCACCCTTGTCTATTTTTACCGAGGTTACGTCCCCATTACAAAATTGTCTTAAAATAAAACAGTTTATGTTCTTTTTAGCCAAAATATAAGATCGAGGTTTATTTTCACCATTTATATAAAGTAAATTATAAAGTTTATTTTCTAGGCCCATTATTCGTTTTTTGTTTACCCATGGCTCTTGGATCAACGCCACGTCGACGTCGTACCTATTTAAATGGAGGATTAAATTAGTCGTTGCCACGATACAATGATGGAGATTGATTTGAATAAACTTAATCATGTTAACTTACCGTAGACGACCTAGCTCGTTCCTCCATTTCCATTATTGGTCTCGCAATAGCACTGCTAAGTCCCACGCTAATTCTGTACCCGTTCATTTGAAGGCTTTCCAATGTTTCGATATTAACAGCTAGAATAATGCTTCTCCCCGCATTAGTTGGTTCATCCATCCTCAAAATTTTCCAATCAGCTGATGGGTAAAGTCTCCTATTCTGTGCTATTAAGATATCTAAAAGTCTATCTTTTGGTAAAATAGGTCCTGTGATAAACGCTCTTATCCTAGGTTGCCTGGGTAATTCCTCTTCACTAATCACTTTGAGTCTCGCCCCCTCCCATAATCCGTCTAGCTTACTAATCGTTTCCTTTAACCAGGTCAGAGTATCGTCCGTCTTGCAGTACAAAATTTTGTAACCGTTCCTTGTCTGAATATTGCCAAAATAAGGCATAGAGTCAGTTCCCTCCCGTACAAGATCTGAGACTAGGAATATTAATATACCCTCCAGAAGCTTCCAGTTTTCCTCTCCAATACGTCTGTCTGAGTTGCCCTCGTCTATAATAGCAACCCCTATACAACCCTCGTTATAAACGTTGCGTCCAGAGTCAGGTTTCGTCTTCTTCAGTACTGTGATTTCCGGCGAACCAGAATCCTTTGTCCTATCCCGCTTGCTGCATCCAGGTTCCATAGTATCAGGGTTAAGTGACCCCTCAACAGACGGAGTAGGAAACCCGTTATCTTTCACTACCGGATTAAAAGATGAACTCATAATTCCGCTTGGCTTGGATAACGGGCAAGATGCAACTAAGGTCGAACTCAGATCTACACCGTTTCTTGCCCAGGACGAGGAAGAAGAGCTTAGTGGCTTTTCTGTCCCCATCTTTTGCTCCTGAGCTACTTCAGCTAAGGCTAAAGATAGCGGAGGGGCCAGATTAACGGTTTCGTTGTCAAGTTTACCTATCTTAGCTGATTCTAAGTCTTGATTACCTAAAGTATTGGAAGACGAGCTACGTGGCTTGTCTGTCCGCGCCGTCACTGCTTCAGCTGTGGCTAAAACAAGTGAAGGGGTTAGATTAATAGATTTTAAGTTTACCTGATTATTACCTTCATTGAAGCTATCTTCAATATCAATTTTCAATTGACTCCATTTAAGAACTACGTCTCGAGCCTTTGCCAAGCTTTCCCTTTCCTCCTTAGTCAGAAGATTTTTTTATTTTTCGCCTAGTTTTTTGATTATACGAAGAGCTTCTGTGACTTTGCGAAAAACCCCAGAATCCGCATCGGATGCAGTATCTAAGCCCTTATCGCCAGTCACGCCTACACCTTTCATTGCATTTACCAGGGAACGATCTTCACTACCCAAATTTATAGTCGACGAAGCAACAGATCCACTTACATTTCTTCCATTTTCCTCTAAAATTTTTTTAGCAGTTGCCAATCTAATTTTCTCACCTTCAGTGAGACATTCCTTTTTGCTTAATCGTTTAAAATTTAATTTAGCATTTTTCCACGATTTTGAAGAAATGCTAGAACAGTTGGACAATAATTCTTCGCCGGTAGCTAAATTCAGAGTGTTCAAGCTGGAGTTAGACATTGTAATCTATTTTCAAATATGAGAATAAGAATAAAAAAAAATCGGACACTCTGTTCAAAAACTTTTTCTTTATTCATATTTAATGTTAAAATTTCCTTTTTCCCCTTTATTTTCTACTATTAACTTATTTCTCCTTATTAAACATACGATTTCCCATTCACAAAACGAAAACAATCACAAAATATTTGTACCTATATATGTGTATACAGACAATACATATAATATACACATAAAATAACAAGTAGTTAATAATTACTCAATAATAAAAGAAAGGTTACTTTCCTTTCTAATTTTATTTTTCTATAATTAAATTGATATTATTATTGTCGAACTACTAACAAAAACGAAGTACCTAAGTTTTCCAATTTGTTAAATATGTTTTGTTAGTTTTACACCTGGCCACCTCAAAAATACTTGTTGATTACAACCGTTTTACTAAGTTGTAAACTTCACGTTGAACAGAAAAATAAAGGAACATCTGTTTATTCTGACAGAATGCTTATCTTCATTTATGTTTCACACAGTTTCACAAAAAAAAAAAAAAAACCAATTCCAACACAATTTCCAGTTAATATAATTTTATTAAATCACTAATTATTCAATAAACTTACCGATAATTTAATCAAATAAAACAGAAAAATAAAATTTTATTTTTTATCTAAATATTGGTACCAAAACCAAGTAAGTGATACGAATAAAAACCACACTTTTTTGCAAATTAAATGCAGCTGTACAAAAACACGTCTCTACTTTACAAAAGAGAAGAGAGAAAAGAAAAAAAAACAAATAGGTTCCGACAATTAAAAAAAGTAAAACTCTAGTATAAAGTATATTTTTGAGAAAATGTATTCAAATAAATTGAAGCGAAAAAAAAATCTGGTATGTTGAAAATTTGTAATTTGATAGTTAAAGAAAATAACAAAAATGTTGATCAAAACAATAATTGACTCATTTAAATTTTGTTAATCAATAGATTTAATTGAAATTTTTTAGCCAATAATTTTTTGTGTGTAGATTTTTTGCTAACCTCCTATTTTACGAGAATTTCTAGTAAAAATTGAGAATTTTTTTGTAATTTTACAAGCTTGTTACCAATAAAATTGTAAATTTGCAACTTTTTCGGCGAAATAAAACTTACAAGAAATTTGCGTAAATTTAATAGATTTTTTTTTTTAATCTTGGAATTTGTAATGTTACAAGAAAAACTGTAAAATTACAAGAAAAACTGTAAAATTACAAAAAAAAATGTAAATTTCGATCGAAAATTATTTGTTAAAAAAACAAGAAAAACTGTCATATATTGCTAAAATGGGATTAATTGTAGATTACCTGCCAAACTAACCTATGTTTAAATTTTTAGCCAAATCGGACAATTTAACTCGTGCCTCGGGGGGCTAAAGGATTTTGTACAAACCAAAAAAAAAATTTTAGGGCCAAACTTTAAACCCCCAGCGCCATAGGTTGAAATAGTCCGATTTGGCAAAAAAACTTAAATGTAAAGTTTTTAAACCAAAACGAACGGCAATCGACGAAATTCGACAAAAGTAGTTTTTTGTGATAATACATAAAATGTGAAAAAGGGTAAAAAAAAGTGAATTTTTTGCTGTTTTTATACCCTACAACTACAGTATGGGGGTATACTCACTTTATCATTTCGTGTGTAAAACATCAAAATATCGGTCTAGGACCCCATAAAGTATATATGAGGAGCCGCAGAACAAAACGTACTTTTTCGCATATAAAATTTTTTTGGGAAATTGAGGTTTATTTATTTCGCCCCTTTAAAAAACTGCATGAACCTGAATACGTTAACAAGTTTTTTGCTTATCAAGAGATGCATCAAACTGCCATAAGTCACCACATTATATGTTAAGGATGTTTAATATAAAACCACTTTTACTTTGGAAAAAGTACGTTTTGTTTAAAAATAATGAAAAAAGTACGTTTTGTTTAAAAATAATTGAAAAACGACCTTTTGATGTGCGTATTTTTTTAAACGATACTATTTTGATCGAGTGTTTTAAAAATGTTCTTATTTATTAAAAACTACAAAGGAGCCTCATTGGCTCATATTTAGATACGTTACACACGAATTGGCAAAGTTAATGTACCCCCATACTGTAGTTGTGGGGTGTAAATAGACCAATAACAAGAATAAGGGGGAAATCCTTCGCTGGCCTGCAAGAAGGCCTCAAAAAATCTTTGTGGGCATTTATATGTATATGGAATATAAGAGTAAAATGGCATATTATAAAATTATGAAAAATCTTGCATATGAAATACAATGAAAAAAGTACGTTTTGTTACACACCAATTTTTAAGGAATCCATTTTCTTGACGAAAAACAAAAATAATTCACGCTATGGAAATTGTTTCTGATAGATTTCGAACCAAATAATATAAAAGGAACAAAAAATCAATTTGTCAAAAAATGCGAAAAAGTACGTTTTGTTCTGCGACTCCTCATATATTTATCATCAGTGGTCGATTCTAAGACATTCTAGCGATGTCCTTCCGTCTGTCCGCCTGTCCGTCTGTAGTTAACACGATGCAGTCCAAAATATATGAGCTAGACTCCCGACATTTGGTACTAATATATCTTATGCGCCTAGGCAGAATAAGTTCGTAAATGAGTAAAATCGGACCAGGGGAAAAAAGTTCCCCCTCGATGAACTAAACCAACCTCTGAAAAATGCCATATTTTTTTATGATTTTTGTGTTTTTGTTTAACAAATCCAACATTTTTTTGTTACATGAAGTTCAAAGTCCTGCATTTGGACCCACAGAATTACAAAATATGGTTTTCGGTCCGCCCCCTTTTATGGGCGTGGAATAAATTATTATTATTTTTTTTAAATAATGATAAATTTGTAATTCTTTAGTGCAAAAAGCATAAGAATTAATTTTTTTAACACTTATTTGAGAGGAAATGTGCCCCCCCCCCCCCAAAAAAAAGTCCTTAAAAACGAACTGGATAATATACGTTAGAAACTAGAGACTAAATGTAGTAAAACTGCATTTACATTTGTTCTTTTCGTGGTCCTGTTTCCTTTTAAAAGGACTTCAAAGTTTTAGAGGATTAAATTTTATAAAATATTTTTTAATATTTTTACTTGCCCTAGGATGCCACTATTGACAGAAAATGAAAAAGGAGGATCTCCCCTTATTTCCCTTTTTTATTATTTTAACTTAAAAAAGGAGGTAAGTTACATCCTTTCAAACATGCATCCTTCAATATCATAAAAATTTTTCAGCTTAATATTTTGATAAAGTTTTCAAATGAGTTTATTTACATCCTTTTATCCCGATATGGCAAAATAAAAAAAATGGAAAAATTAGGCGAGATCCTCCTCTTTCATTAGCCATAACCAGGGTCATCCTAGGACAAGCACAAATATTTAAAAAAATGTTTTATAAAATGTATCCTTTAAAACTTTAAAGTCCTTTTAAAAGGAAACAGGATCATGAAATAAAAAACTGAAAATGCAGTTTTACTCCATTTGATCTTTACTTTCATACGTATATCGTTCATGTTTAATATTTTTTTGTTGATATGTATCATTAAAAGCAACATCACAGCTAAAATCCTTTCAAGTCAGAACTATATTTTTTTTTTTTTTTTTAAATGCTTAGAGTAGGTCCCCAACGGCCCTAAATTTTTTTTTTCGAAGTCAATTTTGAAGCGGAAGGGTTTATCCCACCAAAACGAAATTTTGAGTCGTTAATAAGTTAATCAAGCAAAATAATAATTAAAAATAAAAATCAAAAAGAAATGTTTTGGGGCAAAACTTTAACCCCCCAAAGGCACGGGTTAGTTTTGTCCGATTTGGCTAAAAATTTAAACACAGGGCTTTCAGACGAAAACGAACCATAATTTGCCCGTCAATAGACGAAATTCTAAAAAAATCATTATTCGTGTTTATGAATTTTTATTAACATGTAGAATGTCCCATATATTTTAAAAGCTTTTCCAATTTTAAAGTACAAACTTTTCAAAACAATATTCAATGTTAAATTCTACAGTGAAATGACTTATATTTCTCTATAACTGCAGTGTTCATTCATTAAAAAAGGATTATGTTTTAAAATAACACAAAAGGGGAATTACAACTTTAATGTTAAACTCAGTTTTCTTAACAAAAACTTGATCTATAGAATTAGTTTAATATTTTTTATTTGTAAAAGGCCTGAATAATTTAATGAAGCAACAATCAATACTTTTTTTTTGTCCCTTATCTCATTTTAAAAGATATTTCCTATTATAAATTGCCTTTGATGTTTCGACAAAAAAAAAAAAGGTTGTACAAAATGATTATATTTTATTAAAGTAATCATCAAATAAACCAATAAACATTTTTACTGAAAAAAAAAAACATTTTTTTTTTGTGTTTTGCCAAAATATCTCAGAAAAACCTTAAGAATGGTAATGCCTTATGTAATACCCTGCCAAGTAATGCATAGCCGCAAAAAATGCTATAATATATATTACACCGCTCAACAAATCGAAGGTTTTTGGCTCCGGTTTGAAGTTTCACATAAAATTTTAAAAGATTTTGACTCGCTTATTCCAAATCTGTGCACCAAATTTTTCCATCACGTATAGAATTTTAATTATTCGCGGTTCAAAATGCGAAAAAACGCGAATTTTGCTTTTTTTGAAAGCCTGCACAGCAGCCACTGGGTGGAAAAAAAATCTGGTATAAAGCGTTAGAGAAGAATTGAACTATGGTCTCAAATATATGATCAAAAAAATTTTAAGTTGCTGCACTATTATTGGCCAAACATGTATTTAAAAAAAAAAAAACTGTGAAAAAAATTAGAAAAAGCACCATTTTTAAAAAGCTCTAAAACAAAAACCAGATGATCAGATCAATCTTTACTGTGATGAGCTCAAAATTTAGGCAAAGGTTCAGTCTTTCTTAAAGACTTTTAAACCCATTAAAGATATCTTTCGGTTTATACGAAAAATAATACAGAAAACTTAAATTTGTAAAATATTTTTTTTTTAGTTTTTCTTTGAAAAATATCAAAAAAAAACTTCTTTATAAAATGGTAATTTTAACAGTATCATTTTAAAACGCAAGTGTTATCCAACCATACCCAATAATTAAAAAAAAATGTTTTCTGTGTTGGAGACCATAGACAAATTATACTTTTGCGCTTTATACCATATTAGAATTCCACTGAATTGCTGCTGTACAGGCTTTCAAATAATGCAAAAATCGTACTTTTTCGCATTTTTAACCGTGAATAACTAAAAATCTGGACGTGATAGAAAAATTTGGAGTACAGATTTGGAATCAGGAGATCAAAGTCTACTAAAATTGATTAACAGAATTCAATCCGGGAAATGACTGTTGAGCGGTGTTATTTATTCCTTACCGTAAACCATTTGCAATAGTTTTCATGCATTACGTGATTTGCACCCCCTTATTTTATGCGCCATCCTTCACAAAAATCATCAATGCTGTATAGGGTAAAATAATAATTAATAATATCTTACCATTACTTTATCCTATACTGCGACATTGCACAGAAAGAAATTTGAAACGAATTTGAATCAACAAAAACGCGGATTCTATCAATTTTTGGATTGAAATTCCTCCATTTAAAAAAATTGTTATACCAACCATCAAATTGTAGGTGTTTGAAAATTTTTTCAATCAAAATTTTTTTTTTGATTTTGATCAACAATTTGATCAATTTTTTTATAGTCAATTAAAACAATGATTGATTTAACAAATGATTTGTAGGCTTATGACAAAATTATCAAAAAATTCATCTTTTTCTGCTTTTCAATATGTTGCCAACAATAAAAAAAAATAATACCCGATTATTTTGTATATTTTTAAATTAATCTATTTAAATAAATTAAAGCGGAAAAAAATTTAAAATTTGTAATTCGACAGTTTAAGAATATAACTTAAATTTAATCAAATAATTGATTGACTCATTTAAATTTTGTTAATCAATAGATATAATTGAAAATTTTTAACCAATAATTTTTTGTGTGTGCGACATTACGACATTTAAGTTTTTGCTGGGATTTCAAATATTTTTCAAACTCTCTTCACTTACAAATTTATTTTGTTTATTGGTTTATAATAAATTGACTTCCTCTCAAAGTGGTTTTGTAGGTGCATATACAGTTTAGCCTTGAACTTCGCGATTTTAAGCATTATACATTTGAAGTGATTATAAAATAGTTAGCACTTTCAGTTCTACAACTAAATTTCTGAATACTTTTGAACTTCAGTTATCGCGTTTAAGATTTACAAACTGCCTTTTAACTGCATTTATCAAGGTCTACCTGTATTAAGGTTTATTTGATGATGTGTTTTATTAAATTGAGTTTTAAGGGATTTTTTTGATGTCAAAAACATATTGATTTTATCTGAAAAAAAAAAAAAAAAATAACACACACACATAAAATAATTAAATTTATTAGCTTTTTGTGTTATAATACCACAACCTAAAAAGTATAAAGATGAAATATAAAAGCAACAGGTTTTTTTTTAGGTGATTGCCAATTAAAATATTCTGGGTGGGAAGAATATGATTGTTATAATAAATGAAACTGTAGTAGGTGAAGGAAATTTATTCGACACAAACTTAACTTTTGTGCTATTATTTAATTAAATATATAAAGGCAATTTAAGAAATTTTAAAAACTTTTAATCAAGAAAGTAAGCTTCTTAAATTCCTATAATCAGCCGAAAAACTCTGTTGAAAAATCTGAACACACAAAAAATTGTTGGCTTAAAATTTTCAATTAAATCTATTGATCAACAAAATTTAAATGAGTTAATCAATGTTTTAATTAAAACTTTTGTATTTTCTTTAACTGTCGAATTACAAATTTTCAAAATGCGAGATTTTTTTTTGCTTTAATTTATTTGAATACATTAATTCCCAAATATACAAAATAATCGGGTTTTATTTTTTTTATTACTGGCAACATATTGGAAACCAAAAAAGATGCATTTTTCATAATTTTGTCATTAGCTTACAATTCATTAAATCAATCATTATTTTGATTGACTATAAATAAAAAATTTATCAAATTTGTGATCAAAATAGAAGAAATGTTTGATTGAAAAAATTTTTAAATAATCACCTGCAATTTGATGATTGGTATAGCATTTTTTTTTTAATTGGAGGAATTTCAATCAAAAAATTGATTAAATGCATGTTTTTATTGATAAAAGTTTGTTTAAAATTCTTTCTGTGTACAACAAAAATAAGTTTAAATTAGCATATATTTAGCAAATTTTTCTGCTGAAATAAATATTTTAACCTACAAGGGAAGTCTCCCTGGTGTCACCCTCCGATCTTCATTAAAGAATGAAAATTTATTCGACACGTATTTTTTTTAGCTGCCCAAACTCATTTTTAGGGGGGGGGGGTCGATTTGTATGGGGGAAAATTGACCTTTTTCAGTTTTTTACGATTTACGCCTATTTAAACAAAATTAATATAGGCATGTGTGGTATCAGATTAAAGGTATTAAAAATACCTATCTCGTGGTGCTAACAACGGGCCAAAGAAGTTAATATTTTTCGGCTTATTAACAAAAAGCCCTAAAATTTTGGTATTTTATTCAATATGACGAACAGTTGTGCATGTTTGGACACATTCTTAGCTTACTTAGCTTAGATAGGTTTTCCAAAGACCTTTCATTTGGTATGTAACATGACTAGGTTTCTTTGCATAATATAGGAGATAAACGAAAAAAACTGAAAAATGGCCTTGTCATCCCCCCTCCTTTTTGCCCCCTAAATATGAATTTGTCCCGCTAAAAAAAAAAATACGTGTCCCTTTATTTTTTCTGCTCTACAAAATAAAACCAATTCCATAAAGATCCGCGGGTGACACTAGGGAGACTTCCCTTGTAATTTCGTTTTCATTCAACTTTAGAAAATTACAGATGTTTTTCTGTGAATTTTTTGATTTTTTTTGCTGAATTTCAAAAATATTTTTGTGAAAATTTTTGCAGATTATTTTGCAATTTAAGAGAAATTGTTTGTTGGCATTTTGTTTAAGAAAACTTTCGAACAATTAAAGTCTGAATTATGTCACTTCCCAATATTCTTTTTTTAAATAAAAAACGACTTATTAACAAAAATTTCGCAAAATGCTGTCATTTGATATGACGAAAAGTTATTCATGTTTGGACACTAGACCAGTTCTTAAATACAAGTTCTTAAATTTTCAAAACGTAGTTTTCTAACATGGATTGGCCCACTTTTGTTTATTGGTATCTAAAAATTAAAAACTTGGTGACAATCGGATAAGGGGGACACGTGGCGAAAATCGGTTAAAAATTTTACTTGCAATTATCTTTATAACCAGCCAAAATACACTAAAATCGGGTGAAAAATGCGAAAGTTATAAATACATTCCCAGACCAAAAGACCGTAATTTTTTGGATGAGAAAAAAAAATTATTTTCAATTATATTATCCAATTAGCCAAATTTTCTTCTGTATTAGTTTAAGACCTAATGGAATGATAATTTGCCCAATAATTGAAAATCAGAATAAAAATATTTTTTCTCATATAAAAAAAAACGATATAATGGTCTGGGGAAGTACATATAACTTGGCCAATTTTACTCCGATTACAGTGTTTTTAAGCTCGTTGGAAAGATACTTTTATATAAAAAAACTCTTTAGTTTAGTTTCATTTAAAAAAGTGTGTGTAAAATAATTTTTTTTATAAAAATCAAAAAAGTGATTTTTCCCCTAAAATCATTTTTTACTATTTTCAACCGATTTTCGGCACGTGTTCCTTTTATCGGATTGCCTTCAAATTTTGAATTTAGTATTTTTAGATGCTAATGTGCAAATTTTGGCAATCCAATGAACAACGATTTTAGGAACAGGTCTATGTATTGGACACGTTCTTTTCACATGCAACATGACAAGGTTACTTTGCATAATATAGGAGATAAACCATAAAAACTGAAAAAACCCTTCATATGCACCCCATAAAAATGAATTTGGGTCGGTAAAAAATACGGAGGGTGACACAAGGGAGACTTCCCTTGTAAGTCTTTTTTTAGTGTTAATTTTTTTCTTTTGGGTTTTGTGAAATTTAAACGATTAAAACAAAAAATACAGCCACACAAAAAATGTTCTAACCAAGAAACTAGATCCGCTAGTCCTTATGTATTTTGACCTTCTGAATTCGCCATTAGAATTGAATTCCATCGTTGGGGTTTTCCTGTGATTTACAAGGAAATTCCGCAAAATGAACCTACCTGATTACTTTGTAAGTTTGACCAAGTTAAAAAATGTTTAACATTTATTTCTGTGTGTTAAGTTCAAATTCGATTTATTAAGTAGAAAATAAGAGGTTTTTTTAATAAAATCCGTCAAAAATTGCAGAAGTTACATGCATTCAAACAAAACTGCATCAATTCAGTTTTATACAAAATCAGTTGTATGTGTTATATTCGGCACACCCGAGATAAGAAAATAAAACTGTTTTTGAATAAAACCGAATTTATGCATTTTTGTTCAAATGCATGTAACTTCTACAATTTTTGACGGAATTTATTAGAAAACCTCGTATTTTGTATACCCTCCACTTAGTGATAGAGGGTATATATAAGTTTGTCATTCCGTTTGTAACTCATCGAAATATCGGTCTGGGACCCCATAAAGTATATATATTCATGATCCTCGATGGATTTTAAGACATTCTGGCGATGTCCGTCTGTCCGTCTGTCTGTGGAAAATGCTCTCGCGGACAAAATATTGCACAGAGAAGACTGAAACTTAACATATATATTGCAAGTTCTCCCGAGAAGTTTGGTATTGCATTTGAGCGATATCGGTTCAGCGGTTCAAAAGTTGTGAACGAAAATATAAGTAAACCTCAAAAATTTCAGTACATTCAACCATAACCTAAAAATACAAAATGCTTTAATTCGGCTTCTGGTTGACATATGTTAACAAAATTGAACACCAAATGGTATTTAAACAAGTACGAACATATTTTTTGACAAAAAAAGAAAAAAATCGCGGATTTTTTTTACCAAAATTTTTTTTCGCGGAATTTTTTTTTCAATTTTTTTTTTTTTCAAAAGTAATTTTAAATAAAGTTGTTTGCAATAATCTTTTTGAAATTGTGGAGGGTATCACTACATTCGGCAAGGCCGAATTTAACTTTTTTTACTTGTTTCCTAGTAAATCAGACTTAAGCTTTACATACCGAAATACAATTCATAAATTTTTAGCTTCGTCAAATTTACAAAGAAAGCTGGTAGTTTCATTTTGCGGACTTTCCTTGTAAATTACAGAAAAACCCAACGATATAATCCAATTCTGATGACGGGATCGAATACAGAAGGTAAAAAAAAATGTTTTTTGCATTGTTCCCGAATACGCAAATTGACTTAAAAAAACTGAAGTTTCCGACTAGAGCGAACTTTTTTTATCAAGCAAAAAAAAATTTTTTATGTTTCACGAAGACGCGAATTGATGTAGAAAAAGTCTAAGACACAGATATTTTATTTTCAGCACTACACTTGCAATTTGTTGGTCCAGCTCATGTGTACAGTAGAGTGGTTAAAACATTTTTTTCTAGCGTTCTCTTCATTTTACGTAATTTGGTGCAAAAAATGGTGGCCGATTTTTAAAGATTTTTGAAAAAATGTTTAAAACAGTTACGAGCATCGTTTTGCTTCCGCAGAGCATATAATAAAAAATTCTTTCTTTGCGGTCTCACCACCACATTTAATGTTATTTGGTTCAACAATCCTTGGCTGATTTTGTTCAGATTTTAACCCATTATGTGGTACCGTATTGTAAAAAAAAATTGAATTACCATAGATTTTTAAGATACATACACAAAACATTTCAAAAATCACATTTCTTTTAAATATACACACAAAAAAAAAATTTCCAATGAACGACTCTCATAGTATTTATGAACAAATTCATACAATTTATTAACTTTTATAAACTTTTTCATAGTATTTATGAATAAATCATAATATGTGAAATTTATGAACTATTTAACATTTTTCATAAATACAATGAAAAAGTTCATAAGTTTATGAAAAAATTAATACATTGTATGAATTTGTTCATAAATACTATGAAAATCGTTCATTAGAGATTTTTTTTTGGTGTGTATTTTGCATGTTTGTTTATGAATATATTATTGAAGTATATACCCAGCAAAATTTTTATGAAGGGTTATTGTAGTGTAATGTATTACCATGTAATGCACAGCCAAGAAAAATTTTAAAATATGCAATATTTTTCGCTACCACTTACCTTATGCATTACTTTTTTGTATTTTTCATTCATAATGTAAAACGCACAAAAATTTTTTTAAGTCTCATCCCAAATAAAATAAAAGTAATGGTAAGACATTTATGATTTTTTTGTTTGTGATAAGACTCAAAATAATGGGTGCGTTTTACGTAATGCATTGAAAATACATAAAAATAATGCAATAAGTAAGCGGTAGCGAAAAAATAATGCATATTTTTGCATTTTTTTGTTTATGCATTTCATTGTAATGCATTACATAACCATTAACATATTTAACTACTGGAACTAGACCAACACTTATCTTTTAAATTACCCGTGGACTCGAGTATCTTTCAGGCTGAGATAGCTGCTATATCAAAAGCTGTGGAATATATGGCAAAGGCAAAAGGTGCCACCCTTAATTTCTACGTGGATAGTCAAGCAGCTCTAAAGGCACTCTTGAGCTACCAAATTAAATCGAAAACGGTTTTACAGTGTTACGAGAATTTAAAACAACTTTGCTTAAATAATGAAGTTACCTTATTATGGGTACCAGGGCACGAAGGAATAGAAGGAAACGAGAAAGCAGATGAACTCGCGAAACTTGGAGCAGATGGCATAGGTACCACCATAATGCTTTCACCGCCACTCCAGCATTTCAAACTAAAACGAAATACCCTTACTGTCGCCAAAGCAAATCGAAGATGGAAGGAACTAGGGACAAGTCGTATAAGCAGAATTTTATGGCCACGCTATGATTTAGGAAGAACTAAATTCTTACTTACACTTACGAGAACAGAATGTCGTATATTGACAGGTTTAATAACGAGACACTGTCTTGTCGGAAAACATGCCAAGAACATGAATCTTATTACGGACGCAAGCTGTAAAAAGTGCGAGACACCAGACGTCGAGGAGTCCATTGAACACATCCTGTGTCATTGCCCGGCTTTGGCACGAACTCGACTATCAATTATAGGAAGTTCACAGTTCGAGACTTTGGAGGAAATTACGAGGATAGACCTGAAGTGCTTGAAACAATTCGCAATGAAGGTCAATGTATTTAGTTTACATCGATAAGCTGAAAAAGTTTTGTGGTATCGCTATGGACCAATTGGTCTATGCGGAGTGCCCATCTGGCACCGCCACCCTAACCTAACCTAACATATTTAAGGTTTTGCTGGGCATGCTCTTTATTATTTTACATTATAAAGTAGAAGTTTAATATTATGCAGAAATTCTATACTCTCTTTATGTATTAAATATTTACTTTTTTTTTTTTTAAATCCACATTCATACATAGAAAATATTTCCAGCGAATTTTTTTGTTATTTCTATGTAAGAATTTCATCTTGAATTTCACACAGACTGTCATGTGCAATTTATACATTTTTACTGTCAAGACGCATCTTTTTAAATGTCATTTAAGTATGTCGTCTATTAACTTTTTTTCTTTATTTGGATTCGCATATATTCCATACAAGTGTACAATAAAAAGCACACATGCCTAAATAAAGGGTATTCCATGTTAGATGTTTACTTCAGTGACGACATGTCGCAACACCGTAAGTCGGCCAGTGGATAATAAAAAGAGATTTGGTAAATACCAAGTTAACTAAACCTTATTATTACACAGTGCAACAACACGCATTTGAAGTTGGTGAACTTTTAGTATAATAATACTTGCTTGAAAACTGTATATGTGGCGTATACTTAATTTTGTAATTGCCTTTAAATAACAATCATACGCAACGGTGCACAGTGGCTTCTATCTAATAACTTGGCTAATCAGTAAGTAAGTACAGGGCCGATTGCAGCGAAATTCATACCGGTTATAGCTTACGTAATTTCGAACTAAAGATTGGACACTGGACCCCACATATCCAAAAGGACCAACACCAGGGGCGCCTAAAATAAAACATGTTTAGTACACAAAAACTTTAAATAACGGATGTTTAAAAAAAATTAATAGATAATTTATCAAGCCTGGAAAAATTTTAAAATAGGACATTTAGCTTGAAATGACTGATATGTTATTGTGTGCTTTACACAAATACATATACATACAAACATACTTGTCCTAAGGAACAATATGTTGTGCAATATTATGTTGAACATATTATGTTGCGCCTGTATGACAATTAGGGCATCAACATTTTATAGAAATGTAAGAAGATATCCGTTTGCCTGGTAGTGTGTGGGTGTGTGTGCAATTGTGTATCTAAGCATTTAAGTGGGTTGAATTTGTTTTATATGAATTTTCATTGTGTACATTAGCCATATGTGTGTGTTTATATATATGTAAGTAAATGTAAATACATGTAGACACACACACCTACGTATGTTGATATCATGTTTTTGGGTTACCAAACAAAAATCTTCAGAATTTTATTTTTTTTTTTAATTTAGTTGTGTCAACGTACCCACAGGTAGATTGAAACTAAAACCTTGGATATTTTTGAAATTCCGGTGCATTAAAAGGCACATAAATATTTGTAATACAGAGGAACATTAAATTTCTACACCATTTACAGATGTAATTCAAAAAATATCAATTGTAAAACTAAAATTTTATTTGTAAATCGAAGATTACATTTGTAATTTGAAAATTTTTTATTGTAATTCGAAAAATATCGATTGTTTTTTGGAAAAGATCAGTTCTTTTTCGGAAAAGATTAGTTCTTTTTCGGAAAAGATCAATTGTAATTCGATATAGATCAATTGTTTTTCGAAAAAGGCAACTGAAACGAATAACGGTATAGGTATTATATATTTTTTATATCGAAAAAATCGATTTTAATTCAAAATATTTTAATTTTAATTCAAAAATATCAATTGAACAGTTCATGCGAATAAAGACGAATAGACCATTTGTAGAACTTTACAGGGAACGGTTAAAAAATAATATTTTTGTCAACTTTTTGGTATTAGCTTAAAGATTTAAGTCACATCTACCTATATACAGAATTTAAGTAAGGTATTCGAAAGAGAACTTGCTAAAAATGGACTTCAATTTTTGCTTAAATGGAAAAAGAGCGAATATCCAAAAAAATGTATTGAAATTTGAATAAAAATGTGTTATTTTGCAGCAGATTTTGACTACATTTTCATGAGACTTGCAAAACTTGACAAACTATGGTTGGTATTTGTTTGTAACACTATAGGGACTTCAAGGATACACTTTTTAAGGAATGCAAGGACATGCAAAAAAAATTTTTTTTTGTTAATTTTTTTTTAATATTCCTGCCATTTGATGCAGTAGTAATTCTTTATGACACTTAATACATTTTTAGGAATTATAATATTAACCCTTGACTGCATATTACGACGTAACATAAAAGGACATGAAAATATTTTTGCAAATCTGGTTAATTTGTTTGTATGTGCTAAGATTGTTTTTTTTTTTTGTGTACAATTTAAAATTTTAGCTAATATTAATTTTAAACTCGCAACTAAAAAATTTTTATATAATATTTTGTTAAGGATGGATATTCGCCCTTTTTGCTTTCCACACTTTAAAGTCTTATAACTCAAGAACGGTAAAATTGTTTGCCAATATAATAAGTGTGGCTTGTTCCTCGAAATGTTCTTTTAACATATTGTTACCGAAAGTAAAATTTTTGTATGTTTTTGTGTTGTATTTAATCAAAATTGTGCGTTAGTGCACTCCCAATTTAAACAAAAATATAAAAATATACGAATTATTGCACTTTCAAAGTCATTTTTTAGCCCTAAAAGTCAAAATTTCCCCAACATTTCTGCATAGGATTGTAGGGCTCTGCTAATAAAATGCATTTATGCAAAAAAACGTGTTTGCGAAAAAGTGGTCTATTCGTCCTTATTCGCATGAACTGTTCAATTGTAATTTGAAAAAAAAATAATTGTAATTCAAAAATGATCAAAAGTAATTTGAAGATTCCAATTGTAATTTGAAAAACATCAATTTTTATCAGGGTTGGCAACCGAAACGAACAACGGTATTGGTAACGGTATTGGTATTACATATTTTTTATGTTGGTAGCGGTAAAGGTAACGGTATTTTCGATTACTTAGATAACGGTCAACCGTTACCGAGACAACGATACCGGTACGTATCGGTATTATAAATAAAATTTACCCAAAATGTGAAAAAGTCACAAAATGTGAAAAAATTCGTAAAATATCAAAAAATTTATGTAACAAAAATAAACAAGTAGAAAAGTTTAATTCGACTTGGCCGAATCTATGAATACCCTCCACAATGCCCTTTTTAAGTGATAGTAAATTTTCTAACGTGAAAAAGAAAAAAAAAACATTTTTGATTAGAAATATTTTATTTTGTGTAAAATTTTTTTTTTATTATTTTTGAAAAAATATTTTACTAAATTTTTTTTTTGAGTATAAAATTTTTTTTTTTAAGTGTAACAGTTTTTTTGAGTGTTTTTTTTTTTGTTTTTTTAAATATTGCAAAAATATTTTTGAATGACCAAAATACGTTGCAAAATATTTTTGTGACTTACCAATATTTTTAAAACATGTGTAACTGGTTTTCAACACGTGAATTTAAGGTGAGACTAATCTGAAATTCACGGTTTTGTTAATAACTTTTGAACCACTAGACCGCTTTGGCTGAAATTTAATACGAACCAAGCCAGGGGAACGACAAATATATATGCCAAGCTTCAGCATCCTTAGAATTGACTTTCGAAAGTTAGCGTGCTTTTTATCTCGTAAATTCACGAATCACCCTTGCCGAAATTCAGTCTTATGCTCGTAACTTTTGAATCACTGGACCGATTTCGATGGATTGCAATACCAACCTGAACTGGTAAATGTTCAACATATATATGCCAAACTTCAGGAGCCTCCATTAAGTCTTTTAAAAGTTAGCATGCTTTCAACAGACAGACAGACGGGCAGAAGGACGGACGGACATCGCTATATCGTCTTAAAATCGATCGAGGATCATGAATATATATACTTTATGGGGTCTTAGACCAATATTTCGAGTGAACCTCTATCACTAAAGTGGATTGTATAAAAAGTTTTAGAAAATAAATCGCCTTCAAATACACACAATTAATTAATTTTTCTTTCTAAATATTAGGTAAAATTCATTGAATTTAATTTTCTTTAATATTTTCGTGCTTGTTGATATTATACAGATAAAGGAATAAATTGTATTAAAAACACATTAGTAAATTTGAAAATGAGTTTTTAATTGCAATTAAAACTTAACATGTTATTTTTAATTTCACACAAACCTCATTACATATGACATATTAGACTGACATTTTTTTTGTATGGCAAAAAATTTTTTCGACAATAACATCGATCTACAAAAATGAAAACAAGTCGTTGAACACGAACTAGATAATATACGTTTGAAACTAGAGACTAAATGTAGTAAAACAGCATTTACAGTTTTTCATTTCGTGATCCTGTTTCCTTTTAAAAGCACTTCAAAGTTTTAGAGAATAAAATTTTATAAAATATTTTTTTAATATTTGTACTTGATCTCCCCTAGTTTTCATTTTTTGTTATTTTTTCATATCAGGAAAAAGAAGGCAAGCTACGTAAAAATTTTGAACAAAATATTTTGATAAAGTTTTCAAATGACTTTATTTGCAATCCTTTTATTCTAAAATGGCAAAGTAGACAAATGGATAAATTAGGGTAGATCTTCCTCTTTCATTTTTTGTCACCAATGTCATCCTAGGAGAAGTACAAATATTTTAAAAATATTTTACAAAATGTATCCTTTTAAACTTTGAAGTCCTGGAAACTAGTTCACGAAATGAAAAACTGTAAATACAGTTTTACTCTATTTCATCTCTACTTTCAGGCGTATATCATCCGGTTCATGTTTAATATTGGCAGTCGGACGGTGTAATAAATGATTTTTTTCGAAATAAAAAAAATCTGTCCGCCCTTAAACTCAAAAGCTGTATTCGCCACTGCTGTGTATCAACATATGTTGTAAGAAATCATTGCAGATACCCCTACACTACCGTTTCAATATGATTATAAACAGCAAACAAGCATCTCAAGGATGTTTATTTGAATAAAATTCATTTACAACATGCATAAAATAACATTAACATGTGTATGTATGCAAGTTGTGTATCCTACACATACATAATATGGAAATGTTTTTTGTAAATAAAAAGCAAAAGTTATTACCAAGGAGAGGACTTTCAAGTTTTACCATTTAATCTAAGAAAAGCATATTTATGCTAAACCAAATATCTTTGCAAATCAAAAAATTTGCTTTAAAATTGCATATTTTTGCATATTTTTATGAAAATGCATATTTATGCATATTTTGCTATAAATGCATATTTTTATGTCATATTTTGTATAAAATTTTAGTTTTAGCTTCTTTTTTTTGAATTTGCATAAATTTTTTTTTAAAAATTTTTAATTTGCCTGTTCGCGGTCAATTTTAGATGCGCAATAATTGTCCGATTGAAATGATTTTTTCTTGTCAAAAAGCTAACAAAGTAAAATAACATAAAAACCAAATTTATTAAAGTATGCACAATTTTTAATTAATTTTAATAGTTTTAAGTACATGAAGTTCCTGCCCCTGTTTCTTACATAACTTTGTGTGTGTTTGTGTTTGCCTGTATATCTTTAGAAAATGTTGTTATAAACTCAATTTATATTTTACAATTGAATGCGTTTAAATGTCATGTCACCATATCAGTTCTCATGGTGATTAATAGCATTTGCATAACGAACGCATATCTACAAGAATATTTAGAATGTCAACATTTTCTTCATCTTAACTTTTACTTCATGATTACACATACATACATACATACTAGACTGCCCAGAAAAAAAGCGAAGTTTTTATTTTCTTGGGGGATACCTGCAAATTTTGTTCCTTTTTGTGCAAAAAAATTTCGGTTTTTTTTTGGGATTTTTTAAATAATATCTAGAGGTCGCGATCTCGCGTTTTATAACGATTTATTTTTTTTGAGTTTTTTATTATTTTAAATTGTTAAATATGATTAATATGATAAAATATTAATAATTTCAGACAAAAAAAAATTAAATTAAAAATTAAATATCGCTCATTCCATGAGATGTCTCCCAGCATCTAATCAAATGTTCCTTAATTTATTTGAAATTTTGCACACATGAACACTATGAAGCTATTAAAATAAATCAGTTGTTAGTTCCGAGAAAATCCGTGAATTCGCGAATATATTCGCGTTCGCGAATTCGTGGATTTTCGCGAAACTAAAAACGAATTTATTTTAATAGCTTCATAGTGTACCTGTGTGCGAAATTTCAAATAAATTAAAGAACATTTTATTAGATGCTGGGAGACATCTCATGGAATGAGCGATATTTAATTTTTAATTTATTTTTTTTTTGTCTGAAATTATTAATATTTTATCATATTAATCATATTTAACAATTTAAAATAATAAAAAACTCAAAAAAAATAAATCGTTATAAAACGCGAGATCGCGACCTCTAGATATTATTTTAAAAATCCCAAAAAACAACCGAAATTTTTTTGCACAAAAAGGAACAAAATTCGCAGGTATCCCCCAAGAAAATAACAACTTTGTTTTTTTCTGGGCAGTCTAATACATACGTTTATAAACGACAAGCAACAAATACACCCACATAATTTCAATATTCAATTCAATTCAATTTACCAAGGACGAAAAGTTCTACTAACAATAAGAGATAACAGCCCAACTTTAGCAACAAACGAAACATACCAAACTCTATATAAATAGTAAATAAGACGAACGGCTGAACGTTTTTTAAGTGTTAACGGCATTGGCAAATAAGGCAAAAGTGTCAGTATATGTGTGTCTGTGTGGCCCTTTAGAGATATTTGAATATGCCAATAGCTACAGGACTGTATGTAAAATGTTAAATCATTGTTAGGTAATAAAAAAAAAAAACTTTGGAACTAAAAATTAGTTGTACCCCTAATATTTTAATTGTATTATAAAGCAACTACTAAATTTTTTTTATGCAACAATCATGTTTAATAGAGTGAATTAATCTCATAATGCAAGTCTCCCAACCGTTATACACAAATTTTTCTGAAACTAACTAATTTGAATATAATGCCAATAAAAAATGTGTCATAATTTGCCGATTTATGGTAAATCAAGTTATCAAGATCAGAGAAATTACACTTTTGCAAAAAAAAAAACTTATTGCGACTGGGGCGCGACCGTTCACAGTTTATTTTAATTGTTCTTGTGTTCACAAATCTGTTCTCTAAACTTTACCATCACATCAGGTTTTTGAGAAAATTAAGGTCAAAGTTCAAAAAAATCGCCGTTTTGGGAATCTTTGACAACTCATAGCGAATGAACCCGATTAAAAATTAGTCGGGGGTAAGGTTTGAACATTGCTCTTAAGGATGCTGAACTCATTTGGTCAGTCGTCTTAACCCTAAGGGCACAAACTGTCTCTCAATCAAGCCTTATTCCCAAAAAACTATTTTTTTTCCGCTACAGAACATATGAAAAAAAAACTTCATGCGAATGGTTATTCTCTCGGTCACAAATCCAGTCTTTAAACATCAGGTTTTTAAGAAATTTGAAAAACAAAAGAATCGCGTTTTCGGACATATTTGACAACTTTTAAATAAGTCAAGGGGAAAGAGCTAAAACACCTCAATTCAACCGAGGAGTTGACCGTACCCCCTCCAAATTTAATGAAATTTAGTACTGGGGTTTGCTTTTACAAAAAAGAGATTTTTCCAATTTTTCAGGCTTCTGGTCATTCCAGTATTCGAGATATGCGGTGTTGAAAATTAACAAAATCGTATATATTTGGCAAAAGTGTTCTGAGATAAATAAAGATAACTCAAAAAGTAATAACAATACAGGTCTCAGTCAGGTTGCAAATAATAGGTAATGAGACACCCTTTAAAATGGCATTCCTCAGGATTTTTTTTGAAAAAGGTCAAAGGTCATTGGTTTTAACCTTAATTTTTGGAGAGCTATATCTCAAAAAACGATATTTTTAAAATTTTGGAAAAAATATATGTTGTTAAGAATCACCCATACTACTTAAGTTTAAATTTTCAGGCTGGAGTCTTCATTGGAACTTTTTATATTAATAGAAACATTGTGACAGGAAAGAAAAATCGGTGTAATTTCCCTTACAAAAAAAACATTTATTTTGTCTGTGAAATTCTGGTACCAGAATTCATTTTTCTGAATGTTTTTGACGTGCTGAGTCCAAATATGACCTTTGAACTGGCCTATCGCTATTACTTTTCAAGATATAAACACCTAAATGTTCAAAAACACACAGCAATTGTATTTTAGCAATTTTCACACATTAATGTGCAGATATCTTGAAAACTAATTGCGATAGGCCAGTTCAAAGGTCATATTTGGACTCAGCACGTCAAAAACATTCAGAAAAGTGAAATTTGGTACCAGAATCTCAAAGACCAAATAAATTGTTTTTTTCTGTAAGGGGAAAAACACCGCTTTTTCTTCCATCATTTTGTTTCTATTAATATTAAAAGTTCCAATGAAGTCTCCATCCTGAAAATTTAAACTTAAGTAGTATAGGTGATCCTTAATAACATATATTTTTTCCAAAATTTTAAAAATATCGTTTTTTGAGATATAGCTCTCCAAAAATTAAGGTTAAAACCAATGACCTTTGACCTTTTTCAAAAAAAATATTTGGGAACGCCATTTCAATGGCTGTCTCATTACCTATTATGTGCAACCTGACTGAGGCCTGTATTGTTATTACTTTTCGAGTTATCTTTATTTATCTCAGAACACTTTTGTCAAATATATCGTCGAACTATATTCAATAAATGCCAACTCGAAAAAGCTTACTGTTCAGGAGAGCTAAAAAACTAGTTATTTCGCTAATTATTGTAAAAAATAACAATGTACCTTCCATAAGATGGTTTAAATATTCTAAATAATTTTTACCTATGCCAAAAATTTTGTATTTTGCACTTGTTTGCGTATTTTTGAGAGATGGCATTTATTACTACATCAAAAAACAAATATTTTTTTAGAGTTGGCACATTTTGTCGGAAAATAAAAAAACATTTTTTTTTGGAAAAATTTTTATAATTTTTTTTTTGGTTTTTGCTATCCTTAGTACGATAATTGCAAAAACTGAAAAAAAAAATTAAAAATCTTTGCATATTTTAAAAAGTTACTAGCTCCGAAAGCCTTTTAATCTCAGGGTAGTCAACTTTGGGACTCTGTAACTCACGCTGTATTGTATTAGGGTCCCTCCAAACTAGCTATTGTGAAAGCTTACATCATTGACTTAATTTGCCCCACTCATAATGTTTCAATCTGACAAATAGTTTGAAAGTTACATAAATATAAGCATTTTTTTTTTTGCAAACACTATTTACCGATAATTTAAAAATGGTAATATCTTGAAAACTAGCCATTCGATATCAAAATCTTTACCAGATTCGTGTTCACCATGGCAATTGCAATAAGAAATATGGTCAAATTTTTTTAAAAAAATTTTTTGAAAAATTTTTGGAAATTTACAATGGGAGTTGGCATTAATTTTCACCAAAAAAATACGTACTTTGAGATAGCAGAATAACAAAAATGGATGTAAAACGCCAACAAATTATTTTTTTGTTCTGAAATTTTTATCACAGATGGGTATTTCATAGGGGAGCTATTTGCCATCGGAAACTCATATCGGTCAAATTTGAGTTGGCATATTTTGAATATAGGTTCACGATATACGATTTTGCCAATTTTCAAGACCCCATGTCTCGGGAAGAAAAACTACCAGAAGTCCAAAACTTTGGCACTATGATTTTTTTGTAAGGGACCAACTATATTCCAATTTTCATTAAATTCGAAAGAGGTAAGGTCAAAAATGCTACTTTTTTCGGTTGAATTGAGGTGTTTTAACTCGAAAGTTTAAAAATTCCTGTTTAAAATATAAAACTCACTGGATCAGTCGTTTTAACCGCTAAAGCACCAATTGTCTTTTAATAAGGTAGTATCCCCCAAAAACTTTTTTTCGATACCGGGGAATCCCAATTAATATTATAAATCTGATTTTTGGTTTGTCAGTCTGTCTATCTGTCTGTTCCGCAATAAGTACAGAACGGCTTAACCGATTTTCATGAAATTTTCACCACAGATAGTACTAACCGAGGCGGGAACTATAGGCCACAAGCAAATACGATCGGAAAAGGGGGCATAAAATGCCACGCCTCTTTGTACAATGCTAAAGCTACATCTGCCTGTCCGGCAATAAAGTTAAAACGGCTGAACCGATTTTAATGAAATTTTCACCACAGATAGTACTAACCGAGGAGGGAACTATAGGCCATAAGCGACCGCGATCGGACAAAGGGGCGTAAAATGCCACGCCCCTTTGTACAATGCTAATGCTGACGCCCTATGTTCAACATGAACTTTTATATACTTTAAAGATATTTATACTGTCATTTAATTTATATAAATAAAAGGAAATATATATCGGCCATTCCATGAAAGAACGGCCAAAATTTGACCTCGGGTCATCCGATTTTTATAAAACTTTTTTTTCAAGAACTTTAAGGAGCCCTTAAGAGATTTTAGTTTGCGGTTTAGAAAAATTCTGAAAACATTCGATTTTATTCGCGATTTTCATATTTTGAAAAATCAAAAAAATTAAAAAAATGGTCAACTTTGTAGATGCATATCTTGGACAATTCTTAATGGATCTTTGTTATTGAAAATGAGTTTGAAAGGCAATATTGTCTTATTTTACAATATTGTTTTACAAAAAATATTTTAAATTCTAAAATGCATTTTGTATGCAATTGCATTTTCTAAATGCATTTTTTAGATCAAAGGGCCTCTTCGATTTATTTTCTGTTTTGTACTTAATAAAATATGTAATTTTTACTAAAGACCTGTATTTATACTTTTTTGGGTCTCGTAGTTGTTTTATTTTAAAAATTTTTTTAAAGAAAACGCTTAGATTTTTTTCACACAAATATTTAAATTATTTTTCATTTTTTTGCGTTTTTTTCGTTATTTTTTAGTTTGATTGTATTAGTACGCCATACAACGAAAAAAAGTGCTCTATATGTGTGTAAATTTTAAACTTTTTTTAGCAAGCTGAACACTTGCGCGTCCCGAATTCGGTTTTTTTTCGAATTTGAAAATGCTTGCCCCCCTAAATGATGGGGATTTAGGAACCTTTTACGGGAAAAATAACAAAAAACATTTTGGACAAAAAAACAGGTGGCTACTAAAGATAGCAATTTTCGTGCATTTTCAAAAAAAAAAAAAAAATTCTGTTGTAAAAAATTGACTAAAGACATGTTTAAACATTATTTAGCTCACAAGTAGATTTAATAAATTTTTCAACTTATTTCACACTACTTTGGAAAAACACAATTATATTTATTGGCGTTTTTTGCCAAAACGCGAATTGATCTAAAAAAACTGGGAGACACGTTTATTTTATTTTCAGCTCTACTGTCAGAATTTTTCGGTCTGGTCCATGTGTACAAAAGTGTGTCGGACGGTGTAATAAAACACTGTAATTTTCACTTGCAGAAATATTTTTTTTCGCGAAAAATATATAGTTTTACGTGAACGTTTTTTTATTTAAATTTACGACATCTACCAGCAAAATTACTACGTATTCGCGAAAAATTTTTTAACTTGGTCAAATTTACAAATTATGTAGGTACACTTTGCGGACTTTCCTTGTAAATTACAGGAAAACCCAACGATAGAATTCAATTCTGATGGCGAATACAGGAGGTAAAAATATAAAAAAATTAGTGGATCTGGTTTTTGGGTCAGAACCTTTTTACATTTTTTAAATGTATAATAACAGTATAACACTGTAATTTTTATTTGCGGAAATTTGATTTTTTGCGACATTTTTTTATTGTATTTTTTAATTTTGATATTTATGTTTGAAAATGTCGGAAATACGGAAGGTGACAGAAAAAAAACTTTAAAAAAAAAATATTTTTTCTCTTTCTCAAAAAAAAAAAAAAAATACAGCATCTTTTAATTTTAAATATATTTATTCGAGTTTTTTAAATTTAAATTTAAAAATTATCCCAAAAGTATAAAAATATCGTTTTTATGGCACATTAGCATACAAATTGCAAAAGTCGCGGATATCACGAGGCGGCTAACAAATTATTAAATTAAGCATACTCGAATTTGGTTTACCTTGCTGGTATAATTTTCGACTTATACAATCCAATTTAAAAACAATGAAAAAAAAATCGAAAAATTGTGAACAAATTTCAAGTTTTGTAAGGAAAAAAATTAAGTAATTTAAAAAAAAAATAATTTAAATATTTTAACTGCGAGACCCAAAATACTATAAATGCAGGTCTTCAGTAAAAATGTTACATTTTGATAAACATAAAAGATAAAAAAAATCGATGAGGCCCTTTGACTTAAAAAATGCATTTTAAAAATGCAATTGCATAAAAAATGCATTCTGCAGTTCAACATTTTTTTTCTACTATAATATTGTAAGAGTAGACGATATTGGCAATTAAACTCATTTAAAATGATAAAAATGCATAAAGAATTGGCTGAGATATTAATTTACAAAGTTAACCACTTTTTCCAATTTGTTGATATTTCAAAAAATTAAAAACGCGAATAAAATTGAGGGTTTTTTTAATTTCTATAAACTGAAAACTGAATTCTCTTAATGGCTCCTTAGAGTTCCTACAAAAAAAGTTTTGTGATATTCAGACGACCCAAGGTAAAAAAATGGCCATTTTTGGCCGGTCTTTCCTGGAATGGCCGATATATATAAAGCTATATCTGCCTGCCGGCGATAACTGAACGGCTGAACCGATTTTTATGAAATTTGCACCACAGATAGTACTAACCGAGGCGGGAACTGTAGGCCAGAAAAATCCGCGATTGGAAAAATGGGCGTAGAATGCCACGCCCCTTTGTACTATACAGAAACTATATCTGCTTGTTCCGCAATCACTGAAAAGTGATTTAACCGAGTTCACTAAAATTTTTAACATAGATAGTACTAACCGAGGCGGCACCTATGAGCCACAATCGAGGGTGATCGAAAAAGGGGCATCAAATGCCACGCTCCTTTTTGTTACACTAAAAGCAATTTCTGCCTTTTCCGCAATTACGCTTAAACGGATGAACTGATTTTCATGAAACTTTCACCACAGATAGTATTAACCGAAGCGAAAAGTATGATTCACAATAGAGGGCGATCGAAGAAAGGGGGCGTAAAATGCCACGTCCCTTTGTATTACATTGAAAGTTATTTCTTCCTGTTTCGCAATTACGCATAAACTGCTGAACCGATTTCAATGAAGTTTTTACCAACGAAGTTACTAACCGAGCCGGAAACTGTAAATTATAATAGAGCGCGTTTGGACAAAGGGGCGGAAAATGATGTACTATACTGAAAGTTTTTTCTGCATGTTCCGTAATCATGCTTAAACGACTATACCGATTTAAAAAAAAATAAAATTGCACGGCCCTTTTTATTTAATTGCATACGAACACCAACGAAGACGCCTGGACTGTTGTCAACTTTCGAAAAGTTCGATTTTGTATCACTGCATTATTATTAACCATATTCATAAATATTTTTCCTTGTTATTTTTGTAGTGGAGAGTATAAAAATTTCATATTTCTTTTTTATATTTTATCCCCTTAAAATATAAAATAATAATTATTTTATTATATTCACTTGAAAAATTACAATTTTTATTGCATTTTTAATGAAAACTCTTATAAATGAACATTTTTTTTTGTATTTTCAAAATTATTTTCTTTTTTTATTCACACATAATGAGCTCATTTAACATTTTTAAAATCCCTTTCAAAAAAAAAATATTTATAAAGTGAAATCTCCCCAGAGCGAACATTACCGGACACATAATACACTGTTTTATTTTTAATTAAAATTTGACCTGAAAAGGCAGCCAATAGCGCATTTTCAGTCACTGCAGCTATTCGTCCATGACACATTTTACTGTACATATTTTAAATCATAGAAGGGTCTCGTATTTTGGTTTGTTCTATTACTACACAATACCTAACAGAGATGTAGATATGAAAATTATAGAGAGGGGGTTTTGTAAAACCAACCATTTATTTAAAACAATTGCAATACTATTTTTCTGCCATGAGGACTCCCTCCAGTGCTACATACCTGCTTCGTTTAGCTAGAGGGGAAAAATATTTGATGATAACTTAAGTCCCCCAAGCATACAACAAAGCTAAATTAATGATAATAATGGTTGGTGATTGTCTACAATGATTCAATACAATAAATTGAAAATGGTCGAAAGAGAAGTGTTAAAACACAATAGAATTAATATAAAATGAGAAAAAATATAGTTATACAAAGCATTCCCTAGCAACTTGTTTGCTACGGAAAATTTGGTTTTCTGACAATTTATAATCTTTAATTTGATAATTAAAAAATATAGAAAATCTGAAAATTTTGCAACCCAAACCTTAAAAATGGTAATGGTTATGTATTGATTACCATGTAATGTAATGCTTTTTCCTAACGCATAACATATGCAGAATTTTTTGGTGTTTTTCATGCATTACGTAATACTCAGTAGGGTGGCTCGATTTTGGGATTTTCTCTCTGATCAAATTCTTATATCCGCCAAAAGGGTCGGTTCCCTAAGGGTAACTCACATGCAAATTATCACTCCGATCGGAGATTATCTTCTGTTCCCACTTTGAGCCTCAAAATTGGGATTTTTGCAAAAAATGACTTAAAAAAAAAAACAATTAAAAGTTTTTTTTATTAAAATTAATAAAAACAAGTAGAAATGTTAAATTCGACTTGGCCGAATCTATGAATACCCTCCACAATGCCCATATTAAGTGATAGTAAATTTTCTAACGTGAACAAATAACAGTTTTGATTAGAAATATTTTATTTTGTGTAAAAAAAAATTTTTAGTATTTTTTTTAAAAAAAAAGTAATTTACTTATTTTTTTTTGAGTGTAAAATTTTTTTTGAGTGTAAAATTTTTTCGAGTGTATTTTTTTTTTTTTTTGTTTTAGTATCAAAATATTTTTGAGTGACAAAAATACGTTGTAAAATATTTTTGTGACTTACCAATGTTTTTAAAACAGGTTTAAGGGTTTTCAACACGTGAATTTAAGGTGAAGCTAATCTGAAATTCACGGTTTTGCTAATAACTTTTGAACCACTTGACCGATATTGCTGAAATTCAATATGAACTAAGCTGGAGGAACGGCAAATATATATGCCAAGCTTCAGCATCCTCAGAATTGCTTTTCGAAAGTTATGGTGCTTTTTTTCTCATAAATTCACGAAAAACCCTTGCCGAAATTCAGTCTTTTGCTCATAACTTTTGAACCACTGGACCGATTTCGCTGGATTGCAACACCAACTTGACCAGGTAAATGCCCAACATATATGCCAAACTTCAGAAGCCTCCATAAAGTCTTTCAAAAGTAAGCGTGTTTTCAACAGACAGACAGACGGACAGACGGACAGACGGACGGACGGACGGACATCGCTAGATCGTCTTAAAATCGATCGAGGATCATGAATATATATACTTTATGGGGTCCTAGACCAATATTTCGAGGTGTTACAAACGGAATGACAAACTTGTATATACCCTTTATCACTAGAGTGGAGGGTATAAAAATGTTTTTGATTGTAAATACTTAAATATGAAATTAAAAGATTTAATGGTATCATTAACCCGTTCAAACTTGATATCAAAAAAATGACATGATTTTCTCAAAACACCTTTTTTTAAAATTTGAAAATTTTATTAAAAAAAAAATTAAAATACATAATACTTTTCTTTCTCAATCTATTAAAACCACCTTGGAGAAGAAAAATTTAAAATTTGGTGGATATCCGTCCGGTCATTTTTAGGGAATTGCGGGGGGAAGTTATCGGATTTCAAGGAAATGTTGGTTTTATCAATAATTTGGCTTATTAAAATCTTATAAATTACATTTTCGGGCAAATTAACGATTTTTCGATTTCGTGGATAACTGTAAGACTGCCATGAAATCTTACTGATCTAGGACGTCTTTAACCCACATTGGCTGGGTGCCAAAACTGGCCACCGCATAAAATTTTAAGTTTGGAGCTTGAATTTTGTGCTATAAACAAGTATAAAAAGGATTTTGTCTTGTTGTACCCCAAACATAATTTTTTAATAATATATTACACAGGGCAACACTTTTTTTTGCCCGAGTTCTGATAGCTAGTTTTGGGTAATTGGGGTACGCTGATTTCAAATCTGGCTATCGTTTTTTTTTTGGTTCGGCTCTAGTTTTCGAGATATTGTCTAAGGAAACTTTGAAAATAGGCTATTTTTGGCATGTTTGTGAGTCCATATTTACCAACACTAGTATTACATCCAAAATGTGAATAATGATTTAAGGAATTCACAAAAATGCTCTTACTTTTGTTGAGTCATATTTAGATATCGCTAAAATAAAATTTTTAAATTTATGCCCTCTTTAATTTTGTCTGAATATTTATACCCCTTTTAATAACTCGAAAACTAAAGCTGTCAGAATAAAACTAATACCACTTCTGGAATCCTCGCATCCAATATACTTAAGTTCATGTTTAAAACTGAGGCTCTAAAATTAGTTTTGGAAATTATAGCCAAGCAAAGTTGGTAAAAAACGCACTTTTTCGACTCTTTAACCGCGATTTGCCTACCCTTCTTGGTAGGGGGTCGAAAATGACCCATTTAGTAACAAATTAATTTGTGGCACTCTATTAGATAACTTTAAATCAGCCCTGAAATCTTACCTATTTAAGATATCTTAAACCCATATTGGCCCGGGGTCAAAAATGACCCCGGCAAAAAATTTTAGGCATATCAGTGCTTGAATTAAACAAGATATATATTTTTTACTGAATGGGTCATATTTGACCCCCTACCAAGAAGGGTTAACGATTTTTTTAAAAGATAATATATAAATACGAAATTAAAGTTGGGGTACAAAACCCAAGGTGTCTTCAAGTGTATCTTGGACGGGACAAAAAAAATTAAAGTATAACAATATAAGACCAAACCCCCGAAGGGCTTTGAAAACTTAGCTCGAGTACTATTTTTTATGGCCCACTGAAGTTTTTCACTTTTTTTTCAAAGCTGCAAAAATTTTCTGCATCGAATTTCACTGGAGGTTGTCGAAGATAAAAAGTTCGCGCGATATGAGCAAAATGTTTAAAAAAGGGAAATTGTAAATTATCACATACTATTAAACTATTTTTCATCAAAGTCGTGTGAAATAAGTCAAAAAAATTTTATAAATCTGGTTCTTTTTTTTAGAAAATTTGAACCTTCTATCTCCCATTTTTAGGGCCCTTTTTTAAATATCCTCTTAGAGCACCATTAAGGCGTGCGTTTAGAGGGTTAAAATGTCCTACAAACATTTTCTGCATCAAATTTTACTACGGGTTGTCAACTTTCAAAAGTTCGTACAATATAAGAAAAATTTTTAAAAAAGTAAAATTTTAAGTTATCATAATTAGGTAAATTATGTTTCACCAAAATACTTAAATTTTTTACTTTTTAAAGCATTCTGCACTTTTCGCACGAACTTTTGACCTTTGACAACCCCTAGTGGGAGATTTGAAAAAGCTAGACCCAATCGGTCCATGTTTGGACTTGGGACCCATTTTCTGTGAAGCACTGGTGTAGGGTATTATATGTAGGGTATTATATGGTCAGTCTTGACCGGCTTCAATTTTCTTACTTTTTTTATTTTTTTAATTTTCAATAATTCCAAAACTTTGATCGAACCACGCCACGTGATAAATAATAAGATTTGGCTCGGTTTAAATGAAAGATGGGTTAAAATGGAGGGAAAAACTTTTTGTAATTTTATTTAAAAAATTTTTTGAACGTAGGAATAAAATGAGGAAAAACTCTCTCTTGTTTTTTTGCTTGTTTGTCCTCAAGAGCCACTCTTTTTAAAATACTTCATTTGATTTTCATTTTTTTTTTTAAAGTCTGGAAAAAATTCAAATTGACGTGCAACCTTTAAAGCGGACCAGTTGCTAAAGATTTCTTCATATATCCTTGAATTCCTTTTTGCTCTTTTGTCATCCAGCGGTTCTCAAACTTTTTTTTTATAAATAAAAATATCTGTATATTTTAACTATCTTATGAAAACAGTTTTTTAAGAGTTACACTTCAGCAACTGAGGACTGGTCGTAGCTCGTCAATATTTCATGATACAAAAATTTAAGTGTAAAATATGTTAAGTATCGAAAAATCAAAGCATATCAATTCTTAGCATTTTATATGTTTAAATTTAAAATGTTTCGGAACCCCCGTGTAATTTTTCCATCATCCGTTTATTGTATTTATTATTTTTATTGTGGTGTCTGTAATAAAAACTGACAATGGAGCATTAAAATTCATTTATTGATAAATAAATGTAATTTTAGTTATTGATGATGATATTTTTGTTTAATTTGTTGTGTGTAAATGTTTTGCTTGTTTTGAGCTTTTTTTTTTTGTCATTTGTAACAATATTTATTTACATATTTTTTCAACAATTTTTTTTTTAATTGGAGAAGGAAATTTACTAGTAAAATTTTTTTGTATTCGTATTTACTTTTAATTGAACAAAATAAATGAATTATTAATAAAATTTTTTAATAATATATATTTATAATATGATTTTAATAAACTTATTCGTATTACACATATATATTTTTTTAATGAAAAGATAAAAATAATTGAAATAAATTAAGAATATAACCCAGCAAAAAAATTGTCAGCAATAACACAGATAAAAACAGGGTGAATTAGAATTAAAGTATTGTCGCTTTAGATTTACATACAATGTTTCATTAATGTTTTAAATAAATTACTAAATGTTTAAATCAATTCCGCAGAATATAAGAATTATTACTAGATATATTTTATTTTGAAAAAAAAAAAAAAAAAACTTTTTTAACATGATAATGTTTTTAGGCTGGTGTCAAATTTTGTTTGACTATAAGTAGGGTGACCATATTTTTTTGAACTCAAATTAGTACACCTACTTTTTTATGATATTGTTTTTCATAGAAGAACTCCCTATAACTCATTATGAAAGAAAAATTGTGATGAATGTTTCAACACTCAAAAAGTTTTGGTTGAATTAATATTGTTATTAAGGGGTTAACTACTCTGTCAGTAAAAATAACTGTAAAAAACAACTGACATGAACAGTTGTAGTAATCTTGAACAAAATGAAGCTCATCATAAACAACAATTCAATTCAATACAAACCACAAAGGTTTTGAGAATGGAATTATTTCGTTTGAAAATCGCCCCGATTCGAATGTCTTTTTTTCAAGTTCTGAGATCTCTCTCCTCCTTTTAGAAAACCTTTCAAATAATGAGCAAATATTTTTTAAAAAACTTTGTGTATTCCTGAAACTTTTTCCAATAGGAAAAACCTCAGATTTTATGTCCATTTTTCAGGATAAAACCCGCAAATGCCGATGACTCTACCGCATCCACACATATAATTTTTGTTTGGATAATTTCTTCCTAAAAATATAGAAAATCTATCATCATGAACTTTTCCTTCTAAAAACCCACTGAGATTTTTTTGCGCTTTTTCTTATACAGATTAATTTTCGTTTAGAATTATTTTTTTAATTCACAAGCTTCAAGCTTCTTAGACTTTTTTCAATCGAAATTATTTCAGAATAGATTGAATAAAACTTTTCTAATGAGTTATTTAAATGAAATAAAAGTTTTGGTATACAATTTTTTAATAAAATATCTATTTACCCAAGTAAAAATGTGAAGGATCAACACTGATCCGAAAAATGGATCGCTATGATTAGATCAGTTTTAATCGGACGGATACAATTTCATCCGAAAAATGGGTTTATCTAATTATATAAACCCATTTTTCGGATAACATTGTATCCGTCCGATTAAAACTGATCTTATCTTAGCGATCCATTTTTCGGATCAGAACTGATCTTTCAAATTTCGGATCAGTACAGATCCGAGTAAGATCTTTTAAATCTCGGATAAGACGTGATGTATAAAAATATATCTAAACATTTTTACTCGGGTTATGTGGAAATGTCCAAAAATCAGTACAATCAGTACATATTTTAAAAAATCAGTACAAATCAGTACAAGGTATTTGATCAGTACACCTGACTAAAAATCAGTACATGTACTGATCAAATCAGTATGAATGGTCAGTCTTTATATAAGATAACAATCAACGAAAATGAAAACAAGAATTACTATTTTCATTTTCTTAAAACCAAAAATTTTAATAACTTGGGTATGTAACTTGGATAATAATTCACCTCGTGGTGAATAAAACCGTTTTTCACCAGCTGGTGAATAAAAAGTAACATAATTATTTTTCAACAAAAAAATAATTTTTTTTATAAATTTTCATAAATTTTTTTTTCCATCAATTTTTTTTTCCATCATTTTTTTTTTTTCGTCAAACTTTATTTTTCATCCAATTTTTTTTTTTCATCAAATTTTTTTTTCATCATTTTTTTTTTTTTCATAATTGAACAGTTCATGCGAATAAGGACGAATAGACCACTTTTTCGCAAACACGTTTTTTTGCATAAACGCATTTTATTAGCAGAGCCCTACAATCCTATGCAGAAATTTTGGGGAAATTTTGACTTTTAAGGCTAAAAAAATTACTTTGAAAGTGCAATAATTCGTATATTTTAATATTTTTGTGTAAATTAGGAGTGAACTAACGCACAATTTTGATTAAATACAACACAAAAACATACAAAAATTTTACTTTCGGTAACAATGTGTTAAAAGAACATTACGAGGAACAAACCACACTTATTATATTGGTAAACAATTTTACCGTTCTTGAGTTATAAGACTTTAAAGTGTGGAAAGGAAAAAGGGCGAATATCCATTCTTAACAAAATATTATATAAAAATTATTTAGCTGCGTGTTCAAAATTTATAATAGCTAAAATTTTAAATTGTACACAAAAAAAAAACAATCTTAGCACATACAAACAAATTAACCAGATTTGCAAAAAAAAATTTCATGTCCTTTTATGTCACGTCGTAATATGCAATCAAGGGTTAATATTATAATTCCTAAAAATGTATTTAGTGTCATAAAGAATTACTAATGCATCAAATGGCAGGAATATTAAAAAAAATTAACAACAAAAATTTTTTTTGCATATCCTTGCAATCCTAAAAAAGTCTATCCTTGAAGTCCTTAAAGTGTTACAAACAAATTCCAACCATAGTTCGTCAAGTTTTGCAAGTCTCATGAAAATGTAGTCAAAATCTGCTGCAAAATAACACATTTTTAGTCAAATTTCAATACATTTTTTTGGATATTCTTTCGAATACCTTACTAAAATTTTGTATATAGGTAGATGTGACTTAAATCTTTAAGTTAATACCAAAAAGTTTACAAAAATATTATTTTTTAACCGTTTCCTGCGTTTTTATTGTCCCCTGTAAAATTTTACAAATGGTCTATTCGTCTTTATTCGCATGAACAGTTCAATTGTTTTTTATCAAAAATTTTTTTTTTCTTTTATAAAATTTTTTTCACCAAATTTTTTTTTTTCATCAAATTTTTTTTTTATCAATTTTTTTTTTCAACAATTTTTTTTTCATAAATATTTTTTTTTCATCAAACTTTTTTGTCATCAAATTTTTTTCATCATTTTTTTTTCATCGATTTTTTTCCATCAATTTTTTTTTTTTCATCAATTTTTTTTTATCAAACTTTTTTTTCTTAAAATTTTTTTTTATCAATTTTTTTTTCATCAATTTATTTTTCATCAAATTTTTATTTTCATCATATTTTTTTTTCATAAATTTTTTTTCATAAATTTTTTTTTTCATCAACATTTTTTTTCATAAATTTTTTTTTCAGCAAAAAAATTCATCAAAATTCTTTTTACCAAAAATTTTGGGTTCATTTAATTTTTTTAACATAATTTTGTTTTTCGTGAAAAAAATAATTTTTTTTAACAAAACTACTTTTTCACCAAGTCTAAGCTTTTCGCATAAAAATGTTCCATTTGTTTATCAAATGTACATAAAACAAGTGAGAGTGTTATATTCTTTGGTGCCGAATCTTTTATACTCTCCAAAATGTGAAAACACTTTTTTGCACTTATTTTTGCACTCACTTACGAAATGTACAGCTCTTTTGGTTTTTTAATGGGGTCCTCGACTGATATTTTAATTTGTTGTGCATGGAATAGCAATGTAATATAACATTGTTTTTTCTAAAAAAACTTTGCTTTGGCAAGTACACCCAAATCATCCGCAAAACATTATCATGATTTAATGTTTTGTAACAAATGTAATGTTTGTAACAAAAAAATAAAAAAAAAAAAAATAAAAATCCAACTAACCGAGAACTGGTAACAACTGACCGAGATCTGGTAATGTCTTATTATAGCCTAGTCGACCAAGGGTTTTGGTAGGAATCGAACCCACGTCCTCCTGTTTTAGAGGCTAGTCCTTGTTTTTTTTTTTTAAATATAATTTTGATAGTGCCCGAGCAGGGATATGACTCTAGACCCTAGCCACTGTATAAAATATTGTTTGGGCTGCTTTAGCTAAAATTCAATACCGAAAAACATATTCTAAAATGTTTTTGTTGGGATTTTCTTTATAAAATTTTTTAATTAAAATTTTTTTTACTCTGGTATTTATTTCATTTAAATATATTTTGTAAAAAAAACTTTAAATAATTTATTTCCAAAAATTTCCACAAAAGATAATGAATATTTTCCTACATTATGTATCTCCTAATTCACTGCCTAATTAACTTTCAAATCCCATTACAATATACTCCCACATTTTTTTTTTTAATCATTTAATACTTTTAACAAAAAAAAAAATTATAAATATGTTTTCAAATCATTAAAACTCAATACTCATTAGGGAAGGTCATGACATTTATAAATATTCAAACGAACAGAACAGCATACATACTAAAAAGAACGTGATATTTTTCAAATAAATTAAGCACACAAAATATCGCAAATACTCGTATATTCAAATTTATTGCATGAAATTACAAAAAAAAAAAAAAAAAAAAACTCTTTAAAAAAACAAATTATGCACAATAGCAATTAAATGAATGAACAAATAAAAAGTTTTTATAATAAAACTGAAACTATTGTTTCACACTCATAATAGCAGCTACAGACAGCAAACAAAAAAAAACTAATCAATAACACAACTCAACACGGTTTTTGCTTAGTTTTCTAGAATACAATTTCTAAAATGTTTCGGACTTCAACGCACGAATATGTCATCAGAATAGTTATTTCAACTCGCTTTCTCGAGATAAACGCACTTTAATTTTTTGAGGACCATGCCTTTAAAACCAACAATTTTTTTTAATGGATGGTTAAAATGGGCAGATTTGGCTGAAATTATGTATTAATGCGAGTTTGTTTCAATTTCTAAGAAAAAGCCAATGGAAAATATTTTTGAAATTTTTTTAAAAAATTTCTTGAACGGAGGAAAAACCTTTTATTTTTTGGAAAATTTTTAACAAATATAATTCTTTAATAATCATCATCATGATCAGCTTTTATTTTTTTTCCAATTTAATTACAATTCATTTTTAATAATTTAAGCTTAACAGAGAATTTGTAACAATGAACTTCGTCTCGTTGTAGCAAAATCGACCAAGGGTTTTGGTGGGAATCGAACCCATGACCCCCTGTTTCATTGGCTAGTACGCTACCAACTTACCTACAGGGGCTTCCTCTAATTCTTTAATATAAAGAATATTTTGCATTTTGCGCATGTCGCACAAACTTTTGACCATTGACAATCTCTAGTGAATTTTTACGACGAAAATATTTATAGAACATTTTAATCCTTTAATGAACGTTTTATTTTACTCCTGTGTTTAGTTTTTGAAAAAGGGCTAAAATGACCCCTTCAAATGGCAGTTAGAGGGTTAAAATATTTTAAGAAAAGAGCCATTTTACAATTTTCCCGAAGACATCAAACCATATTTTGAAGCTCAGACGTGGTTTTGTTATAGTTTTGTTTTGACGTTTTCCAAAACATCAGTGGGACAAAATCAAGAAATCGGAACTGTTGAGTTGAGTTGAAGGTGCACTCAAAATAAATTCTCTGTCCAATCAGCAGAAATATCTTCTAAAAATGCACCCATTGTGAGCCATGTGAGAAATCCGCTGATTTTAGCAGACACGGTTTGCTAAAAATCTGTTACGAATATCTATGTGAAATCAGCAGAGAGATCTGTGAAAACAGCAGAGAAATCTGCTGAGACATTTTCCAGAATTTTATTTTGTTTATGAAAACTATAATAGTTTTTTTTTTTTTAACTTTAACTTAAAACATCCATAAAGAAAGTATCAGAGTAATTTCTGAGAAGTTTACATGGATAGAACCAGTCTTCCCTTTCGGAAAAGTTACGCTGATCTTTCTGCTGAACTCTATGAAAGGCGTAATACTGTCTAAGGGCATGGCAAACATCGGACCAAGTTTCGAAACCCCATTAAAAAGTAGACCATGTCCTGCATTGTAGTCTCCAAGCCATGATTTATTTTTATGGAGTCTGCACAAAGATTTCATGGCTACCACTTGGATAAGATCCAAGGGAAGCATGCCCAACATAGCGTTGAGAGCTGCGCCTAGAGTTGTGCTCATAGTACCCGTAATTCCCCAGCAAACCGCTATTTGTAGTCCGTCCAGCAAATCCCGAGTAAATTTCACCACCGTTCTCGGCTTCCAGACAACAGCCGCATATGTCACAAATGGTCTAACGACTGCTACATTCAGCGCAACCCAATGTCTTCCGAAAAGCTTTACGACACTGCCAGAAAATAAGGTGAGCCCGAGATACTTTTGGTTCAACATGTTTTGTCCACATTAGTTAACTGTCCAGAGTGACCCCTTAATACTTTACATTTGCAGACAGAAGGAGTCGAGTTTTACATGTACTCTACGCCGCATTGGCTTTAGTCCATGGCGCTCTTTTTCACACGCTGAGTCGAAACAATGCGTCAACTGGCGCCCCATCGCGCTGTATTAAACAGCGTTCCGGTACCTATTCGAAACTACACATTTGGTTGTAGTTTCCACCTAGGTGGGGAGCGAGGCCTATCCAACCTCTGCCTTTCTATGGGTAAGGCACCCGGTTGTAAATACGCAACTCCACGTCGAGCAAACGGCTCTACCCGCGATTTGGGTCTAAACCACAACCACCACGATACTCCCCGAAGGGCCGTACCCAAAAACCAGACTGCATCTCAAAGAGATACAGGGGCCTCTGGTTACCCGTGGTACCAGAATATAGTCTCCGGTCAGACTTCGTAGCAAGCTACTACCAGTTGAGTTCCAAACAACTCGGGACTGGTGGCCCGCACACCAAAACACACACACACACGCATTCAATCATATGACCCGCCAATGTCCTGCGAAGCAATACAGATCCGAATGGTCGACCTACAACAACTACGCTACCAAAGACCGCCTCCTACGGAAAATTCCGCCTGCCATTTCAGAAATCTTTCTAATGCGTTCCGCTGAGCACTTGACTCACATCCCAGCCGTCGGCACCTTGAAAGATCCCCATACCAACCATGTCACGAATGTCCGAATAAAGCGGGCACTCGCACAACACATGCTTCCAATCCTCAAGATTGGCACCACAGCTGCAGCCAGCAGTGGCACTAAGACCACGCTCATGCAAAAACGCATTTAAAGACCCATGTCCTGTGAGTACAAAGCCAAGGCTAAGGCCGAAGCCAAAGTCCGGGCGATCCACCACAAACAGGACATCACGAATAAAGCCATACGTTACCCGTCCATTCGTGCTAGTATCCCACCGCTGTTGCCACTCCGTGACGACACAGTTATCCAAGAGAGCCCTGCTATCCGATGTAGCTACCTCCCGACCGGCAAGCCAGTCAGTAGGCAACAGTTCGAGCCCCTTCCTCAATTTGTAGGCGATAGCACGACGCTTCACCTCCAAATCGAGAGGAGGAACCCCCATCAAGACCTGCAAGGCGTCCGTAGAAACTGTGCGGCACACCACCATGCAGCCCAACATCATCACATTTGCAGACAGTTGAAGAATTACACACTTCAGCGACCATTGCCGACCATTTCAGAGAACTTTCCGGAAATTAATTCACAAGCGTCGTCCGCAAAAGCCCGTACGCGATCACCTAGAGGCTCTATTTCCTCAAAAAGTAATTCGACCACAAAATACCACAGCAGAGGAGGGAGGACACCTCCTTGGGTGTTGTTGAGTATTTAAGGGGCTCTCGACTAATATTACCGACCTAATGAATTTTTTAACCATTCTGATTGGTCCTAAGCTTTTCGGTAAAGTGTTGTCCTACTTTCCCGGTTTAGGAATAAAGACGACTTTGATGGAACATGGCCATGGGCCAGACTAACCAGTACACTCCCCCACTCTTTACCATAATGTGGTATACACCGATGGGACCAGGGGATTTTTAGTTATCGAAAAACGAAAACGCGTACCTAATTGAATCTTCAGTAACTTCCCTTAATGCTATATACAAGGCGCAACCCGTGGTGACTCCAACAGGCTTTTCAATAATTTCTGTTTCGTTCGTTGTCACTTTGCACCCGAACTAACTTTTCAAACCCCTTTGACGATTTTATTTATTTATTATTAGAAAAACAAAATCCACATGTCCAATGAACATGTGGACATTGTCCATCCAGCAAATTGTACAGCATGCAGTACCGTGTATGCCCCCTATTGAAACCATTGAGGCACAAAGCGATGACAAAATTTTTTATCGTGGATCGCAATATTTATACCCTACACCACTCTGTGGTACAGGGTATAATAAGTTTGTGCTGATGTTTGTAACTATCCGAAATATTGGTCCCAGACCCACATTCAAGTATACCGATCGACTCAGAATTACTTTCTGAGACGATTTAGAGATGGACATTGTTCATCTATCCATCTAAACGTTTTGAGACGATACAGGTCGCAACTATCAACCGATTTGTATGAAATTTCAAACTTTAGCTTTCTTTGGCCAAAAGACAAAGCCTATTGAAATTGTAAAAAATCGGTCCATGTGTAGACCTAGCACTTATTCAAAAATCTTTTAATAATTTGGCTCAAATGACTCTAATAACTCGCGAAACTTGGAGCAGATGGCATAGGTACCACCATAATGCTTTCACCGCCACTCCAGCATTTCAAACTAAACCGAAATACCCTTACTGTCGCCAAAGCAAATCGAAGATGGAAGGAACTTGGGACAAGTCGTATAAGCAGAATTTTATGGCCACGCTATGATTTAGGAAGAACTAAATTCTTACTTACACTTACGAGAACAGAATGTCGTATGTTGACAGGTTTAATAACGGGACACTGTCTTGTCGGAAAACATGCCAAGAACATGAATCTTATTACGGACACAAACTGTAAAAGGTGCGAGACACCAGACGTCGAAGAGACCATTGAACACATCCTGTGTCACTGCCCGGCATTGGCACGAACTCGACTATCAATTATAGGAAGTTCACAGTTCGAGACTTTGTAGGAAATTACGAGGATAGACCTGAAGAGCTTGAAACAATTCGCAATGAAGGTCAATGTATTTAGTTTACATCGATAAGCGGAAAAAGTTTTGTGGTATCGCTATGGACCAATTGGTCTATGCGGAGTGCCCATCTGGCACCGCCACCCTAACCTAACCTAACTGACTCTAATAACCGTATTATAATGGGTATCCTTTCGAAACGTGAAAGGTAAACATATTTCGTATTCACAAATCATCATTCCAAATCTGAAAGGAATCGGGCAATCTCTCAAAATTCATGAAAATAGGATATATTTGTTCAAAATTTTGTTTTATAGAGTTTAAACGTGTTCTTTGGTTTTATAATAAATTCTGAATATAATTGAATTATATTTGAACTTTGAACATATAAAAATTTATCCAGTAAAATCCGTTTATTGGCACACAAAAAGCCAATTTCACTCAAATGTTGTGTGTATGTATTTTCTATATTTAGTAAAGATCTAACGTAAAATAAATCCAATCGGTCTATGTTTGGACTTGGGACCGGAAAACACTGGTGTAGGGTTGTCAGGCTTGACCGACTATAATTTTCTTACTTGTTTTTCATTGTTGAAAAAAAAAATATTATTTCTCAGTAATAATTTATATGGATTCAAATCGAAAAAATATTTTAGAGTTGGAAAATACTTAGAAATAAAAACTTCGGGATTAGTGTATTCATTAAATAAAATATATATAGCAACAATTCGGATGAAGAACAAAACCAAAAATACATAAACCTATTGAATATTTCAAATACATACACTTGTATTTGTAATAGTTAGTATATTTGTTAAACAAAGATTTAAAAAAACTAGCAGTAGGCTGGAGTAAAAAATGTATTATATAAGTAATTTAAATATCAACCACGCCTTAGCCGAACTAACTTTAATTTAAAATTGCGAAAACTATAAATTGCTTTCTGATTACACTGTGCTAGTCGCAAAAATTAACAGTATTCGCGATACTTAAAGTATTCGCGATATTCGCGATTTTAAATTGTAAAGCCTAGGTACTCCAAAAAAATAATTTTTATGCTTTTGGGATAGTTTTTAAATATAAATATAAATAAAAAGTCGCAAAAATTAACAGTATTCGCGATAATTAAAGTATTCGTGATATTCGCGATTTTAAATTGTAAAGCCTAGGTATTACAAAAAATTAATTTTTATGCTTTTGGGATAGTTTTTAAATATAAATTGAGAAAATCCATTTTTTTTATTCGCGAAAAAAAAAATAAAAAAAAAAAAAATCCGCGAGAAAAAAAATCCGCGAAAAAAAAATTATTTGAAAAATTTTGTGTCTGTAATGTATCGTATTCTACTCATTTTCACAAATTAATAGAAAAATAAAAAAAAAATTCGCGAAAAAAATTTCCGCGAATAAATTTTTTTTTTGTATATTTAATAGAGTTTAGATAATAAAAATTCAGCAATTGTCTAAATAATATGAAAAAAAATATTTTTTTTTTACTTAAAAATAAAAAAAAAAAAATAATCGCGAATATCGCTAATACATATGTTAACTCTGAAAAAACTGATATTACAATGGGATTTAATGTACACCAATGGTTCCTAACCTTTGATTCTCGCCCCACTGCACTGTGGCCGAAATCACTGATCTAGCGGCGCTTAAGTCAAAATTAAAAAATTAAGATAGGTAAATGTTTTTGCACTGCATCGTTTACCTATACTTTACAGACAAAATTTACGTTTTTACTTTTGTTTTGCTTTCAATATTCGCACAGCTGTAAGCTGTCAAATATACATTTTCTGCAGCAAGTGTATTAAAGGAATTTGGGGCCTAATTACTCAGTGAGTTTTTCTTGACACTTTTAAGTCAATTGTTTATACATTTTGAGCCAAAAAGTTTTAATTGAAAGTAAAAGGTATGTTTTAACTGAAAAATAAATGTTTGTGGCCTGTGTGTATCTAGTTTATTATTAGTGCATTATAGAAGTTGACATTTGTGATAAACTATAGTTTCATGGACTGCAACTTTTGAAATTCGATCGTATTCGGTCCAATTCCTGTTTTGTTTATTATTTAGGGTTATTCTTGTTGTGACGTTTCAGTATGGCGTGCTAGTTGTCGCAAGTTGTTCGGTTTTTTAGGATCCATCTGCCTGTCCAAATAAATAGTATAAACGCGATACAGACCACAATTTTCAATCGATTTGGCTAAAATTTGAAATTTAAGATTTTTTATCAAAATAACAAAACATTTTAAATTTTTGACAAAATCGGTCCATGTTATCCCATAGCCCCCATGTTAATTACCCCTTCCAGTTTCACTTAATAAGCCCTAACAATAGTATTTTAACTAATATCCTCTTGAAATTCGACTGTTAAATGCTTTTTGTAGCCATAAATAATCATACTAAATTTTAAGGGAATCGGAACATTTTAACTTCTAGTCCTCATACAGACCACCCTCCCGATATTCACTTAAATTTCTCAAAATACATAAAAACACTGAAATAAATAAATATGGTTAAGAATTAAATTCTTTATAAGTTTTATAATCACAAATATGCATTAGAGCCCAGTCACAATTGGCACCACCGACGATGAACCACATCAAAAGAGAGAGCAACGCATTAAAATTAAACGACAGACGACCGGACACATTTTATAAAGAAAATGACGCTAATATCAGTTACACATTTATTTTTTTTCTTTAGTTATCCCTTAAAAACAGGTACACAATGTTTTTTGTTTGTAACACACACACAATATATCAACTCCAATTGGAAAAATTAGCATATTTTGTTGAACATATGGCAACGCTACTTGACATAAATTTTAAAAATATGAGAGGGTGGTGAGAGAGAACTACAAAAATAGAATAGAATCTATTCTGGCGGCAGCGTGGTCGACCACAAAGCGATTTTTTGCTTTTCATACAAAATGTATGAAAACATTTTGTGGTAACCGAATGTGGTGCCAATTGTGACTCGGCTCTTAGGCTTTATTTTTTACATTTCCGAATTAAGCGCCGCTAGATTGGATGTTTCGGCCACTGTGCACTGGGGGCAATTTGAATGCTTCAGGGGGGGGGGGGGGGCAACGAGCAAATTTTTTTTTTTTTTTTTTTTTTTTTTTTAAGTAAATATCGTCTTTCTATAATCACAATTAAAATGGAAAACTACACTCATAATAATAAAATACTCTGTAAAATGACTGTAATCTCAATTCAACTGATATTTGACAGAGTTTTCTGTCAAAATACAGATTTAAAGAAAAACTTTGTATATTGTTGTGAGAAAAAAACAAAGTTTCCTCTGTTATAGAACTTTTTACTTTGTAATCCTAATTTTACAGATAATTAACAGAGTTTTCTGCTAATATACAAATCAAAGCAAAATACTTCGTATTTTTTTATATTTTTTATTGTTTTGTTACCAAACATCAAAATTTTATCTGTAATTTTTTTTTTTGAGAAAAAGTTGAAAAAGTATCAAAAATAGTTATCAAAATTTATTTTTCAGTAATCTTATAAAAATTTTACAAAATAACATGCATTTAACTAAACTCTGTAAATTTACAGAGTTTTTTCTGTAATTTTTTTTTTTTTTGCATCAAATATATGTAAATTTCATAGTTTTCCTTGCTTAATGGTGGTTTATTTAACCAATATTTTACTAGAAACTCTGTAAATTAACAGTTTTTTTTGTCCAAATCATTTTACAGAGTTTTATGGTAAAATTAGAGAGTTTTCTCTGTAAAAAAGCTATCATATTTAATTAATGTTTTACTATAAACTCTGTAAATTAACAGTTTTTTTTCTGTCAGATTTTAAGATTTTTTTTTAACTAAAAAAAATAATTTTAGTTAAATTATTTAGTTGGTTGTTGAAAACTTTTTCTTAAAACTTTGTTTAAACGATGATATTAACAAAGCGTTTGCTTAACCGCAAGAAAATTTTGAATTTTGAAACAAATTTGAAAAATTTACAAATTTTTCTTGAGAGTAGTTTTTTGCACTTAAAAGTGGGGCTTGGCGCAAAAAAGGTTGGGAACCATAGGTGTACACGAACTAGCTTTACCAGATGGCTGCCGTAAATTTAAATCAAACCATAAAAAATTGTATTGAATCAATTTGTTCACGAATATAAAGATTTTTCGCGAACAAAAAACTTTTTTCGCGAAAAAATTCACTCTATTATGGTTTGTTGTGTTAGTTTAACAAACTTGAATGGTTTAAAATTTAAAAATTATCGCAAAATTTTAAAATATCGTTTTTATTGTACTAAAGCATCAAAATTCTAAATCGCGAAAATCGCGAATACGAGCGCTAACTTCGAAAAACGGCTAGCACCATTGAAGTCAGCTCACCCGAATTAACTTTACCAGTAGGGTGACCAGCTTGTTAAAAAAAAACTGTTAAATTGGAGCACAGTGTTATTGATCTGGGGTGCCCACTACTATATTTCGGCAAAAATCAAAATCTTAGCCAGAGCCGTTTTTGAAAAACCTCGCACTGAATGGTCAACAAATTTAAATTTTGAGCTTATCTCGAAAACGATGAGATTTATGAAAAATTACTATAAACAAAATTTTTTTCTCGGTAAAAATCCAATAAAACTGAAAATTCACATTTTGCAAAGTTTTTGTTGCCAAAAATTTCACTTTTAATTCAACAAATTTAAATGCCGACACTTTGAACAAAAAAAAAAACAAGCAGCCCTCCAGCCTAATACAAATGCACCAACACAAACATACAATCAAATAGATTTAGGTTTTTTTCTGTTATGCGGAATAAAAATAACAAAAACTACAAAAATTTAAGTGAATAATTTATTGCCATTTTTAAAAGCTTGGTCACAACAGATGTAGTCAAGCGCAAAAAATGGCATGTGGTAGTGGCAATATCTAAAAAAAACTTCATATATATATTTAAAAAAAATACATACATATCTAACACTTGTATACCAAATGTACGTACATATGTATTTGTGTGTGTATAATTCGTTTAAATCTATAAAATAAATTTTTAAAATCAAAAATGACCAAAAGTAGTTTTGGTTATATGGGGCGTATGATTTATTAACACCATTATGAGCTCACGTTTTTAATAGTGTGCAAAGTGCAACAGAGATTTAAACATTTATAATAATGATTATTTAAAATGTTATAAGATTTTGTGTTGTTGGTTTAGTTAGGCTTAAGGTCCTCCAAAAACAAAAAAAAATCAGATTTTTTTTATTATTATTTTAATTTTATTATTTTCTTCTTCCAATATTTCAACCAACGTCGTTGGTCATCCTCAGGGATCTACAAAATACATTAATAAATACATACATTTTTTAACACTTAAATTTATAACATAACAAACAATTTTTATTTATGATCACATACATTTAAACCACTGGAATATTAAAATTATTAAACAACGAGTTGATACGTCCACGCTTGCTTACATGCTTTCATCAACTGATTTTTGGTTTTATTTTTGTTCTATTTTATTTTAATTTTATTTTTGTTTTATGTGTCGGTGTTTGTTTATTGTGTATTTGTAAACTTGAGAGATTTTATCGGTGTCTGTTTTGTAATTGAGTCGTAAGTTAGTTGGTGTGTTTGCAATGTGCAGCATTTCTAAGGTATATCTCTTTGCATAATTTTTCTCTTCTTGTAAGATGTTCACATTATTGAAATTTGGTTTATGGCCGGTGCGTGTACAGTGAGCTGCCAGTGCAGTTTTTTGCTCAATTGGTTTTGATAAAGCTTTTTGATCAGATTTATGTCCTGATAATCTGGTCTTGAGCTTAGATTTTGTAGTGCCCACATATACTTTTGGGCATATGTGGGACCCGTCCCCCTCACAGCTAATCTTGTATACTAAGTTCGATTTTTCTTCCTTGTCCAATTTTGTTTTTGGTTTACTAAATAATTGATAAACAGAGTTGGTAGTTTTGAGCGCTATTTCATATTTATCTTTGTTGTAGATGTCAGAGTTCTTTAAACGTTCGGAAAAACCGGGGATGTACGCTACCGATTTATATATTTTATCAGATTTTTCGTCTTCTTTGTTACAAGGTTTTATTGATTTTACATGCTTAATTAAATCGTTTATAGTTTTCCTAGGAAATTCATTTTTCTTTAACGTGTCTTTTATCCTTTTAATATTATTTGTGTGAAAAGATTCATCGCTTATCTCTAAAACTCGTCTGATAAAATTTGTTGCGGTGTTTATAATTATTCGTCTGGGATGTTTTGAGTAAAAGTTTATAAGTCTACCTGACGATGTAGGTTTTTGATACCAATCTATCTTAAGAAAGTTGTTTTGTCTAAAAACTACACAATCTAAATATGGTATTTTTTTGTCTAGTTCTTCTTCTTTAGTAAAACAAATCTGTCTATTAAAAGAGTTAAGAATCATTAAAACATTATCTATATTCTTTCTTTTGATCACACAAAACAAATCATCCACATATTTTGTGAGTATTTTTGGTTTCTCTTCCATCAGATCCACTGAAAAGTCTAGAAGCTTTTCCATAATAATGTCAGCGATGACCGGTGAAGCTGGTGATCCCATCGGCATGCCTTTTCTTTGTTCGAATAATTTATCCTCATATTTAAAATATCTTGTATCTTTGATACAAAAAGAAAGAATTTCCATAAAAAGATTTTTCGGTATCTGGGTGTAGTTTTTCACGATGTTCCAGTTTTCTTCAATGGTTTTTAGAGCCAGATTAACCGGGATACTAGGAAAAAGAGCGACTACATCAAATGAAATCATTATTTCATCGTCTTCTATTCTGGTGTTGTTTATTTTTGATTTGAAATCTATAGCGTCCCTAACATTATATTTAGAATCTTTTGTTAGATTTTTTAATACTTCTACCAAGTATTTGCATAAACCATATGCTGGTGAATCGATGGACGAACAAATTGGTCTTAAAGGGGTTCCTTCCTTGTGTATTTTTGGCAATCCGTATATCCTAGGAGGCACTGATGTGCGTGTAATTAATTTATATTTTTCCTGAATAGTTATCAGATTTAGATTAAATAATTTTTCAATAAATATGTTGTTCTTGTTCTGTAAGTTTGCGGTTGGATCTTTTTTTAATCGTTGATAAGTACACATATCACCTACAATTTCTCTCATTTTGTGTACATAATCGTCTTTCATCATAGCTACGGTTTTGTTTCCCTTATCAGAACTTAAAATAAAAATATCCTTGTTTTTGTTCAAAAATTCCCTCGTTTGTAAGATTTTTTTAATGGAATATATGGAATAAGGTGGCTTTTTGGTGACTATCGAAAATTATGATAATCATTATTTATAGTTTTGAATTACACCGCTCAACAGTCATTTTCCGGTTTGAATTCTGGTGATCAATTTTAGTAGACTTTGATCTCCTGATTCCAATTCTGTACTCCAAATTGTTCCATCACGTCCAGATTTTTAGTTATTAACGGTTAAAAATGCGAAAAATTACGATTTTTGCATTATTTGAAAGCCTGCACAGCAGCCATTGAGTGGAATACAAATCTGGTATAAAGCGCAAAAGTATAATTTGTCTTTGGTCTCCAACGTAGAAAACAATTTTTTTCTAATTATTGCGTTTTGTTCGGTTACAATTGCGTTTTAAAATGACTCTGTTAAAATTATCATTTTTGTAAAAAAGATAAGGTACACAGAAAATAATATTGAGAAAAACAATTTGAGTAATCACTTGTTTAAATTTTTAAAACAAATTTGAGTAATTTTTTAATTGGCACAATTAAAAATTTACTCAAAAATTGAAAATAAAATTTGAGTAAATAATTTAATACAAATTTAATATTTTTTTTTATTCTCATGGTGTTTTGAATTCTCATTTAGTTTATAATTTTTTGTATATGTATATGATAGTTTGAAATCACCTTTATAAAATTTTCCTTTGTCTTGAAGACATAAGTATTTTTGGTAAAGTTTGAAAAAAGCTATTTTTTTTGAAAAAAAACAAAGCTCTTTAAATTTAAAAAAAAAAAAATTGATACATTTTGAGTAAATTTTTACTTGACACAATTAAAGAGTTACTTAAAAATATTGAAAAATTTTGAGTAAAGTTTTAATTTTGTGAATTAATAATTTACTCAATTTTTTTTTTAAGCTTTTAATAATTTTTTATTAAAAGTTTACTCAATACTATTAAATCGTTTACTGGTGCAAAATTGAGTAATTTTTTACTCAATAGTATTAAAAATTTACTCAAATTTTTTTTTTTTTTTCTGTGTAGATACCTTAGTTTTTTTTGATATTTTTCAAAGAAAAACTAAAAAAAATATTTTTAATGGGTTTAAAAGTCGATAAGAAAGAATGAAATTTTGCCTAAATTTTGAGCTCATCACAGTAAAGATTGATCATCTGGTTTTTGTTTAGAGCCTTTTAAAAATGGTGTTTTTTCTAATTTTTTTCACAGTGTTTTTTTAAAATGCATGTTTGGCCAATAATAGTGCAACAACTTAAAATTTTTTCGATCATATATTTGAGATCATAGTTCAATTCTACTCTAACGCTTTATACCAGATTTTTATTACACCCAGTGGCTACTGTGCAGGCTTTCAAAAAATGCAAAAATCGCGTTTTTTCGCATTTTCAACCGCGAATAATTAAAATTCTAGACGTGATGGAAAAATTTGGAGCACAGATTTGGAATCAGCGGGTCAAAATCTTTAAACATTTTGTATCAAACTTCAAACCGGAGTAAAAAACCTTCGATTTGTTGAGCGGTGCTATTAAAATAATTCTTTAACAAAAAAATAAAAGAAATTGTGCAATAACTACGGTGGCTCGCAGCTTATTTCATGTGAAAGATATTAGTTAGCAATCCATTCAAGACAAAGTATACCAAAATAGACATAATTATTATCAAATAAGTATTTTTGTAAAAAGTCCTGTGTATGTTATTAATCAAGCTTTAATTAAAGCTTAATGACGTTCAGATTGTCTAAATATTGAATGTGCTACGAGGGTCGAAATGGAAATTGAAATTATTGAAGGACCTTTTTTAGAAAATTTCTTAAAAATATTTCTAGAACGATTTTTTACAAGCTCGAACATGAAAAATTTTAAAAATAGTCCAATAGTTAATATTCATTTATTAAATATTTTTGTCAGTGACCCAGACAAAAATCAAAATTTTTAAAATGCAGTCGAAGAAATCCGAATTTTTTGACCTCCAATTCTTTTGACCACCAATTTTTTGTAAACAAAGGAAATGCTCAATTATTTTTATATCTCATTACTACACACTCAGGTGTACTAAAATTATTAAACAATTAAATCGTTTCTTTGTTTACAAAAAATTGGTGATCAAAAGAATTGGATGTCAAAAAATTCAGATTTCTTTGACTGCATTTTAAAAATTTTGACTTTTGTTTGGGTCATTGACAAAAACATTTAATAAATGAATATTAACTATTGGACTATTTTTTAAAATTTTCATGTTTGAACTTGGATAAAATCGACCTAGAAATATTTTTAAGAAATTTTCTAAACAAGGTCCTTCAATAATTTCAATTTCCATTTCGACCCTCGAAGCACATTCAATATTTAGACAATCTGAACGCCATTAAGCTTTAATTAAAGCTTGATTAATTACATACACAGGACCTTTTACAAAAATACTTATTTGATAATAATTATGTCTATTTTGGTATACTTTGTCTTGAATGGATTGCTAACTAATATCTTTCACACGAAATAAGCTGCGAGTCACTGTATGTAGTGCATAATCTGAGGTTTAGTATCAATTTTAAATTATCAGCTTCTTAGAAATTTTGTTCAGTAAAACAATTCTCAGATTTTAAGAAATTATTACTACGCAAAAAGTTTCAGATTCATTTATTTTGTAAGAAAAATAGATTCTGAAATATTTTTCGTATACAAAAAAACTATTAACTATTAATTAGAAAACATAATAAAAGGAAATAATCTGAAAATTTTTTTCATGAAAAATGTTCTTAAATCTTAAAATTTTTCTAAAGGAGAAATGTCTCGGAATATTAAAAATTTTCAGGGGCCCCCGTAGGCTAGTTGGTATCCTGCTAGCCTTTCAACGTGGGGGTCGTGGGTTCGATTCCCACCAGAACCCTTGGTTTTTTCGCTACAACGAGACGACGGTCATTGTTACCAGTTCTCGGTTAGGTGGAATTTATTAAAAATGAGTTGTAAATAATTAGAAAAAAAATAAATAAATATAATTGATCATGTGATCAAAACTATTATTATTATTAAAAATTTTCTATAGGAAAAATTTGAGAATTTTTTTTGTATAAAATATAGATTTTTTCTTTAGGATTTATTTGCGAATTTTTTTAAAGAAAAAACTTAGAATTTTTTATTAGAATTTTTTTATAGAAATTCTTCTAACAAAACTGTCCAAAAATCATAAAATTTTTCTAATAGGAAAATGTCTTGGAATTTTAGAATTTTTCTATATGAAAAAAATTTCAGAATAATAACATTTTTCTTTAGAAATAATACTAATATTTTTCTACACTCAAAAAAAATATATTGTAAAACTAGCAAAAAATATGGTTAATATGAGCAAAAATAGCTGCAGTTTTGGACGTTGCAAAAATTTTTGTAATTTCAGGAAAACCATTTTGCTAATAAAAAAATTAGGAAAAAAATGCTGAAATTAAAACAATACTATTTATTTTGGTAAAAAATCAATCATAAAAATGGTAAAATTATCAAAAAAAAACAAGTATAAAAGTTAAACTCGACTAGGGCGAATCTATGAATACCCTCCACAATGCCCTTTTTAAAGGATAGTAACTTTTTTAATGTGAAAAAAATTAACAATTTTTATTAGAAATATTTTATTTTGAGTAAAAACTCTTTTTTTGTAATTTTTGTAAAAAAAAAACAATTTATTTTTGTTTTTTTTTGAGTGTAAAATTTTTTTCGAGTGTAAAATTTTTTCCGAGTGTATTTTTTTTTTTTAGTGTAAAAATATTTTTGAGTGACAAAAATACGTTGTAAAATATTTTTGTGACTTTTGTGACATGTTAAACGGGTATTCAACACGTGAATTACAGGTGAAACTAATCTGAAATTCACGGTTTTGCTAATAACCGACCGCTTTGACTAAAATTCAATACGAACCAGGCCAGGTTAACGACAAATATATATACCAAGCTTCAGCATACTCAGAATTGCCTTTCGAAAGTTAGAGTCTTTTTTATCTCATAAATTCACGAAAAACCCTTGCGGAAATTCAGTCTTTTGCTCATAACTTTTGAACCACTAAACCGATTTCACTGTATTGCAATACCAACCTGACCAGGTAAATGTCCAACATATGTGCCAAGCTTCAGGAGCCTCCGTAAAGTATTTTAAAAGTTAGCGTCTTTTCAACATATAAACAGAAAGTCAGACGGACAGACGGACGGACGGACATCGCTAGATCGTCTTAAAATCGATCGATCATGAATATGTATACTTTATGGGGTCCTAGACCAATATTTCGAGGTGTTAGAAACGGAATGACAAACATATATATACCCTCTATCACTAAAGTGGAGGGTATAAAAAAACGAGTTGATCAACTTTTACAAAAACTGACAACAATTTTTATTGAAATCAACATAAATATTTGTTGGGTCAAAATCAACAATGATATCTATTGAATTTACAACGATTTTCTTTGGGAATACAATGATTTTTAGTTGAGTGTATGTATTGGTAAAAAAAATTTGAAATTGAATTAGTAGTTTTGGAGATTTTGAAATTTTGAAAAGTGGGAGTAGAAGTGGGAGTGGTCGATGAAGCCTAGCCTATGCCTATCCTGGAGGAACACCCTAAATATTACTGAAACCTTTTTTGAAATCAGATGAGTAGTTCAGGAGCTTACTGTCTACTAGAGATAGGCGCGTGAGTGTTTTTTGACTCACACTCACTCACGTTCACGACAGGTATTTTGGAATCACGCACAGTCACTCACGAGCATATTTTTTCTGCCCACACTCACTCACAATCACGTGAGTAAATTTAATTAAACTCACGTGCACTCACGAAACTCATATTAATACAAAAAAAAAAAACAAGTAAGAAAGTAATAGTCGGTCAAGACCGACCATCTGATACCCTACACCCGTGTTTTCCAGAAAATGGGTCTCAAGTCCAAAAATGGACCGATTGGATCTATCTTTTGTTAGAAATTTATTTAGTGTAGAAAACATACACAGATCAAATTTTAGTGGAATTGGTTTATTTTTTTTTTGCCAATAGACCGATTTAACTGAATATCGGTCGAAATTTTTATATGGGGGAATAAGTCCAAAAATGGTCCAATTACATTCAGATTTGATTGAGTTACTAAAGTTCACGTTTAACACCTATAACTAAAATTTTTATCAAATATTTACATTTTTATGAATTTTGAGGAAATTATTCGAATATCGTGAGGGTGGTTTGTATGGGGACCACTAGAAGGACTGACCCGATTTCTTTGAAATTTGGAATGATGATTTGTGCGTACAAAATTTTATTACCTTTTGAATTTCATAGCGATACCTATTATGATACGGTTTTTAGAGTCATTCAAGCCTACTCCAAAGGGTGCGTTTGTATGTGGGCTAGGTCTTAACATAGACCGATTTTTTCCAGTTTCAATAGGCTTCGTCCTTGGGCCAAAAGATGCTTAACTTTTAAATTTTAAGTCAATTGATTGAAAATTGCGACCTGTATCATGCTTAAACCGATAGATGGACAGACGGACGGACATCGCTATATCGACTCATAAAGTAATTCTGAGTCGATCGGTATACTTGAAGGTAGGTCTAGGACCAATATTTTGGGTAGTTACAAACATCAGCACAAACTCATTATACCCTGTACTACAGAGTGGTTTAGGGCACAAAAATTCAAAAACAAAAATTTCAAAAATCTTTCAATATTTTCAGCAAAATTTAAAGTTCAACGAAATTTTATATTTTTTTTTTTTGCTTTTTTCGGAACGAAATCTTAAGTTAAGCCAAATTTTACAATTTTTTTGTTGCTTTTTTTGCTACGAAAGGAAATATGAAGAGAAAATAAATCACGCAAAAAAAATCTACTCCCGCACACTCACTCACGCAAAAATCTTACTCACGCACACTCACTTATGAAATTTTCTCCACTCACACTCACTCACAATCACGTGAGTGAAATTGAATTCAGTCACATTCACGCGTGATCACGCGTAAATCACGTGAATCACGCTCTAATAAAATTTCCTTCGATAAATCCGCAATAAACGAAAAATCTTCTTTGGCAAAAAAAATGCAAAGTGCTTGTCGAAACTTCCCGACTAAAAAAAATTAATACGGTGCCATATATCATTTGATCCCAAAAATGGAGTATCCAAAAATATATGATTATATCTTATTAGATCAAGTTTGATATAATTAGATGTAATTAGATCCCAAAAATGGAACGGTAAATATTATCTAATTTGATAATTTTAAAAAATAGATCAAATAAGATCTAATAATATAAAACTATATCTTATTAGATCTTATATTATCTTCAATATCAAATCAGATAAAATTTACCGTTCCATTTTTGGGATCTAACTATATCTAATTATATCAAATTTGATCTTAATCATATATTTTTAGATCCTCCATTTATGGGATCAAATGATGTATCCATTAATATATAATTATATTATAAAATATATGATTATATCAAAACTTTTTTACTCGGGTTATTAAAATAAGCAGATACACTTTTGTACTATGAGATTTAAAAAGATGTGGGTCAATTGCGTTTTGTACCTTTAATATCTTCATTTAAGTCCTTGGATAAAGTAGCAAGTTGTTGTTTTTCTGCAAAATCAGTTGGTAATAAATTAGATAAATACATTTTTGAACTAAAAGTGGAGCAACATCACATTATTCAACGGTGTTTAAACATTTTAGAAAATTGTGGTTTAGGCTTGTGGTCAGAAAACTGTTTTACTTTTAAACCTTTGGTCTTAATTTTTGGATTCAGTGCAAGATTTTACTTAAAAATTTCGTGGATTGCAAAATTTTTTTAATTTGAAAACTACACCATTTCCAATTGTATTTTACAAATTATCAATTGTATTTCCGAAGTTATCAATTGTATTTCAGAATTTATTAATTGTATTTCAGAAATTATCAATTGTATTTTAGAATTTATCAATTGAAGGGCTTATTGTAAAAACTAGATAAGCAACATTTCATTTTATGGTTGTTTTTGCCTTAAGACTTTTGAAATTATGTAGAAAATATATCTTTTGAAGAACTTTCATACTCAAGATACTTGTACGAAGGGTTTAAGCAAAAATTCTGTCAAAAATATGTCAATGGAACATCAGCAAAAAGCAAATAACACCAAAAAAAATGTTGCTTATCAAGTTTTTGCAGGTAGCCCTTCAATTGTATTTCAGAAGTTATCAATTGTATTTCAGAACTTATCAATTGTATTTCAGATATTATCAATTGTATTTCAGAAACTATCACTTGTATTTCAGAATTAATCAATTGTATTTTAGAATTTATCAATTGTTTTTCAGAAATTTTTAATTTGTATTGTAGGAAATATCAATTGTATTTTAGAAGTTATCAATTTCAGAAATAATCAATTGTATTTCATTAACTGTTTTTCAGAAATTTTCAATTGTTTTACAAAGGTTAGTCTCGGAAATACAATTGATAATTTCTGAAATACAATTGATTATTTCTGAAATACATTTGATAACAGTGAAGTTTTATAGTGACGGAGTTTTTTTAAACTTTAATTTCTATTTAACTAAATATCCCCCTGATGATGGTCAGAGATTTTTACCGAAATATTGGGAAAAATAATTTAAATAAATAAATGAAATTTAGAATTTTTATTATTAATAAAGGACCTCAAGCCGAAATAATAAAACAACATTTGATAACTTCAGAAATACAATTGATATCTCCAAAAATACAAATTAAAAATTTCTGAAATATAATTGATAAATTATGAAATACAATTGATAATATCAGAAATACAATTGATAACTTCTAAAATACATTTGATAAGTTCTGAAATACAATTGATAACTTCGGAAATTTATAAGTTCTGAAATACAATTGATAAATTCTGAAATACAATTGATAAATTCTGAAATACAATTGATAACTTCTGAAATACAATTGATAATTTCTGAAATACAATTGATAATTTCTGAAATACAATTGGAAATGGTGTAGTGTGATGTGTCTTTCTAATACAAAAAAATAAATTGCAATTAAAATTTTATTTTGTTTATTGCTGTTCAAAATGTTGCTATTTTTTGAAGAGTTTTAAGCCCCCTTTTTTCTAAAACTTTTTTGTTTTAATTTCGTGTTAAAATAAAAAAAAAATATTTTAGTTTTAGAAAAATTATAATGATAACAATTTTTCCAGTTGATTTTACTTTCAAAATTATTTGAGAATACAAAGTTATAAATCATTATAAAAATGAAAATGTTATTGTTATACTTTACATCAAAAAAAATATTCTGCCATACAAAACAAAAAATACACTCAAAAAAAAAAACTGTAATGTTAGCAAAAAAAGCTTGTAAACCTACAAGAAAATTTGCTGATTTTGAACCCACAATTTTTTTGCTAAAGTTAGCAAAAATGTTTTGCCAATAATTAGTTAACAAAATTTTTTTTTTTGACACATTTGAGGACCCCATTGGGTTCGGACCCGATAGGCACCGACCCCGATGGACCTAGACCAAGTTGGGTTCCTTAAAAATCGTCATAGTTTTTGATCCAAAATTTGTGTCCGTTTCGCTCTACCTTGCTTAGTTTTTGAGATACGTGATTATAGGGGACCACTGGGGTCTTGAGAATTAAAAAACTCGATAACTTAAAAATATTACTCGGAGAGCTTTTGACTATTTTGCGGTCTTGTTCTACGTATTGAGGGCTACAAAAATGCTTTTGGACTTTTTGTTGTGTCGGCAATATTTACCGAGATATGAGCATTTTAAAATTTTCGGGAATGCTAACTTTTTTGGATCCAAAGTTAGGGCCCATTAGGGTCCACACATGTGAAGAGGACCCGCGAAAGTATGGAGATTCTAAGAACCAAAAATGCCCTCCATTTTGCTCTATAGAGCCATTTTAAGTTTTCTGAAAATAAAAAAAAATTTACCATTTATTTTTGCTAATGTTAGCAACAAATCTTGTAAAAATGTTGTCAACTCAATTTCAAATCTTAGCAAAAGAAATTAGTTCAACGTTTGTTTAAAATTGCTAATGTGCTAAATGAAGTTTACAAGAATTTTTTGCTAACATGCTAATCTCAACTAAAAATTTGCTAAAAGTTAGCTAACTAGCATTAGCAAAAAAAAATTAGTAAATCTACTGACGTATTTTTTTGAGTGTACTTATTGCTAATTGCAGTCAAATCTCAACATATTTTATTTCTTATAATACTTTATTTCAAACATTATTATTTCTTTAATAGAAAAACGAATTTGTTAGATGAATGAGTAAAAAAAAAATAAAATCCCATTGCTATTTATTAAAGTAACTTACAATTGTTTAGTTTGATATAACTTCCCTTTTGTAAACATGCTTTATCCTTGCATTACTAAGGAAATGGAAGTCTATGTACGTTTTTTTTTATATTTTCCATTTTTTATTTTCCTTTTCAAAAAAATAACTCATAACTGCATTTTAGTTGAGGTTTTTTACTTCATTTTTGTTAAAAAAAAATAAATAAAAAAAAAATTTAATATCTTGTATAGTTTCTGCCACCATATTGCTAGTTAGCTTCTGTGTAACCTTTAGTAATTCCACTCCCCCACCTGCATACGTTCCTTTAGCAGCCTTTCTATCGTAATGTCATTTGTGCTCCTTTTATTTTACTTTTATTCTTTTTTTTTTAATACAATTCTGTGTTTTTATATGATTGTTGGAAATTGTAAACACTGTGTTGTACAGGGCCGTACTTAGGGAATTTTTATGAGAAGGGAGGTGAAACAGATATAAAATCGTAGTCTGAATTTTATTTTTTCTAATCAATTTAATTCGAATTCTTAACACTTTATAATTACCAATTTTCATAATTTCCATTATTTTTTATTTGAACTTATTTAAATTAAATCCCTCCCAGTTGGCAAAAAGCAATCACCGCTGACATACTGCTGCCCCTTACTTTAATAAAAGTACTGTTAATTTTTACTAATGGAAAATGTCTCACAAGGGAAGTCTCCCTGCTGTCACCCGCCGTTCTTTATGGAATTGCTTTTATTTTGTAGAGTAGGAAAAATAAAGGGACATGTATTTCTTTTAGCGGCCCAAATTCATATTTAGGGGGTGCCAATGAGGGGGGTGGGAAACGGTAATTTTCAGTTTTTTCGTTTATCGCCTATATTATGCAAAGATACCGCACGAATATCCTTTTATTTAAATCGGTAAATTGAATCAAAAGTTAAGTAAGCGAAAACTTCAATTCGAGGACCTCAAAAAATCTAAAAGAAGAAAAATGAAAACTGAAAATATTTAATTTAATTAAAAAAATAAAATAATAAAAAGTCGGCCTTGCCGAATATACTGATAAAAGATATAATATTATGACAAAAGTATTATTATATTTATTCGACCTTTAAATTTTCAATCCTATATTAATTGACAAGCTCGAGGCCACAGTTGTTTTTAATAAATTTTTATTCTTTATTATTTTTCTTTTCAATATTTCTCCATCCTTCGGATGGCATCTTCAGGAATAATTATTACGAGAACAATAATAAACAATAATAAAACACACAATGACTATTCGCGTTCACATGTAAAATTGCACTTTTACATGTGAACGCGAATAGTCGTTGTGTGTTTTATTGCACTTTTACATGTGAACGCGAATAGTCGTTGTGTGTTTTATTATTGTTACTCGTAATAATTATTCCTGAAGATACCATCCGAAGGATGGAGAAATATTGAAAAGAAAAATAATAAAGAATAAAAATTTATTAAAACAATTGTGGCCTCGAGCTTGTCAATTAATATAGGATTATGATAAAAGTTTATAATAAAAATGGCAGGGGCGTCTTTTTTTTTTGGGAGGGGACGGGGGTCGGCGGAGTCGGTAGGGACACCTTTTCACTCGCCATAAATGTTAACTAATTCATTTCTTATGCTTCTTGCACTATAGTTATACAATTTTATCACTATTTTAATTATTTTTGTTTATCCACGCCCACCAAAGTGGCAGAATAAAGAAATTAACATTTTCCTGTCACCTGCATCGAACTTAAGGACTCTGAACATCTTTTGAAACAAATGTTTCCTTTACCAATCAAAATATCAAAAAAAAAAACTGTGAAAAATTGTGTTCTTTTAGAGGATGATTTAGTTCCTTAAGGGGACCTTTTTCCACCTGATCCGGTTTTGCCCATTTCCAAACTTAACCAGCACAAGATCATAACACATATTCGTGCCAAATTTTAGGAGCCTAGCTCTTTTACATTGGACTGTATCGTGTCTCCCAAATTTTATACCCTTCAACGACAGTATGGGGGTATACTATATATCGAAAAGGGGGGAAAAAGTTTCCCCTTGAAAATCTAACCAACCTTTGAAAAACACAATTTTTTACATAATTATTTGTATTTTTGTTAAGCAAATGGAACATTTTAAAACAAGAAGAAGTTCAAAGTCATGCATTTGGACCGTGGGATTACAAAATTTCGCTTTTTTCGGCCCATCCCATTTTAAGGGCGTTATAAAAAAAAATATAAATAAAAATAAAATTTTATTATTTTAGTGCAAAAACCAAAAAGAAAGAGTTTTTAAACATTTTTTGAGATCAGAAATGGTGTAAAACAAAGCATCCCCCCTTCACCCACTAAAAAGTCCCTGTAGTTTTTATAATTTTTTTAAATATTGGAGGCTTTTTTAAAACTAATATTCAGCACCGCATTATTTAAGAGTCTCACTTGTTTTGTATTGAGTTCACATTGACAGCAACGTTAATCATATTAAAGATTAAAGACAGTATTACTGACCCCAATTTGACAGATAGAGAGCAAATTTATATAGTTGTACTTTTCACACACTTTACTTTCCCATAAGGGAAATTAAAAATTTGTTGTCAATATAAATATCAATAACACAGGGCAACATTTTTTTTGCCCGGGTTCTGATAACTAATATTGGGTAATTGGGGTACGTTGGTTTCAAATCTGGCTACCGTTTTTTTAGGTCAGCTCTACACCCTTTTCAATTGTATATCAGAAATTATCAATTGTATTTCAGAAATTATCAATTGTATTTCAGAAAATATCAATGGTATTTCAGAAATTATCAATTGTATTTCAGAACTTATCAATTGTATTTCAGAAATTATCAATTGTATTTCAGAAATTTTTAATATGTATTCCAGAAAATATCAATTGTATTTCAGAAATTATCAATTGTATTTTAGAAATTATCAATTGTATATCAGAAATTATCAATTGTATTTCAGAAATTATCAATTGTATTTCAGAAACTATCAATTGTATTTTAGAATTCATCAATTGTATTTTAGAAATTTTTAATTTGTATTCCAGAAAATATCAATGGTATTTCAGAAATTATCAATTGTATTTCAGAAATTATCAATTGTATTTCAGAAATTATCAATTGTATTTCAGAATTTATCAAATGTATTTCAGAAACTAACCTTTATAAAACAATTGAAAATTTCTGAAATACAATTGATAATATCTGAAATACAATTTATAATTTCTGAAATACAATTGATAATTTCTGAAATACAATTGAAAATTTCTGAAATACAATTGATATTTTCTGAAATAAAATTGATAATTGATAACACAGATCAACAAGAAAAGGCGTATTGGATTCTTCCGGATTCCAAATCCGGAGCCCAGATTTGTCTATCACGTCAGGATTTTAAGGAATTCGCCGTTAAAATGCCGAAGAAGTGCATTTTTTACCCATTTTAAAAGCTTATAAAATAATGTCCTGACATGCGAATGACTTGGTACTAACAAGGGAAGTCTCCCTAGTGTCACCCGCGGATCTTTGTGGAATTGGTTTTATTTTGTAGATCAGAAAAAATAAAGGGACACGTATTTTTTTTTAGCGGCCCAAATTCATATTTAGGGGGTAAAAAGGAGGGGGGAAGACAAGGCCATTTTTCAGTTTTTTTCGTTTATCTCCTATATTATGCAAAGAAACCTAGTCATGTTATATACCAAATGAAAGGTCTTTTGAAAACCTATCTATGTGTGCTAAGAACGTGTCCAAACATTCACAACTTTTCGTCATATTGAGTAAAATACCAAAATTTTAGGACATTTTTGTTAATAAATCGAAAAATATTAAATTCTTTGGCCCGTTGTTAGCACCACAAGATAGGTATTTTTAATACCTTTAATCTGATGCCACACATGCCTATATTAATTTTGTTTAAATAGGCGTAAATCGTAAAAAACTGAAAAAGGTCAATTTCCCCCCATACAAATCGACCCCCCCTAAAAATGAGTTTGGGCCGCTAAAAAAAATACGTGTCGAATTAATTTTCGTTCTTAACAACATATCCAAATTTCATGAAGATCGGAGGGTGACACCAGGGAGACTTCCCTTGTAAGCTCATTCGAAAGTCTATAATTTTCTCTTAAAGATAACATAATATGTTCTAAAAATTTAATTTTCTAAAATTTTAAAAAAATTCTTAGCAAAAAACCTTCCTTTTTTTAAATATTTAGTTTATTTACACAGTGTTTTTTAACAAATTTCCATACAAGTTCTTATGTAAATTTTAGATTTAAAGCACTTGTTGCTTGTAATTTTTTTACCATTTTAGAAAATTAAATTCAAGGAAATTTGATCTAAAAGATAAAATTACACACTTTCGAATGAGCTTGATACCAAGTCATTTGCATGTCAGGATCTTATTTTATAGGCGTTTAAAAATTATCAAAATAGGCCTTTTTTGACACTTTAACCGCGATTTTCTCAAAATTGCGACGTGATAGAAAACTTTGAATGATCATTTTGGAATCGGGGCACGAAAATCTATCAACATCTTTTGGTTTCATCCAAAACGCAGCGACAAACCTCTGATTTGTAGAGCGGTGTAATTTCTGAAATACAATTGATCGTTTCTGAAATACAATTGATAATTTCTAAAATACAATTGATAACTCCTGAAATACAATTGATAATTTCTGAAATACAATTGATAACTTCTGAAATACAATTTGTAATTTCTGAAATACAATTGATAAGTTCTGAAATACAATTGATAGTTTCTGAAATACAATTGATCATTTCTGAAGTACAATTGATAATTTCTGGAATAAAATTGATAATTTCTGAAATACTATTGATAATTTTTGAAATACAACTGATAATTTCTGAAATACAATTGGAAAGGTGTAGTTTTTGAGATATAGCCTAAGGAAACTTTAAATGTAGGCTATTTTTGGCATGTTTGTGAGTCCACATTTACCAACACTGGTCTTGTATCCAAAAAGTGAATGACGATTTAAGGTATGTTGGATATTCTGATTCCAAAAATGCTCTTCCTTTTTTTGAGTCATCTTCAGTTTTTGAGATATCGCTAAAATAAAATTTTAAAAATTTTAATTTAAGCCCTTTTTTAATATGAGCACATTTATTAAGTTGACAGAGTTTGAGGACACGATTTGGACTAAATACGATTTCTAAGCAACTTCAGACATTTACAAAGGGGTCTTGAACTCATTTTGACCTTGCTAAGACAATTCCCGAAAACAAATTAACACGTGATGTAAATATGAGATCAATCAGACGAGTGGTTTGGCTGGAAAGATGAGAACGATTTTTCAAAATTTGCTTGCGCTATAACTCGAAAACTAAAGCTGGCAGAAAAAAGTTAATATCCGTTTTGGAATCCTCGCATCCAATATGGTTAAGTTCGTGTTTAAAACTGAGGCTTTAAAATTAGTGTTAGCAATTGTTTCATATTAAAGTTGGCAAAAAACCCACTTTTTTTTTACTTTTCACCAGCGATGTGCTCGCGAACGTGAGCTGATGGAACAAATTGGAAAACAGATTCGGAATCAGCACACCAAACTCCATCAGTTGTCAAAGGTGAGGCAAATTGAAAAAGTTCAACTTTTGTCAACCTGTGTAATAAATATCAATACCGGATTAAGACAGAGCTGCAAAAAATTGATAACGATGAGCCACAACGAAAGGTAACAAAGATAACTGAATGTGAATAGATTTATAGGAGGACTCTCTACTTGCAGCTATTGCTCTTGATGGTTTTCATTTGCGAAGTTAACAGCTTAAACCGAACTTCGCAAATCTTGACAAACGCGTGGATTTAAAGTGCCAAATTGTCAAAAAATCACGAAAATTAAAAAAAATGCGAAACCGAGAATTCACAATGTTCCCAAAATCCCGGGATCTCAAAACAAAAACAAATATCCTGAAAATGTTCCGTCAATCCCGGGTTTCAGGTATGTTTCGGAACCTAACATAACCTTGAAAAATATTGTGGGTCGGTTATACATTTGACCCCTCTAGGGGCACTTTTTAGGCAGTTTGGGCGGTAAAAACAACTTTTGAGATATGTCAAATTTGGAATTGAACATATGAGTATAATCTTGTTCAGAAAAAAGTGTTTATTATATTAAAATGTGGTTAGCATTGCCAATCTCACTCCTAGGATGCACCATTGAAGCAGTAGAAGCTGGTTTGAAAATTCGAAAACTGCAATACAAATTTTTCAACAAATAGAAAAAATAGAAATTATCATAACCTTACGGTCTTTCTAGACAAAAAAGATGAAGAACAAATAGAAGTTTTTCACACAAAAATTTTAAAACGAATCAAAGAATACCAACATTTTCAAAAATAAGATTTAATTTTTAAAACTTTGAAATCGCATATTAAGAAGACTTGAAAAAAAAACAAAATTAAGAATTAAAAATTATTGGAATTTGAACAATTGTTTAAGTAGTTTTGAAGAATAAAAGAAGCTTTAGTAAAAGATATTTAATAAAATTGTCCGATTCAAGGGAAATCACTAAAACCTAAAATTCTTTATGGATGAAAATTAATTTTTATTTTTTTAAATAAAATTCAAGAATGATTTTTAAATAAAATATTATTTCTTTATATCTGTTCTCAGATTCTAAAAAAATTTTCTCAAAAAAAGCTTTCATAACCCTTTAAAGACCAGAGGCAAGTAAACTTGCAAAGCGTTTTTGTCGATTATTTTTTCACCAAGAACAATAAGGGGGAGGGAGAGGGGTCCAATTTTTTTGATTCATAACGACTATTTGGTCACAGATCAAGACAATAAACAGTAAACATCGCTTCGGCAGAAATCGTATGGTCGTCAAAGGGTTAAATTCTTAAAAAATTCTACACATACATAAATTAAATGACTTTCTAAAATTTTTTTAATACTATAATTTCAATATTGTGAAAAATATATGGTTTTGAATTGAGAAAAGTGTGAAAGAAAAATGTTAATTTTTCTAAAAATTTAAGACATCCTGGTTTGTTTCTTACTAGTTTCATATTATCCAGTTATAATAATCTTCAGAAAAACTTTTAATGTCAAATTTATTTAGTTAATAGTCAATAGAACTCTATATATGAAAATTATTAACAGATCACAGCCGACAAGGATTGAACTCATCATCATCTGTAATACTTTGCTATTAACTGCTTGTAAAGTACAATCACTCTAGACCGATACGCCAAGTAGGCTGTTAAGCAAGTATCAACTAAATCTGTTTTTTTCAATTCCAGTGTGGTTGTTGCTGTTGTTTTTTCTAACAGAAAGGTTGTTATTGTAGTTATGTGTAAACAAACTTTTATTTTTAGTAATCATTATTCTTCTTCCTCTCCTTCATCAATTCTGATCTAAGTACTTATTTTTGCAAACATTGCCAGACATGGTCTATATTTTAGACACAAATGTTAGGTGTTGCCATTTTTCCAAAGATACTGATTATTGCCACTTAGGGCGACTTATAGTCGTTATTTTTAAGTTATTGTTTCTGTAAAGACAGTCGAGCTCAGGCTAAAATTATAATTATGTATTATAATTTTTTGATTTGTTATATATTGGGTTTTGAATTGAGAAAAGTGTGAAAGAAAAATGTTAATTTTTCTAAAAATTTAAGACATCCTGGTTTGTTTCTTACTAGTTTCATATTATCCAGTTATAATAATCTTCAGAAAAACTTTTAATGTCAAATTTATTTAAATATCAAAATTTTTTCCAGTTTCCGAGACATTATTAACTTATCGCCATAAAAATTTCAGATTCTAAAAAATAAGCAAAAGAATTTTTTTTTTTTGTCTTTTTAACGTTTTTCTAAAATTATAAATCTTTATTATAAGATTCTTGAATTTTCTACAAAACACTTTCCTAAGTACGGCCCTGACAATAACTTTCTTTTTATTTTTTCCGTTTCCACTTCTGTTCATCTTCTCCTGAGTTTTTTTTTCTTCTTCTTCAGTTCTTGTTGTCTTTATATATTCTATCCGCAGGAAGTTCCGGTGCTAAGCGATGGCATTTATCATATTGACTCGTTTATACTGGATGCACCAAAAACCGCTATATTTGTGGGTTTACACGATAATAACAAATTAAGGTTTAAAATGGAACCATATGATTGGGATGATGAGTATGTCACAACAAATGGTCATGAAAATATAATGAGCATTGATATGGATGAGGATAAAAGTTCAAATACAAGTTTTAATGAAAATTCCCTAACATCTTTAGAAATTGAAAATTCAATTGATTCTATGGAAGCTTATAAAAATTGTTGCACTTCCTATGGCTATGCCATAAATACGGAACATGACCATATTGCTAATATTAATAACGATAAAAATAATGATGATGATAATAATGATGATAATGATGTCAACCATGCATTTGATAATGATGAATTCATTATCGTGCCCCATGTAGCACAAAAACTCATTTCATCACACTGTAATTTGCATTCGGGTTTAGTGTTGCTACCGCATTCAGATAATGATATGGTTTCATCTACACCAATAACTTCTGATTCCTGCAATAGTTCACCAGCACCATCATCTGGTACAGCTAATACCAACAACTCTTCGGGAGATTTTAATTATAATCTTAATACTACTAATACCACCACCGCTGCTGCCGCCGATACCGCTGCATCATCCACATCATACTTTAAAGATGATATGCTGCACTATCAATGTTTTATGCAAAAATGCGCACATTAATAATTAAATTTTTAATGTTTATGCTTAAGGATATTTTTTTGTGGAAAAAAAAAATTATAAAAATATGTAAAACAAATTCATATCATAGTAGTTGTTAAACAATAAGGGAAAAAAAAAACTAGACATAAAATTTGTCATTGAATTTTAAGCACAGCACAGTGGTTTAAGCTTGATTTACACGTTAACTACCCTTGACTACCCTTATCTACTATTTCCCAGTATTGGAGGATAGCAATTGTCAAATTCAAATAATTTTTCATACAAAATTATTTAAACCCGGCAAACCGTATCACCAATACTGGGAAATAGTAGATAAGGGTGGTCAAGGGTAGTTAACATGTAAACTGCCCTTTAGTAGAAAATTTCAAAGAAATTTCTATAAAACTTTTTATTATTTAAGGAAAATTTTCTTCATTATACACTTCCTGACAACCTCCACAATAGACATAGTTTGGAGTTTTAAATTTTCGGCCATGGTGGATGATTGTAATTTGTTAGATCTCGAAATCGGGTTAACAATTTGAAATATGATTAATACACAGAGAAAAATAAATTTCCAACTAAATTTTTCAGTAGTATCAACTCAAAATTCGGTTGCTATTACTTAAGTTTGCTGTGGCAGACAAATTTTTAAGTTGTTTCAATTAAAATACAGTTATATTAACAAAATTTAGCTGTAACTACCGATTTTTAGTTGTTACAACCATAATACAAATGCATCAACCGAATTTTTGTTGCAACAACTGAATTTCATTTGGAAATTAGCAAATTTATTTTCTGTGTATAGGGATCGATTGGTTAAAATGTCAATTTATTTCTTTATAGGGTTCCATCATTTTTATTAAGGATTTTGGGGAGATAAAAATAATGCCATTATTTTTTTGTAAAAATTCCTGTTCCTTGGAATGGTTAAACCCAGATTTTGAGCTAATTTTTCTGCAGAGCAAAATCGGATGAATATTTTGCAAATCTGATTCTACCAGTCGATTCTACATTAAGAATTAATACAACGAAAGTTTTTTTGAATTTGGGTACAGTTTTTCGTCATAAAGACAATGTAATTGATATTATTATATTTAATTAAAGTTGGTATAATTCGAACTTTCCAATTTAAATAAATAAAAATTCTTCGAGCTCGAGACCAGTTTTGCTTGTAAATAAATATTCTTTTATTGCATTCCAATATTTCGATCCTCAAAGAGTTCATGCTCAAAAAGCTCTATCGTAACCCATTACTAAGCTATAGGGCTTCAAAGTTTATTTAAAATGACAAAATTATAAATTACTGGCCGGCATTTGAAAATTTTTTTTGGATGCGTCTGGATACGACTACTCAAACACTCGTTTTCTATTAATCTCTAAATGCTGATTATAATTTTTTTTTTTAAGTTTTCCATAACGTCAGGTTTTTGCAAGGTTGGTTACCGAAACGAATAACGGTAAGGGTAACGGTAACAATTTTTATTTTGCCTTTTTATAGTTTTTTACCGAGAGTGTAAATTCTCCTGCGTTGCCGTTGGACTTCATCTTTCCCCTGGATATTAATATTTACACATTTAAAATGTCGTTTTATCACAATTTGAAATAATGTTTTTTCTCCGCCCACAAAATCGAGCGGGCCGAAATAACTTGATTCTATAATACATTGGGGGTAAGAGCAGGATTTTGAATTTAGAATTTTCGGAATTTTTCAAAAGTTTTTTTCTTATAATAAAACTCCAAGATATTAAAACAATTCGTGAACCTATATTCAAAATATGCCAACTCAAATTTGACGGAAATGAGTTTCCGATGGCAAATAGCTCCCCTATGTAATACCTATCTGCCATAAAAATTTCAGAGCAAAAAAATAATTTTTTGTCGTTTTACATCCATTTTTGTTATTCTGCTAACTCAAAGTAGATATTTTTTTGGTGAAAATAAATGCCAACTCCCTTTGTAAATTTCCAAAAATTTTTCAAATTTTTAAAAAAAAAAAAATTAGACCACATATCTTATTGCATTTGCCTTTCTGAACACGAATCTGGTAAAGATTTTGATATCTAATGCCTAGTTTTCGAGATATTGCCATTTTGAAAATATCGGTAAATAGTGTTTGCAAAAAAAAAAAATTGCTTATATATATGGGGCATTCCATGTGAAATCGGACACTTTGAAAAACTTTTTTTTTAGATTTTCCCAATTTGTTTACAGTTTTTAGTACCCTTCGAAAACTCCTTCGTGGTAAATTTTCAGATTTTTTTGATGACCCGTTCAAAAGATATCAAATTTTTAAGAATTGGTAGTTTGTTCCTTTAATCAAACTTCTTTTAATCATAACTTCTTCAATAATGGTCCAAATTTAAATTTTTTTTTTTTCAAAATTTTTGTTTTTTTACGTACTTTCTAAAAAAAAATCCCAAAAAATTCTTAAGAGCGCTCTAGTATGCGATTTTTAAGTTTTAAAATTTAAATCTCATTTTTGAAAATGTTTGTACTCTTTGATTTTTTTGAAATTTTTTTGTGTAAAACTTCTATCAATTCTACAAATTTTTTACCCAGGAAGATCGTGGGATAACAATTATTACTATTTTTTAAAATTTTTTGAAAAAATTTTATTGTAATTTTTCAATCTTAAAATCATTTCTACTGCTCCAATGGTGCGTCATAGAGGGGTCCTTTATAAGACCGACCCCCATTAATTTTTACGTCTTAACATTTCTTTGGAACAAACTAATACCCTATCTCCAATTTCTAAGGGGGCTCCCACACAAAACGACATTTTTTAAAATTTGTTCCAACCGCTCTAACTGCCCTAATAGTGCTCTTGGAGCAACAAAATGTATGACCGACCCACAATATTTTTTTAGTCCAAATATTTTCTCTGAACACACCTACCCTCTATCTTTAACTGTTAAGGCGGTCCCCATACAATTTTTTTTATTTTTTGTAAATTTATTTTATTTAATCAGCTTCTACCGGTCCAATGGTGCGTCCGAGAGGGGTCATTAGTTAGACCGACCCCCATTTATTTTTACCCTACAACATTTTTTCAAAACATACCTACGACCTATCTCCACTCCCTAAGTAGGCTCCCATACAAAATTAAATTTTTATAAAATTTGCTCCAACTGTTATTTGTATGGGAGCCTACTTAGGGAGTGGAGATAGGGCCTAGGAATGTTTTGAAAAAATGTTGTAGGATAAAAATAAATGGGGGTCGGTCTCACTAATTACCCCTCTCAGACACACCATTGGACCGGTAGAAGCTGATTAAATAAAACAAGTTTACAAAAAATAAAAAAAAATTGTATGGGGACCGCCTTAACAGTTAAAGATAGAGGGTAGGTGTGTTCAGAGAAAATGTTTGGACTAAAAAAATATTGTGGGTCGGTCATACATTTTGTTGCTCTAAGGGCACTATTAGGGCTGTTAGAGCGGTTGGAACAAATTTTAAAACATGTCGTTTTGTGTGGGAGCCCCCTTAGAAATTGGAGATAGGGTATTAGTTTGTTCCAAAGAAATGTTAAGACGTAAAAATTAATGGGGGTCGGTCTTATAAAGGACCCCTCTATGACGCACCATTGGAGCAGTAGAAATGATTTTAAGATTGGAAAATTACAATAAAATTTTTTCAAAAAATTTTAAAAAATAGTAATAATCGTTATCCCACGATCTTCCTGGGCAAAAAATTTGTAGAATTGATAGAAGTTTTACACAAAAAAATTTCAAAAAAATCGAAGAGTACAAACATTTTCAAAAATGAGATTTAAATTTTAAAACTTAAAAATTGCATACTAGAGCGCTTTTAAGAATTTTTTGGGATTTTTTTTTAGAAAGTACGTAAAAAAACAAAAATTTTGAAAAAAAAAAAAATTTGAAATTTGGACCATTATTGAAGAAGTTATGATTAAAAGAAGTTTGAGTAAAGGAACAAACTACCAATTTTTAAAAATTCGATATCTTTTGAACGGGTCATCAAAAAAATCTGAAAATTTACCACGAAGGAGTTTTCGAAGGGTACTAAAAACTGTGAACAAATTGGGAAAATCTAAAAAAAAAGTTTTTCAAAGTGTCCGATTTGACATGGAATGCCCCATATGTAACTTTCAAACTATTTATCAGATTGAAACATTATGAGTGGGGCAAATAAAGTCAATGATATAAGCTTTCAAAATAGCTAGTTTGGAGTGAGCCTTTCACAATAAAGCGTGAGTTACAGAGTGCCAAAGTTGTCCACCCTTAGATTAAAAGGCTTTCGGAGCTAGTAACTTTTAAAAATATGCAAAGATTTTTAATTTTTTTTAGTTTTTGCAATTACCACACTAAGGAAAACAAAATTAAAAAAAAAATTTATAAAAAATTTTCAAAAAAAAATGTATTTTTAGTTTCCGACAAAATATGCCAACTCTAAAAAAATATTTGTTTTTTGATGTAGTAATAAATGCCATCTCAAAAAAATACACAAACCAGTGCAAAATATGAAATTTTTGGCATAGGTAAAAATTATTTAGAATATTTAAACCATCTTATGGAAGGTACATTGTTTATTTTTACAATAATATGCAAAATAACTAGTTTTTTAGCTCTCCTGAAAAGTAAGCTTTTTCGAGTTGGCATTTATTGAATATAGTTCGACGAATTTTTCAATAAAAAAAATTATCAGATTTTGATTCTTGAATTTTTTTTAGATTTTGAGAAATTTTTTCTAAAAAAACAATCAAATTCTAAAATATTTTATCAAACAGAAAAATTACTCAATTCAGAATAGAAAAATATACAGATTCTAATACACTCTAAATATATGTAGGAAAGGTCTCAAACTTTAATATAAAATTTTTTTAACAAAAAACCTTATGGATTTGTTATATAAAAAAAAATCTGAGATTCTGAGACATTCTTTCTTAAGAAAAATTCTCAAATTCTTATTTACTTTTCTAAAAGAAAAATTCACAGTTTCAAAAATAATTCACAGATACTGAATCAATTTTTGTTCAAGAAAATATTCATATTCTACAAGATTTTTGATATAGCAAAATTCTCATGTTCCGAAACCTTTTTTTTCGTGTAGAACATTTAACAGATTCTGAAAATATCCTCTTACGGGAAATGTTTAGGTTCTAAGAGATTTTGTATACAAAGAAATTTTAAGAAGCTGATATATTTTCTTTAACATTTAAATTTAAAAATTTAAGACTTTGAAACCCTTTCCTATAATAAAAATCTTTAATTCTGAATAATTTTTGATACAAAAAAATTTCAGGTTCTGATACATAAAAAATTTTTTACATACTGTTCGTTTTCTGGCTTTCTTTTCAAATTTCCTTTTTCAAGTTTTAAGTAGACAAAACGTAATATATTTTATTATTTTTTAAAAATAAATAAAAATATTAAATAATACCGGTTAAATACCGGTAAATTCTGATAATTATAAAGGTAACGGGAATGTAACGGTAGAAATATTTTAATTTTATTTGTAGCGGTATCGGTAACGGTACACAATTTAAATGGTATTTTAGGGGTAACAGTAACTAAACATGGGTTTTTGAGAAAATTGAGGTCGAAGTCTACAGAAATTGTATTTTGAGAGTATTTTGTGATATTTTTGGATGATTTTCTGGTATCTGACCCATCGTTTTCGATTAACCTTTTGATACTGATTCTGAATCTGATTTCAACCACGTCAGGTTTTTGGGATAATTTTGGTCAAAACTATATAATAATATAACCCTAATTTTGGGCATTTTTGAGAGCCTATAACTTACCAGACAGAAAAAATACATTGAAGAAGCGTTGAAGTGAGACATCAAACATTGTCATAACACCCGTTTTACAGAGAATACTGTTTTTGCCCATATTTAAATGATAATGCCAGTTGTAAGTATGCCCACGGTTCTAGCCAACATTGGCAAACCGGGTGTTTTGTCAACGTTTGAAAAAAAATACTGTCATCAAATGCTAAAAAAATTACATTTAAAATGCTTATATTGAAAAATTAGCTAAAAAAAATTATTGAATACAAAAATTTGTAGGGGTTTTTTACGTTTTGGGGTTTAGAAAAATAAAAAAATATTTTAGGGGGAAAAATGTTAAGTCTCGAAAAATTTTTGAGTACCGGACACATTTTTATGCTTAATTTTTTATTTGATTTTAAAAATTACACTAGTATATTGTCAATGTAAAATATTGCGCTGAATCTGAAAATTAAGTCGACAGTTTTAAAAGTTTTCGAGATATTGCTAAATTTTCAACTTTTAAAAAAAGTTGTTATACTTTGTGCACACAAATAAAAACTTTGTCAAATTACTAGGAAAAGTCTCGTAATCCCATTTTACCAATATTTGACAGATTTCCTTGTTTTATAACAAATCTAAATTTACATTTTTTTTTTCTAATTTTACAATTTTTTTGTAATTTTACAAATTTCCAAGATAATTTTACAAAAAAAAATCAAGTTAATAATTACTTGTAATTTTAATTGCTCCAAAAAAACTGTAAATTTACAATTTTATTGGTAAAAAGCTTGTAAAATTACAAAATTATTGGTAAAAAGCTTGTAAAATTAATAGGAATTCTCGTGAAATAGGAGGTAGCAAAAAATCTAGTAAAATTACGAAACCACTTTGTAAATTTTATCGTTTCAAAAAATTTGTAAATTTACAATTTTATTAGTTAAAACCTTGAAAAATTACAAAATTATTAGTAAAAAGCTTGTAAAATTACTAGGAATTTTTTGAAGTTTTTTTTTGTAATTTTAAAAGGTTTTTTTTGGGTGTGTGTTTTTACATTCGGCACACCCGAAATAAAGAAATTCAACTATTTTTGTATAAAACTGAACTTATGCATTTTTATTCAACACTCAATAAACTAGAAACGCATAAAAACTGAATTTCTGCATTTTTATTCAAATGCATGTAACTTTTACAAATTTTTAACATATTTGTTCAAAAACTCTCTTATTTTCTTCGCTATAGATCAAACATATTGCAAAAGAAGATAAATTCATTTTATTATACCCTCCAACCACAGTATGGGGGTATACTCACTTTGTCATTCCGTGTGTAACACATCGAAATATCGGTAGGGGACCCCACAAAGTATATATAATATTGATCCATGATAGAATTTAAGACATTCTAGCGATGTCCGTCTGTAGAAATAACGATGCAGTCCAAACCAAAAGAGGTAGACCCCTAAAATTAGGCAAGAATATCTCTTATGTTACTGGTAAGGTTAAGTTCGAAGATGGGCAAAATCGGACCAGGGGGAAAAAAGTTCCCCCTTGAAGAACTAAAACGACCCCTGAAAAATACGATATTTTTATGAGTTTTTTTTTTAATTTTTCCTCAACAAATGTAACATTTGAATGCCATATTATGTTCATAGACCTGCGCTTGGACCAAGGGGGTTAGCAAATTCGATTTTATTCAGGCCGCCCCCCTTTGGGGGCGTGGTTATAGAAATTGGTTATATAAATACCATAAACAAATAATTTGTAAACATATATAGCGGGGCTACAGATGCCCCCCACCAACTTTGCCGACCCAACTTCGCCGAACCAAAAAAAAGACGCCCCTGCGATTTTTTTTTAATTTTAAACGTGTTGGAGGGTATAAAAGATTCGGCACAGCCGAATTTAACATTCTTACTTGTTTTTTTTTTTTTTGTTTTACTAAAATTTACAATAGAATTTTCTTTTTTTTTCAATATTTCGGCAAAATTGAAAAGTGGTAAAAAGAATAGTTAAAGCATTTAAGTACCATTAGTTTAAACAAAAAAAGATAAAGTCCTGTGATTTGGTCCGGAGATATTTTTTTTTTAATTAAATCCACTTTACAAAAAAATTTAAAAAGTTAGCAATACTTCGAAGACTGTTCTACTTTTAAAACTTTGTACTTCATTTTCAGAGTCAGCGCACTATTTTACATGGAAAATAAATGCAAACACTTTCAAACATCTTAACCACTGTGCTTTATACGTAGAGCTTTACAAGCTAAAATGGTTTCTCTATATTTAATATAAAAAAAAATATTTTGTGTGTTGGAAAAAAACTAAAATCAATAAAAAGAAATAAAAAATTCTCTCTAGAGAAAAATACCAAAAAAAATTAAAATGTAAAAATTTGTTTAACTTTTAGATAGAACATTGATGATGGTGAAAAAAATAACATTATGTTATGCTGCGTTTATTTGCCAACTCATTTTTCGATATTCACTCATACAAAGCGAAAAAATTGGGTCATATTGTAGAAGGAACTAATAATTTTTTTTTTATTATTTTAAAGAAAAAAATTATTATTATTTTTATTACTGGCAGTAATGCATATAAAAATATTTGCCACAAAATTTAATATTTATGTTTCAATAATTTTTTTTAACACAGTGCAACTACATTAAGAAAACTGTTGGTAAATATTAACGCCAAAAGAAAATTATTTTAGTAAAAACAAAGAAATTGAACTAAAATTCCTTTGACAATTAAAAAAAATAAAAATAGGTATCGAGGGCCTATACCCAAAACATGCTATCTACAGTATTATAACATTGCAGGTAGCAAGTTTTGAATATAATCCCTCGATATTTTTTTTTTCTAAATTTGATATCGAAGAAAAAATGTTAACAGCTAAAACTCTGTTGCACTGTGTAATTTTATTTTGTTCACTTATTTTTCAATCATTGTTGTACTCGTACATATTGTATCAACCTATTTCAAATTATGTTTACATTTCCGATTTAAATTTTTTTTTTGTTCTTTAGGTTTTTTATGGTTACATTTTTGCATAGTTACTGAATTTTAAATAAAATTTATGTAGATTTTTTGTTTCTTCCTTCAATTTTTTTTTGTGTTGGTTTTCTATGGCATAACTACTGTTTGCTGCTGTCAAATTGGTTTTCGTTTTCAATACTAATATTGTTTTTGCTGCTGTCATTATTTGTAAATTGTAATATTTTGTATTTCAATTTTGTTTTGTTCTTGTTTTATTTTTCTGTCCAAGTCCCTCTTGAATTTATTTCCATTTTTTTTTTTCATCTCGACTCATTCATGTTTGGTTGCTTTTTAACGATGTGACATTGTGCTTGACACACCCGACTTCATTTGCAATACATTTACTTAGGATCTGGAGAAAGAAAATATTTTAAATTGGAATTAAATTATTTTATTTAATGGTTTATAAATTATATATATATTTTTTTTTTGTTTTTTAATGTCACTCACTCTTTAACTGTTTGGAATTTACAGACATTTTCTAAGAAAAATTGATTGTACAGAGTTTATTTTTAAGGAAATATCAAATTAATTTGAAGAAAAATTGGTTGACATAAATTTTAAATTTTCATGCACACAAACACATAAAATTAAATTTTTATATTTTTCTTTTAAAGAGCCAGTTTTTCAGAATTAAAAAAAACGGGGTGGACTTAAGAAGGGGAGAGTTAAATTGTGCACAATTTTTAAGTTGCCACATTGTGGGATATTAGTTCTCTTACGGATAGAGGAGTCAATTAACCTTTAATAACCCCTTCTCCCCCCTCTCTCAAAAAGTAATGTTGAGACATTTTCCTAAAGAAACATTTTCACATTACGAAACATTTTTCCTACAGAAACAGTCCCAGAATCTGAAAAGGAATGTATTCCAACCGTTATAAACCGATTTGCTTGAAACTTAAAATATATACTCAGAGAAACGGATTAATTGTGCCAGACAAATTTAAGATTTTCGGTTGCGATTACCTAAATTTGTTGATAACAACTTAATTGTCTGTTGATTCAAATCAATTTCGGTAATTGCAACACAGAATTTCTGTTTTTGGAATCGAACCATTCAGTTGGCTCTAAATTCGCTTGGCACAACTAATCCGTTATAAAAGAGACGATTTAAAGGATGGGTTGTTTCGGCTTATCGGCCATATCAGTGTTTTAAAATTTCGTTGTCCCCTTATGAAACAATGTGTACCTTCGGTAAAACTTCAATAACTCCCGAACAAAAAGGAATACCTATTTGATTTTTTCTGTAAGTACAGATCGAGCACGGGCTCTAATTATATTTGTTATAAGGGTTCAAGTTGAAAAAATGCAGAAGAAAAATTGAATTTCTAAAAATTATAGAAATTTCTGGTATTTCCCATACCGGTTTCAAACACTCCAGTTAGTGTCATCATTAGTAGGATTTTAAATGTCGGTTTGTCTTGTTCATGAAAACAGTTTTTTATATATGTGAATATTTATAGTTTCTACAGAATAAATTTTGACAGTTTCCAACACTACAATTCTATTTCTAGCAATCTCAACCTCACTTCATACTTTCTTTCAACTTTTTTGTCTCTTACATTATTTCGCAAGGGTTACCAACATGATCTTGAATTGCAGACACAAATGAAGGAATTTGCATTTTCTGTTTCGGAGACGTGCCTAATGGCGACATATTTTGTCAGTACAGATCGACCGTCTAGAGCAAAAACACGGGTCAACTTTAATTTAATAAAGATTATTTCGTATTCATATGGATATCGAAAAATTTACATATTTTCTTGAAAGAAATATTCAACGACGCCGAGTTTTTACAAGGTTATGCCACTATTGGATAGGCATTAAAAACCCTTTTCTTTCCATATGAAAACATTATATGTAAATGTTTTCTTTTAGAAATTTTCGGCATTTTTTGACCCATTTTTGAACTCCTAAATCTCCGATATGTACGAGAATATGGAAATTTTTTAGGAAGTGGAGATAGGGCGTAGGTATGTTTTAAAAAAATGTTGCATGGTAAAAGTAAATGGGGGTCTGTGTCACTAATGACCCCTCTCGGACGCACCATTGGACCGGTAGAAGCTGCTTAAATAAAACAAATTTACAAAAAATAAAAAAAATTGTATTGGGACCGCCTTAACAGTTAAAGATAGAGGATAGATGTGTTCAGAGAAAATGTTTGGACTAAAAAAATATTGTGGGTCGGTCATACATTTTATTGCTCTGCGGGCACTATTAGGGCAGTTAGAGCGGTTGGAGCAAATTTTGAAAAATGTCGTTTTGTGTGGGAGCCCCCTTAGAAACTGGAGATAGGGTATTAGTTTGTTCCAAAGAAATATTAAGACGTAAAAATTAATGGGGGTCGGTCTTATAAATGACCCCTCTATGACGCACCATTGGATCAGTAGAAATGATTTTAAGATTGGAAAATTACAATAAAATTTTTTCAAAAAATTTAAAAAAATAGTTATAATTGCTATCCCACGATCCTCCTGGGCAAAAAATTTGTAGAATCAATAGAAGTTTTCCACAAAAATTTTTCAAAAAATCAAGGAGTACGAACATTTTCAAAAATGAGATTTAAATTTTAAAACTTAAAAATCGCATACTAGAGCACTTTTAAGGATTTTTTGGGATTTTTTTTAAAGTACGAAAAAAAAATTTTAAATTTGGACCATTATTGAAGAAGTTATGAGTAAAAGAAGTTTGAGTAAAGGAACAAACTACCAATTTTTAAAAATTCGATATCTTTTGAACGGGTCATCAAAAAAATCGGAAAATTTACCACGAAAGAGTTTTTGAAGGGTACACTCAAAATAATTACTCTGTTAAAAACTCTGTAAAATGACTGTAATCTCAATTCGACAGACATTTGACAAAGTTATCTGTCGAAATACAGATTTTAAGAATATACTTTGTATTTTCTTGTAACCGAAAAACAAAATGTTATCTGTAATTTTACTTTTTACTTTGTAATCTCTATTTTACAGATAATAAACAGAGTTTTTTGTTAAAATACAGATTTTATACATTTTCTCGTAACCAAAATACTAAATTTCAACTGCAATTTTACTTATTGCTCTGTAATACAGCTTTTAAATAAAAAACTCTTCAAAAAATTCCCAAATATTTCAACTGCTCTTTAAAAAGCGTCTTAAATTACAATAAAAGCTGGTAAATTTTACGAGGATGTCGGGTAAAATTGGAGGTACTCGTAAAATACATCGTAATTTTCACAAAAATAAAAAAAAGTAAATTTACAATTTGGAAGCATTAAAGCGGGCAAATTTACTCGGTGTCATTTTCCAATTGTCAACACTACTTGCACATTAAGAAAAGAGAAATTGATCAGAAATCAAATAGCAAATAAAATAGTAAAATTCTGGTCGCTTTTATCAATATTTTACAGATAATTCTGTAAATTTACAGGTTTTTTTTATCGAAATCATTTTACAGAGTTTTCTTCGTAAAATAACAAAAAATCTTGCTGGTTGGAAATCTATGGTATTTTCTGCTGGCTCAGCAGAGTATCTCTGTAATTTAACAGAGTGATTATTTTGAGTGTACTAAAAACTGTAAACAAATTGGGAAAATCTAAAAAAAAAAATTGTCAAAGTGTCTGATTTGACATGGAATGACCTATATCTATCTATCTGTTCTGAAATTTTCAGAGATGTTTTTATACCCTCCACTGTAGTGATAGAAGGTATATATAAGTTTGTCATTTCGTTTGTAACACATCGAAATATTGGTATAGGACCCCATAAAGTATATATATTCATGATCCTCGATCGATTTTAAGTCGATCTAGCGATGTCCGTCCGTCCGTCCGTCTGTCTGTCTGTCCGTCCGTAGAAAACACGCTAACTTTTGAAAGACTTTACAGAGGCTACTGAAGTTTGGCATATATATTGGTCATTTGCCTGGTCAGGTTGGTATTGCAATCCAGCCAAATCGGTTCAGTGGTTCAAAAGTTATGAGCAAAAGAGTAAATCTCGGCAAGGGTTTTTCGCGAATTTACGAGATAAAACACTCGATAACTTTCGAAAGACAAAACTGTGACTGCTGAAACATGGCATGTATCTTTGCCATTCCCCAGGTCTGTTTGGTATCGAATTTCAGCTCATCGGCCCAAAAGTTATAAGCAAAACCCCGAATTTCAGATTGTGTTCATCTTAAATGCCACGTGGTATCAAGTTTTAAAAGCATTGGTGGTAACTTGGCAATGCTTTTCAAACTTGTTTAGTTTTAAAGCAATGCTTTTTAAACTTGTGTAGTTTTAAAAGAATTGGTAACTTAAAAATTACACTCGAAAAAATTTTACACTCAAAAAAAATTTTACACTCAAAAAAATTTTACACTCAAAAAAAAATTTTTTACAAAAATGTCAATATTTTGTGTACATACGTACGTGCATTCACTCAGAAATATTTTTACAGTAAAAAAAAAACATTACACTCGAAAAAAGTTTTACACTCAAAAAAAAAGTTTGTATTTTTTTTTTTTAATGACAAAAAAGAGTTTTTTACTCAAAATAATATTTCTAATAATTCTAATCAAAATTGTTAATTTTTTCACGTTAAAAATGTACTATCCTTTAAAAAAGGCATTGTGGAGGGTATTCATAGATTCGGCAAAGTCGAATTTAACTTTTCTACTTGTTTTCCTTGTTTTTAAGAAAAAAAGAATGTTGAACATAGCACTATGCTTTTTAATTTACAATAATAGGGTATATTACCAGTGTTGCCATAAGTTGAAACTGAGAAGGTGCTAGATCTCAAAGAAATGGATGCTAGATTGTTCTACAGCTATAAAATTGGGTGCTAGATTTTTTTTTACACTACGGTACCCCTGATTTTGAAAATTCATTAAATTTTAAAAGATAATTTAAAAATTTTTTGAATCTACTTATGTAAAATATATAACACTTTTTTGATATCGGTAAGCTATATTTTTATATAATTTGATTTTTTTAGAAGCAATAATTTCTAAATATCTGAAACTATTTTTATAAAATTTGTTAGATTTTTAAACAATTTAAAAAAAAAAAAATTCAAATCCTATGAAGTTTTTTCTATAAAAAAAGTCTGCGATTTTGAGAATTTCTCAGATTTTAAACAATTTTTTAAAGAAAAAATTCAAAATCTATGAAGTTTTTTCTATAAAAAAAGTCTGCGATTTTGAGACACCTTTCTATAGAAAAAGTCTTATTGTTAGATTTTGAGACATGTTTTCTTTGGAAAAAGTCGCAGAGAAAAAGTAGAAAAAGTCTCACAATCAGATTCTGAAACATTTTTCTTATAGAAAAGTCCCAGATTCTGAGACATTTTTCTTAAAGATAAAGTCACAGATTTTGAGACTTTTTTCTTATAGAAAAAATTTCAGATTCTCAGAAATTTTTCTTATGGAAAAAATCACAGAATTTAAAACATGTTTCTTGTAGAAAAAGTCTCAGATTCTAAAACATTTTTCTTATAAAAAAGTCGCAGATTCTAAAACATTTTTCTTATAGAAAAAGTCTCAGATTCTGAGAAATTTTTCTTATAGAAAAAGTCTCAGATTCTGAGAAATTTTTCTTATAGAAAAAGTCTCATATTCTGAGAAATTTTTCTTATAGAAAAAGTCTCAGATTCTGAGACATTTTTCTTATAGAAAAAGTCTCAGATTCTGAGACATTTTTCTTATAGAAAAAGTCTCAGATTCTGAGACATTTTTCTTATAGAAAAAGTCTCAGATTCTGAGACATTTTTCTTATAGAAAAAGTCTCAGATTCTGAGACATTTTTCTTATAGAAAAAGTCTCAGATTCTGAGACATTTTTCTTATAGAAAAAGTCTCAGATTCTGAGACATTTTTCTTATAGAAAAAGTCTCAGATTCTGAGACATTTTTCTTATAGAAAAAGTCTCAGATTCTGAGACATTTTTCTTATAGAAAAAGTCTCAGATTCTGAGACATTTTTCTTATAGAAAAAGTCTCAGATTCTGAGACATTTTTCTTATAGAAAAGGTCTCAGATTCTGAGACATTTTTCTTATAGAAAAAGTCCCAGATTCTGAGACATTTTTCTTATAGAAAAAGTCTCAGATTCTGAGACATTTTTCTTATAGAAAAAGTCTCAGATTCTGAGACATTTTTCTTATAGAAAAAGTCTCAGATTCTGAGACATTTTTCTTATAGAAAAAGTCTCAGATTCTGAGACATTTTTCTTATAGAAAAAGTCTCAGATTCTGAGACATTTTTCTTATAGAAAAAGTCTCAGATTCTGAGACATTTTTCTTATAGAAAAAGTCTCAGATTCTGAGACATTTTTCTTATAGAAAAAGTCTCAGATTCTGAGACATTTTTCTTATAGAAAAAGTCTCAGATTCTGAGACATTTTTCTTATAGAAAAAGTCTCAGATTCTGAGACATTTTTCTTATAGAAAAAGTCTCAGATTCTGAGACATTTTTCTTATAGAAAAAGTCTCAGATTCTGAGACATTTTTCTTATAGAAAAAGTCTCAGATTCTGAGACATTTTTCTTATAGAAAAGGTCTCAGATTCTGAGACATTTTTCTTATAGAAAAAGTCCCAGATTCTGAGACATTTTTCTTATAGAAAAAGTCTCAGATTCTGAGACATTTTTCTTATAAAAAAAGTCTCAGATTCTGAGATATTTTTCTTATAGAAAAAGTCTCAGATTCTGAGACATTTTTCTTATAGAAAAAGTCTCAGATTCTGAGACATTTTTCTTATAGAAAAAGTCTCAGATTCTGAGACATTTTTCTTATAGAAAAAGTCTCAGATTCTGAGAAATTTTTCTTATAGAAAAAGTCTCAGATTCTGAGACATTTTTCTTATAGAAAAAGTCTCAGATTCTGAGACATTTTTCTTATAGAAAAAGTCTCAGATTCTGAGACATTTTTCTTATAGAAAAAGTCTCAGATTCTGAGACATTTTTCTTATAGAAAAAGTCTCAGATTCTGAGACATTTTTCTTATAGAAAAAGTCTCAGATTCTGAGACATTTTTCTTATAGAAAAGTCTCAGATTCTGAGACATTTTTCTTATAGAAAAAGTGTCAGATTCTGAGACATTTTTCTTATAGAAAAGTGTCAAATTCTGAGACATTTTTCTTGTAGAAAAAGTGTCAGATTCTGAGACATTTTTCTTATAGAAAAAGTGACAGATTCTGAGACATTTTTCTTATAGAAAAAGTGACAGATTCTGAAACAATTTTCTTATGGAAAAAGTGTCAGATTCTGAGACATTTTTCTTATAGAAAGACATTTTTCTTATAGAAAAAGTGTCAAATTCTGAGACATTTTTCTTATAGAAAAAGTGTCAGATTCTGAGACATTTTTGTTATAGAAAAAGTGACAGATTCTGAGACATTTTTCTTATAGAAAAAGTGACAGATTCTGAAACAATTTTCTTATGGAAAAAGTGTCAGATTCTGAGACATTTTTCTTATAGAAAAAGTCTCAGATACTGAGTAATTTTTTTGATTGTGAAACATTTTTGTTATAGAAAAAGAATCAGATTCTGAGATGTTTTTCTTACAGAAAACATTTTTCTTATAGAAAAAGTCTCAGATTCTGAGACATTTTTCTTATAGAAAATGTCTCAGATTCTGAGACATTTTTCTTATAGAAAATGTCTCAGATTCTGAGACATTTTTCTTATAGAAAAAGTCTCAGATTCTGAGACATTTTTCTTATAGAAAAAGTCTCAGATTCTGAGACATTTTTCTTATAGCAAAAGTCTCAGATTCTGAGACATTTTTCTTATAGAAAAAGTCTCAGATTCTGAGACATTTTTCTTATAGAAAAAGTCTCAGATTCTGAGACATTTTTCTTATAGAAAAAGTCTCAGATTCTGAGACATTTTTCTTATAGAAAAAGTCTCAGATTCTGAGACATTTTTCTTATAGAAAAAGTCTCAGATTCTGAGACATTTTTCTTATAGAAAAAGTCTCAGATTCTGAGACATTTTTCTTATAGAAAAAGTCTCAGATTCTGAGACATTTTTCTTATAGAAAAAGTCTCAGATTCTGAGACATTTTTCTTATAGAAAAAGTCTCAGATTCTGAGACATTTTTCTTATAGAAAAAGTCTCAGATTCTGAGACATTTTTCTTATAGAAAAAGTCTCAGATTCTGAGACATTTTTCTTATAGAAAAAGTCTCAGATTCTGAGACATTTTTCTTATAGAAAAAGTCTCAGATTCTGAGACATTTTTCTTATAGAAAAGGTCTCAGATTCTGAGACATTTTTCTTATAGAAAAAGTCCCAGATTCTGAGACATTTTTCTTATAGAAAAAGTCTCAGATTCTGAGACATTTTTCTTATAGAAAAAGTCTCAGATTCTGAGACATTTTTCTTATAGAAAAAGTGTCAGATTCTGAGACATTTTTCTTATAGAAAAAGTGTCAGATTCTGAGACATTTTTCTTATAGAAAAAGTGTCAGATTCTGAGACATTTTTCTTATAGAAAAAGTGTCAAATTCTGAGACATTTTTCTTATAGAAAAAGTGTCAGATTCTGAGACATTTTTCTTATAGAAAAAGTGACAGATTCTGAAACAATTTTCTTATGGAAAAAGTGTCAGATTCTGAAACATTTTTCTTATAGAAAAAGTCTCAGATACTGAGTCATTTTTTTGATTGTGAGACATTTTTGTTATAGAAAAAGAATCAGATTCTGAGATGTTTTTCTTACAGAAAACATTTTTCTTATAGGAAAAGTCTCAGATTCTGAGACATTCAGAGTCTGAATTTTTTTCTATGAAAAAAATATTTCAGAATCTAAAAAATGTCTCAGAATCTGAGACTTTTTCAGAGAAAAAAGGTCCCATATTCTTATATTTTTTTACATGGAAAAAATGTATCAGAATCTTTTTCTGTAGAAAAAGTCTGAGAATCTGAAAGTTTTTTTAAAAAAAATGTCTGAAAATATTCAAACTTTTATGAAAAGTGTCTTTGAATTTGCAATAGAAAAAAGGCATCAGTTTTTGGAGCATTTTTCTCATCGAAAAAAATCAGATCTTAAGATTTTAAGACATTAGTCTTGCGTTGTTAGATTATTTTTTCTTATATTTTTTACAAATTTTTGTTGGTTCAACAGATAAATTCAGTTGTTTGTTAGTGAAATTTGATATATATAAATACCAATTGTTTCAAACGAAAGTCATTAGATCGGAATAAAATTATTTGTTATCACAAATGATAAAAGTGTTAGTTGGCTGGTCTACAAAAATTTTATTGGTTCATAATTTGGTTTTCTGTGTGTATATAAAAAAAAATTGTGGTGAAAAAGCTAAATACTTAAACAAGGTGGTGATAAATTCAAAAATTCTGAAGTGGATGCTAGATTATTAAAAAATACTGAAGTGGGTGCTAGATTATTTTCTAGCACCCAGTTCTAAAATTTGGGTGCTAGATCACTAACGTGGGTGCTGGATCTAGCTCCCAAAGTGCTGACATGGCAAGCCTGTATATTACGTATGCGAATGAGTAATATTAACTCTTAAAAAAACATTTAAAAAGAGATGTTTTCGTGGGTAAGTTTTTTTTACGATCATGCACGCTCCCAAAGGAAAAATTTTAATCACGCACAATTTTTTATTTTCGTCAGGTTCATGTACGCTTACGTGAGTAGAAAAACATTTTGTCACGGACACGATACAAAATAAAAGATCATGCGTAATTGATATGTTTTCTTGGTGAGAGCGCGTGATCGTCAAAAAAAAAAAAACTTACCCACGATCACATCTTTATTTTAAATGCTTTTTAAGAGTTAATATTACTCATTCGCATATGTAATATACCGCATTATTGTAAATTATAAGCAAAGTGCAATGTTCAACATATTTTTTTCTCGAAAACAAGGCAAAAAATATATCTGAAAGTTTCAGAAAAGATAGAAATACACCTTTGAAACATGTAAAAAAAAAAATAAAATTGTGGTAAGTTTTTTGATATAAAAAGTTTCAATTTAAGAAATTCAGAAATTTTTCTGAAAATTTTCCAATTTTTATTGTTTTAATCGATAGCCCATACAAAATCTATAAAAAAAACTTTTATTATTAACACATCACTGTGTTTCATTTCATTGTAATAAATATTGAAATAAATATACTTAAGAAAAATATTGTAGGTTTAATTAATTACTTAATAAACTGGCTCTTTAAACATTATCAGGTTTACTTGTATCAACTCATTTTAATCTAATTCTTTTATTTTTTTTTATATTTTTACTCCAAAAATGCTTAAACTATTTTTATTTACCTATCAAAACATCGTCATTTTGTAATTTGTATTTATAGGAACACATACGGCAATCTAAAGAATCAAAATTAGATGAAATGGGTCGTAATTCTAAAGCACGTTCTCGTGACAACATATCGATAGTATCACCCAGGTATGTTGTACTCGTTTAATGTTACTGCAACGCACAATAACAGTTTTATCTTAAGTGTTTACTACTATTTTTTTTCTCTTGCAGTCACAAGTACATTTTTAACACCGTTTCTAAAAGTATTTAAGAAATTTAAATAAATAAAAAATTACATTCAAAATATCGGTGAAATTAGCAGGCAAATCCGCTAAGGCAGAGGAAATTTACATAATCCGCGTCCGATTTCAGCAGACACGCTATGCTAATAATTTTTTTTGTTTGTCGGGCCCGATTACTAATTTCATATAATTGACGAAACTTTTAATTTGTTTTATTTGCCTGTTTAAAATGGAATTTGATCTTATCTTATCTGCTTTGATTGCAGCATTTTAAATTGTATAGCATAGTTTCTGTATAGTTTCTTAAATACATTTGGAAATGGTGTAAAATTCAACTCTCTTCCTCTATTATATTCAATTATTTTCCAATAATTACAGACAAAAACATTCTCAGACATCATTACAAATACTCGATGATGTTTCAAATCGTTATTATCGTGAAATGGAACTACAAACAAAGGGTAATTTCAAAGAGAAAGATCACAGTATATTACGACATGATATGATTGTACAAACTAGCTTATGTAGTACTGATGATTCGTCGACAACAATAACGGAACAACAAACCCCATCAGATGGTAATGCCTGTGATATGGGTTGTCAAACCAGGTAAGTGTATGAATGTAGTGTGGTAGTAAAGGTAGAACATGCATTTATTATACAGCAGCAGGAACAAGTTGGTTGTGATAAAATTTTATGTAAAACTATTGATGTTTGCCATATGGCAACATAACAATTGTTGTTTGATAGTTCTTTTTAAACAATTTGATATGAAAGACAATAATAATAATGACATTAGGATCATAAGTGTTATAGTGCAGACTGAAACTATTAAAGTTATGAACAAAACAGATTAAGGATAGAGATCTAGATAAATTTGTGATATTTTAAAACCATAATGAATAAATATCTTATTTGTTAAAAAGTTACACTATTTTAAACTTAAAAAAAATTCAAAAAAAATGTGATTTTTTGCCCAAAAACTATCAAAACTCTTTTGCTTCCACCTTAAAAGTATTATTCAGAACATTTCAATTTTTCGATTGATTTGAACGGCAATATCAAGTAGATAATTTAAAAAAAAATAGCATGTCAAAATTTCTTATTTTGAGCTCGCCATCCTCATCGAAAGTTGACCCATTTTTAACACAAATTTCAATTTTACCCCACGGGAAAAAGTGTACGCCTCTGTTGGGCCTACAAAAGCAAACGTAGAATCTTTAATAAATAAGTAGCTTAGGTTAGGCTGTAAGTGGCTGCTGACGTTTTACGTCAACACACGTAGACTCTAAGGTCCATTGTGATACCACGGGATCGTTATAGGTTTCCCTACTATTCCTGTCGTTAAACCAGTTTGAGCTTCTTATGAAATTTCTTTGATATTGAATTTTTACAGCAGACAGATCAGAAATATCGTACAGCTCCCTAGATCCCAGTGAAGCAAGTCTATGACCAGAAAGTGTCGGGCAATGGCAAATTAAGTGTTCGATGGTTTCCAACTCCTCTTCATCCATGCAACTTCGGCAAAAGTCATTCGGCGGCGATCAAGATATCGCTTCCAAGAAGCCTATCGCTTCTTGGAAACGATATCAGCTCACTTGTGCCCCCCTGATTAAGAGAAGGCCAAATCAGTCGTGTTGTCTCACACGTCCATCCATTTGCCCATCTTTGATTAGTCTCCGTCGTAGAACAAACACGTAGGTTTTGCTTTTTTTTTTTTTCTTTTTACGTTGAACCAACACTCAGGGGATGCCCCTACTAATGCAGTACATTGTGTTGATATCAGGAAAACAGGTTGTGAGGAGGAGGAAAGAGGGAGTTTGTGGATATTTGACCTGAATTTGTCTACATTGAAATAAGCTGGGAAGACCTCCGCTGGAAGATTATTCCACATACGTCTAATACGACTGATAAACGAACCTTCTCTGTAATACGATGTGCGATCAACTGGACAATCGACAACAAATGGATGTGATCTACCAGACAACCGAGTGTTGCGAACAAAAACTCGAGCTCTAGGGATAAGTTCACTTATCTCAGCGGAACACTTTCCATGGTAATATCGATAGAACAGAGTCACACAACCCCCATTCCGACGATGCTCCAGTCAGTCAATAGAGTTGGATACCCTATTGTCATTGATAAGCATCAACGCCCTCATTTGCACTCGGTCCAAAAGCTCCAAAATAGACTTTGAAGCCCCTGCCCATATATGGGAGTTGTATTCCATCTTCGGTCGGATGTAGGTGGTATAAATAGTTAGGAGATCGGATGAGGTGAAGTATTTCTTACACCGGTTTAAAAAACCGAGACACTTGAATGCTTCTTTCGACACTTGAAAAACGTGTTTATTCCAACGGACATCGCACTGAAGTTTTATGCCCAGAACATCAAGAGTGTCCGATTCCTCGATACCTATACCACCCATTTGTATAGATGACGCTGGCGACTCCAACATTGGGTCTTACGTGCATTAAACTTGACCATATTCGCAAGACCCCTCTCAGAGATTGTCGACAGGTCCTGATTAAGTGTGTCATTCATAATCCGCCTTTTTGCCTCAACCTGAACAAGGCTTGGCCTACGATCGAAGGCAAATGAATGACAAATGTTGCTGTCATCTGCAAAAGAGTAGATAGGATTTGAAGTTTGACTTAGAAGGTCGTTAAGAAAAATAAGAAAAAGGGTAGGAGAAAGAACAGAACCTTGCGGTACCCCTGATTGAAGCTGAAACTCATCCGATGAGAAACCATCTATAACAACACGTATAGATCGGTTCCTGAGAAAACTCGAAATAAATCGAGAAAAGTCGTTACCGACACCAAAGGCATTAAGCTTAGATATGAGTACACCGTGCCACACACAATCAAATGCCTTGGAAATATCAAGAGCAACCACCTTACTCTCACCAAAACGGGAACGATTCCGAAAGGAACGCCATCACACATTTCAATTCTGTTGGAACCTGTTAGGTAGTTCCTAGTCTTGCAAGCTCATCGGCTTTGCAATTCGCTGGAATTTCTCTGTGCCCTGGGACTCATACGAGTCGTATGTAAAACTGCTTGGCCATCTCATTTAAAGACGTGCGGCAGTTAAGGGCAGATCTTGTTTTCAGAAATATTGAATCCAGGGACTTGACCGCGGCTTGACAGTCAGTATAGATGTTGACTGCAGTTGTAGACAAGACATTGCAGCTCAACCAATCAGCCACTTCCTTTATTGCCAGCATCTCTGCCTTGTAAACACTGCAATGATCTGGCAATCTTCGAGCCAGGCTCAATCCAAGCTCTTCCGAATAGACTCCAAAGCCCACTTGTTCGTGCAGCCTCGATTCATCTGTGTAAAAATTTATGGTGGCTCCACTACCCGGAATGTCCCCCAACCAAGACTCCCTGGATATTATCATAGTTGTAAAGTGGCGCTCAAAAAGGCTCAAAGAGGGAGCACAGTCCACATTTTGTGGTATTGTTAGCTTCTTCAAGATTGCGCTATGGCCACAATCGCTGCTCCTCCATTGCAGCATGCTATTAAGTCGAATTGCCGACGCAGCCTCATACTGCCTACCCAATATGTCCAATGGTATCAGGTGAAGGAGGATTTCTAATGCAGACGTAGGTGCCATTCTATGTACCTTCGTGATAAAGACACAGTTCGTTTTTGTTTCTAAAGCAGGCCACTAAACAATGATTCCATACAGCAGACTTGGACGCACCACTGCTGTATAGATCCAATAAACGACTTGCGGGCTAAAACTCCATCGTTTTCCGATGGCTCTTTTACAGGAATATACAGCAATTGTTGCTTTTCTCACCCGTTCCTCAATATAACGCGGTTAACCGTTTACCGCGGTTAATCGCTTGAATTTTAACCGTAACCACGGTTAAGGAAAACTGCGGTTATTTGCCAACCCTACATAGTACTGCATTCTCTTTCAAGTTCTGGCAACCGTTGCTCTCCTAGCTTAAGAACTGTAAAATCCTACCCTAGCCAGGTGTTTATTTTATAAATTTTTCATAGACATTTTGATTAAAAAATTTCTTCATTTGCCATGTACTACCACCTGCGTTTAATTAAAAATTTTCCTCAAAGTCAACAAAAATTAACAAATTTTTACTTTTCTAACTTTAATTTTCCTTTCATTTATTTTTTTTATTCACATTTCCTAACAGAGAATCTCTATTTGCTACTGCTTCATTAATGCGTCAAAAATCAAAAACACCCTCAATGGCTGGCAGTCAACGAACCATAGAAGGTGTGCCCCCACCACCACGTTTTTCAACGTTTGGCTATGATGCAGCACAGATAGCACCGCCGCCACCACCCACCGTATCGACACTGTCAAGGCGTAATATGCACCTGCCACAAGAATCTTTAGAAATGGAACAATTACCACAACAAACAGCACATATGATGATGCCACATCAGCAACAACAGCATCAACAGCAACATCAGCATTTACATCATAGACCATCACAGGAAATCTGTCATCATCATCACCAGCATCAGCAACATTTACAGCAACAAATGCAACAGCAGCAAAAACAAACACTGCCACGTCATCAGCAACAACAACAACATCATCATCAGCACTTACAACAACAGCAACAACAACATCAGCAACATCATACTTCGGCCACCACAATACCACCCAATGTAACACATCTACAATCAGCACCGGGTACAACTGTAGTAACTGCTATTTCCACTGGCTCCAGTGGAAGACAACGCGATGGTGGTGGTGGTGGAGCAGTACAGGGTGGTAAAAATAAACAAACTAAAGTTGATGAGTCAAAAGTGTTTATCGACATTAGAAACTCAGCACCCGATGTCATAATCATGACATCCCATTGACAATTAAGGAAATTAAAATCAAAAATTAAAATGTATAAAACTTATCAGCATGATATGTGTATTATGTCACATCACTATCATCATTATCTAACTCATCATCATCATAATCATCATCAGTATCATTACCATGACCATCATCATTACATCAAACAACACTTTTGTTACATTTTATCTTTGTCACTTTTTTTAAAAAATATGAGTAAGTTTGTTTATAGTTTAAACATGTCTAGACATGTTTTATAGTTAATATTAAGTTGAATAATTTTATATTATTAAATTTCGATTTTAAATTTTTATTGATGACTTTTTACTATCGATGGTCAACTTTATGTATTTTATAATAGGGGTTATTTATCTCAAAATGCTGATATGGCAAAAATAATATCTCTTAAGAAAAGTCTTTAAAAATAAATTGCCACAGGCAATGTCTGCAATGTCATATTGATGTATATTGGGGTAGGTCATTAACAAATGGGTTTAATAGCACCGTTATTAAGGAAACTCCTCTTTCCGTAAGGAGTTTGACAAAGCAATTATCAACAGAATGACTTTTGTAAAGAACGTGGTTAACTTTATAAGTGAAAAAATTTGTAAAAGAAAGAGAAAAATCTTTTTTTAAAAAAAAGTTTCGGAGAGAAGTGAGATCCAATGGAAACTTTTTTGAGTAAAAGCTGGACAAGTAACAAAACTTTTTTGTGCAAAGATTCTACCAGAATTTGTTTAAGTTTCTTTAAGAAGCCTAATCGGAAAATACAAGTATGCAACACCATATATTCTAGAATATCGAGGGCCTATATTCAAAACCATCTATCTAAAAAAACACAATTTTTCAGGAGATCCAAAAAACTGCTCATTCCGCGTATTTTTAGAGTAGTTCAAATTCGATATTTATATTTTTTAAATCAGCCACTGAACCTCATATATATGTATATTTTTAAAATTTTGCACTATTAAGGATTTTATGCTTCTCAAAAATATTTAAAGTACATGAATGAAATTGATCAGGTAGGGGGTTTTGCATTTTAATAAAAATAAATTATTATGATTTCATTTAAAACATCGATAAATTTTTAAAGAGATTTATTAATAATAAGGGATTATAAAAAATTCCAAAATCGTGATTTTGGTCCACAAGTGCTGATTTTTATGACAAAAATTATTATTACCAAATTCATCTCAATAGTTGACAAACTGTTCACAGAAAAAAATATTGAGAAAAACAATTTGAGTAATCACTTTTTTAAATTTTTAAATAAGCTTTGAGCAATTTTTTTAATTGACGCAATTAAAAATTTACTCAAAAATTAAAAAAAAAATTGAGTAAATAATTTAATACAAAATTTAATATATTTTTTATTTTTTTTTTATTCTCTTCGTGTTTTGAATTCTCATTTAGTTTCTACACTCAAAATAATTCTACAGTAAAAGGTTTAGTAAGTGATATTGTACCAAAATCTACTAATTCGTTACTAATTTTAGTATCTTCACAGTACTAACATTAGTAATTTTTACTGGATTTGACTAATATTAGTTAAAAATTTTAGTATTGGTTACCAATTTCTGCACTAGGTCCTTTTGGACTAAAATTAGTTAAATTTTTAGTATTGAATACCCACGTTTTTTTTTGGGTGTAGTTTTTTGTTTATGTATATGAATCGTCTTTATGAAACTTTCCTATGTCTTTAAACTTTTTAAAAAAATAAATTGATAAATTTTGAGTAAATTTTTACTTGACACAATTAAAAAGTTACTTAAAAAATCGAAAAAATTTTAATTAAATTTTTAATTGTGTCCATTAAAAATTTTTTAGTAAGCATTTAATAATTTTTTATTAAAAATTTACTCAATACAAATAAATCGTTTACTGCTGGTGCAAAATTGAGTAATTTTTTACTCAATAGTATTAAAAATTTACTCAAAATTTTTTTTTATTTTTTCTGTGTTATGTTAAAACTATGTTAAGTAAAAACTAGTAAAAAAAATAAAAATGCGATTTTGGTATACAGATGCTGATCAGCATCGCGATTTTTAAAATTAATTTTTATTTCATAATCTATAGATTATGTATACATTAGAGGTGTCCTTAAAAACGAAAATCATCTTTTTACACCTGGTAGGGTCCTAAATTGTTCTTTAGTATCTAAAAATGACTGAGCCAAAATTTGGGGACAATCGGCTAAAAATAACTCGTGCCGAAAATGGATTGAAGTTTTGGGGCATTCTTATATGAAAGAAAAGCTCTTTTTTTGTAGTTTTTGGTAAAATGTTGGTATTTGTTATTTTTTGTTAATTTTTTTGTGAAACAATACGAAAATGGTACTAAATTACCTTTCCAAAAAGACTAATAAAATTAAATTCGGATAAAAAAAAAGCATTTTACGCATACATGCCCCAGACCATTGTATGGGTTTTAAAGCCAGAATTTCAAAATTTTCAAAATTTTTAGGCAAAAAAATAAAAAAAAATTAATTTTACTTTATGATCATATTGAAAACATGTTTAGGATTAAAAATAGCAGATATGGTAGTCAAGATTTTTTCTTTATTTTTCGCCGGTAGTGATAAAATTTCCGCGGATTCCAAATAAAATGCGTTTTTCACAATAATTTAGCAAATATGGGGAAATTTTTTCTTTATTGTACGGAACGAAGCGCAAAATGTAAATTCTATAACTTTTGAGAAACCGGATATATGCAGATATTTTGTTTTATATATATATGTAATGTCCCAAATTTGTCATTTCACCTCGATGAAAAGGGGTTAAAGATGCCCTATTTCTCTAAGAATTTACAGAATTTATGTTTTACACTTGGTATAGTACAATACAAAACATTTTTTCCCATATTTGCTAAATTATCATAGAAAAACAAATTTTCTTTGAAATCCGCGGAAGTTATATCACTACCCACGCCAAATTAAAAAAAAGCTAGACTACTATATTTGTTAATTTTTATCTATAACATGGATTTAATAACATTATAAAGTAAAATTTAATTTTTTTTATTTTTTTGCCTAGAAATTTTGAACATTTTCAAATTTTGGCTTTAAAAACCATGCAATGGTCTGGGGCATGTATGCATAAAATGCTTATTTTTTATCCGATTTGAATTTTTTTAACCTTTTTGGAAAGGTAATTTAGTACCATTTTCATATTATTTAACAAAAAAATTAACAAAAAATAACATATACCAATAATTTTCCAAAAACTAGAAAAAACGTGTTTTTTTATCACATAAGAGTGTCCCAAAACTTCAATCCATTTTCGGCACGAGTTATTTTTATCCGATTGTCCCCAAATTTTGGCTCACTCATTTTTAGGTACTAAACTACAATTTAGGACCCTACCACGCATTCAAAAGTGATTTTGAAAAATTACCTTAGTCGTAAGGACACCTTTAGTATACATCCAAATTTTGAGACATAATTTTTTGTATACACAATACACCCAAATTTTGAGACACATTTTTCAAAAAAGTCAAACAAGAATTTTCAGCAAAAATTAGCATCAGTGGACCAAAATCGTGGTTCTGCAATTTTGTTGACAAATTCATGTTCAGCATTCAAAAATTAGTAAAAACAAGTGAGAGTGTTAAATTCGGCTGGGCCGAATCTATAATACCCTCCAACATATAAAAAAAAAATTTAAAAAAAAATTGCAGGGGCGTTTTTTTTTTGGTGGGCGGGGGTCAGAAGGGAACATTTTGGGACACATAAACCCATGCGGTAAATGTTTAAAAATTCATTTATTTTGCATTTTAAGATTACTATTATTTAAAAACATTTTTAAAAACCACGCCCACAAAAGTGGGCGGTCAAAAAAAATATATTTTTATTTTCTAGGTCCAAGTGCAGGAATTTAACTATTTCTGGCATCAAATTGTTTAATTTGCTTAACAAAAATACAAAAATACTGTGAAAATATGGCGTTTTTCTGAGGTTAGTTAAGTTTTTCAATAGGGACCTTTTTTCCCCCTGGTCCGATTTTGCCCATTTACGAACTCAAACTGCCTAGGACCAAAAGACATATTCCTGCCAAACTTAGCGAGTCTATCTCTTTTATTTTGGACTGTATCGTGTCTTATACAGACGAACGGATGGACGGACATACGGACATTCTAGAAAAGTCTTAGAATCGATCATAGATCAATAATATATACATATACTTTATGGGCTCCGCGACCGATATTTCGATGCGTTACAAACGGAATGACAAAGTGAGTATACCCCCATACTGTGGTTGGGGGGTATAAAAAACAAAAAAATATTTTAAATAGTCTTAAGTTGAAAATTACAAATGAAAGGTAAACCAATAAAAAATGTTGGAACTATACACATCAATTAAAAGGTAATTTTAGCACAAAATATTTTCATTCATTCTGAGTTTTTTAAAATAAAAGTTCAAAAGTCTAAATGTCAAGACTAAATTATCTATTAGATAAATTATCCTTAGATATTTTTATAGAGTGGTAAGTTGTATAATTTTTTACTAGAATCAGTCATAGAAACTTGCACCAAAAGCGCCCGCTTTGTGCAACTGCACTTTAAAAGTATGACTTATTTTATAATATTAAACCACGTACAGTAGGGTGGGTCGATGAAATGCATATTTGCGAATCTCGTTAACTAATAGCAAAAACTCGACGCGCATTTTCGAGCTGATAACGGGAAAAATCATGAAAAAATTTTAGGAGGGTACTTTTAGGCCTCTACAAGCGGTTTTAGTTCGCGGTTTTGGAAAAAAAATATTTTTTTTTAATTTTTTAAAAATATTTTAAAAATTAAGTAAAATAATGCTTATTACGAAACAAGTTCCAAAAAAAAATTTATCTCGCCAATTTTATCCCGTGAATGCATTTTTATACCAACAATTTGATACCCATTTTTCCATTTTTTAATTTTTTTTGGTACTTTCGAATTTTTTGCACTTGCGGATTGCTATAAATAGCCGGCAATTTGTTTTGTTTTTTTATAATTTTCTTAAAACGCTTTATTTTACCAAAATTTTGATACCCATTTTTAATTTTTTTATAATTTGCGAATTTTTTGCACTTGTGGATTGCTATAAATACCCGCAGTTTTTTTATTTTTATCATTCATGTTCTTAAATCGGCCTTATGCACCATTTGAGTGCTATTATGAAATAAAAAATATTTTTTTTTATAAAATAAATCGAACTTTCCTGGATATAAAAATGCATCCACGGGCTAAAATTGGCGAGATAATTTTTTTTGGAACTTGTTTCGTAATAAGCATTATTTTACTTAATTTTTAAAATATTTTTACAAAATTAAAGAAAATATTTTTTTCCAAAAACCGCGAACTGAAACCGCTTGTAGAGGCCTGAAAGTACCCTCCTAAATTTTGTTCATGATTTTTTCCGTTATCAGCTCGAAAATGCGCGTCGAGTTTTTGCTATTAGTTAACGAGATTTGCAAATATGCATTTCATCGACCCACCCTAACGTACAGTCCAAACCAAAAATGCTTGACTCCTGAAATTTGGCACGATTATATCTAATGACCATAGGCTGATTAGGTTTCTAAATCGGCAAAATCGGACCAGGGGAAAAAAACTGATTTTTTTACAATTTTTGCTGCCACGCCTTTATCACCGTCTATTAAATTTGAAATTTTGGCTGTACACATAAACCGGACTAAAAAATTCTATGGCCGAAAATAAAATACCCGTGCCTCCCAGTTTTCTAGATCAATTCGCGTTCTTGCGAATTTTTTTGCAAACTAAAAAATTGTTTGCACTATAGAAAAAATTCACTCCAGTCACAAAGTGGGTATAAAAATAACATCTCCGTGTCATTCAGGTTTTCTACATCAATTCGCGTTTTTCGCGAAAAATGCAAAAAAATATGATGTTAAATTGTGTTTTACAAAAGAAGTGTGAAATAAGTAGAAAACATGTAGTAAATATACTTTTGATAAAAATAGTATTTATAGATGTCTTCAGTAACATTTAATGGAGGTTCTTTTCTTAGAACATATTAATATATTTTTAGGAGTAATTTTTTCCTTATTTCAAAGATTCTCTTAGAAAGCCATTAAGTTGTGCATTTAAAGGGTTAAAATGTTCTACAAAAATGTTTTGCATCAAATTTTACTAGGAGTTATCAAAGGCCGCTTAATTTTTCGCGAAAACGCAAATTGATCTAGAAAAACTGGGAGACACGGGCCATACTCTCAGAATTTTTTGGTCCGGTTCATGTTTACAGCCTAAATTTGAAATTTGTTGGTCGGTGTTATAACTAAAGCTTTAATAATGATTTAATAAATCTTTAAAAATCAGACTTTTCGAAGCCCTAATATGTAAAGAGAAAATTATGGGTATGTTATCAATTTACCCACTTCTCACTCGCTGTACATGCAGCTCATCACTCATATACAATTGTTTGTATTGAAGAATTCCAAAATTTTTGACTACAAAAAAACACTTTTTCGGCCTTACCTATTTTAATTGTCTTAAAAATTGGTATATATGTTCTTCTGATTTTTGTTGAATTTCGGTTTTTGTTATTTAGTAAAAATTGTGAATGGTTCGCGTTTTATCGCTGTTCAAAGTTGGTATTTTGCAACACTTGTATGATAAATACACAATGTTTAAATGATCATATCTTTGGAACGCATCATCCGATTGCCACGAAATAAAGCGCAAAACAATGGTTATGTCCTGTACTTAAAACAGACTATTTAAAAAGGATGGGATGCTTTGCAAAAAGGATATTGAATTTTAAAAAATGTCCTTAATTTGCAAATATCTCAAAATGCGTATCTTTAATTTTCCTATATTTTTTTGCACATGTAGCCCAAAATGTACTTAACAACATATGCAAATCCCAAATTGGGGTGATAAGCGGTTTATTTATAAACGTGGTTACATGAAACGACTTATTGATTTTTGTTAATAATTCTTGTTTACAAATGAAAAACAATTTCTGCGCGCTAACCGCGAATATTTTTTTTGTATGTATTTTGGATCGCTAAACTCAAAAATTTCATTAAAACGACATTTCGCGAATACATTTTTGTTTAATTATTTTTTTTAGCGTTTTTTGGAGGTATTTTTACTATTTTGCTTATATCTTAAGTTCTGTTTATCTGATCTTCTCGCAATAAAAACCAAACTAAAGACAATCAAATTTCCAACAAATCCTACATGCATCATTTTCTCGTCAGTTCAAAGCTTTACGCGCAAATAATTTTTTTAGCGTTATTTGAAGGTATTTTGACTATTTTTCTTATATCTTGAGTTCTGTTTATCTGATCCTTCCGAAATAAGAACCAAATTAAAGACAATCAAATTTCCAACATATCCTACATTCATCATTTTTCCATCAGTTCAAAGCTTTCCGTTCAATAGGCAAACATAGGACTAAAATAAGTTTTTTGATTAACAAATCATTTAAAAAAAAGTTTATGAAATAGAAATCTTTGCAATTAATTACGTCTTTTTATTTATCTGCAAAGCCTGAACATTAAGAAATGTAATAAAGTTAATTTGATGAAAATCTATAGGTTTACTCCGAAGTTATCACAAATTATATGAATATAGATGATAAAATACAAAAAAAAATTGGTAATTTTTTACGATTTCTGTTTTTAAATTTTTTAAAAAATGAGCTTTGTTAATAAAAAAATAGTTTTTCCTTGTTTGCCTATTGCGCGTAAAGTTATGAACTGATATAAAAATAATGAATGAAGGATTTGTTGGAAATTTGATTGTCTTTAATTTGGTTCTTATTGCGAAAAGATCAGATAAACGGAACTCAAGATATAAGAAAAATAGTCAAAATACCTCCAAATAACGCTAAAATATTTATTTTCGCGTAAAGCTATGAACTGATGAAAAAATTATGAATGTAGGATTTGTTGGAAATTCTATTATCTTTAGTTTGGTTTTTATTGCGAGAAGATCCGCTAAACAGAACTTAAGATATAAGCAAAATAGTTAAAAATACCTCCAAAAAACGCTAAAAAATTCATTTAACAAAAATGTATTCACGAAATGTTGTTTTAATGAAATTTTTGAGTTTAGCGATCAAAAATACATATAAAAAAATTATTCGCGGTTAGTGCGCACAAATTGTTTTTCATTTGTAAACGAGAGTTATTAACAAATATCAATAAGGCGTTTCATGAAACCGCGTTTACAATTAAACCGCTCATCACCCCAATTTGGGATTTGCATATGTTGTTAAGTACATTTTGGGCTACATGTGCAAAAAAATAAAGGAAAATTAAAGATACGCATTTTGAGATATTTGCAAATTAAGGACACTTTTTTCATTTTAATATCCTTTTTGCTAAGCATCCTATCCTTTTTCAAAATTGCATTTTAAGTACAGGACATAGCCATTATTTTGCGCTTTATTTCGTGATAATCGGATGATGCGTTCCAAAGATACGATCATTTAAACATTATGTATTTCTCATAAAATTGTGGCAAAATACCAACTTTGAACAGCGATAAAGCGCGAACCATTCACAATTTCGACTAAATAACAAAAACCGAAATTCAATAAAAATCAGAAGAATGGATATGTTAATTTTTGGATAAATTGAACCACCATCGGCTGATTGCCTATGCTATTTTAAATGGAACCAGTCTATTCATTATGTTGATGTCTATGTTTTGTGTTTTGCTGGTCATGTTTTCCTTGTCTGCTTGAATTCCCAAACCGGAAAACGAAACATGTTAAAATGCCGACAAAAACACAAACGCGCAGACCACATGATACAATGTCCAAAACTGAAAAATTCACCAAAAGAGGAAAATTTGCTTCATATGGAAATGCAACTCTTTGTGTGTATTGTGCTCTTGTATTCAACATGTTTACGGTTTTTTTTTTGTTGTTTGGTAACGGTAAGTGGTGAGTGCGTGTATACGTTTTCAGTATGATTTTGAAAAAATTCATCAATTTTCTGGTATTGCTGCATGTTGAAAAGATTGTCATCCATGATGTAAAAAAAATATAACATATGACTGGCTACTGGTACAGTGGTATGTTGCTATAAGTTTTTAACAAAAGTTTTAATTACGAATATGGTAAAAAAAAATATTTAAACATTTATTTTTTGGAGAACTTTTAAGCAAATTAAACTTTAAATTGTGTGGTTTGTAATAATTAATGCAGTGGTAGCCAATGGAATAAAAAACGAAGTACTGGCGAGACAATTGAGAACAATGGCTCTAAAAATAAAATTCTTTAAATACACTCCACAATGTTTATGGGTTAAAGTTGAAAAAATGCAGAAGTAAAATTGAATTTCTTAAAATAATAGACATTTCTGGTATTGCCATACCGGTTTCAAACACTCTAGTTAGTGTTATCGTCAGTAAGATTATAAATATCGGTTTGTCTTGTCAATGGAAATTGCTTTTTATATATGAGGCATTCCACACCAAATGTCCAGCGAAAAAAAACACGTGTCGCACGAATTTCTGAATAGGTTGTATGGATAGCTCTATATGGAACTAAGAAAATTGCGTTTTTGGTTTTTCAATTTTTCAAAAACTGGGCTGAGGAGGCGTGGTCAAATATTGGAAAAATGGTCAAATTTGTGTCGAGTTGCCTTGATTAAATATTTATCACATTAAAACGGAATGCACCACAATCTCAAAAATTTACATTCTTATATAGTTTTGTATGGGCTATCGATTAAAAATTTTTTTTTGGAAAATTTTCAGAACCCGTTCTGAAATTTTCCATTTTTTAAAAAAGTCAATTTATCAAAAATCCGGCCACTTTTTTTTTTTTTTTTAAATTTTTTTTTTTTAAGTTTAGATGTTTGTCCATCCACACAAAAAAATTCAGAAACACGTTCGGCGTTTTTTTCGAGAAAATCGCATTTGAATATTGAATTTCACGACAATTTTGGAATTTCCTTGTATTTTCTTGTTAAAACATGGCGTATGAGTAACAAATTTTTGCGAAACCAACGAGTTGATCCCATTTTAATTATTTGTTCATGTGTGGTGCAATATAGAGATGGGCGTGAATGCGATTTGACCCACGCAAGATTTGACCCACGCAATTAAAGTCACTGACGACTCGTTATTATTTTTAGTTTACTTGTGCAATCACGTGAGTCAATTTACTGTTACTCACGCTCACGCAATTTTTGATTACGCTCACGGTTGTTCACTCACGTTGATGATGATTTTACAAAAATAATAAAAACAACAAATTTTCTATGAAAACAAAGCACTAAAAACGGAAACTCAAAAAAAAAACAGTAAGAATAAAAAAAAAAGTTAAAAATCACATCGCAAAAATTGGACTTCCTAATCACTCACGAAATGTTTTTCTACTCACGCTACCTATTTAATATCGTGAGTGATTTAGTTTTTACTCACGTGTGATTCGCAAGTGAGTCAACCATCTCTAATATAGTATATATAGGAAAGGTCTCTGGTAACGTTTTTGCGTGATTCAGGCAAGAATGACACTAACGCATAACTCAAGTTTGTTAAGTGAAAACTAAGTGAGGGTTTAATTAAAAATAGCTTAGTACGTGACCCGCGAGTCAATTTTTTCAAATGTTGAACGTTAAAGGATATGTACCTACAATGTAGTCTCCGATTTATTGCTCCCGGTTTAATGCGCTTATCCAAAATATAAGATAAATCAAAAGAATATTGATGCATATAAACGTTAATCTAGTGATCTTAAGTTTTTGAATTTGTTTATTGTTATTTATGCTTCCGCAAGTGAATCAATAAAGCGGGGAACTCATTTTAGTGGTGATATTTCAGTTCATTTTAGTTTTGATATTTTAGTGAACTTTGTATGAAACTCTTTTACCAGTCTTACGCATTTAAGCGGGGTTTTGTTTATCAGACATACAGGCAGACATACATACACCCAGACAGATAGACATACATACAGACAGACAGACCACTTGATGTGCGTTTATAAGAGTTTTTTTATGTAAATGCATCAATATCCTTCTGATTTATTTAATATTTTGGATAAGCGCATTTAAGCGGGAGCAATAAATCGGACACTACATTATAGGTACATATCCTTTAACGTTCAACATTTGAAAAAAATGACTCGCGAGTCACGTACTAAGCTATTCACGACATTAAAGAGGTAGCGTTAGTAGAACATTTCGTGAGTGATTATGAAGTCCAATTTTTGCGAGATGAGTGAATGCTTAAAATTTTTCTTAAGTAAGTTTTTGTGATTTTTAACTATTTTTTTTTTTGGAATTTTACTGTTTTTTGAGTTTTCGTTTTCAGGGATTTTTCATAGAAAATTTGTTGTTTTTATTATTTTTGTAAAATCATCATCAGCGTGAGTGAACAACCGTGAGCGTAATCAAAAACTGCGTGAGTAACAGTAAATTGACTCACGTGATTGCACAAGTAAACTAAAAATAATAACGAGTCGTCAGTGACTTTAATTTCGTGGGTCAAATCTTGCGTGGGTCAAATCGCACTCACGCCCATCTCTATATTGCACCACACATGAACAAATAATTAAAATGGGATCAACTCGTTGGTTTCGCAAAAATGTGTTACTCATACGCCATATTTTAACAAGAAAATACAAGGAAATTCCAAAATTGTCGTGAAATTCAATATTCAAATGCGATTTTCTCGAAAAAAACGCCGAACGTGTTTCTGAATTTTTTTGTGTGGATGGACAAACATCTAAACTTTAAAAAAAAAAATTTAAAAAAAAAAAAAAAAGTGGCCGGATTTTTGATAAATTGACTTTTTTAAAAAATGGAAAATTTCAGAACGCGTTCTGAAAATTTTCCAAAAAAAAAATTTTAATCGATAGCCCATACAAAACTATATAAGAATGTAAATTTTTGAGATTGTGGTGCATTCCGTTTTAATGTGATAAATATTTAATCAAGGCAACTCGACACAAATTTGACCATTTTTCCAATATTTGACCACGCCTCCTCAGCCCAGTTTTTTAAAATTTGAAAAACCAAAAACGCAATTTTCTTAGTTCCATATAGGGCTATCCAAATAACCTATTCAGAAATTTACGGGACACATGTTTTTCTGTAGCGGGACATTTGGTGTGGAATGCCTCATATGTATGTGAATATTTTTAGTTTCTACAGAATAAATTTTGACAGTTTCCAACAATACAATTCTATTTCTAGAAAACTCATACTTTCAACTTTTTTGTCTCTTAAATTATTTCGCAAGGGTTACCAACATGATCTGGAATTGCAGACACAAATGAAGGAATTTGCATTTTCTGTTTCGGAGACAATTAAAAAATATTTTTTGTTGTTTTCATTAAAAATTAAGGAATTTGCATTGTCTGTTTCGGAGACAATGGTTTTTAAATATTTTTTTTTTTTTTTTATTAAAAATTAAGGAATTTGCATTTTCTGTTTCGAAGACAATGTATTTAAAAAAAAAAAAATTTTTTTGTTTTCATTAAAAAAATTTTTTATCACAATGAATAAAAAAAATTAATTTTGTACAACCACACTGTGCACTGCTGCTCAATAACATGTGCTCCATATTTATAGATGACCCGCTAAAAGCTAATGGCATTGACAAGTATACACATCATTTATTGTTATTTTAACGACAGGGTTACACCTTTTTGTTGATGCTGTAGTTTTCTTTACATTTCAGTTCAGACGTGTGCTAAATACTGTTGACACTGCTGATATTTGATGCAAAAACGAAAAAAATAAAAAAAAAACAATTTTTCACGATTAAATTTACTTGTAGTTGTATGAAGACAGAGTGCAATGGTATAAATTTCACTATGGACAAGAAAACTAATTACACAGAGATATAAAATCGAACTTTCGGAATCGGAATGGGATGAAACCAAAAGCAAATCAAAGCTGACGTTTTCCATAACAAAATCCTCAAGGCCTTTTTTTTAGGTCAGAGCTAGATTTTATTTTACACGCATTTAAAGTTGGTGATTTTAAAGCATTTAAAGTTTTTGTGTACTAAACATCTCCTACTTTTAAGGCCCCTGGTGGTGCCCTTATTGGACATGTAAGGTCCAGTTTCCAAACTTAAGCTCAAAATTACTTCAGCTATGACTGGTATGAATTTTGCTGCAATCGGTTCAGTACCTATTTACTGAATAGCCAAATTATTAAAATAAACCACTGTACACCGTTGCATATGATTGTTATTTAAAGGCAATTATTAATATAAACCACTGGACACCGTTGCGTATGATTGTTATTTAAAGGCAATTACAATATTAATCATTCGCCACTAATACCGTTTTCAAGCATTTATTATTATAATTATAATAAAAGTGCACTAACTTCAAATGCATGTAAAGCAAAATCTAGCTCTGAAATCGAAAAAAAACCTTGAGGGGTTTGTTATGGAATATGTCAACTTTCATTTGCTATTGGTTTCATCCCATTCCGATTTTGGGTGTTGCACTGTGTTATAGGAGTTGATAGCGATTGAAATTCTTCTCAAACGTGCGATTTTTTTAATTTTTCTTTATGCCTAAAATTATGCATTGATAAATAGAAGCTTTTTTTACAACACTGAAACCTAAAAACATAAAAAAAAAAAAAAATTTTAACTTGTGGTTATCAAAGCATATTTTTAGGCATAAAACAAATTAAATATCTCACATTCAAGTAGAATTTCGATCGTTAACGGCTCCGAGAATTGGCCACCAGATTTGTCTGATGGTTTTCTTTATTGTTTTTTCTCTTAGCACAGATCGAGTTCAGCGTTTAATTCTATTAGTTTTTAGCAAAGAGAGGACTTTCATGCAAATGCATTTTTCTCTTTGGTCATAGAACAGCATAAACAAAATATCTTTGCGAATCAAAGAATTTGCTTATAGTGGCATCGCTTATTGCATATTTTTGAATATTTTGATTAAAATGCATATTTTTGGATATTTTGCTGTTATTTCGCTATAAATGCATATTTTTATGTCATATTTTGTATAAATTTTATTTTTTTTTAGATATTTTTTTTATTTTTTTTTTTATAAATTTTTAAGATTTTTTATGATATTTTTTTTTTTTGTATTAAAGCAATTGTTATTTTTTTTTTTTTGATTATTTTGATTTTTTTAATAACAATGGAATAAAGATATATTTATGTTGTTTGTTTTTTTAATAAAAGTTAAAAACAGGGTGATATATTATGGCTTTTAGTGCATATATCAAGATTTTTAGTGCATAGGGCATAGGGCCGTTGGGGTCCTACTCTAAAAATTAAATATTTTTTTTTTTTAGCTTTGACTTGAAACGATTTTAGCTGAGATATTGCTTTTAATGATACATTTCTATAAAAAAGTATTATGCCCATCTGCGACATCTTTATCGTGTACTAAAATGCATAAAAAAACAGAAAAAAATGCACTTGTTACCACCCTAATATAAATGTGAATTTTTTATACATTTTTGTCGAATTATTCCCATTAATAACACAAGCTGACCTGTTCCTTAGACGATACAACCACCACATTGATATGAGATACTTTGACAAATAATCGTTTCTATTACTGCTGTGTTTATATATTTATAGACTGCATAAAAATCCTGCGTTGTATGTACGAAAACGTTGGTTTAATTTACAAAAAAAATTGTTGTTTCACACCACGAAACTTTTTCGTACAATGTACAAAATGCACGAAAATCTTTCGTAAAATAAATTTTTTTTTGTTGAACGAACAATTTTTGTAGAATAAACGAAATAAATTTTTGTGACTTACGAAAATCTTTAGTAAAACACGCGAAATATTTCTGTGTTTTACGAAATATTTTTTTTTTTTTTACGAATTTATTTCGTAAAATAGCCGAATATTTTGTTTGTTTAACAAAAATCTTTCGTAAAAAATATCATGCATATTGGGAAAAAATTTCATAAAATTTTCTTTATTAGATTTCGTAGTTTCATTTAAAAATTTCATAAAAATTTATTTATAAAACTTGTTGTTTTTTGACACATTTTTGACACATTTCGAGTTAGTATGTAGTTTTCTCACACGCAAATTTTGTGTGAGAAAACTGTGTGAAACCTATAAATAAAAAAAAAAGTGCAAGTGTTTTTTCTAACTTGTTTTGTGAGTTTTTCAACTTTTCATACTTTAAATTAAAACGTTAATTAATTATTTCGTATATTTTAAGATCCGTGTTGTTTTATTTTATATCGTGGTTTTACTAATGTATTTCAATTTAAGGTAGAAGTAAAATTTTGGGTGAGACAACTAAAGCATAAAAAAATGTGAAAGTCTATTTTTTCAACCATGTTTACTACAATTACGTAAGTTAAATAAAATTTCAGTGACGGTTACACGTGACTCACCAAAAGTTGTAATTAATGAACATTTTTATTAATTTCAATCATGGTTGGTTTCCGTTACCATTATTTTACCGTTACCGATTCAAAACCCTTTCAAATCGAATACCGTTACCGATACCGCTAAAAATATTTTTAAAATACCGTTACCCTTACCGTTACCGTTATAATTATTAGAAGTTACCGGTATTGTACCGGTATTCAAAATTTTACCTGTCTTAAGGGATTTTAACGAACAAAAAAATAAAATCAAATTGCTAACATAATTTTAAATTTATAATTTGCAAATTATCATAAAATAAATGACAAAAATAATAATCATATCAAATCTATACTGGTTTTTGGGTCTATAAAATATTTTTAGCTTTCAGTTCCATCTTTTTTCAAATTTTTAACTAAATTAATAATACCGGTTTGTACCGGTTTGGTTGGTTCGGTACCGGTACATACCGTTACCGAAACGATTTGAAAACACTTACCGTTACCTTTACCGAAATAAATAAAAATTAGATACCGTTACCGTTACCCTTACCGTTATTCGTTTCGGTAACCAACCTTGATTTCAATTCAAGGTTGCAATTTTAATTCACTACCACATTTTATCAATAAATACTTTCATCAATTTCATGAAAAACGTTATTAAACATTTTAAACAAGTTCTACGAATATTTTCATTATTTTCATGTAAGTTTTTATTGAAAGAAACTTTAATGACGCCAGTTTCATTAATCAAATGAAACCTGTCTTCAGTTGAAAACGTGAGTCAGGTTTCGTTAAGCTTGTGTTTTTTATTACTTTCACCAATCGTCAATGTACTTTAAAAAAATCTTTTGTAAAAATATTTTATTACTTTTATAATTTTTTTACAAATTCTCGAAGGTCCGAACAAAAATTTTAGGAAAATTTTTTTTTTTAATTTTTAAGTCTTGGAGACAAATTTTTTCTGCTAATTTTTATTGCGTTTTGGAGTAAAAAATCCTTAATTTTTTTACAGTAAAAAAAATCGGTTTTTGAAAAATGTTCTAAGTTGCAAAATTTGTTTTGAAAATTGTCTAAGTTACGATTTTTTTAATTTTCTAATTTTTTCATAATACAAGCAACATTTTTTCAAATTTATTTTTCTAAAATTTTCTTAACTTTAGCCCATTATGCTATTTTTTTGAAAACACTCAAAGATTCCAAATACAACAATATTTTTACATACATCCACCGGAAAACGATAGTCAACGTTATTGTCGTTTATATTTTCCATTCAGTTTTTCCTTCTTGTTTCCAGTTTGAGCCATAAACAGCAGCAGATGTTTCCGTATTTTATTTTTTTGTTCTCATACATACATATGTAGAACGTTCGATGCTGGTACACATCAGGGATGTTAAAGTTGGTACAATTGTACTTTTTTTGGTACATTTTATCCTTCAAAAGTACCGTGGTACTACCGCGACTCATTTGGTACAATTTTAAAATTTACAATTTCTTTATACGCCAGCTTTTTTTCTTTACTCAAAAAAAAATGCTCACAAGGGTACTAATGATAGACTGATTTACACCATAAATGAGCCTCTGTTTTAGTTTGTATCCCTTGTTTTAAAACAGTTTAAAGTAGTTTTTAAATGAAATTTTTCTATAATTTTTTTTTAAAAATATTTCTTCATTTATTTTTAGAAGAATTCTCCGATCTTGGTACATTTTTCGTGTTTACACACTCACAAGGGAAGTTTCTTAACCCTTATGAACCGATTTGCTTGAAACTCAAAATATATATAAATGAGACGATTTTAACGTTGGGGTGTTTCGGCTTATCGGCCATATCAGTGTTTAAAAGTTTCATTCTCCCCTTATGAAACAACGTGGACCTTCGAGCAAATTTCGATAACTGCCGAACTGACAGGAATGTTGTCTAGAGCAAAAATACGTGTAGACGTAAATTTAATAGAGATTGTTTCGTATTCATGTGCATATCGTAGGTCTGTGTCTTCACATTAATATCCACTAAAATTTACACATTTCGTGAAAAAATAATTAACGATTTTTTTAAGGTTATGCCACCGTTGGATAGGCATTAAAAAACCTTTCTTCTCATAAGAAAACATCATATAGTTAGATTCTTAAAAAGAAATGGCCGAAAAATCCAAAAAAAAATCTTTTCGGCATTTTTTATCCCTTTTTTTAACCTCTAAATCCCCGATATGGCCGATAAGCCGAGACACCACAACCTTTAGAATGATCTCTTTTATATATTTTTTAAGTTTCATGCAAATCGATTCATATATTTTAGATACTTCCCTTGTCAGATACATTTTTCCTGTCGAAAAATTCTAGAATTTTGAGAATTTTTTCTATAGATAAAGTATCGGACAATGAGACATTTTTCTACAGAATAGATTTTAAGAATTTGTTCAAAAACGCAGCTGAAAAATGTTTTTTTTAAATTTGTTTCCATTTTGGGGGGGGGGGGGGGTTTATATGATTCAGTACAACCGAATCAACACTCTCATTTCTTTTAGTTAAGTTTTTAATAATTAAAAAAAAAATGGTACCGTGGGGGTCCAAAAAGTACAATTTTTTTTGAAAGTTAGTACAAAATTGAAAACCTCATTTAACATCCCTGGTACACATCAATTTCATCATCATCATCGTCGTCATCGTCATACATATAACAAGGGAAATCAACAATCAACATCATTTGCATATCATTGTTATGCTTTTTGGTCAGTGTCAGTTTCTTCCGTTAAACATGTGGCCCACTTTATGGTAAACTAAATATGCAACATAATTTTCGAATAACAAAAAAAAAAGTTATTTTCTGAAAAATGCATATAATCAAAACAAGTGCCAATATAGTTGGTAAACACCGATCATTAAATACTCTACAATAAGTGGTTATAAAAATTTTGGAATTGAAACTAATAGATTATGTTTGAATGAAAGATTGTCTTCAAAGTAAGATTGTCTCTATGAAAGGGTCAAGCGAATGAAATTTTTAGATTTTTTTTCCAATTCTTGAATGTAGGAAAAACCGCCCTTATTTGCAAATTTCAAGTAGCGATATCTCGATATCGCATTTTGTAATTCATAAACATGATATATCGCAAGACATATTTTTTTAATTTCACATATTAGAAACTTTAAACTCCGTGTGCCAGTGGTTAACTTGATCCGATTGGCCTCAAATTTGTACCACTTAAATTTTAGGCTAGTAAAATAAAAAATTGCCTGGACATTCAAAATCGGAAGAAAAACTTTTTTGCCATACAAAAAAATTCCGCTCTAGTGTAAGGCTGTAACACAGTGTTCAATAATGTTTGAATTACTGCTGAAATATTTTTTTCTCAAAAAATTGTTAATGCATAAAAGTTAAATGACCACTAACACTTTGTTTAAAAATTGTAATTCAATGAAATTACAACACCATTTGACTAGCGTTCCATGTGATTCAGGAATGCATACATGTAAAAGTTATCATGTGTTTTGAGGGTATTAAAAATTGAATTCACGTGTTGACTCTTACATAAGTACTCGTATGAAGGGTATTATTTAAAGGCTGGTACCTATAGAATTGCATAAAAATTTACATAATTTGATAATAAGTTTTAATATTTTAGGGTAGATTTTAAAGGGTATAACAAAAGTTTATAGGCATTTTTATTGCGTTGTGAGATTTATAAGCGCCTAAAAATATGTTATACAAAATGCAATTTTTTGTTTAACCTGTGTTTGTGATGGCTAAATTAATTGGTTAATATGATTTCAGTTTTTAAATGTGGATATGATATTGAATTGAGCTACACTCTAAAAAAAACCTTGTAACATTACAAGCAAAACTTGTAACTTTTTTTTTTGCTACCTCATATTTGACAAAAATTCCTAGTAATTTTTCAAGCTTTTTACCAATAATTTTGTAATCTTACAAGGTTTTTACCAATAAAATTGTAAATTTACAAATATTTTGACACGATAAAATTTACAAGGAGGTTTCGTAATTTTGCTAGATTATTTGCTACCTCCTATTTTACGAGAATTCCTGGTAATTTTACAAGCTTTTTACCAAATTTTGTAATTTTACAAGCTTTGTACCAACAAAACCCTAAATTTACAGGTTTTTGGTGCAATTAAAATTACAAGGAATTCTGATGAAATTACTAGATTTTTTTGTAAAATTATCTTGGAAATTTGTAAAATTACTAAAAAAATTGTAAAATTACAAAAAAAATTGTCAAACTATTTCGTATTTTTTATGCACAAATCTTTGTTTTAAATTTTCAAGGAATGGGATTAGTCCTTCTTGTAGTCCCCATACAAACCACCCTCCCGATATTTACATAATTTCCTCAAAATTCATGAAAATGCAAAATAGTTGATTTAAATTTTATTTTTAAGTGGTAATCTGAAAATAACTGGACCATTTTTGGATTTGGTAATCCCAATGAAAATTTCGACCGATATTCATTTAAATCGATCTATTGGCAACAAAAATAAACCAATTCCACTAAAATTTGGTCTGTGTGTATTTTTTACACAACTTAAAGATGTAACAAAAGATGATCCAATCGGTCCTTGTTTGGACTAGAGACCCATTGTCAGAAAAACATTGGTGTAGGGTATCATATGGTCGGTCTTGGCCGTCTTTATATTTCTAACTTGTTTTGTGTGAGTTTGCGTGATTTATTTTCTCTTTATATATCCTTTCGTACAAAAAGAAAATAAAAATTTAAAATTTGGGTTAACTTAAGAATTCGTTCCGAAAAAAGCAAAAAAAAAAAAGTAAAATTTCGCTGAACTTTAAATTTTGCATTTTTTGAAATTTTAGTTTGTGAAATTTTGTTTTGTATAAATAAGAGTTTCCTGAGTGTGAGTCAACGTGAGTGTGAGTGAAACTTGCGTGAGTGATCATGAGTGTGAGTTGTATTTAATTTACTTATGTGATTGTGAGTAAGTGTGAGTAGAAACAAGTGAGAGTGCTAAATTCGGCTGTGCCGAATCTTTGATAATCCAATATGTAAAAAAAATAAAAAAATAAAATTTTTTGACAGGGACTTTTTCATTCGGGCAAGGGGGGAGGGGTCGGTGAGCTGGGGGACTCCTTGGCCTTCGCGGTACATGTGTACAAGTTAGTTTTTGTCTGCTTTGTCCACTAAATTATTATAATTTTATTATTTTTTTATCCACGCCCTAAAAAGGGGGGGGGCCGAAAAAGGCGTAATTTTTTTGAGCACCTGGGTCCAAACGCAGGACTTTAAACTTCTGCGAACATAAAAATGCTTCATTTGTTTCACAAAAATACATAAAAACATCTAAAAAATTTACATTTTTTAGAAGTTGGTTTAGTTCTTCAAGGGGGAAGTTTTTTCACCAGGTCCGATTTGGCCTATTTCCGAACTTAACCTGCCTAGCACTATAGGACAAATTTGTGTCAAACTTGCGGGGTCTAGCTCTTTTATTATGGACTGCATCGTGTTAACTATAGACGGACGGACGGACAGGAGGACGGACGGACGGACATCGCTAGAATGTCTAAGAATCGATCACTGAGTAATAATATATATACTTTATGGGGTCCCCAACCGATATTTCGATGCGTTACACACGGAATGACAAAGTGAATATGCCCCCATACTGTAGTTGGAGGGTATAAAAATATGCTCTTGAGTGTGCGTGATTTAAAAATTTCTGTCGTGAGCGTGAATGAGTGTGAGTCAATTTTGTCTGGAGATATTTTTATTTATGTCAAAGCACTTTTTTAAGTATAGAATTTGGCAATATCTTAAAAAATTTTCTAATTTTGAGCTCTCTGACTTCTATTTCGGATTCAGCGCGCGATTTTACATGAAAAATTATTGTTAAATATCGCGAATTAAAAATTTTTTAAAATTTGTAAACTGGTTTTGTAAACTAAAAATGTATTAAAACTGAATTTCAGCATTTTTTTTACTCAAATGCACGTAACTTTTACAATATGAAACGGATTTTCTTAAAAAATCTCTTATTTTCTTTATAATAGATCACACTTGAACTATAAAGAGATAAATTAAATTTATAATAATAATATAATATTTTTGATCACATGATCAATTATTTTTATTTATTCTTTTTATTTATTTACAAATCATTTTTAATAAATTCCACCTAACCGAGAACTGGTAACAATGACCGTCGTCTCGTTGTAACGAAAAAAACCAAGGGTTTTGGTGGAAATCGAACCCACGACCCCCACGTTGGAAGCCTAGCACGCTACCAACTAGCCTAAAAATATAAAAAAAAAATTATATTTTTTTTTCTTTCTGAAATTGGCAATAGAATTTACTTTTTTCTCCAAATTTTGGTAAAATTGAAGCAAAATTGTCGATATATCGATTAATAGCTTCTAATGCAATAATCAGATTGAAATATGTTGCATGTAGAATTGATAAGGCATTTATTAACATTTAGTTTAAAACCAAAAAGAATGGAATTCACCGATTTGGTCCGAAGATATTTTATTTAAGTAAAATCACTTTTTTTAAAAAGTTGAAAATTTGGAAAGTTAGCAAAATCTCGAAAACTTTCTACTTTTGAAACTGTGGACTTTATTTTCAAATTCAGCTACAGATTTTACATAGAATATAAATGCAAAATGTTGTGGATCAAAATCTCTGTAAACTAGTGTTATCCACCTGATCATAAAATTACCAAATAGATTTTTTTAATTTTGTTATTGGTTTGTATAGAAAATTATTGATGTTATGACTGTTAAATCATAAAAAAATGGCTTATGACAGTCATAACTGTGAATAGGCTCCTTTAATTTCTTAGTATAATCTTTTTATTTTTAAAACCAATCAAATTCTAAAAATTAGTAAATTGCCTTTCAGGTTGATACTTAACGAAAATAAAATATTTAAAAAATTAAAGCATACATTTAGGCTTTTTATTAAAATTGTATGTGTAACAAAATAAAAATTGTCAATTTAAATTAACCTTACACTGCCACAATGAAAATAGCACATTTTTTTATATACCAATACACTTATCCCTCGCTTTTCGTAGCAATTTTTGGCCAAAATTGCCAAAATTTCCAACATAATAATATTTATTTGTTAAACAAAGTCTTAATGTTATTGTTAACACAACAAAAAGCGATATGTAAATTTACCGGCTCAACGAACTTTTCACTATAATCATGTGTGTGGGTGTAACAATTGATTGAAATAGCATTTCATTAAAACTATTTCCATATGACTGTTAATTTTCACAAACCAAATTAAATTCAACCATACATTGTAAAATAAAAATAACCATATAAGTTGAAGGATATTTTTACACCTACAAATCCTGCCATACAACTGATGGTTGGCTATTAATGAAAAAATAAAAATAATTGTTGACACTATTGGTTTATTGAGGATAATTGACATTACATCACGTAGTATATATTTATATTTACCATTAAGGAATATCACAGTTTTTTTGAGATAAATCTGATAAAAGTGTGGAATATGCGGAAAACAGATTTTGGTGTAGAAATCAAATCAGAAAACCTCTTGGATTTCTGATTTTATTAAATTGGTATTTTCAAGAAAATGTTTTATTCAAAGCTATAATATTGACATATCGCACTGAGACTATCCTTACTATAAAATTACCAAAACAAGTAAAAAAGATAAATTCGGCCTTGCCGAATATATTGACACACTCCTCAATATAAAAAGATTATTGCAAAAATGGTTAAATTCATGTAGGTAAGTTTTTTTTGTTTGCTACCACCTATTTGACAAAAAATCCTAGTAATTTGATTTTTATCAATAATTTTGTAATTTTACAAGGTTTTACCAATAAAATTGTAAATTTACAAATTTTTTGACACGATACAATTTACAAAGAGGTTTCGTAATTTTACTAAATTTTTTGCTACCTCCTATTTTACGACAATTCCCAGTAATTTTACAAGCTTTTACCAATAATTTTGTAATTTTACAAGCTTTTTACCAATAAAATTGTAAATTTACAGTTTTTGGCGCAATTAAAATTACAAGGAATTCTCGTGAATTCACTAGATTTTTTTTGTAAAATTAACTTGGAAATTTGTAAAATTACAAAAAAATATTGTAAAATTACAAAAATTATTGTAAAATTACCAAAAAAAATGTAAATTTCGATTTGTTAAAAAACAAGGAAAACTGTCAAATATTGGTAAAATTAAAATATAGAATGAAATTATTAAAAATGGGTTAAAATTAAATACATACCCTATTCAAAATTTATATATATATATTAGAGTGTCCCTTATTTTGGAAATGTTGGAAATGTTGAGAAAAAAATAAAAATAATTTAGGAAAATTCATGAACTATTTTCAAAGAAATTTTTTCCTTAATTTTAGTTGTATTTTTTTCAGTGTTAAGATAAGTTCTCATGCCCCTATTATAAATATAATTGTTTCGTTTTAGTTTTAAACTATTATTAAATATATTTTGTATTTAGAAAAATTTAATTTTGTTTTTTCATAAATACTTTAGTAAATTTTTAAAAATCATCCAGATAAAGTTTTGTAAAATACAAACTAACACAAACTAAAATTCATTGTTGTAAATATTAAAAAAAAAATAAAGTAAAACTACTTAAAAATAATGGAATGAAACAATTTAACATTAAATGTACAGTAAAATTTTTATAAAAAAATAAAAAAAACATGTAATGTTAATAAAAATTAGTTATAAGAAAGTTAAAAAAATGTAAACACAGAGAAAAATTGCTGCAAACAAACGTTAATTCTAATTGTAAACACAAAAAAAATCAGTTGTCGTAACCACTAATTAAACAAACTCATTTTTGGGTCATTTGGTTGTTACAACCACATTGCAGTTGTAATTAAAACGACTTTAAATATATAGAAAACAGTGGGCGTGTACAATTGTTCTGTCCGTTAAAACTTTACTTGGACTATGACGAATATTTAAAATAAAAAATTTGCAGAGTCGGTTCAGTCGTTTTACGATTTTAGATATATTGAAAAAAGTGGTCGTAGACGCAACAGAAGCTTAACCTGTAATAAAGCCAACATTAAAAAAAAAATATACAAATCGGTTCAGTCATTACCTAATTTTTAATATATCAAAAAAAGTGGGCGTGGCCAATTTTTATTTCCATAAAAACCAAAGTTAAACTATGACGTGGATTCAATTCAACCTGATGCACTTTCACCCTTGTGCTCTATTAACTTTTTAAGCAAAGTTTGTATACAAATTTTAAATTGAAGATAAATTAAGTTTTCAAAGGTGAAAACACTTTGAGTGTAATATTTTTCTCTGTGGAAACTTAAAATTTTATAGATTTATACCCCAAAGCAAAAAACCACAAATCATGGTATTGTTGAAAAATTTTTTGCTTAATTTATATATATTAGGGTGGCACGATGCTAGTCAAAATCAAATTAATTTTGGAAGTTTTTTAAAACTTTGACAAAAATTACCTTAAAAAACTTTTTTCGAAGTCACTTTAGAAACTAAAATATCTAAAGCTAATAAAGTAAAACATGGTAATTCATAATGGGGAACATAAAAATGGCTTCGAACTATAATAAACACTTTTTCATTACACATTAAAAGGTCGAAAAACTTAATAATTTATATTATTTTTAATAAAAATTAAAGAAACTTAACGCTAATCTAAGTACGAGAAAAAAAACCTTGCAAAATTACAAGAAAAGTTTGTAACTTTTTTTTACTACCTCCTATTTGACAAAAATCCCTCGTTATTTTACAAGCTTTTTACCAATAATTTTCTAATTTGACAAGCTTTTTACCAAAAAAATTGGAAATTTACAATTTTTTTGATGCGATAAAACTTACAAGGAAGTTTCGTGATTTTACTAGATTTTTTGTTACCCCTATTTTACGAGAATTTCTAGTAAAAACTACGAGCTTTTTGGTAATTTCACAAGATTTTTACCAATAAAAATTTACCACTTTTTTGTGAAATAAAATTTACAAGAAATTCTCGTAAATTTACTTTTTTTTTTTGTAAACAATCCTAGAAATTTGTAAAAAACAAGAAAAACTGTAAAATTACCAAAAAAAAATGTAAATTTGGATCGAAAATTATTTGTTAAAAAAACAAGGAAAATATTGGTGAAATGGAATTTCGAGACTTTTTCTAGTAATTTGACAAGTTTTTTTTAGTGTAATAGAAGCAAAAACAAAAACTGCATTTGAAATATGCCGAGGGCAAACATGCAAAAAAATCAAATTTGCCCGGCACTTGAAGAAATCATAAAAAAAAATAATTTTTCATGCCACCCTAATAATAATTTTTAAAAGGATGTGTGTATGTGTAAATTGTAGCTTATATCCTTTTAAATCCCTTTTAATACCCACATAAGGTGTTTTTTTTTTTTTTTTTTAATAAAGTGTTGAAAAATCGTTGTTTTGTAAAAAAATTAATTAAATTATTTATATGTTAAAACTATGTAAATATTTATAAAGAGGATTTATATTTTGGAAATTCAATTAAATAATTTGATGCTCATAAAAACTGTGTGTTTATTTTTAGATTATTTCAAAAGCAAGCAAAAAATTGCTTCTACTTCTTACATGGGAAGTATTCTAACCGTTATGAACCGATTTTCCTGAAACCTAAAATATATATAAAAGAAGGCTTATCGGCTTACCGGCCATATCAGTGTTTAAAAATTTTGTTGCCCCCTTATGAAACAATGTGGACCTTCGTGAAAATTCCGATAACTCCCCAACTAATAGGAATTTTTACAAGGTTTTTCATACACTGTTAAATTAAGAAGAAATGGTTGGTTAAAATAATGGTTGGAAAATCAAAAAAAAAAAATTCGGCATTTTTTTACCCATTTTTTGGACCCTAAATACCCGATATGGCCAATAATCCGAGAATTGTCTCATTTATGTATATATATTTTAATTTCAGGCGTATCGCCTCATAAGGCTTGGAATACTTTCTTTATTAGTGAACTGCTTAAGCACTACTTTTGAGTACTTTTTTTTGAAGATTGAAGTTCTTAGTCAAACAATACATCAAACAATAAAACATCTCTGATTCTGAGACAGAGATTTTTATAAAAAATATCTCAGATTCAGATTCTGAGATATTTTTCACAAAGAAAATATCTCAGAATCTGAGAAATTTTCTATGGGAAAAAAAAATCCTATGAAAAACTTAAATTTTGACACATTTTTTCTTTAAAAAAAGTCCCAGATTCTAGATTCTAAAACATTTTTCCTATCAAAAAACCTTAAATTCTGAGACATTTTTTCTACCAAAAAAGTCTCATATTTTGAGACATTTTCCCAATAGAAAAAAATCACAGATTTAGAGACATTTTTCCTATAGAAAAACGTCTCAAATTCTGAGATAATTTTCCTATAGAAAAGTCTCAGGTTATGAGACATTTTTCCTATAGAAAAAGGACTCAGATAATGAAACTTTCTTCTATAGGAAAAATGTCTCAGAATCTGAGACTTCCTATAAAAAAAGTCTCAGATTCTGAGACATTTTTCCTATAGAAAAACTCTCAGATTGTGAAATATTTTTCATATAGAAAAAGTCTCAAATTCTGAGACATTTTTCCTATTGAAAAAGTTTCACATTCTGAGATATTTTTGTATAGAAAAAGTTTTAGATTCTGACACATTTCAAATATAGAAAAAGTTTTAGATTCTGGGACATTTTTAATATAAAAAAAGTCTCAGATTCTGACACATTTTTCTTATAGAAAAAGTCTGAAATTCTCAAACATTTTTCCTATTTGTAAAATTGAAAAGTTTCAGATTCTGAGACATTTTTATACCCTCCACTCTAGTGATAGAGGGTATATATAAGTTTTTCATTCCGTTTGTAACACATCGAAATATTGGTCTTGGACCCAATAAAATATTGATGATCCTCGATCGATTTTAAGTCGACCTAGCGATGTCCGTCCGTCCGTCCTTCTGTCTGTCCGTCCGTCCGTAGAAAACACGCTAACTTTTGAAAGACTTCACAGAGGCTACTGAAGTTTGGCACATATGTTGGCTATTTATCTTGTCACGTTGGTATTGCAATCCAGCAAAATCGGTACAGTGGTTCAAAAGTTGTGAGTAAAAGAGTAAATTTCGGCAAGGGGTTTTCGCAAATTCACGAGATAAAAAACACGATATTTTTCGAAAAACAAAAATTAGACTGCTGAAACTTGGCATGTTTGGCGTTCCTCAGGCCTGTTCGGTATTGAATTTCAGCTCAATCGGTCAAGTGGTTCAAAAGTTATAAGCAAAACCCCGAATTTCAGATTTTATTCATCTTAAATGCCACGTGGTAAACAAGTTTTAAAAGCATTGGTGGTAACTAAGCAATGCTTTTCAAACTTGTTTAGTTTTAAAGCAGTGCTTTTTAAACTTGTTTAGTTTTAAAAGCATTGGTAACTTAAAAATTACACTTGAAAAAAATTTTACAGTCGAAAAAAATTTAACACTCAAAAAAAAATATATAATTTTTTTTACAAAAATGTCAATATTTTGTGTAATAATAATAATAATATTTGTACAGTAAAATAAACATTACACTCGAAGAAAGTTTTACACTAAAAAAAAAATATGTGGTTTTTCTTTTAAATGACAAAAAAAAAGTTTTTTACTCAAAATAAAATATTTCAAATCAAAATTAATAATTTTTTTTCACGCTAAAATGTACTATCCTTTAAAAAAATGCATTGTGGAGGGTATTCATAGATTCGGCAAAGTCGAATTTAACTTTTCTACTTGTTCCTATTAAAAAAGAAAACATTTTTCCTATCAAAAAAAAAACTTAAATTCTGAGAAATTTTTCCTACCAAAAAAGTCTCTTATTTTGAAACATTCTCCCTAAAGAAAAAAATCATAGATTTAGAGACGTTTTTCCTATTGAAAAAGGCTCAGATTTTGAGACATTTTTCCTATTGAAAAGATTTCAGATTCTTAGACATTTTTTCTATACAAAAAGTCGCAGATCCTGAGACATTTTTCCTATAGAAAAAGTCTCAGATTCTGAAGAATTTTTCCAACAGAAAAAGTCTAAGATTCTGAGACATTTTTCCTACTGAAAAAGTTTCAGATTCTGAGACATTTTTCTATAAAAAAAGTTTTAGATTCTGAGACATTTTTAATATAGAAAAAGTCTCAGATTCTGAAACATTTCCCCTTAGAAAAGTCTCAGATTCTGAAACATTTTTCTCAATGAAAAAGCCTCAAATTCTGAGATATTTTTCATAAGTTTTTGAAAAATTTTGATAAAAAAAGGCCTTTTTAATGATTTTTGTATTAAAAAATCAAAAATAAAATGTATCTTGACCTTTTAAATAAAAAATTCTTGTCTGGTGCCGCCAGCACCGTTATGTGGTTTTCAAATGTTTTAAGCCCCTATGACACTAGATTTTTTTTTGTATTTTATTTTTTATTAATTAATAGAATGAAACAGCGAAAGAAGAAATGTAAAAGAAAAATAAAATAAACAAACAAATAGTGATGATTACTTTCATTTAAATAAAAACCCGCTGAATAAATACCAAAAATCGCCACAAAACAAACAAAAAGTCCCTTCATTTAATAAAAAACAGAAAAGTAGGCAACACTTAATATCATTAATCCGTAAATGTCAAAAAAATGTATACTTTTAAAATTATTTTTGACATTTAGTCATTTTATAACCAAATTTATCGATAACACAAGAATAAAATTTGACGTTTACTATTTTTTATACCCTCTACTCCAGTGATAGAGGGTATATTTAGGTTTGTCATTCCGTTTGTAACACTTCGAAATATTGGTCTAGGACCCCATAAAGACCCCATATTCATGATCCTCGATCGATTTTAAGACTATCTATCGATGGCCGTCCGTCCGTCCGTCTGTCCGTCTGTCTGTTAAAAACACACTAACTTTTGAAAGACTTTACGGAGGCTCCTGAGGTTTAACACATATGTTGGGTATTTACCTGGTCAGGTTGGTATTGCAATCCAGTGAAATCGGTTTAGTGGTTCAAAAGTTATGAGCAAAAGACTGAAGTTTTTGGTGAATTTACGAGATAAAAAACACGCTTACTTTCGAAAGGCAATTTTGAGGATGCTGAAGCTTGCATATATATTTGTCGTTCCCCTGGTCTGGTTCGAATAGAATTTCAGCCAAGTCGGTCCAGTGGTTAAAAGGTTATTAGACAAACCGTGAATTTCATTTCATTAGTTTCACTTTAAATCCACGCGTGGCGTTTTTTATGTTTTTTATGTTTTTGGAAAAAAACACGAAACCCTTGAACATGTAATAAAGCTACAAAAAACAACTGGAGGGGACATTTTATTGGCTTAGGGGAGAGGGTTTACCGGGAGACTATGGGGGACACCTTCCCCTCGCGATAAACGTTGCCAAAAAAATAGATGTCAGTTTTTGCACCTTATTAATAAAAATTTATCATTATTTAAATTATTTTTTCTATACACGCCCCCGAAAAGGGGCGGACCGAAAAAATTGGCATTCCTGATCCCCCTTGGTTCAAATTCAGGTCGATGAACTTCATATGGCATTAAAATGTTTCATTTATTGAACAAATATACAAATAAAACTTGGAAAAAAATATTTTTCGGGGGTAGTTTTAGTTCTTCAAGGGGGAAGTTTTTCCCCCCTGGTCCGATTTTGCTCGTTCAAGAACTTAACCAGCCTATTATCATTATACATATTTGTGACAAACTTCAGGATTCTAGCTCTTGTTTTATGTACTTTATGGTGTGCTCAACAACAGACGGACGGACGGACACACGGTTAGTCACAGAATATCTTAGAATCGTTCAGTGATCAATAATATACACTTTAAGGGGTTCTAGACCCATATTTCGATGCGTTACATACGGAATGACAAAGTGAGTGCAAGCCCATACTGTAGTTGAAGGGTACAAACTCACATATAATGATCTTGTTTAATAAATGATACCCAGACTTTTTACACAAAAATGGGAATAAAAAAAGGGCCGGGCATTGTCCGTACTTTTTTTCTTTTAAATAAAAGCTGGTATCCTATACTTTTTTAAAATCCACAAAACTAAATCCAACTATTACTAACTTAATATGTGTGGCCCATTAAATATGGAAAATATCCCAATTTCGGACCCTTTTTAAAAAAATTATTAAAAACGTTAAGACACTATTTTTATAAACAAAAAAAAATTTTACAATTTAGTTTATTACCTGGTGTTTAAGGTTCCATTATAAAAGATTTTATTATAAAAGACTAAATACTACCAATAATTATTAGTAGTATTAAATGAATTGCAAATAATTTCAATTTTTTTTTTCTTTTTTCAAAGACTGCAATAATTTGCTAACTTTGACAGCTCACCGAAAAAAAGTAAACAACTTAGTTGATTGATTTTGATAAATAGTGTTGCAGAATTTTATCTACTTTTACACCATACCAAATTTTATAACAAAAACTTCATTTATAAATTTCAAGTAATCCCCCCCTTGTGTACCATTTGAACCCAATGTGCCACGTGTTGAAAACCCATTAAAAACATTGGTAAGTCACAAAAATATTTAACAACGTATTTTTGTCACTCAAAAATATTTTTACACTAAAAAAAAGAAAATATAACCTAAAAAAATTTTACACTCAAAAAAAATTAACACTCAAAAAAAAAAATTGTAAATTATTTTTTTTTCTTTCAAAAATTACTAAAAAAAAGTTTTTTTACACAAAATAAAATATTTCTAATCAAAAATGTTATTTTTTCACTATTTTACTATAACTTAAAAAGGGCATTGTGGAGGGTATTCATAGATTCGGCCAAGCCGAATATAACTTTTCTACTTGTTTTAGTATGCTTTTACTCTTCACACTTGTTCAGATTTCCTATGGTGATATATTTACCCTGTTCACATAAATTTCATCAAAACAAAAAAAAATCTAGTGGCATATGGGCTTAAATTTTGACCTATTTAGCTTTAATTTTACCTATAAAGTCAGCTTTATTTTGATACTAAACAAAAATCGCGATTTCAATCTTAGGGCATGGCCAAATACAATTTTTTTTACTAGCTTTAAAATCGTGTTAGCACTCGTAAATCGAGAGTTAGTATTACTAAACAAATTTTAAATCTTAATTACACATAAATAATACACAAAAAAAACTTAATTTGTTTATAATTCCAATTTCACACAATATAAAATTTTAAATATTTTTTTGAATATGCATGATTTGTGGTTTTTATATATAAAAAAACTAAATATTTCTAAACTGTAAAAAACATATATTTAAATTTAATATAAACCTACATATGTAAAAAGTAAATATTTAAGCAAATTAATAAATTGAAAATTTAATATTTACCTAGTAATTAAAACAGATTTTTTTTTTTTTTTTAAATATTAAACAAATAAAAATATTTTTTAAATAAGTGTAAGTAATGAACAAAAATAGCAAATAATTTTATTAACATTAATAAAAATAATATTTTTTTTGTTTTTATTACAATTTAAAATATTATTGTTTTACTAGTTGAAAAATATAATTCAAATTTATGTTGAAAAAAAACCTTGTTTTAACTTTTAATTGAAAATTTTGTTAAAAAAAAAATAATAATATATTTTTAAATAAAAATCAAATAAATAAAATAACAAAAAAATGGAATCAAAAATAAAAACTGTTAAATAAACAACAACAAAAAAATAATATAAATTGTTTTATTTAACAATATTAAAAATCAGGAGTGATAAATGCCTAGCACTAATCTAACAAATGGTTAAACATCACATGCTGTTAATCTCTCGTTATGTCTACAAACTTTTTTAGATTGTAGTAGTATATCTTTACTGTAAGAGTGTGTGTATGTGCTCATAAAAATTTATGTGTGCTTGTGTGGGGGCTAAATCAATTGGCGTAATGTCCACTAATAATACTTGTTGTATATGGTTAGTTATTTTTTTGCGTGTGTGTTTGTGAATTTTTTTTGGCCACTGGACAAGTACATTTATCACTAAATACCAAAACCACGATGTTAAATTCCATAAAATTGTTAGCAAAAACAAACACATCAACAATTACACCATTTTCTACGGAAAGTTGAATAAAATTTTTTTTTTCAGAATCTGAAACTTTTTTATCGGAAAAATGTCTCAGAATCTGAGACTTTTTCTATCAGAAAAATGTCTCAGAATCTGAGATTTTTTGTATAGGAAAAATGTTTCAGAATCTAAGACTTTTTCTATAAGAAAAATGTCTCAGAATCTGAGACCTTTTCTATTAGAAAAATGTCTCAGAATCTGAGACTTTTTCTATAAGAAAAATGTCTCAGAATCTGAGACTTTTTCTATAAGAAAAATGTCTCAGAATTTGAGACTTTTTCTATAAGAAAAATGTCTCAGAATCTGAGACTTTTTCTATAAGAAAAATGTCTCAGAATCTGAGACTTTTTCTATAAGAAAAATGTCTCAGAATCTGAGACTTTTTCTATAAGAAAAATGTCTCAGAATCTGAGACTTTTTCTATAAGAAAAATGTCTCAGAATCTGAGACTTTTTCTATAAGAGAAATGTCTCAGAATCTGAGATTTTTTTATAAGAAAAATGTCTCAGAATCTGAGACTTTTTCTATAAGAAAAATGTCTCAGAATCTGAGACTTTTTCTATAAGAAAAATGTCTCAGAATCTGAGACTTTTTCTATAAGAAAAATGTCTCAGAATCTGAGACTTTTTCTATAAGAAAAATGTCTCAGAATCTGAGACTTTTTCTATAAGAAAAATGTCTCAGAATCTGAGACTTTTTCTATAAGAAAAATGTCTCAGAATCTGAGACTTTTTCTATAAGAAAAATGTCTCAGAATCTGAGACTTTTTCTATAAGAAAAATGTCTCAGAATCTGAGACTTTTTCTATAAGAAAATTGTCTCCGAACTAGAGACTTTTTCTATAGAAAAAATGTGATAATTTTTCTACAGAAAAAATTTCTCAGAATCTGATTTTTTTTTGTAAAAAAAATGTTTCAGTATCAGAGACTTTTTCTATATGAAAAATGTCTCAGAGTGTAAGACTTTTTCTCTAGGAACAATGACTCAAAATCCGTCACTTTTTGTATAAGAAAATGTCGTAGACTTTTTCCGTATGAAAAATGATTTAAATTCAGAGACTTTTTGAATAAAAAAATTGTTTCAGAATCTGATACTTCCTTTATAGAAAAACATTCTCAGAAACTGAGACTTCTTCCATACGAAAAATATTTTTAAACTAACTGATAAGACAGTCGAATCCAATGAACAGTTCCAGTATTGATACTGGGAATGTTGGCACTAGAGTAGGTTCCTGGCTAAAATTTAATTTTTTATGTAATTAAAATTTCAATTACAGAAACATTATTGTTTTACTACGTTAGAAACACATTTGAAAACGGTGTTAATGTAATAATAGGATTACAAAACAAACTACAAAAAAAAAAAAAAAAATTTGACCATTGGCAAAACATAACCGCAGGACAATGTACCAATGTTATATGATATGGCGCCACAATCTACCACTCATAAATGGGTAACAATGTAATCAATGACTTCAACATTATACAACAGCGTTCAATTGTACTAAAACGTAACAAAGACTAACTCATACTCTTAAAAATTGTATAATTTTCATTGTGTATTAGGGTGGGTCGATGAAATGCATATTTGCAAATCTCGTTAACTAATAGCAAAAACTCGACGCGCATTTTCGAGCTGATAACGGGAAAAATCATGAAAAAATTTTAGGAGGGTACTTTTAGGCCTCTAAAAGCGGTTTTAGTTCGCGGTTTTTGGAAAAAAAATGTTTTTTTTAATTTTTTAAAAATATTTTAAAAATTAAGTAAAATAATGCTTATTACGAAACAAGTTCCAAAAAAAAATTATCTCGCCAATTTTAGCCCGTGGATGCATATTTATACCCAGGAAAGTTCGATTTATATATATAAAAAAAAATATTTTTTATTTCATAATAGCACTCAAATGGTGCAAAAGGCCGATTTAAGAACATGAATGATAAAAATAAAAAAATTGCGGGTATTTATAGTAATCCACAAGTGCAAAAAATTCGCAAATTACAAAAAAATTAAAAATGGGTATCAAAATTTTGGTAAAATAAAGCGTTTTAAGAAAATTATAAAAAAACAAAACAAATTGGCGGCTATTTATAACAATCCGCAAGTGCAAAAAATTCACAAGAACCAAAAAAAAAAAATTAAAAAATGGAAAAATGGGTATCAAATTTTTGGTAAAATAAATTTTTTGCACTTGCGGATTGTTATAAATAGCAGCCAATTTGTTTTGTTTTTTTTATCATTTTCTTAAAATGCTTTATTTTACCAAAATTTTGATACCCATTTTTAATTTTTTTGTAATTTGCGAATTTTTTGCACTCGTGGATTGCTATAAATACCCGAATTTTTTTAATTTTTAGCATTCATGTTCTTAAATCGGCCTTATGCACCATTTTAGTGCTATTATGAAATAAAAAATATTTTTTTTTATATATATAAATCGAACTTTCCTGGGTATAAAAATGCATCCACGGGCTAAAATTGGCGAGGTAAATTTTTTTTGGAACTTGTTTCGTAATAAGCATTATTTACCTTAATTTTTAAAATATTTTTAAAAAATTAAAAAAAAATATTTTTTTTCCAAAAACCGCGAACTAAAACCCGCTTGTACAGGCCTAAAAGTACCCTCCTAAAATTTTTTCATGATTTTTCCCGTTATCAGCTCGAAAATGCGCGTCGAGTTTTTGCTATTAGTTAACGAGATTCGCTAATATGCATTTCCTCGACCCACCCTATTGTGTATGTAAGAGCTAGAAATACCAGTAAAATAATTACATTTATCAGTGACGTTGAAAGGAAATCTCAGCAAATAATTATTAGGGCACACTATTTTTGATGTTATTTGTATCCATACTGCTATTTGTTTCGGTGACCAACCTTGACAAATACTTGATATCCATTACCTCTATCCGTTAGCATAGCATTTGAAATGAAACCTATGGCCATCCTGTCAGATCTTGTGATTTTATAGATTTTTGACCTGAGTGTCTTAAACCCAGCAGAAATAAATCGAGGTTTTGGCGACACAGCATCTATTTATAGCATACCGAAGCGCATCCAAAGAGCGCTCTTAAGGATGCAGTAAAAGTAAGGGGAAAAAAGTTTGATTTTTTGTTAAAGGCTTCTACAGACGATTCAATATTATGTACAATCTGCATGTATTTTTTTCAGTTCAATATTTTACACAGTATTTTTATGTATGCCAATCGTGGGTAAACGTCAAAAATATTGTGCATAATATTGCGTCGTCTGTAGGTACCTTAAGATTTTTTATATAAAACTTACAATTTAAAATTATTTTTTTTGATAAAATTTCATACTTGATTTCCTTTTCAATATTTTTAACACTTTTTGAATAAAAAAGTGTGAGTTTTGAACGAAGACAGATGATTTCACTGCATCATTATTGCGCATTTATCAGCGCAGCAAAGAGTGCTTCAATCATAACATCTTTAACACATTTTGAATGATGATAAATAGGCTAACCAAAAAACAGCAAATGCTTTTTTGTTATTTCAAAGAATAAACCGATTTGGATTAAACACAGTCTGATAACGAAAAAACACAATAATTAAAATACATTTCGCTCATTTACTTGTATAGTGTAATATCTCAAAATGTTTTATTTTGCAGAAAACGTGTTTAAAGTTTACAATTGAAACTGGTTGTTTATTGAAAATGGCCGGTACATAGAAAATGTAATAAGTACGTATTTTCTTCTCAAATAATGAGTTTTAAGGATATAAATACGAATTTTTGACACAATATAAAGCATGATATAACAAAAAATGATGCATTATCAACTCAAAAATCGCATGCTTTGAGTTATGACACTATACAAGTAAATGAACGATTTGTTTTAACTTTTTTTGCATATTTTTTCATTTATGTTTTTTATCTCATTTTTACATTTTTTTCTCCTTCTTTCAACTTTTTTCTTGTAATTTATCTAGATTATAATTTTTTTTTTAAATCAAAAAAATGTTGCTATAATTTTTACAAATACATATGTATTTCAAAAAAATGTTTGCAGATTTTTAAATATTTTTCAGTATTTTTAAAAACAATTTTTGACTACACAATTTCCACTTTAATTTTAAATTATATTACGAAAAACTTACAATCATATTTTAGAAACTTAAATTATATTTATAAAATTTCCAATTATATTTCAAAAATTTCCAATTATTTTTCAGAAATTTTCATTTATAACTCAAAAATTTACAATTTTATTTCAAAAATTTTCCAATTATATTTCCTAAATTTCTATTTCAGAAACTTCCACTTATATTTCAGAAATTTCCATTTATATTACAAAAATTTCCAATTGTATTTAAGAAATTTAAATCAGCACTTAAAAGATACATGAATTCACTGCATTTTTATTCTGCTTAAATCAGCTCTGAAAAGATACATGAATTCACTGCATCTTTATAGCGCTATAAAAGTATGCTTTAATCAGCGCTCTAAAGACACGTGATTTCAGTGCATCTTAAGAGCGCTTTTTCTGTGTATCCAACTAGCGCTCTAAAGTGGGACATCGCCTTAGAGAATCGTGCATGAATTCAGCACGTTTGGAAGCGCTACTTGACTCGGGATTCCTTTCCAAAAGCTGCTGCTAGTTCAGCAAAATTTCTGCTGGGAAAGTATGTGTCTAATCCCCCGGCAGGTCAATCGAGATGTTACTTCCTGTCTAGCCGCTTTAGAAAGAAAGATTTATAAAAAAAAAATAGGCGGTTACTAAAAAAAGTTTGTGCCACGACTCTGTTTTTAACCGCACAACAAAAGTATTTTCCGAAAATAAATTCACCACAGTTCTTCCACTCATTTACAATGTTAAAACTCTCACTCAAAAAAATTATGACGGTAAAATCTACTAAAAAATGCCTGCGAATTTTGTACTCTTCCCCACAACATTAAATCATGATAATGTTTTGCGGAAGATTTGGGTGTACTTGCCAAAGCATTTTTTTTTTTAAAAAGTAATGTAATATTTTTTTGCTATTCCATGCAAAACGAATTGAAATATCAGTCGAGGACCCCATCAAGTTTATATATTATTGATCCATTGTTGATCCATTGCAAGGTTCAGTCCAAACCAAAAGAGCTGTACATTTGGTAAATGAGTGCAAAAATAAGTGCAAAAAAGTGTTTTTACATTTTGGAGGCTATAAAAGATTCGGCACCGAAGAATTTAACACTCTCACTTGTTTTATGTACATTTCAAAAAGAAATGGAACATTTTTATGTGAAAAAGTTAGACTTGTTGAAAAAGTAGTTTTGGTAAAAAAAAGAGAAAAAAATACTTTAGGCGAAAAAACATTTTTGATAAAAAAAGTTTTTTAAGAAGAAAAAAAAAATTATAAAAAAAGTTGATGAAAAAAAAAAAATTCGGAAAAAAAATTGATACAAAAAATTAATGAAAAATAAAATTATGAAAATAAAAATAATTGATGAAAAAAAATTTGACAAAAAAATTTTATGAAAAAAAAAAATATGAAAAAAAAAAAAATTGATAAAAAAAAATTTGAAGAACAAAAAAATTTTTATGAAAAAAAAACAAATTTAATGAAAAAAAAATTGATGAAAAAAAATTTTTTTGTTGAAAAATAATTATGGTACTTTTTATTCACCAGCTGGTGAAAAACGGTTTTATTCACCACGAGGTGAATTATTATCCAAGTTACAAACCCAAGTTACTAAAATGTTTGGTTTAAAAAAAAATTAAAATAGTAATTCTCATTTTCTTTTTCGTTAATTGTTAGCTTATATAGTCAAACTGAGGTGGAGTCCTGCAACTTTTTTAAAATTATCCTAAAAACATTATCATGTTAAAACACAGTTAAAACAACTAACAAGACTTATTACAGCTCAATATGATGGTTTCGTATGTAAAGTCTTACACAACAGCCTTTTATACAACATCAGGCATGAGACAGAGATTCCTGTTGTCTCCCCTAATTTTCTCCCTGTTATTGACCAAGTTCTTGTTGATACACATTATAACAACCGTCGTGGAATTCAATGGTCTTTAGCGAGTCATCTTGAAGATCTATTTTTATGCATATGGCATCTGTTTATTGTCTATCAAACTAGTTACCCATTAAATGGGTCCCATTTCCACAAACAAAGTCCCAAACAAAGGCGTTAAATTTACGAGCGGCTAATAACAAAAACTTTGTTATCGATCAAGAACGTGTGGAGTTTGTTGATAAATTATGTTACCTTGAAAGTATGGCTTCATCCAGTGTTGCCATCAATGGAATTGGAAATTACACTCAAAATAACTCAAAATCTCACAAATTACACAAAATTTTTTAAATCCTCAAACCACAGTATGGTGCTATAGTCACTTTGTCATTCAATTTGTGATGCATCGAAATATCGGTCGGGGATCTTATGTATTATAAGATCGATTATATCCATGATCGAACCTAAGACATTCTATGAATGTCCGTCCGTCTGAATAAAACATACTGTAGTATAAAAAACTACACTCCTGAAGATTGCCAAGAATTTGTCTTATGGTCATTGGCAGGCTAAGTTCGTAAATGGGCAAAATCGGTGCAGGTGGAAAAATATTTTAACTTGAAGAACTAAATCAACTTCTAAAAAATTACATTTTTTGAACACGTTTCTTTGTGTTTTTGTTAAGAGTTGTGAAAACCATTGTCCGAAGTATTCGAAAATCGATTTTTCTATTTATCCTATTTGTTAAACTCGGTTTTTTTAAAAAGGCCGATTTTCGAAGAATTCGAGAAACCGATTTTTTGGTCTCGAATAATCGACTTTTTTATATTTAATTTTTTTTTTGTTATTTTGCATTCAATGTCGTTTTTAAGTAGCCATCTCAAAACTTTGAAGAACAGTTTGATTATGGGGCACGTCACAGACTCAATTCCGTTCGCAAAGCAAATATTTTTTTTTCGGAATGAAACCACTTTTATTATTATGTTATTATTTTTTTCGGAATAAAACCACTTTTATTCAATTCAATTCCACTTTGATTTTTAAAAGTGACTTTATTCCGAAAAAAATAATATTCGTTTTTAGTTTTACGAGTAAACACCCTTTTCAAATCCGAACGGAATTGAGTTCCCAGTTGGCAACGTCCTCGAGGCATCCTCAGTCACTGCTGACATCCACAAGACATCTCTATGTACTGGGTTGAGGACAGTTTCATACAAATTTTCAAAATGTCCTTACTCAAAGTCAGCAGTGGTCAGGGCTGACCTTCTGGGGACATGTCACCTAAGACTTCTTTGTGGAAATGTGTGACGTAGGTCATTTCGTATTTCATTTATCTTTTACTTTTAATAATTTTCCTTTATAAATTATCTTTCTCATATTTAAAAAAACTTTTCGCCTTTTTACTCCTAACTGGATTTGAACCTGGAACCTCCAGTTTATAAGTCCCACACCAAACTACTTGTTCCAAACTTTATTTTGAAAATTGTTTGTCTATTTATTACTTTTATTCTACTTGTTAGATTTTGGTTTTATTTTAAGTAAATCGATAATATTGCCATCTTTTTCTTGGAAATTGAAGAATTGCCCATATTTGGGTTAGGTTAGGTCAATGGTTCCCAACCTTTTTTTGGCCATGCCCCACTTTTGAGTTAAAAAACCAAAATGTCCCCCTAAACTCAAGAAAAGTGTGTAAATTTTTCAAATTTGTTTTAAAATTCAAAATTTACTTGTATTTTAGCAAACATTTTGTTAAAATCATCTTTTAGATAATGATTTTAGCAAAAGTTTTTAACAACCAACTAAATAATTTAACTAAAATAGTTATTTTTTCAGTTTTTCAACAAAAAAAAAACTTAAAAATTTGCTCGTAGCCCCCCTGAAGCATTCAAATTGCCCCCCAGTGGGGCCAGAATCAGAGGTTGGGAACCATTGGGTTAGGTTGTAAGTGGCTGCTGACGTTTTACGTCAACACACGTAGACTCATATTTATAATTATAATTTGATATACTGCTGTTCTGAAGACATTTCCTTTTAGACGTCTTATACCCTGTTCTCACGAGCATCTAAAAACGGTTTTAAACGACATTTGTTTTAATTAAAAAAAAGTGTTCACACGTAATTTCACTCGTTTTATTTTGGTTTTTATGTTTTTATTTTGACATTTGCATTATCAGCTGATAAACATGTACACATTTCAACAACAAACGAAATTAAAATATGAAAATTATATTCATTAATTATACATATAACTGTTTATAATGTTCAAGAATTGTTTTAAGATAAAAATAGCACGATTTTTTTTGTATTATTTACATTTTAGTAATAAACAATGTTGCCAATATTAATAAAATGCTTTAAAAACGCTGAACATTCAAAAATACTCAATTCAACCCCTGGAATTCCACTCGTTTTAAATCGTTTTAATTTTAAAACGAGCTAAAAATATTTTTATTTTGACATATTACAACAAAAAAATGTATGGTAAAACGAGTCATAAAAATGGGTTTTAAGCATAAAACGAAAAATGTTGCTAAAAATGGTTTTTAGCTGTAAGTGAGAACAGGGTATTAGAGGAATTGACCACAATGTTAAGACATTTCATCAAGGATTACCTATGATTTGTCAGAACCTGAAGACAATTCCTCAAGGAATCACTGTGAAAATTTAATCAGTGACGCATTTTTCAAGTGGGTTGTGACATGCCCCTATAACTTAAAAGAAATTCAAAATCCTGAATTGAAGGAGGATTTTGACTAGATAGTACTACATAAATAAATTACACTACTGAACATTTTGAAATAAACTTGATGCGACGCTAATTAACACAGTTAATTGCAATTGTTCTAGTGATCGCAAATCTGGTCTCCAAACTTTTCTATCACATCAGGTTTTTGAGAAAATTGAGGTCAAAGTTCAAAAAAACCGCCGTTTTGAGCATTTTTGACAACTCATAGCGGATGAACCCGATGTAAGAGCGACTTAGAAATAAGTCGAGGGTAAAGCTTAAACATTGCTCTTAAAGATGTTAAACTCATCTGGTCAGTCGCTTTAACGCTTAGGGCACCAATTGTCTCTCAATGATGTCTTATTCCCAAAAAAACGATTTTTTCCGCTACAAATCATTTTAAAAAAAACTATGTGAATGGAATGCCACATTATATTCGACAACTCATAGCTAATGAACCCGATGTGATGACTACTTAAAAATAATTCAAAGGTAAAGTTCAAACATATCTCTTTAGCACGTGACTATTGAATAGTCGCTTTAACCGTTGGAGAACCAAGATGTTAACCACCTTCCCAAATTCCTGTATAAGTCGTTGCGCTAAATTATTACCATTTTTCTCCAATTTAGATAATTTTTCTATTTTAAAATTCACTTTTTCTATAGTTTACAAGAGACCCCAACTATAGAATATAATTTTGATGGCGGCATCGAACTCAGGAAGTCACAATACATAGAGATAGATAAGTTTATTTTTTTTGGGCTGTGTAATTAAACTAAGGGTTCATAAAATACTTACTGTTTTGTGTGAAATACAATTGGAACCCCTCTAGTGTTTATAGTTCTATTGCAATATTCATGTTCAATCTGTGGTTAAATTAGATATTTTTGTTTTCCAAATACAATTGTTGGGCATGTCTAACAAAACACTCGTATGTGTGTACATAAATGAGTATGAGTTATTTTGCTGAAGTAAATTTCCAGGATTTTTTTTGTAATTCAGTTATTGTTACATGGTTTTAACATTCAAAAATACACTTTAAATTCTACCAAATTCTACCTAAAATTTTTTTTTTGTTTATGGAATTTAAATTAAAATAACATTTAGTGTTATTGCCATTGGCCCTAAAATACTAAAATACATAATAATGTTAAAACCAAACTAATACTTTTACCAATGCCATGGGGGATTTTTTTTATTTTTTTTGTATTTTTTGAAAAGGATTTGATAAAAGCTTGAGTGAAAAATAACACTAGAGAAAAACAATACTAAAATAACAAAACGGTGATTAATGGAAATTTTTTTTTAAAAAATTGGTATTAAATAAGAGATTTTGTTTTCAAATATTTTAAGCTATTTATATTGTGGTTGTCTTGTTTTTTGGTAATACGGGTATAACTTATTTATACCCAAATGTATAATTAACTTATTAAAGTTGAAAACTAATTAAGAGGTAAAATTTTATTTAACTACAAAATAAAATATTCTTAATCCCACATTAAATAATGGGAAATTAATAGTTTAAATTAAATATTCATAAAATATTTAAAAAGGAAGGAGTTAAAAACAATTTATTAAAATATTTAAATTAAAAGCGGAAAGGGAAAATTAGTGGGCAAGAAAAAGTGTGGACACAACTAATATAGAGATTATGCCAAAATTATAAACCCCATTTTTGGTAACATGACATAAGAGTGACATGTCTTTTTCCACTTCTTATTTTCCAAGGTGTCCGGGCAAATATTTATTCTATATTTTTAAAAAATGTTGTACAAAAAAAAGATTTTTTCATGCACAGAAAAAAAATGCCTGCGAATTTTGTACTCTTGCCCAAAACATTAAATCATGATAATGTTTTGCGGAAGATTTGGGTGTACTTGCCAAAGCAAAGTTTTTTTTAGAAAAAATAATGTTATATTACTTTGCTATTCCATGCAAAACGAATTGAAATATCAGTCGACGACGCCATTAAAAAACCAAAAGAGCTGTACATTTCGTAAGTGAGTGCAAAAATAAGTGCAAGTGTTTTTACATTTTGGAGAGTATAAAAGATTCGGCAGCAAAGAATATAACACTCTCACTTGTTTTATGTACATTTGATAAACAAATGGAAAATTTTTATGCGAAAAGCTTAGACTTGGTGAAAAAGTAGATTTGGTAAAAAAAAAAATGATTTTTTTTCACGAAAAACAAAATTATGTTAAAAAAAATTTAATGAACCCAAAATTTTTGCTGAAAAAAACTTTGATGAAAAAAAGTTGTTGACGAAAAGAAAAATTTTTTGATGTAAAAAAAAAATTATGAAAAAAAAAAATTTTGGTGAGAAAAATATTGACAATAAAAAATTTGATAAAAAAAATTTTATGAAAAAAAATTGATGAAAAAACAAGTAGAAAAGTTAAATTCAACTTGGCCGAATCTATGAATACCCTCCACAATGCCCATTTTTATATTTGCCATAGTGATAATAAATTTGCCCATAGTGATAATAAATTTTCTAACGTGAAAAAATAACAGTTTTGATTAGAAATATTTTATTTTGTTTAAAAAAATTTTTTTTTAGTAATTTTTAAAAAAAAAAAAAAAAATAATTTACTAATTTTTTTTTTTGAGTGTAAATTTTTTTTTTGAGTGTAAAATTTTTTTCGAGTGTATTTTTTTTTTTTGTTTTGGTATAAAAATATTTTTGAGTGACAAAAATACGTTGTAAAATACTTTTGTGACTTACCAATGTTTTTAAAACAGGTTTAACGGGTTTTCAACACGTGAATTTTAGGTGAAGCTAATCTGAAATTCACGGTTTTGCTAATAACTTTTGAACCACTGAACCGATTTGGCTGAAATTTAATACGAACGTGGCTGGAGGAACGCAAAATATATATCCCAAGCTTCACCAGCCTCAGAGTTGCTTTTAGAAAGTTATAGTGCTTTTTATCTCAAAAATTCACGAAAAACCCTTGCCGTAATTCAGTCTTTTGCTCATAACTTTTGAACCACTGGACCGATTTCGCTGGATTGCAATACCAACCTGACCAGGTAAATGCCCAACATATGTGCCAAGCTTCAGGAACTTCCGTTAAGTCTTTCAAAAGTTAGCGTGTTTTCAACAGACAGACAGACAGACGGACAGACGGACGGACGGACGGACGGACGGACGGACGGACGGACATCGCTAGATCGTCTTAAAATCGATCGAGGATCATGAATATATATACTTTATGGGGTTCTAGACCAATATTTCGAGGTGTTACAAACGGAATGACAAACTTATATATACCCTCTATCACTAGAGTGGAGGGTATAAAAAATATAATAAAAAAAAATTAATGAAAAAAAAAATTTTGATGAAAAAAAAATTTGATAAAAAGAAATTTATGAAAAAAATTTGATAAAAAAATTGACAAAAAAAAAATTTGGTGGAAAAAAAATTGATGAAAAAAAAAAATTTGATGAAAAAAAAAATGATGAAAATAAAAAAATTGATGAAAAAAAAAAATTTGATAAAACAAAAAAAAAAAATATGAAAAAAAAGTTTGATGAAAAAAATAAAAAATTATGAAAAAAAAAATTTGATGAAAAACAAGTAAAAGTGTTAAATTCGGCTGTGCCGAATCTTTTATACCCTCCAACACGTTTAGAATTAAAAAAAAAATCGCAGGGGCGTCTTTTTTTTTTGGTGGGGGGGGATCGGCGGAGTTGGGGGGGAGACCTGTACCCCCGCTATATCACAAAATCTTTTTTAAACTTCAGCTCACAATCAGTGAAACTGAAATAAATGTTTAAAATAACCGGCAGTTTTTGGAATTTAGAAAAACTGTAAATGCAGTTGTGTAAACAAGGCCTTGAACCATCACTGAGCAATGTTTAAGGATTACCCAACTTTATCCGTAAAAGTTACAGAGGGTTAAAGTTGAAAAATCGATAAAAAATGGCTTGAAATAATCCATAGTTATTACCTTCTTTCGCTTTTTTTTTAAGTTCTCCTTACATTTCAATCTTTTCCGGCATAACACAAAGTCAGTACATATAAAAGATTATTTAAATGGTGGTTTGATAGATGCTTCATCGCTTGGTAAGAAGTTGTAAGACGGTTAAGTTTTGAACCCAAAAATTAAGAGTTTTTAAATTTTCGAGGTTTTTTGATCAGGGATTTCGGCCCCCTCTATAAAATGAAAAAGTTGAACTAGAGTTGGTAGCTGTTGTAATTCCTAATATTTTGGAATTAATCCCGTTAATGTGTCATGAATAGTTAAGGAGTTTCAGAAGATTAAAGTTCGAAAGAAAAAACGTAATTTTTTTAAAATACCAGTTTTTCACGAGGCACATTCGCGGTTTCATTTGAAATTTGGTGGACTCTTGCGTAAACCAAGTATTTTGTGAGTTTACATAAAAAAATCACTGGCGGGGTTATAAAAAATAAATTGCAAAAATTTTATTGCATTTTTGAAATTTGTGCGAAATTTGCAAATCTGTTTCCTATTTTTTTTAGTAGCAATTAATGCATCATGTTCATTTTTAATACACCAAAAGACGTGCCATAACGAGTAGAACTGATTTGATTTTTGACTTTTTACTTTAAGCCATTCTGAGCGGAAAGCGCGATGATTTTATCTAAACCTGTTTTGATCTGGCACATCCAGGGCTTTACACGAAATCGGATGAAATTTTTTTTAAATGAAAGCCCACTGATCATAAAATCAGAGGCGGGTTAAAAAATTTTGATGATTATAGATTTTTTGGACCATATTAAATTTTCTTGTTATAAAAAAGCATCACCAATTTTTTTTAAACTACTGGTACAATGACACGATTTTCCGTGATTTTTTTCAGTAATACCAACGCGCATTGCCTAAATATGTTATAAAAAATTTTGAAACTTTTCTTTTACCGCGATTTAATCGCTATTTTAAGTACTTAGATATTTTTTTTAAATCGTTTGGTCATTAAAGGGTTAAATTTATATCATATATTTTAGAAGAAATGAGATATCCTGGCATGTTTTAATAACGCATGCAACAAATGCGTAGAAAAAAAATCTTTAAAATATTTTTAAGATTTTTAAAACCGTTAAATCTTAAAACCGCCATAACTTTTGACCCCCTTGCGCGATTTAATTGAAGCGAACGAATTTCTTATTCTTAAATAGCTTCTAATATTTATGCCAACTTTCATCGATGTACCATCAAAACAAAAATCACATCTTTTTTTACCTCAAAATTTACGTCTTAGACGGAACTCCTCATATGCCAATATTCAGGAGCCTTCGTAAAGTCTTTCAAAAGTTAGCATGTTTCCTACAAACTGACAGACAGAGAGAGGGACGGACATCGTTAGATCGACTTAGAATCGGTCGAGGATCATGAATGTATATACTTTATGGGGTCCTAGACTAATATTTCGAGGTTTTACACACGGAATGACAAACTTATATATACCCTATATCACTGGTGTGGAGGGTTTAAAAAAACTGTTAAAAATCCGTCTTACCAATATCTTTCAAATCTTGTTTCGTACCGCTTTCCTTCACCGTGAATTTAATGTGAAACTCAACAAAAATTCGTGGGTTTGCTAATTTCTTTTTAAGCACCTGACAGATTTCGTTGAAATTTTATATAGTAGATCTGACATGGAAAATATCAAAAATATTTGCCAATCTTCCGCATTATCAAAGCCGCTTTTCGAAGGTCATCGTATTTTCTATTTACAGACAGCATTACGGACGTCTCTAAATCGATCGAGAATTACGGGAATAGAATTAAAAAGCATGTAAAAAGTCAGCAGCCACTTACAACCTAACCTAAAAGCACAGACATTTTGTTTAAAATTTCCGGATTTTTTTAATTTTTTAAAATTAATTTCGTCTACCAATTTTTTTTAACAAAATTTGTATTCTAAAATTTTTTTTGCAATTTTTTTTTTTACATTCAATTACACAGAAAGAAATAAAAAAAAAATTTGAGTAAATTTTTAATACTATTGAGTAAAAAATTACTCAATTTTCCACCAGTAAACGATTTAATAGTATTGAGTAAATTTTTAATAAAAATTTATTAAATGTTTGCCAAAAAAATTTGAGTAAATTTTTAATTGACACTATTAAGTGCAGGAACAGAACAAGAAGCACCACCTTTTAAAAACAAGAATTATTTCACATCGGCGCCGGCCACCGGTTTAATCTGCCAAACCGTATGGAAAAAGTCGTGCCGGGCTTATTCTGTTTCTACTCTAAAAAAAACAAAGTTTAAAAAAATTTCATATTTTTTTACAAAGAAAAAAAACATGTTTTTTCAAACTTTACCAAATATATTTTTGTCTTAAAGACATAAAAAAAATTTATAAATATGATTACAAACTTTCATGTATATATACAAAAAACTATAAACTAAACGAGAATTAAAAAAACTAAGAAAATTCCAAAAAAAAATTAAAAAAGCTATTAAATTCTTATTAAATTATTTACTCAATTTGTTTTTAAATTTTTGAGTAAATTTTTAATTGCGTCAATTAAAAAATTACTCAAAACTTTTTTTAAATTTAAACAATTGATTACTCAAATTGTTTTTCCCCATATTTTTTTCTGTGTAGAGATGGGCGCGTGGGTGAAAAAAAAAATATTGCTCACGCACGATCACGCACGAAATTTTTTTCCGCGTGAGTAACAAAAATTTTTCTCACGCTCACGAAGACTCACGAAATCAAAATAAACTAATTTTATACCCTCCACTTATGGTGATTTCTTTTCTGAAAAAAAAATGTTTTAGGGTATACATTTTTAAAGGCAGCATGAAATAACCCCCCAGGAAATAAGTCCCCAAAACGAAAATGAAATAAGTCCCCAAAAATTTGTACAGAAAAAAACAACAACGATAATTGGGAATTTATTTCGTTTTTTGGGGAGTTAATTCATTTTTTATTTGGGGACTTATTTCATTACGAAATAGGTCCCCAAAAATAAAAATGAAATAAACCCCCAATTATTATTTTTGGGGACTTATTTCATTTTTTCTCAAATGAAGATGATAAATTTTGAAATTATTTCTGGGCATCGAAGGAATGTTTGATTTTACTATGTTGTGGTAAACCCAAGAAATGAGACCAAAAAATGATGAGGGTACTGATCAGTATTAAGGAGAGTATATTTAGGCCCCTTTTAAGGTTTTGGGTTCTGAACTTATATAGCTTGGGTAACTTATTATATAATTCCCGTAGGAGTTGTAGTTTAATGTGTTATAATTATAATTAATTTTAGTAAAAATGCATGAAAATTTTTTTTCGAGTTTAAAAAAAAAAAATTCTACTTAAGCAATTTGTAACGAACTAATTAAGCACTAGTTTTGGTGGAGCAAAAATTTATTTAAGTGTAAGTCGGTTGGAAATGAAAAATTCGCGCGAATTTTTCATTTCCAACCGACTTACACTTAAATAAATTTTTGCTCCACCAAAACTAGTGCTTAATTAGTTCGTTACAAATTGCTTAAGTAGAAACTATATTTTGTAGTCAACGAACTATTAGTTTTGTTGTAGAAAAATATTGTTTGATTGTAAATCGGTTGGAAATGAAAAATTCGCGCGAATTTTTCATTTCCAACCGATTTACAATCAAACAATATTTTTCTACAACAAAACAAATAGTTCGTTGCCAAAACTGTTACCAAGAAATAATGTTCCCATAAACAAATAATTGTAACAACGGAAACATGACAAATCCCAAACAATTTTCTTCTACCGTCTAAACATCTCAAAATAAATAATGGATTTGAAAAAAATTTAATCTTTTTTAAATCGGTTGAAAATGAAAAAACTCCAAACTCCCCAGCAGAAATAAATCGAGATTTTGGCGACACAGCATCTGTTTATAGCATACCGTAGCGCATCCAAAGAGCGCTCTTAGGGATGCAGTAAAAGGAAGGGGAAAAAATTTTAATTTTTTTTTAAGATTTTTTATATAAAACTTATAATGTGTAATTATTTTTTGATAAAATTTCACACTTGCTTTCCTTTTTAATATTTTTAACACTTTTTGAATAAAAAAACATGAGTTTTAGACAAAGACACATGATTTGACTGCATCATTATTGCGCATTAATCAGCGCTGCAAAGAGCGCTTCAATCATAGCATCTTTGACCGCTGTTCCCAAAAAAAATCCCATAAAAAATGTGAAAATGAAAATTTCCGATATTTTTTTGATGTTCACTTCCGATTTTTTTTTTTTCATTTTAGTTATTTGATTTCAACTTTGAATTTACAGCATCTTTATTCTGCTTAAATCAGCTCTACAAAGATACATGAATTCACTGCATCTTTAATCTGCTTAAATCAGCGCTAAAAAGATACATGAATTTACAGCATCTTTATTCTGCTTAAATCAGCGCTCTAAAGACACGTGATTTCAGTGCATCTAAAGAGCGCTGTTTCTGTGTATCCAACTAGCGCTCTAAAGTGGGACATCGCCTTAGGGAATCATGCATGAATTCAGCGCAATTGGATGCGCTCCTTTACTCAAGTTCCCCTTCCAAAAGCTGCTGAACGTTCAGCAAAATTTCTGCTGGGTCTTACCAAGAAATAATTAATTGCAACAATAGAAACATGAAAAATTCCCAATAATTTTCTTCTGCCGTGAAAACATCTTAAGATATATAATGGAACTAAAAAAAGTGAAAAAAGTCTTCCAAATAAATTTTGTTCTACACCAAAACTATAAATTCGTTAATGTAAACAAAGGGCACAAATTCGTAGTTTGCATGAATAAACCACCAGACAAGTTATGATTTCAACGCCAAAACTAAAAAAAAAAAAGTTTTGAAATTCTTTTATATGTTTTTTTTGGAAGCGTTTAATGAATTTAAAATTGGGGACTTATTTCATTTTTCAAAATGGGGATTTATTTCATATGAAACAAAACCCCAAAATTGGGGTGTTATTTCATTTTATTTTGGGGTGTTTTTGCATTCCGATGGGGACTTATTTCATTTTTAAAATTGGGGGTTTATTTCGTAATGAAATAAGTCCCCATTTTTGGGGACTTGTTTCATTTTCATTTTGGGGGCTTATTTCCTGGGGGGTTATTTCATGCTGCCATTTTTAAAATGTTTAACTCACACCTTCAAAAACTTGTATTTTATTTGACTGGAATAGAACACAACATCCAGAAATACTCTGCCCTGTATTTTTTAACAGCTGTTTTGAGAAAACAACACAGAAAAAGTCAGCTGTTGTATAAGGCAATTTCAACCCCGTGATTTTTTACGGGGTAAAAAGTGCAACTTTTTTGCACTTTATAGGACAGATATTTTTAGAAAAGAACACGATATTCTTTATAAGGGTTGACATTTTTTAGAAAAGAACACAAAAACATAATTTTTGGGGCGAAATGCAAAAAAAAGGCACATTTTTTGCCAGAAAAGAAAACACCATTAGTGATAGAGGGTATATATAAGTTTGTCATTCCGTTTGTAAGTCATCAAAATATCGGTATGGGACCCCATAAAGTGTATATGGGGCATTCCATGTAAAATCGGACACTTTGAAAAACTTTTTTTTTAGATTTTCCCAATTTGTTCACAGTTTTTAGTACCCTTCGAAAACTCCTTCGTGGTAAATTTTCAGATTTTTTTGATGACCCGTTCAAAAGATATCGAATTTTTAAAAATTGGTAGTTTGTTCCTTTACTCAAACTTCTTTTAATCATAACTTCTTCAATAATGGTCCAAATTTCAATTTTTTTTTTCAAAATTTTTGTTTTTTTACGTACTTTCTAAAAAAAAATCCCAAAAAATTCTTAAAAGAGCTCTAGTATGCAATTTTTAAGTTTTAAAATTTAAATCTCATTTTTGAAAATGTTTGTACTCTTCGATTTTTTTAAAATTTTTTTGGGTAAAACTTCTATCAATTCTACAAATTTTTTGCCCAGGAAGATCGTGGGATAACGATTATTACTATTTTTTAAAATTTTTTGAAAAAATTTTATTTTAATTTTTAAATCTTAAAATCATTTCTACTGCTCCAATGGTGCGTCATAGAGGGGTCCTTTATAATACCAACCCTCATTAATTTTTACGTCTTAACATTTCTTTGGAACAAACTAATACCCTATCTCCAATTTCTAAGGGGGCTCCCACACAAAACGACATTTTTTAAAATTTGTTCCAACCGCTCTAACTGCCCTAATAGTGCTCTTAGAGCAACAAAATGTATGACCGACCCGCAATATTTTTTTAGTCCAAACATTTTCTCTGAACACACCTACCCTCTATCTTTAACTGTTAAGGCGGTCCCCATACAATTTTTTTTATTTTTTGTAAATTTGTTTTATTTAATCAGCTTGTACCGGTCCAATGGTGCGTCCGAGAGGGGTAATTAGTGAGACCGACCCCCATTTATTTTTACCCTACAACATTTTTTCAAAACATACCTACGCCATATCTCTACTCCCTAAGTAGGCTCTTATACAAAATTACATTTTTATAAAATTTGCTCCAACTGTTATTTGTATGGGAGCCTACTTAGGGAGTGGAGATAGGGCCTAGGTATGTTTTGAAAAAATGTTGTAGCGTAAAAATAAATGGGGGTCGGTCTCACTAATGACCCCTCTCGGACGCACCATTGGACCGGTACAAGCTGATTAAATAAAACAAATTTACAAAAAAATAAAAAAAATGTATGGGGACCGCCTTAACAGTTACAGATAGAGGGTAGGTATGTTCAGAGAAAATGTTTGGACTAAAAAAATATTGTGGGTCCGTCATACATTTTGTTGCTCTAAGAGCACTATTAGGGCAGTTAGAGCGGTTGGAACAAATTTTAAAAAATGTCGTTTTGTGTGGGAGCCCCCTTAGAAATTGGAGATAGGGTATTAGTTTGTTCCAAAAAAATGTTAAGACGTAAAAATTAATGGGGGTTGGTCTTATAAGGGACCCCTCTATGACGCACCATTGGAGCAGTAGAAATGATTTTAAGATTGAAAAATTACAATAAAATTTTTTCAAAAAATTTTAAAAAATAGTAATAATTGTTATCCCTCGATCTTTCTGGGCAAAAAATTTGTAGAATTGATAGAAGTTTTACACAAAAAAATTTCAAAAAAATCGAAGAGTACAAACATTTTCAAAAATGAGATTTAAATTTTAAAACTTAAAAATTGCATACTAGAGCGCTTTTAAGAATTTTTTGGGATTTTTTTTTAGAAAGTACGTAAAAAAACAAAAATTTTGAAAAAAAAAAATTTGAAATTTGGACCATTATTGAAGAAGTTAGGATTAAAAGAAGTTTGAGTAAAGAACAAACTACCAATTTTTAAAAATTCGATATCTTTTGAACGGGTCATCAAAAAAATCTGAAAATTTACCACGAAGGAGTTTTCGAAGGGTACTTAAAACTGTGAACAAATTGGGAAAATCTAAAAAAAAGTTTTTCAAAGTGTCCGATTTCACATGGAATGCCCCATATATTCATGATCACCGATCGATTTTAAGACATTCTAGCAATGTCCGTGGTGAGTACGGCCAAAATATTACACGGAGATGACTGAAACTTTTCATATTTTTAGAAGTTCTCCCAAGAAGTTTGGTATTGCATTTGAGCGATATCGGTTCAGCGGTTCAAAAGTTATGAACAAAAATATAAGGACACCTCCAAAATGTTGGTACATTCAACATAACCTAAACATACAAAATGCTTTAATTCGGCTGCTGGTTGACATATGTGAACATAATTGAACACCAAATGGTATTAAAACAAGAACGAACATATTTTTTTGACAAAAAAAAGAAAAAAAACGCAGATTTTTTTCAATTTTTTTTTTTTTTTTCAAAAGTAATTTCCTCTTAAATAAAGTTTTTTTCAATAATCTTTTTGAAATTGTGGAGGGTATCACTACATTCGACAAGGCCGAATTTAACTTTTTTACTAGTTTTTTACTTTTTTCGATTTCTTCTTCAATATTGTTTTCTGTTTCAGACAACACAAAACAATGACGCAAACTCGCGTGAAAAAAATTATTATTAACGCACGCTCACCAATGCAACTATTTTTTCTAATCACGCGCACTCACGATCACGTCAGTAAAAATAAATTTCACTCATGATTACGTATATACATTCGGCAATGCCGAATTTATATTTTTTACTTGTTTTTTAATAAATTTTGATATTTTTTTATTGTATAAAAATTTTATTGATTCATTTTTTAGTTGGGTTAGTTTGCTTTTATTAAATTGATAATTTTACCAAGTTCTAATACTATTAATTAAAATACTGATGGGAATACTCATTCACAAAAATTAATTTTTCAAAAAAAAAAAATTAATATTGGAATAACTTAAAAGTGATTACGATTGGTAGTCGTATGAGCGTTATTGTAATTCGATTTTGTTGTTGTAGTTGAAACATCATCTTCAGAATCTTCCTTAAATTGAGGAACCTCTATGGAACGTGGTAAGTCAGGTAGGGTATCACGAGTAATAGCTAAAATTAGAAAATATTTAAAAGAAATAATTAGAATAATAATTAAAATTAGAAATTTTAGAATTTTTTTGTGGAAAAAATGTTTTAGAATCCAATTTTTTCTATAGAAAAATGTTTCAGAATCAACGACTTTTTCTATAGGAAAAATGTGTTAGACTCTGAAAATTTTTCTATAAGAAAAATGTCTCAGAATCTGCTACTTTTTCTTTAAGTGAAATGTCTCAGAATCTGAAATTTTTTTTATAAGAAAAATGCCCCAGAATCAGCAACTTTTTTTGTAGGAAAAATGTCTCAGAATCTAAGAATTTTTCTAAATAAAAAAAGTGTCAGGATAAATTATTTCTGTGAGAAAAATGTCTCAGAATCTGAATTTTTTTCTGTGAGAAAAATGTCTCAGAATCTGAAAATTTGTCTGTGAGAAAAATATCTTAGAATCTGATACTTTGTCTATAAGAAAAGTGTCTCGGAATCTGAGACTTTTTCTATAAGAAAAATAGCTCAGAATCTGAGACTTTTTTTGTGAGAAAAATGTCTTAGAATCTGAGACTTTTCCTATAGGAAAAATTTTACACAATCTGAAAGGTTTTTTATAAGAAAAACGTCTTCCTTTATAAGAAAACTGTATCAGAATCAGAGTCTTTTCTATAGGAAAAATTTCTCTGTATCTGAGACTTTTTCAATACCAAAAATATTTCAGAATCTAACACTTTTTCTATAGGAAAATTGTCTCAGAATCTGAGACATTTTCCATAGGAAAAATGTCTTAAAATCTGACAACTTTTCTTTAAAATATTTAAACTTACATTGATTTTGTCTATAACCATGACGATCGGCATTATAGAATACAGTTAAAATATGTCCATTTGGCATACGATAGGAATAATAACCGACAACTACAAGTGATTTCTGATGATTAATTTTAATAAAATATCCTCTTTCATAACGTGCCTGTCCATCGGCCAATTCGTAACGGAATTCATAACTGCCATCAGGATAACGATGATCAAATTGTTCCAACACACGATTGTCCAAATCATTTACATGATCATATTCAAATTTGGTCTTATCCTTTGAAGGAACACTACTCACACTACTGGAACGTGGAGCAAATCGAGCATCGTCCAAGGAATTTTGTGTATAACCAGGTTGATTATTGATTTGTTGTACAGCAGCTTGTGTTAAATTTATAAAAATATTTAACAAAAGGATACATTTTAATACTGTTTTTGCCATGATGATGATTTTTTTTAGAATTTTTTATATGTTCTTTTTTGCTGTTGTTTTTAACAAATTATTTTTAATTTGAATTCTTAACGCACGTTTAAATCAAATTCTGTTTTATTTTTTTTTTCTGTTGGTTTTAACAAATTCACTTGTTTCTTTTTATAGCTGAATGAGTAAATGTTTGAATGGGTGGTGTCTGGATGCGTTTGTTATTGGGTGATCTTTCGGCAACTGTTTAATTTAAATTTTGCTCATACCCTGGCTTTTATAGTTTAAACAAAATCAAACCAAATCCCGCCACAAAAAAAAAAACTCTGCCAACCCGTATAATTATTTATATGTACATCAGTAGTATAACAAAAATTCAAATTTTGTATTTGTAAACCCGTAGTAACATCAACATCATCATCATCATCATTATTATCATACAACAACAAAAAGCGGGATATTCACCACAGAAAAGGCTTCTTCAACTCAGTATTTAAATAAATTTATTTAACAAAATACCATAAACAATGTTTAATCATATGCACAAATCTCTCTCGCAAAACATTTTTTTTTTTTGTATTTGCTTGAAATTATAATACTTTTATAGTCAAGTCAGTTCCTCCCTAAGAAAGAAAATCATATAAAATTTGTTATTAAGTTTGTAGTTTAGAATGGGTGGTTTTTTGGTTTTGATGTAACATACAAATTTGAAATTGTCCTTTAGCAAAATTCTCATATTCTAAATAGTTTTTCTTATAGTATAAGACTCAGATTCTGAAAAAAATTTCCAATGGAAAAATATCAGATTTGAGACATTTTCATCCAGAATTTTTTTTTCATTTTACTTTTCTTTTAGAAAAATTCGCAGATTCTGGAAAATTTTCTATACAGAATTTTTTTTTTTTTTTTCTAAGACATTTTGAGATTCTGTGGTGCTTTTTAAATATTTAGTTTTCTATTCTGAGGACCTGAGGCATTTAAATTGTAGGAAAACTTTTGGAATTTAGGAAATTCTTGGTAGAGAAAAATTCTAAGAGGCTGTTTCATTTTCATGTAGACTAAATCTCAGATAGTGAGGCAATTCTTCCATAGAAAAATTTTAAGTTTAGTACATTTTTCAATTGAAAACTATAATGATTTTTATTTTATTAAATTTTTTTTACCGATAAATTCTGAAACGTTTTTCCTACACCAAAATTATCAGATTCTGGAGTAATTTCCAATAGTAAATACCTGAAATTTGAAAAATTTATCTTAATGCTTTTTAATATTTTTTTAGGCAATTTCCCAAAGTTTGAGTAATATTTTCTATAGAATTGGGGGGTGAAAGGAAATTTAGCCCAAACCGATTTTAAAGGAAAAATAGAAAGAAAATAAAAAAAAAGAGATGGGAAGTAAGAAAACGAAAAATATCTAAAAATCTTAAAATTTTTCTGACTAAAAAATGTCTACGAATCTTAGAGTTTTTCTATATATACACTCAAAATAATAACTCTGTTGAATTACAGAAAAACTCTGCTAATTTAATAGAGTACACAATACTTTTCCAGATAACAACATTTCTTGGTAATTTTACTAAAAAACTCTGTAAAATGATTTTGACAGAAAAAAACTATTAATTTACAGAGTTTATAGTAAAATATTGGTTAAATATGAAAGCTTTTTTACAGAGAAAACTCGGTAATTTTTATAACTTTTTTTTACTACTTTTTCAACTTTTTCTCAAAAAAAATAAAAAAATATACAGATAAAATTTTGATGTTTTTAACAAAAACAAAAACTACTCAAAACAGAAAACTTTTTTGGTTATCAAAAATACGAAGTATTTTGCTTAGATCTGTATTTTAGCAGAAAACTCTGTTAATTATCTGTAAAATTAAGATTGCAAAGTAAAAAGTAATATAACACAACAAAATACCAAGTATTTTCTTTAAATCTGTATTTTGACAGAAAACTCTGTCAAATATCTGTTGAATTGAGATTACAGTCATTTTACAGAGTATTTTACAGAGTTATTATTTTGAATGTAAAAAAGTCTCTAAATATTAAAACATGATTAAAAACATTAATTTGGGAATTTCGCTTTAGAAACATTAGAGAATTTTTCTATAGGGAAAATCTGGGATTTTTCTATAGAAAAAAGCTAAAATTTTTTTTATAGGAAATATCTGAGAATTTTTTTATTGGAAAAATCTTAGAGTTTCTTTAGAGGAAACATTTGTAATTTTTCTAAAGGGCAAAATTTATATATTTTTTTTTCTATAGAAAAAATCTGAGAATTTTTCAATAGGAAAAATTTTAAGAATTTTTCAATAGGAAAAATTTTAAGAATTTTTCTAAAGGAAAAATTTTAAAAATTTTTCTATAGGAAAGATATAAGAATTTTTATATATGACAAAACTGAGAATTTTTCTATAGGAAAAATCCCATAATTTTTCAACAGGAAATCTGAGAATTACTTTTGAGAAATTTAAGAAATTTTTTCTTGGGAAAATGTTCTAAAAATTTTACTATAGGAACGTCATATAAGAAAAAAGGTTTCTTAAATACATGTATAGATTTTCAAAATGAAATGGCTGAAAAATCGATTTTTCGTTTTTTTACCCATTTTTTGAGCCCCTTATTCACCGATATTGCCGATAAGACGAGACACCCCAACCTTAGAATTGTCTGTTATATATATTTTAAGTGTCAAGCAAATCGGTTCATACGGTGGGATAACTTTCGTAAAATTTCGGCTTCGTTATATATTTTGTTCAAGAAAATGTGTAAATTTTGGGTGGTATTTATGTGCTATACTATATACTACTATAGCCATATGAATACGAAATAATTTTTATTAATTTTAAGTCGACACATATTTTTGCTCTAGACAATATTCCTGTTAGCTCGAAAGTTATGGGAGTCCTCCCGAAGGTTCACACTGTTTCTTAAGGGGCAAGGAAATTTTTAAACCCTGATATGACCGATAAGCCTAGTTACCCCAACATCAAAATCGTCTCTTTTATACATATATTATTATAAGTTTCAGGCAAATCAATTTATAACGGTTGAAATACTTTACTTGTCAGATTCAGAGAAATTTTTCTTATAGAAAAATATATTTTTATTAAAGTTTTAGACTCTGAGACATTTTTCTTATAGAAAAAACCCCTAGATTCTGAGATATATTTCTAATAGAAAAAACACAGATTCTGAGACATTTTTTATATAGAAAAAGTCTCAGATTTTGAACCATTTTGCCTATATAAAAAGTCTCAGAATCTGAGAAATTTTTTCTATAGAAAATGTTTCAGATTGTGAGACATTTTTCCTACTAAAAAATTCTCAGATTCTGAGACATTTTATCTATAGAAATAGTTTCAGGCTCAGATACATTTTTCTTATAGAAAAAGTCTTAGATTCTAAGACATTTTTTCTATAGAAAAGGTGTCAGATTTTGCGACATTTGTCCTAAACGAAAAATCTCAGATCCCGAGACATTTTTCCTATAGAAAAAGTATAAGATTCCGAGAAATTTTTCTTTTTTCTATAAGAAAAATGTCTCAGAATCTGAGACTTTTTCTATAAGAAAAATGCTCGGAATCTGAGACTTTTTCTATAAGAAAAAAGGTCTCAGAATATGAGACTTTTTGTATAAAAAAAATCTCAGGATCTGGGACATTTTCTATAAAAAAAAGTGCCTCAGAATCTGAGACTTTTTCTGTAAGCAAAATCAGATCGGAGACTTTCTCCAAAGAAAAATTTTGTAGAATCTGAGGCTTTTTCTATCGAAAATATGTCTCAAAATCTGCGACATTTTCTATTAAAAAAATGTCTCAGAATCTGCGACTTTTTAAAGGAAAAATATCACAGAATCTGCTATTTTTTATAGAAAAAATATCGCAGAATCTGCGACTTTTTTAATAGGAAGAATGTCTTAGAATCTGAGACTTTTGCTATTGGAAATATATCTCAGAATTTGAGAAAGTGTAATATTTGTTGTCAAAATTATTTTTGTTTAAAATTTTCTTTTTTAAAGAAGCAATAATTTTTTTACATTTTTGAGGATATCAAAATTCTTGACAAGGACGAAATCAACTTTTTTACTAGAGTGTATAAAGAAACCGACTCGACACGATTTCTTTTAGGAAAAAATACATTGAATATGGGTCCACTGTGAGTCCATTAAATTAGAAATGAAAATATTGGAGTTCGAGCTAAAGGACAAAAAAAATTAAAAAATTATATTGACTTTGACATCTTTGTATGTGAAAATTTGGATAAACTTCACGAGAATTGCTATAGCTATCAGTTATCTCGTTTGTCAGTATCATTTATCTGGATAGATAATCCATTTAGCTTAAATTGAAGTACTTGCCAACTCAGATCGGCTGTCATAATTTCTTTTCAGAAAAAAAACGAAAGGAAAAGGGTGTTTCGAATACGGTCTTAATACTCATAACACTTGTCATATTTTAATTTTGCGGCATAAACTCTTATACTATATTCACACAATTATTTACTCTGAATTAGTACGTAAGTGACGAAAGGAATATGAATGTAATACTCACACAATAAATCGTATCATTTGGCATGTCTGCGTTTTTGGGTGTGTAATAAACCAGCAAACAATTTTTTTTTTAACATCATTAAGCATTATTTAAAACAATTAAAAATGCAAAAAACCATATTGGGATATCAACCATAATCAAATAGAAGTACACAGAAATAATTAAAAACGAATTTTAATCACGAAAAACTCCTCCTATGAAGAAAATTGTTATACCAATCACCAAGTTAATAGGTGATTAATTAAATATTATTTCCATCAACATTTTTCGATTATGATCACAATTGTTATCAATTTTTTATTTGTAGTCAATTAAAATAATGATTGATTTAACGAATGAATTGTAATCTATTAAAATATTTATGACGAAATGCTTTTTAGCTTTCCAATATATTGCCAACAATAATAAAAGTAAAACCCAATCATTCAAATAAATTAAAGCGAAACAGAATCCGGTTAAATGAAAAATTGTATTTCGACAGTAAAAGAAAATATTTCAAAATTTTTTTTCGAGTTTTAAAGTTAAACATTTTTTTTTTTTTTCAAAAAGTGCGAAAACCCCTATGGGTCAGTCTTACACTCAAAAAAAAAAACTGTAAAGTTAGCAAAAAAAGCTTGTAAACCTACAAGAAAATTTGCTGATTTTGAACCCACAATTTTTTTGGTAAAGTTAGCAAAAACGTTTTGCTAAAAATTAGTCAACTGAATTTTTTTTTTATTTCAACTTAGTTCATACACATTTGAGGACCCCATTGGGTTCGGACCCGGTCTTGTTCTACGTGTTAAGAGCTACAAAAATGCTTTTGCACTTTTTGTTGTGTCGGCAATATTTACCGAGATATGAGCATTTTAAAATTTTCGGGAATGCTAACTTTTTTGGATCCAAAGTTAGGACCCATTAGGGTCCACACATGTGGAGAGGATCGGCGATACTATGGAGAGCCCGAGAACCAAAAATGGCCTCTATTTTGCTCTATCTGGCTTAGTTTCCGAGATAGCGCCATTTTAAGTTTTCTGAAAATAAAAAAAAATTTACCATTTATTTCTGCTAATATTAGCAAAAAATCTTGTAAAAATGTTGTCAACTCAATTTCAAATATAGCAAAAGAAATTAGTTCAAAATTTGTTTAAAATTGCTAATGTGCTAAATGAAGTTTACAAGAATTTTTTGCTAACATGCTAATCACAACTAAAAATTTGCTAAAATTTAGCTAACTAGCGTTAGCAAAAAAAAATTAGTAAATCTACTAACGTATTTTTTTGAGTGTAGTGAAATCAATCATGAATATTTTTGACCCCCTCCGATATTGATGAAATTTTGTTTAGTTCTTACACTACGTAAAAAACTAACAAATGCAAATTTTCAGCCCTCTAAGTAAACAGGGGCCGAAAATACGGTGGGTCAAAATTTCCGCCAAAATCTCCGAGTCGCGAAACTTTATACCGTAAAGACTTAATATCGTTGGTTCTATTATAGCTAGAAAGCCCATTTTTGGTTTGTTTTGAAGCTCATAATATGCTCTACAAGACCTACTATAACCAAAAAATTTTCGAAAAAAATAAGGGTTGCATTCCTTATTTTAAGGTCGCGATAAAGGGAGGAGAAAATGGGAAGGATGGAAAATGGGAAGGGAATATACTCAAAAAATTTTATGATGGGACAACAATGGGATCGCTCAAAATCAAAATTTTTCACAATTTCCCCCAAAATCTCCAAATCGCAACACTCTTTAACCTTAAAAATTTAATATCAAAGGTGCTATTGTAGCTACAGAGCCCATATTTGTTTGTCTTAAAGCTTATAATACGCTCTACAAGACCTACCATAACCAAAAAATTTCCAAAAAAAGGAAGAGGTGCCCCCTTATTTAAAGGTCGTGGCAAAGCGTGGAGGAAATGGGGGGAAGTAGCCCCCGATTTTTTCTTTACTTGGTATTCTCAAAGTGCAAGTCCTAATGAACATATCCTAAAATTTTTATGTTGAGACAAGAATGGGATCGACCAAAATCAAAATTTTTCACAATTTCCCCCAAAATCTTCAAATCGCGAAACTCTTGCACATAACAAATTTAATATCGTGGGCTGTATTGTAGCTACAGAGTCCATTTTTTCTTAATATGCCCCACATATTACTATCACAAAAAAAAAAAAAATAAAAAAAATGAGTGGATCCTCTTGTATTAAAAGATCGAGGCAAGGGGTGGGGGAAATCGGGGGACAGTACCCCCCAATTTTTTTTAACTTGGTTTTTTAAAGCGTAAATTCTATAGAGCATATCCCGAAATGTTTATCTTGGGACAACAATGGGAGGCGCAAAAGTGTCGCGATTTGTTGATTTTGGGGGAAATTTTGAAAAAATTAAAAATTAAAACTTGTAGGATATGTTCATACGGACTTGCACTTTGAGAACACCAAGTAAAAAAATGGAGGATACTTTCCCCCCATTTCCTCACCCTTTGCCCCGACCTTTAAATAAGGGGGGCACCCCTTCCTTTTTTTTTAAATTTTTTGGTTATGGTAGTCTTGTAGAGCGTATTATAAGCTTTAAAACAAAAAAAAAAAATGGGCTCTGTAGCTAAAAAAGCACTTATGATAATAAATTTTTAGGATTCAAGAGTGTTGCGATTTAGAGATTTTGGGGGAAATTTTAAAAAATTTTGATTTTGAGCGATCCCATTGTTGTTCCAACATAAAAATTTTAGAATATATTCTTTAGGACTTTCTCTATAAGATTATTAAGTAAAAAAAAATCGAAGGATACCATCCTCCCCATTTTCTCCTCCCTATATCACGACCTTAAAATAAGGGTTATAGTAGGGGTTGTAGAGCATATTATGAGCTTTAAAACAAATCAAAAATGGACTTCCTAGCTATAATAGAACCAACGATATTAAGTTTTTAAGGTGCAAAGTTTCGCGACTGGGAGTTTTTGGGGGAAATTTTGACCGTCCGTATTTCGGCCACTGTTTACTTAGAGGGCTGAAAATAAGTGTGCGTCAGTTTATCTTAGTATTACAACTACACCAAATTTCATCAAAATCGGAAGGGGTCAAGAAAATTTTTAGCTATTTATGATTGATTTCACTAAGACTGACCCCTATGTTAATTTTAAGGTTTTGCCCATAAGTTTTGCACCCTTCGATCGATTTCGCTAAAAAGGAAACCAACCTGACCAGCAGAACGGCAAATATATAAACAAATCTTTACCAGGATTTAAAAATTTCTTGTAAATTTTGTATTTAAACTCAAGTACATTTTAAACTTTCAAAAAAATATACATTTTTTTATAAAAAAACATGGAGGACATCAAAGAAATTTCGTTAACAGTTTTGCATGCTGGGATTTAGCACCAGTGACATTGACAATGTAGAGGATTTTTTCCAGAAGATGATGACATTTAAAATGATATTTTTGTGAAAAAAACAAACAAAAAAAGATTTCTGTTGAGTGTTAAGTGACGCGCCACTGTATAATATATTTATATTTTTTTGATAAGTTTGTTCTTTTAAAAATTGTGTTTTATCATGTTAAACAATTATTTATATTTACTTATCGAACCTAACGATCTGTATAAGAGTCAAGCATTTGAACGTGATGTTTGAATTAATTCATAAAAATGCAGATTTCAATTGATTAAAATTATTACGCTGATTTTTATTTTTTGGTGAACAAGGTGAGTGGGAGTTTTTTTTTTTTTGTTTTTTAATATCACAAATTATTTTTTTTAACTTTAATTTATGTAACTGTTTTTTGCATTTGGGGAAGTAAGTATTCATTTAAATTTTTATGTTTTTTTTTTGAAATTGAATTATTGAAGGGTTGAATTTCAAATATAATTTAAAAATAAGCTAAGGGGGTTCTCAATTTAAAATTCTTTAAAAATAGCAGTATTTGAGCAGTTATAAAAAATGTATAAAAGCAATATTGAAATTTGTTCCTTGCATCAGAAAAATTTCTGATTGTAGTCAACACATTTGCGAATAAAAAACGTACTCTCTGAAGTGATCGAGAAAATTGGAGTTCTGATTTGTATTTAGCGACCCCTAACCCCTTATAGCAAAATAAATTTTTTGCCAAAAACTAATAAATAAAAAAACACTTCCACCACAATTAACGAAAAAGAAAACAGGAATTACTATTTTCATTTTCTTAAAACCAAAAAAATTAATAACTTGGGTTTTTAACTTGGATAATAATTCACCTCGTGGCGAATAAAACCGTTTTTCACCAGCTGGTAACATAATTATTTTTCAACAAAAAAAATGTTTTTTTCATCATTTTTTTTTTTTCATCAAATTTTTTTTTTTCATAAATTTTTTTTTTCATCAAATTTTTTTTTTATAAATTTTTTTCATCAAACTTTTTTTTCTCATAATTTTTTTTTTATCAATTTTTTTATCAAATTTTTTTTTTCATCAATTTTTTTCTTTCATCAATTTTTTTTTTTTTCATTAAAAATTTTTTGTTTCATCAAAATTTTATTTCATCAAGTTTTTCTTCATCAATTTTTTTTTCATTAATTTTTTTTTTCATCAATTTTTTTTTTTTTCATCAAAATTTTTTTCATAAACTTTTTTTTGATCTAATTTTTTTTTATTAATTTATTTCACCAAATTTTTTATCAAATTTTTTATTATCTATTTTTTTTTTTTTTTTCATCAAAAAATTCTTTTTTTCATATTTTTTTTCATTTTTTTTACATCAAAAAATATTTTTTTCATTAAAAAATTCATCACAACTTTTTTTTATCAAAGTTTTTTTTCACCAAAAATTTTGGGTTTTTTTTAACATAATTTTGGTTTTCGTGAAAAAAAAATATTTTTTTTTTACCAAAACTGCTTTTTCACCAAGTCTAAGCTTTTCGCATAAAAATGTTCCAGTTGTTTATCAAATGTACATAAAACAAGTGGGAGTGTTATGTATAAAACAAGTGGGAGTGTAATGTACTTACGAAATGTACAGCTCTTTTGTTTTTTAATGGGGTCCTCGACTGATATTTCAATTTGCTGTGCATGGAATAGCAAAGTAATATAATATTATTTTTTCTAAAAAAAACTTTGCTTTGGCAAGTACACCCAAATCTTCCGCAAAACGTTATCATGATTTAATGTTTTGGGCAAGAGTACAAAATTCGCAGGCATTTTTGAGTGTATATGTGATAATTTTTTTTTTACACACCTGTGTAAAAAAAATAATTATATCAAAACATATCTTCTTTGATAAAAACATATCGCTCCTTTACTTGTATAGTGTCATAACTCAAAAAATGCGTTTTTTGAGTTAATGATGCAGAATTATTCGTTATATCATGCTTTATATTGTGTCAAAAATTCGTATTAATATCTTTTATACTCACCGTTTGAGAAGAGTACACGCCATTATTACATTTTCTATGTACCGGCCTTTTTCAATTAAAACCCAGTTTCAATAGTAAACTTTAAACGTGTTTTCTGCGAAATTAAATATTTTGAGTTATGACACTATACAAGTAAAGGAGCGATATGTGGATCATATATAAATGGATCTAATCAGATCTACTCCATATATACTCATATCTGCTTCAGATATTTTTTGATCCGTAAATTGAGTCTATCTGGCATATGAGGCATTCCACACCAAATGTCCAGCGAAAAAAAACATGTGTACCGTAAACTTCTGAATAGGTGGTATGGATAGCCCTATATGGAACCTAGAAAATTGCGTTTTTGGTTTTTAAATTTTTCAAAAACTGGGCTTAGAAGGTGTGGTCAAATATTGGAAAAATGGTCAAATTTGTGGCGAGTTGCCTTGATTAAATATTTATCACATTAAAACGGAATGCACCACAATCTCAAAAATTTACAGTCTTATATAGTTTTGTATGGGCTATCGATTAAATTTTTTTTTTTTTGGAAAATTTTCAGAACCCGTTCTGAAATTTTCCATTTTTTAAAAAAGTCAATTTATCAAAAATCCGGCCACTTTTTTTTCTTTTTTATTTATTTTTTTAAAAGTTTAGATGTTTGTCCATCCACACAAAAAAAATCAGATGAACGTGTTATCTTTTTTTTTCGAGAAAATCGCATTTGAACTTTAAATTTCATAACAATTTAGTAATTTGCTTGTATTTTCTTGTGTCAACAGAGCGTATGACGAATATTTATGTAATTAATATTACTCATTCGCAACTTTAAAACAAAGAAATACAAGCAAATAACAAAATTGTTATGAAATTTAAAGTTCAAATGCGATTTTCTCGAAAAAAAAGATGAACGTGTTTCTGATTTTTTTTGTGTTGATGGAAAAACATCTAAACTTTTAAAAAAAAAAGTGCCCGGATTTTTGATAAATTGACTTTTTTAAAAAATGGAAAATTTCAGAACGGGTTCTGAAAATTTTCCAAAAAAAAAAATTTAATCGATAGCCCATACAAAACTATATAAGAACGTAAATTTTTGACATTGTGGTGCATTCCGTATTAATGTGATAAATATTTAATCAAGGCAACTCGCCACAAATTTTACCATTTTTCCAATATTTGACCACGCCTCCTAAGCCCAGTTTTCGAAAATTTGAAAAACCAAAAACGCAATTTTCTTAGTTACATATAGGGCTATCCAAACAACCTATTTAGAAATTTACGGGACACATGTTTTTCTGTAGCGGGACATTTGGTGTGGAATGCCTCATATATGACATATATGATCAGACATTTTCGGATATGTTCATATATGTAAAATTGTCAGATGGACTCAATTTACGGATATCTGAAGCTCATATAAATGTATATGGAGCAGATCTGATTACATCCATTTATATATGATCCATATATGTTTTTAATCAAAGGAGATATGTTTTGATATAATTACTTTTTTACACGGGCAGACTTAATATTCATGGGGGTCAGTATCCTTGACAAAAAGTCAAGTCACTGTGCAACCTCGGGATTACTCTATTACTCTTTTCATTTTCTTTAAACCAACAAGGGGCTTCTCATAAAAAACTTTTTTGTCATCAAATATTTTTTTTTTTTTTTCAAATTCAAAAACTTTTTTTGCGATCTCTAAAAAATTATAATTTTTTTCACAGACTTAATATTCTATTTATGGCCAAAATCCATGGAAACTGACGCACTGTGCAATTTTAAAAATTGTTTTCATCAACACTTTTTTGCGCCGCCTCGAAAAAGCACCTTTACTGTTTTCATTTTCTTAAAACCAATTTTATTATTTCATCAGAAACATTTTTTAATCAATTTTTTTTTTTCATAAAAGAATTTTTTTTCTTCAAAAACTTTTTTTCAACGTCATTCCACACCAAATGTCCCGCTACAGAAAAACATGTGTCCCTTGAATTTCTAAATAGGTTGTATGAATAGTCCTATATGTAACTAAGAAAGTTGCGTTTTTGGTTCTTTAATTTTTCAAAAACTGGGCTCCCAAGTAAAAATGTGAAGGATCAGTACTGATCCGAAAAATGGATCGCTAAGATTAGATACAATTTCATCCGAAAAATGGGTTTATCTAATTATATAAACCCTTTTTTCGGATAACATTGTATCCGTCCGATTAAAACTGATCTAATCTTAGCGATCCAATTTTCCGATCAGTACTGATCTTTCAAATTTCGGATCAGTACTGATACGAGTAAGATCTTTTAAATCTCGGATAAGACGTGACATATAAAAATATATCTAAACATTTTTACTCGGGCTTCTAAGCTTAGAAGGCGTGGTCAAATATTGAAAAAATGGTCAAATTTGTGACGAGTTACCTTGTCGAGTTACCTTGTGTCGAGTTACCTTGTTTATTTATCAAATTAAAACTGAATGCACTACAATCGAAAAAATTTACACTCTTGTATAGTTTTGTATGTGCTATCGATATGTGTTTTTCGTTTTTTTTTCGAGAAAAACGCATTTGAATTTTGAATTTTATAACAATTTAGTAGTTTGCTTGTATTTTTTGTTTCAACATAGCGTATGAGTAATATTTATGCAAATATGTAATACTCATCCGCAATGCTTAACCTGACCAACTATCCCGCATTTGGCGGGATTATCCCGCTTTTTAAAGTCTTATCCCGCCTTGATTTTCCATCCCGCTTTTTAAGCAAAAGTCCCGCTTCATCCCGCTTTATCACGCTTTTTGACTTTTAAAATAGTAAAGTACAATTTATAATTTTTCCAACAATATTTTGAGTATGATTGTTCTGTAGTTTTTTTAAATTTATTTTTATCATAGATTTAGAATTTCTTACTGTGTTAAAAAAATGTAAAGGAAATTACTTCTAAAATTGTGTTGAAATTCGAAAAAATTTCCAAAATGTTTTTAAATGTTTATTTTTGAAAAAAAAAATATTTTATTTTGTTTTTTTTTAAATTATTTTTTCTCCTTAATTTGAAAATTCAAAAATTCTGCAATTTTCGAAACACTTTTATTTATAAAGTTTTATATGGTTGGCATTATTTGTTTCTGGAAAAAATTCTGAACTATGTCTAAATTTTCCAAATTAAACCTTAAAATTGATGTAGAAAAAAAACGCCATTTTATTTTTTAAGTTCACTAAATTCAGAGAGCAATTAATTTTTGTTTTAAAGAAAAATGACTTTGAAAATTGAGCAATTTTTGCATGACATCGTTTTATATTTAATTTTTTCTACTGTAACTCAACATTTCTGTAGTTTCCAAAACACATTTATTAAATAGTTTTGTATCGGGATATCAGAACTGGTTCTGAATTGTACAAATTTTGGATAAAAAATTGAATTCTCTACAAAATTTCAAATTTACAGTGATCAGCATTTTTTGGTTTTCGGGAAAATGAGTTTAATCTTTAAAGTAATTTTTCTCAATAACAAAAAGTAACTGCTCTCTGAAATTTTAACATTTTGTAAAGAATATAATGAACTTTCATTTAAATATATAGATTTGTTTCGGAAACTTTAGAATTGTTGAGTTACTGTAGAAAAAATTAAAAATAATGCGATGTCATGCAAAAATTGTTCAATTTTATCAAATTTCACGAAACTTTGAAGTTCAAAATCATTTTTATCGAAAACAAAAAATAAACGCCTTCTAAAAATTTTACATTTTCTAAAGAATTTAATGAACTTTCATTTAATTAAAAAAAAAATAACAATGGCATGTTTTTTTCTACATCGATTTTTAGACTAAATTTTTAAAATTCAGACATAGTTCTGAGTTTTGTCCAAAGACAAATAATGACAGTCGTTATCCCAAAAAAAACTATAAATTAAATGTTTTTCGAAAAATGTAGAAAAAATTTATAAAGCAAATTGCTCAATTTTGCCATGTTTGACCACGCCCATCTCGCCCATTTTTCCGAAAAAATCAAACTTTTGTTCCACGCTTTTTTAGTTCCATATAGGCAGGCGCGGATCCAGGAATTTCATTTGGGGGGGGAGATTTTTTTTTACCAAAAAATCGGAAAGCAATAAAGTTTGGTTTAAAGGGGGGGGGGGGGTATTGTGTTAATTTTTGTTAATATTTTTAATATTGCGTAACAAATTAATAACCAAGAAAAATATTTTTTTTTTCAAGCATTTGGATTTAGGGGAACAATTTTTACTCAAAAAACTTTTTTCACAAGGGGACACTGTACGTCGTATTTACTTCCAAAAGAGGAGCATTTTTATAGTCTTACAAACGTGCTTATTCACAGTTATGACTGACTATGACTGTCATAAGCCAATGTTTATGATTGAACAGTCATAACATCAAATATTTTTCTATACAAAAAAATTAAAAAGGTTTAAATTTCATTTGCAAATTTTAAGATTGATATTATGACTTTTCAGTCATAAAAATTGGCTTATGACAGTTAAAGCTAGTCACAACTGTGAATAGACACGTAAAATTTTATATAAAAATTTTTAATTTTCGAAAACAAAAATAACATTAAGCATTAATATTTCGAAAAAAAAATAATAAAGTATTAGATTTTTATGCATGTACCCTTCACAAAATATCTCAGATGATGAAACAATTTTACTACAGAAAAACTCTTAGATTCTTTAATATTTTTCACATAAAAAAATAACTCTTTCAGAAAATTGTTCAGATTCTGAAACCCTTTCTTATAGAAAATGTCTCAGATTTTTAATTTTTAATTCTGATATATTTTTCTTATAAAAAACCTCTTTTACGTATACAAAAATTCTCAGATCCTGAAACATAATTCGTAAAGGAAAATTATCAGATACTAAAAAATTATTAGTTTTTAAAACATTTTATTAAGAAATTTTGAATCAATTTTCTTAAAATACGAAAAATGTTACGGTTTTAATGCCATCTAGATTCTGAAACATTTTCATATAGAAAAAATTTTATTATTAGACACATTTCAAAAGAAAAATTTACATATTCAGACTCTAAGACGTTTTTCCTTTGGAAATGTTATTCGATTCTGAGAAATTTTTTGCTAAAAAAATCTTGGTTGCTGTGGGATGTTTTCTATAGAAAAGTTTTAAGACGTTTTCCCTAAATTTAAGATAGTTTTACAATAAAAAAAATTTTACATTTAGAGTCAAATAAGTATCAAAACAGTTTCTAAAAATAAAGTCTGGAATTTCGAGACATTTTTCTATAAAAATATTCAGATAATAATTTTTGCTTAGAGAATGATAACTCTATTGCCATTTAACTCTATTGTCACACACTCGACAGTAGAGTTTTACAACTAAAAATGGAGGAAAACTTTATAGCTAGCTTAACGCTAACATGGCAACACTTTCTACGACTTAGGAGTGAGTGAAACAATAAAAAATCGATCTGGCATCTATTTTTCTAATGGCGCGTTATATTAGCTTTCTCTTTCTAACCTAATTCGTAGAATAATTTGAAAAAATTAACAATATGGTTAGAGACTACTTTTTTGACACCTGTCACCTATGTCGAGTCTGTATTAGTCTGTGCTATTGTCATTTAAGTTTTTCAAATGCAATTTCTTTCATTCTGAAACATTTTAGGGATTTAAAAAAAATTTACTTCAGTACAAATAGCCTCTATTTGTTTACATCCTGGTCATTTTCCTTCCATCTTTGTTCCTCTCCCTTTTTCCTTTTCCTTTCTTTTCTTTTCTTTTCCTTTTTTTTTCTTTTTTTCCTTCCTTTTTTCCTTTCCTTTCTTTTTTTTAAATCATTTGGGGGGGAGAAATCCCATTCTCCCCCCCCCCTGGATCCGCGCCTGATATAGGACAATAAGCTCCGTAAATATGACTTTAATCCACCAACATTTTTTTCGTGGTACGTTTGAAATAAAAAGCTTCATATGCTTCAAAGTTATCTTTCGAAAGCAAGTATATTTTCAACAGACATACAGTCAGAAAGATTCGACAAAGTCGTTAATTTATATACTTTATGGGTCCTAGGACCCTTTTTCTGAGCAGTTACAAACGGAATGACAAACTAATATATATCCCCTATTGCTAATTAAAGGGGATAAAAAGTCCTGCTTTTTAGGTCAAAATCCCGCTTTTTCAACTTTTCCATCCCGCTTTTGAGCCAAAAACAGTTGGTCAGGTTAGCAATGCTGAAAAAAGAAAATACACTAAGAAAATTATGTCATTAACTGTTTGTAGGTTATTTTAAAAAGTAATCAGTAAAGTCATTTTAAAAGAAAATTCACTTATTTTATAAAGGATTTATTTTTTTTACTGTTTCTGTAGTTTAAAAAAAAATAATTTACTGTATTAAAAACGAATTTTCTGTTACATTTAATTTCGGCAGTAAAAAATTTCTTCTATAGTTTTACTGTTTTTCAATACAAAATAACTGAATATTCACTAGTTTTTTAATGTTTTGGTTAGTCATTAAATTAACATTTAAAATTGACTGTAATGTGTTTTTATTTTAAATGAAAAAACAGTGGAATGGTTTTTAAATAAAATTTCATTTGTTTTAAGTGAATATTCGCTGGAATTTACCTACATAATTCTTTGAGTGTGGATAATAATTCACCCGCAGGTAAATATTTGTTTTACCTATTGGTGAATACTCTCCAAACGAAACATCTAAAAAATTTTATTTTTTTATCAATTTTATTTTTTCATCAAAAAATTTTTTTTTTATCAAAAACTTTTTTTTTCATCGAAATTTTTATTGTTTCTCCAAATTTCTTTTTACACAAAAACATTTTTTTCATAAAACATTTGTTATCAATTTTTTTTTTCTCAATTCTTTTAAAATGATTAATTTAATAAAAAAATTACGCCCGCACATATAGTCCCTGAGATCCGTTGTGACACCAGGGTCACATTCTAGGGGGAACTTTTCTCCTTCTCCCAATTCTTGTATTTCAAACAAAACCGCAAATTATTTTACATTCTTTAGAATGTTTCCTTTTTAAAATTTGTTTCTTCTTTGCATATATAAAACATCTTAATACAAAAATGTATTCATGTTTTATATTTAGAAAATAAGTAAACAAACAAATAAATAAACTAATTTATTAACTAATATTCATAATTTGTAATTAGCATTTAATTAAATAAATATTTTTATTTGAAACGTTTAAAATTTTGACATGGTTAGCACTTTTTGTTACAAATATGCATATAAAAAAAAAACTTCTTGAAGAATATATCAGACCTTTTAAGGAAAATGTTAAAAATATTAAATGAATATTAGTGTCAAACACTGATTAAGATTTACAATGGTTATCATTGGTTCAGAGACCAAAAAAAAACAAACTTGTTTTCTTTTTAATAAATTTTTGGTGTATAAAGTGAGTAATTTTTAGCTGAACCATTTTTCTTATAGAAAAAGTGTCAGATTCTGAGACATTTTTCTTATAGAGAAAGTCTAAGACATTTTTCTTATAGAAAAAGTTTCAGATTCTGAGAAATTTTTTCTTATAGAAAAAGTCTCAGATTCTGAGAAATTTTTCTTATAGAAAAAGTCTCAGATTCTGAGACATTTTTCTTATAGAAAAAGTCTCAGATTCTGAGACATTTTTCTTATAGAAAAAGTCTCAGATTCTGAGACATTTTTCTTATAGAAAAAGTCTCAGATTCTGAGACATTTTCTTATAGAAAAAGTCTCAGATTCTGAGACATTTTTCTTATAGAAAAAGTCTCAGATTCTGAGACATTTTTCTTATAGAAAAAGTCTCAGATTCTGAGACATTTTTCTTATAGAAAAAGTCTCAGATTCTGAGACATTTTTCTTATAGAAAAAGTCTCAGATTCTGAGACATTTTTCTTATAGAAAAAGTCTCAGATTCTGAGACATTTTTCTTATAGAAAAAGTCTCAGATTCTGAGACATTTTTCTTATAGAAAAAGTCTCAGATTCTGAGACATTTTTCTTATAGAAAAAGTCTCAGATTCTGAGACATTTTTCTTATAGAAAAAGTCTCAGATTCTGAGACATTTTTCTTATAGAAAAAGTCTCAGATTCTGAGACATTTTTCTTATAGAAAATTTCTCAGATTCTGAGAAATTTTTCTCATAGAAAAATTTTCAGATTCTGAGACATTTTTCTTATAGAAAAATTTTTAGATTCTGAAACATTTTTCTTATAGAAAAAGTCTCAGATTCTGAGACATTTTTCTTGTAGAAAAAGTCTAAGATTCTGAGACATTTTTCTTATAGAAAAAGTCTCAGATTTCGAGACATTTTTTTTTAAGCAAACGCCTCAGGTTCTAATTCTGTCATAACTTATTCGAATTAAAGTGATGACACTCTGAACTACACCATTAAAGCTACAATATTTAATTAATCTTTGCAATTTATAATAATATATTGTCCCTTACCACGAAAACCCTTAACAACAAATTGCTGCTCATACCACAACAAATCAAAACAGAAAAAAAAATCACTTTTATCACAAAAACAGATATAAAGTCAAAATAAAAAAAAAAAAAAAACTTGGTTAAAATATTAAGTCGTCAGAAAAAAAAACAAAAAAAAAACCTTAAAACAGAAACAAATTTCTTGTACAAAGCTATCAAGCAGAAATCTACATCAAAGTGAAATACGTGCCAGTGATGTTGATGAAGACATCACTGGCGACGACTGTTGCACGCTCTATAAAAATGTTACAATGATGATGTCGCCAACACTATGTACTCCTTCATTACTGACTTGCTGTGATTGTTAACTGAGTTTAAGCTTAAACTTCTGAGGCTGCTGCGGCTGATGTCGCTGCCGTTGTGAAGCAATGAAGTTTTCGCTGTAGCTGCTTACACATAGAAAAAAAAATATTGAATTCAGTGTAAATCTCAGACCTATTCTGTACGAAAATGTCTCAAAATCTAGAACTTTTTCCATAGCAAAGATTTCTTAGAATCTGCGACTTTTTTCTAAATAAAAAAATACCCAAAATGTGAGACCGTTTCCACTCATCTGAGACTTTTCCTATAAACAAAATGTTTCTGATTTTTTTTTTAAGTAAAAAAAATTAAATAAACGCTTTTTACTTAAATGCAATCAATTTTTTAATAAATTTTAAGAATATTTAACTTAATTTTAGAAAAAAAAAATTAAGGAAAATTAAAATCGTTCTACTGTTTTTCGAGATATCGCTAGATGAGATTTTCAACAAATGAAAATTTCCTGCGTTCAAGAATTTAAAAAAAAAGTCGGAAATTTCTTTTCCCTGACTCTTTTAAAGAGCTTGAGACAGTCTTTCATTTAAACTTAATTTAAGCCAAATCCAATTATTTTAACCCGTGGCGCCCTTTGATCAAAGCTTTGGGTTATTGGAAAATTTTTACCAAAATTCTGGATTTTTGAAAACAAAAAAAATTTTAGATAAATTACACCGCTCAACAAATCGAAGGTTTTTGGCTCCGGTTTGAAGTTTCATATAAAATTTTTAAAGATTTTGACTCGCTGATTTCAAATCCGTGCGTCAAATCCGTGCGTCAAATCCGTGCGTTTCATCACGTCTAGAACTTTAATTATTCGCGGTTTAAAATGCGAAAAAACGTGTTTTTGCCTTTTTTGAAAGCCTGCACAGCAGCCGCTGGGTGGAATAAAAATCTGGTATAAAGCGTGAGAGTAGAATTGAACTATGTTCTAAAAAATATGATCAAAAAAATTTAAGTTGTTAAACTATTATTGGCCACACATGCATTTTAAAAAAACACTGTCAAAAAAATTAGAAAAAGCACCATTTTTAAAAGGCTCTAAAACAAAAACCAAATGATCAATCTTTACTGCGATGAGCTCAAAATTTAGGCAAAAGTTCATTCTTTGTTATAGACTTTTTAACCCATTAAAGATACCTTCCCGTTTATACGAAAAATAACACAGAAAACTTAAATTTGTAAAATATTTAGTTTTTTTAGTTTTTTTTTTTTTTGAAAAATATCAAAAAAAAACTAAGGTTAGATACCTTACCTTTTTTACAAAAACGGTAGTTTTAACAGTATCATTTTAAAACGCAAGTGTAACCCAACCAAACGAAATAATTGGAAAATAATTGTTGTCTATGTTGGAGACCATAGACAGATTATACTTTTGGGCTTAATACCAAATTTGTATTCCACTGAATGGCTGCTGTGCATGCTTTCAAATAATGAAAAAATCTTAATTTTTCGCATTTTCAACCGTGAATAACTAAAAATCATGACGTGATGGAAAAATTTTTAGAACAGATTTGGAATCAGGAGATCAAAGTCTACTAAAATGGATCACCAAAATTCAAACCGGAAAATGAGTGTTGAGCGGTGTTATTTATTAATTTTGGCACTCTGAATACGAATATTTAAAAATTTTGTAATCGGTTCAGCGATTTTCAAAATATCGCTATTTGAAATTTGACAACAAGTTTTCAAAAATCGCAGTTTTTATTTAAAAAAAAAAACGCAAAAATGTTTTTCCATTGGCTGTTTCATAGAGCTTGAGACAAAATTTTATTTAAACTTGATTAAAGACAAATCAGACCATTTTCTTGCCGATGGCGCCCTTCGATTAAAATTTAGATTTGTAGGTAAAAAATGCCTGCGAATTTTGCACTCTTGCCCAAAACATTAAAACATGATAATGTTTTGCGGAAGATTTGGGTATACTTGCCAAAGCAAGGTTTTTTTAAAAAAATTATGTTATATTACTTTGCTATTCCATGCACAACAAATTGAAATATCAGTCGAGGACCCCATTAAAAAACCAAAAGAGCTGTACATTTCGTAAATGAGTGCAAACATAAGTGCAAAAAGTGTTTTTACATTTTGGAGAGTATAAAAGATTCGGCACCAAAGAATATAACACTCTCACTTGTTTTATGTACATTTGAAAAACAAATGGAAAATTTTTACGCGAAAAGCTTAGACTTGGTGAAAAAGTAGTTTTCCAAAAAAAAAAATGATTTTTTTTTTTCACGAAACACAAAATTATGTTTAAAAAAATTAATGAACCCAAAATTTTTGGTGAACAAAAATTTTGATGAAAAAAAGTTTTTGATGAAAAATTGATGAAAAAAAAATAAAAAAAAAAAACATTTTTTGGTGAGAAAAAAATTGATAATAAAAAATTAGATAAAAAAAATTATGAAAAAATTTATGATAAAAACAAGTAAAAAAGTTAAATTCGGCCTTGCCGAATGTAGTGATACCCTCCACAATTTCAAAAAGATTATTGCCAAAAACTTTATTTAAAAGAAAATTACTTTTGAAAAAAAAATTTCCGCGAAAAAAAATTTTGGTAAAAAAAAATCCGCGATTTTTTTCTTTTTTTTTCAAAAAATATGTTCGTACTTGTTTAAATACTATTTGGTGTTCAATTATGTTCACATATGTCAACCAGAAGCCGAATTAAAGCATTTTGTATTTTTAGGTTATGTTGAATGTACTGAAATTTTTGAGGTGTGCTTACATTTTCGCTCATAACTTTTGAACCGCTGAACCGATATCGCTCAAATGCAATACCAAGCTTCTCGGGAGAACTTCCAATAAATATGTTAAGTTTCAGTCATCTAGTCATCTCTGTGAAATATTTTGTCCGTGATAGCATTTTCCACAGACAGACAGACGGACAGACGGACATCTCTAGAATGTCATAAAATCGATCGGGCATCTTGAATATATATACTTTATGGGGTCCCAGACTGATATTTCGATGAGTTACAAACGGAATGACAAACTTATATATACCCTCTATCACTAATTGTAAGTGGAGGGTATAAAAATTACGAAAAAAAAAATTTGATGAAAAAACAAAAATAATTTTATGAAAAAAAATTTTTTTGATGAAAAAAAAAAATTATGCGAAAAAAAAATTGATAAAAAAAAAATTTATCAAAAAAACAAAAATTATGAAAAAAAAAAAAAAATTTTATGGAAAAAAAATTGATAAGAAAAAAAAAATTTGATGAAAAAAAAAATTTTTTTTTTCGGTGAAAAATAATTATGCTACTTTTTATTCACCAGCTGGTGAAAAACGGTTTTATTCACCACGTGTTGAATTATTATCCAAGTTACAAACCCAATTTATTAAAATTTTTGGTTTTAAGAAAATGAAAATAGTAATTCTTGTTTTCTTTTTCTTTAATTGTTAGCTTATATAGTCAAACTGAGGTGGCGTCCTGCAAGTTTTTTAAAATTAGACACCAGCCTAAAAACATTATCATGTTAAAAAAACTTAAAAATGTTTTTCCGTTGGCAATTTCATAGAGCTTGAGACAAAATTTAATTTAAACTTAATTTGATTGAAATGTATCCATTTTTACCCATGGCGGCCTTCGATCAAAATTTAGATTTTTAAGTGAAAATTTTGTAAAAAACTCAAACTTTGATAATTTGAGTCAAATGTATCCATTTTTACCCATGGCGGCCTTCGATCAAAATTTAGATTTTTAAGTGAAAATTTTGTAAAAAACTCAAACTTTGGTATAAGGGTGCTATAGGTTAAAATGCACTCTAAAAACGCATGTAAACTTACTATTATAAATTGGGTAAATTTTTGTTGAATAGCACGCATTTTGTGTTAATATAATCACAAAATGCGTAAAATACTTTCAAACACAGCAAATTATAAATATTATCCGTTACTTCAAATATTTTACACACAAATGTGTAAATAAAATTGTCAACCAATATACATACACACATGTTAAATAACTAAAACGCCAGATAAAGGTAGAAGCTTCCGTAACGTAGTGGTTAAGAAGTCTGCTTTCAAATCGGAAGGTGGCGAGTTTGATGCTCGCTGGAGCCGAATGTTTTTTTGTTATATTTATTCAACCCTTTTTTCATTAAATTGACCACTAGTGGTCAATTTATTAAATCTGCACATTCAGAGTAAAAGTTTCCTACTATAAATTGGGTAAATTTCAACAAAATTTGATTAGAGTGTGATTAGATTTGTCTGAAATTAAATTTAAATGAAAGTGTTTTCAAGCTCTATGAAAGGGTCAGGGTAAAGAAATTTTGAGAATGTTTTTAAAAAATTTCTTGAACGTAGAAAAACCGCCATTTTTTGCAAATTTGAAACAGCGATATCTCGAAAACCATTTGACCGATTTTAATTTTTTTTGGTACTCGTGTTCAAAGTACTTTACTGGTCCTGTCCCGTCCTTAATTTTCTGAAGATTTTTTGATGGAACTTTTCCTTTAAGTTTTACCTTTGTGTAAAAATTGTGTAGCATACTTTAAAGTGCTGTGTTTACCTTAAAATATTATTTTGTAGCACTTTTAAGGCCTACCTTAAGGAGATTTATACAAATTGTGTAAAAAAAAAATCAAAAATTATTAAAAAATTTTATCTAGTAGTGTCACCCGAATTCTCGGAAAATTAACAATTTTTTTTTCTCTGTATGTCCTAATAGTGATGCTGTTGATAATGACAATTTAACCATGTTGGAAATATGTCAACGTTATGCTGTTGGTCACGTGTTTGACGCAGATTTTATCATGTCATATTCTTGTCATAGTTTTTTGGTTTTTTTCTTCTCTCTCTTGTGGTATTTTTTTTTTCTTTTTTTGGTTTAGTTATACAATATTTGTTGATTTAAGATTCTTTAACACCAAATATCTTTGTTGTTAATATATTTTTCAACTTTATTTTCTTGAAATAAAGCTTTTTTTTCTTTGTATTGCATATTTATGTACAATGTGGATTGCATATTTAAGACGATACTACTAATTCTACACTCAAAATAATTATTCTGTTAAATACTCTGTAAAATGACTGTAATCTCAATTTGACAGATGTTTGACAAAGTTATCTGTCGAAATACAGATTTAAAAAAAAATACTTTGTATTTTCTTGTGACCGAAAAACAAAATTTTGTTAAATTGGAGTTACTCGTTAAAAACTCGTAATTTTCACTCAAATAAAAAAGTAAATTTACAATTTGGAAGCATAAAGCGGGCAAATTTAACAAAATCTTAATTTTAATTTACTTAATTTTTTTAATTTTAATTAATGTTTTGAAGCAGAGAAGTTTTACTCATAAAATGGATTTAACAAAAACTTTGTATATTTACAGAGTTTTTTTTTGGAAGATTTTGAACTCATAAAAAGCATAGATAGAGGATTTTAGTTTGGCTTGAGGTCAGTAAATTAACAAATTAAAAAACGATTGTTTATTAAATTTTTAATTTTATTTATTGTTGTACCATTTAACTAAAACTTTGTAAATTTAGAGAGTTTTTTTGGTAAAATTCTTTTCGGTTTTATCAATATTATACAGATAATTCTGTAAATTTACAGTTTTTTTTTTATCGAAATCATTTTACAGAGTTTTCTTCGTAAAATAACAAAAAATCTTGCTGGTTGGAAATCTATAGTATTTTCTGCTGGCTCAGCAGAGTATCTCTGTAATTTAACAGAGTGATTATTTTGAGTGTAAGGACATGTGATGAATATTTGAAAAACTATATATGTAAGAAATACATAAAATATTTTTAAATAATATCTTTTTTTAATAAACTAATCTTAAATTATTTAAAAGCAGCCACGTGACCTACCTTGCATTGCGCTCTGGGAATCAAGTCGATTAAGATGATTTTAGAATGATATTTTCATTTTATTACCATGACTTCAGTCTACGGTGCGTATTTCTAATATATTTTATCATTATTAAATTAAGTTATTTGGATAAATTTTTCTCTTCAAATGGTTCCTAATCGATGCACATTGGGTTGAAATGGATCAAAAGTGGCGCTTTATTCAAAACTGAAAACTTTTTTTTTACAAAAATTATTAATTTAGGGTTAAAGTATATAAAATTACACTAAAAAATCTGTCACAACTATTATTCTGAGTTGTTTACTTTTCTTGCAATCCGCCGTCAAAATCAAATAAATTTTTGTGTTTTTGAATATGGTGCTAAAAATTGAAAATCAACATATTTCTAGATTTTTTTTTTGGTATTTATTCATTCAAAGGTAATTTTTTTATTATGGAACCATCAAGTTCAGACATTTTCAAATACATTTCTGTTTTTGGTTTTTTGAAAATTGTTGTAAAAATATTTTTGAAATTTTTTTGTAAAATGTTCCAAAATTGGAGTATTTTTAATACTTGATGGAATATAAAAAAAAATGTAAGAAGTTGTTAGTGCTTATACATTGTGATAATAAAGCATATAGTATAAGCTTTAATTTAAAAGAAAAAAACGTCCGCGTTTAATGCCGTTATTTTTTTATTTAAGATTTTATGAAAAAAATATGGTGGCTTCAATAACACTTCATCACAAAAAAACAAAAAAGTTTCTGACCCAGAAACTAGACCCACTTATCCTTATGTATTTTGACCTTCTGAAATCGATTCTGCCATCAGAATTGAATTCTATAGTTGGGGTTTCCTGTGATTTACAAGGAAAGTCCGCAAAGTGAACCCACATAATTTCCTTGTGAATTTGACAAAGTTACAAAAATTTTTAATTTTATTTCTGTATGTAAGGTTCAAGTCTGATTTATTACGTAGAAAATAAGAGTATTTAAAATAAAATCCGTAAAAAATTGCAGAAGTTACATGCATTTGAACAAAAACGCGTTATTTCAGTTTTATACAAAAACAATTGTATTTATGTTGTGAATTAATGCGTTTTTGTTCAAATGCAAGTAACTTCTGGAATTTTTGATGGATTTTATGAAAAAACCTCTTATTTTATTCGTAATAAATCAGACTTGAACATTATATACCGAAATTAAATTTTAAAAAATGTTAACTTGTCGTTAGTCAAATTTACAAGGAAATCAGGTCAGTTCACTTTTGGGGACTTTCCTTGTAAATTAGAGAAAAACCCAACGATAGAATTTAATTCTGATCGCGGAATTGAATTTAGAAGGTAAAAATACATAAGTATTAGTGGGTCTAGACCTTGTTTTCTCTTTAAAAGGGTGCTTTCTAATGCATTATTCATCATTCATCAATCAAAAAATATTATATGTTAAAATTACTGCTTCCCTGAATAAAGTGCCACTTTGCCTCTGATTCAACCCCATGTGCGATGCTAGAATTTAGAGATGGACACATGAGTGACTTTTGACTAACACTCTTTGTCAGTGACTTTTGACTCGCACTTAACTCGGTACAACTCACACAAGCTTCACTTACACTCACGTTGACTCACACACACGAAACTTTTATTTACACAAAAAAAGTATTAAACAATAAAAATTTCAAAAAACAAACAAAGTTTTTAGCAAAATTTAAAGTTTAGCAAAATTTTAGCATTTTTTTCTTTTTTCGGGATAAAATTTAAAGTTTATCCAAATTTTGTTGTTTATTTTCGTGAAAAAAGGGAAATATTGGAAAAAAATAAATCACGCAAACTCACGCAAAAAAATCGACTCACGTACAATCACTCACGCAAAAACCTGACTTATGCACATTCACTCACGGAATTTTTTTATCCCGCTCACACTCAACCACAATCACGTGAGTAAAATTAAGTTTCAGTCACACTCACGCGTGAATCACGCATTAATCTGCTAATGTGCCCACCTCTACTAGCATTATTCGCTAATTAGATAAAAAATTACAGAAGTAAGTAAGGCTGTATTTTTACCAATGTTGTTTCTAAGTGGGTAAAAATGGCAAAAAAGTGAACTTTTGGTACTTTTTATACATCCTGAAATAATGCTCCAAAAAATTTATAACTTGGAATGCATGTTAACCTCCCTGAAAATGATCTACTATAGCAGGGTTTTTACCAATGTTGATTCTAAGGGGGTAAAAGTAGTAAAACAGTATACTTTTGGTAGTTTTAATATTTCCTAAAATGACACCGTCCGACAAAAATTAAAAAAAAATCTTTGAAAAAGAACTGGATTATATACATTTGAAACTAGAGACTAAATGTACTAAAACTGCATTTGCAGTTTTTTTATTTCGTGATCCTATTTCCTTTTAAAAGGACTTCGAAGTATTTAAGAATACATTTTGTAAAATATTTTTTTAATATTTTTACTTGTCCTAGGATGACACTGGTAAATGACGGCAAATGAAAGAGGAGGATCTCCCCTAATTTTTCCATTTTTCTATTTTGCCATATCAGGATAAAATGATATGAAAAAGTTACTTTTAGTACTTTTAAAATTTCCTTAATAAATTATGACTCTTGAAATTTAAAATTTAGGATCCTTTGTCGAAAAGTGTACTTTTGGTACATTTTATATTACCTGAGAGAATGGTCACATGAACTTGAAATTTAATAGTGAAAAATACATTCTGAAAAAAGTACTTTTTTGGAAATTCCATTTCTAAAGTGGTAAAAAATTGTATTTTTGGTACTTTTTATATTTCCCGAAATATTGGTGCCACAAACTTGAAATTTTAAGTGAATGATCCTTCTATGAAACACACATTCTAAAAAAACTACTTTTTTGAAATTCCATTACTAAGAGTTGTAAAAATTGTGAGTTTGGTACTTTTTATAGTTCCTTAAATAATGGTCATAAAAGCTTGAAGTTTGGAATATAGGATCCTTCGAGACAACTTTAATATTTCCTGAAATTATTATCCTAGGCACTTGAAATATAGAATTTAGTATCCTATAGTGAAAAAAACATTCTGGAAAAAAAAAGTATTTCTTAGAAAATTTCGTTACTAAGAGTCGGAAAATGGGTAAAAAAAGTGTACATGTGGTACTTTTTAAAAACTTTATATTTCGAATCTAGGATCATCTAGCAAAAAAAAAAAAACATTCTGAAAAAAATTATTTTGGAAAATATTTTGAAAACTATTATTTTCATAGAATGTCTTTTAAGAAATTTATTTTTCGGTTTTAAATTTATTTATGTTGGTCAATTTGACAAGACTTATTCAACACGTGTTTCGGTATTTGCCAGATTCCGTTGTTAAGACTATTAAGTAAATATAAAATCTCTATACTACAAGTAGCAAACGGAATTTAAATGACAAATCGCTAATGTTCAAACAAAAATATTAATACACATTCGACTCTAATTGAGAATTAGACGAAAAAAATTGTACCATCTTGGTAAGATCTCAATCGCCAAATAACCAACAAAAAATATTACAAACGGAATAACATAAGATAATCTATTGGACAATACATTATGCTAGTTGTTGTTGTAAATGCTGAAATATATGGGCTAATTGCGAGTGTTATACCATATATGGGATATTTACCTTGACGAACTTACATTTTTTTTCAAATTCGGATTTATTTTTATTAAAAAAATTAAAATAGTTTTATTCGACTTTTATAATATTATATTTTTAGTAGGTTTATTCTAGCTCGAGGTCAGTATTTGCTTTACTAATTAAAACTATGACAATTTTCAAGAAAATATTTTTTTTGTTTTAAATTTATTTATGTTGGTAATTTATGCAAGATTTAGCCGTCACAGCTTTCGAAATTTGTCAGATTCCATTATCAAGACCATTTAGCAAAAATATGATAATTTTTCACCGGAACAAACATAATAACGTGCCAGTGAAGTTATTTTAATTTCATTGTTTTAATTATTTCAAATTATTTTAAATTATTTTATAAAGGACTTAAACGTACAGAATTAAAAAACACAAAGACTACGTAGTAGAAAGTTTTAGAAAACGGGACTCTCATTCTGGTATTCAATAATACCGGTAACGACATTCCGCCGGACGTGCTAATCTAACATTTGCTTCAATAAAGACTTTGTTCTTATGTTCTCTACTCATTTGTAAAACAACCCTCGTATATCAATCAACATGTAAATATGTTCAATTGAATACAACCTGTGGTTCTTATACATATTTATATGCATACACTTGTACAACGTACATATGTTTGTGTATATTTTAGCCATTGGCAAAAAAAAAATTGCCATTTTTATGGCTCATTAATTTGGTATTTTTTTCTTTTTTACATATTGTATGTATTTCATATAAATCAATATTTATACTACATGGACACAAGGGTGGCTCTAAGTTATCAGGGATATGTTTTCTTACCCTTGTAAAAAAGTTTTGATATCATGATATATAATTGGATACAATCAAATTAAGTTATATATGACTTTTTATATGCTCAGATCTAGTTTTATCTAAGATTTATTGCGGCTCCATTTTCTTATCTGAGGTTATACATAAATATATCTGACCCAGAGAGGACCTTTCTGACCGCACGTGTTCTTAAAAATATATTAGGCATGGAACACGATACCCTAGAAAGCACAGGAAGTGGTTGATTACTCAGGTAAAACAGAGTTTTCTTCAAAAACTCTAACCGGTTCAGTAAGGATCTGATTATCATCTACAAGAGAGGGGATTGACGAACTGTTGTTGTTCTTAGCTCTCTTGACAAATGCCTAAATCTCCAAAAACACTCAATTCAAACATAAAATCAAAACATAACAAGTAAGAAAATTATAGTCGGTCACGACCGACCATATAACACCCTACACCAGTGTTTCCCGGAAAATGGGTACCAACTCCAAACATGGACCAATTGTGTCTATCATTTGTCAAATCTTTGATAAGTGTAGAAAACACTCACACACCAAATTTGAATGAAATTGGCTTATATTTGTTGCCCATAAATTGCTTTTAGTAATATCGGGCGAAATTTTCATATGGGGCCTAAGTCCAAAAATAGTCCGATTATAATCAGATTTTTGGGTTATTAAAGTATGCGTTAAACACACACAAACAAAATTTTAATCAAATGTTCCCTGCAAGCATTTCGATACGAAGAAGATACGCTAGCGTATCGCCTGGAAGATAAATTGTATTGCGGGGGATATCTTCTTCGTATTGCGGAAGAAACACCCGTTGGTAGAAATCGTGTCCCGAAAGCGATACGTTCAGGGGATACGAAAGCAATTCTTCTGGAAGATAAATAGGCAATATAGCCAGATAATCATTTGGTAGATAATTTGAAGATGTCATTCAAATTTAACCTAGAAAATATTGCCAGATAATCATCTAAACGTTCGTGGAATATAAAATAAAGGTGTTAATAAAATTATGATTTTTATTGAGTTAAATGAAAGTAAATAGATAATAATTTACAAATAATCTCAGATACAAGGATATATCATTAAACAACAAGCATCTTTTGGCCAATTTTTTTTATATTTTTTTGTTTTTCTTTCGGGATCTGTGCTTTTAAGATTTTAATTGCATATTGAGGTTTCCTTGACCAACTAAATTTAAATTTACGTAATTTGATGGACCTAATGGGAGAAAAATATGCTGTTTTTTGTTTTGCAGTTTCGATCTCAATGCTTTTATTTCTTCAAATTCACTACTTACCTCAAAAATCCCCTTTATACGAATTTTTGTGTGATTTATATTGATTATTTCACATTAATTGAATAAAATTCACGAAAGGCAAAATTATAATGAGAAAATATATTTTTGACAATAAATAAAATATTTTGATTTTGAATTTTTTTTATCCGTATGATGAGGAGGAAGATATCGTAAATATATGAAAAATCACCTAGAAGATAAATTTTTGATAATTTGGCGATTTTATCTACTTTACAAATGACAAAAAATAAATATATTTTTTATTTATTGCTTAAATATCCTCGAAATGATAAAAGGAAGATTTTCAGAAATACTACTTTGATGATTTTTTATTACGATAAAAAGAAGATATTCTCCTATTTCTTCCAAATGCTTGCAGGGTTTTCTATTTTCATCAAATTTTATAGATTTATGTGAATATCGGGAGGGTGGTTTGTATGGGGGCTACAAGAAGAACTGGTCCGATTTTCCAATTTCAATAGAGTCCGTCCTTGGGTCAAAAGAAGTTTAATTTTCAAATTTCAGACAAATCGGTTAAAAATTGCGACCTGTATCGTGCGCACAACGTTTACATGGACGGACAGACGGATGGACGGACATCGCTAAATCGACTCAAAACGTGATTCTGAGTCGATCGGTATACTTGAAAGTGGGTCAGGACCAATATTTCGGGTAGTTACAAACATCAGCACAAACTCATTATACCCTGCACCACAGAGTGGTGTAGGGTATAATAAATTGTAATATCTGAGTATAGAAATTGAAGAGAAATTCACACAAAAGATCTTCAGTGAGTCAATAGGATTTTTTTTTTAATTTACTTTCTTTAGTGCCAACTTATTATTGGTTTACATGTACACAGTCATGAACACAGCAAAAGGATAATTCAATATGTTTGAATAAAATTACAAAATATATTTGTGTACTCAGACATGCGAGACAGAGCAAAACTTTTTTAAATGATCCAGATAATCAATGTTTGTATTTTTGATTACTACAGCTGTGCACTAGAGTGGAATTTGTTTTCACAACATTTGATTGCCCCTAGTCTTCAGACAAATTTTAATTACCATGGTCTTAAAACCAAATTTGAGGTCAACCGGGGTCAACATGGGGGTTATGAAGTACAATCGGCATGGAACGATGAGAAAAAGATCTAATAGTTCCATCACAGAAAAAAAATTACCAATGAACGAAATTCATAGTATTTATAAACAATTATATAAAAATTTATGAACTTTTTCATTAAATTTTTGAACTTTTTCATAGTATTTATGAAAAAATGTTAAATATTTCTTAAACTCCAGATATTAAGATTTATTCATGAATACTATGTAAAAGTTCAAAAGTATTATGAAAAAGTTAATAATTTTTAGGTATTTGTTCTTAGATACTATGAAAGAGGGTATATATAAGTTTGTCATTCCATTTGTAACTCATCGAAATATCGGTCTGGGACCCCATAAAGTATATATGTTATTGATCAGTGATCGATTCTAAGACATTCTAGCGATGTCCGTCTGTCTGTCCGTCTGTGGAAATGGTGATCACTGCCAAAGTATTTAACATGTATCACTGAGACTTAGGAAATTTACCTGTCGTTGTCCTAAGTAGTTTGGTATTGCATTTGAGCGAAATCGGTTTAGCGGTTCAAAAGTTATGAACTAAAATGTAAGAACACCTCGTAAATGTTGGTATATTTAGGCTGACCATTCGTACTGATTTGATCAGTACATGTACTGATTTTTGATCACGTGTACTGATCAAAAAACGTTGTACTGATAAGTACTGATTTTTTTAAATATGTACTGATTGTACTGATTTTTGAACAATTCAACATAAAAAGTAATTTTATTCGAATATTCTATACAAAAACTTGAATTTCCATAAAATAAGTCGTCAGAGTAGTTTTTTGTAACTTAAGTCTGACAATGAAATAATTTATAATAATAAATCTGTGAGATTAGAGTTCGTGATTCAAGAGGTTCTTTAACGCAAAAATTATCGGAACATGAGGTTGTTTTGATCTTCATACATTTATATGAAAAGGTGCACAGAATCTTTGAAGTTTTCTATAGAGAAACATTAATGGGATGATTTGTTTTTTATATTTTTAAAAAGATGATGCAAGTGCATGAGTCCAAATGATTCGATGAGGTAATATCATCAGATTTTATCGGAAAAAGCGCTCAGAACATCAGGGCTATTTAAAAGATAATGTAATTGCATGAATCCAAATGATTTGATGAGGTAATATCATCGGAATTTATCGGAAAAAGCGCATCAAAGTTATTAGAAAAACATGTGGAAAGTTTTTTAAAAGGAAACGTTATCAAAACTTAATCGAAAAAGGGGATTTTCTTATTATAAAAACCTGTGGGTTTTTGTATTTTCTGCACTGAAACGATCAAAGCATTAAAATGAAGTGGTTTGAAGTCAACTGAATTTTCTAAAACAACGGCTGTTGTTTTTAACAGTTGTTTTCACTGAAATACTAATTGACCCCAAGTTTGTTAGTTTAACCGAAATTTTTTGATACATTCGGCAAAGCCTAATTTATCTTTTATACTTGTTTTTTGTGTGATGTCTTAGATTCTATCATAAGATCCAAAAACAATATGTCGATACGTAACAAATTGAGTTTCCCCTAACTGTTGTGGGTGAGTATAATTAGAAACCAGTTGTTACTCTAAAGTAGGTGCAGAACTCTGCTTCTCTCAAACATATCCTTTAACTATTTGGTCAAATTTACTATTTTTAATCATAGAACATCCTTATTTCACCGACACATTCATTTGTTTACAAAACTTGTGTTTACAACTTAAATAAATAAAAAATCCTTAAGCAAATACTTAATAATATTTTATTTTCAAATTGTCTATCCACAAATCGTTATATGGTTCTAACTTAATACCATTTGACCACATGCAAACAAAACCATATGTACCATTTAGTATTGTTCTTCTTTTAGTTTATGGAATAATAGATGTTTGAATGGATTAAGGTTTTTTTATTCTTATTTTTGTTATTGGTTTTTCTAAGAATCATTTCCATTTTGTATGAATGAGTATATATGCTGATATTAAGTAGTAACATACAGTTGTACATGGTACTTAGTAGAGACACCTCGTTTACAAAATAGAGTTTAGACCACAAGTTTAAACCAAATGTGGTCAATAGCAGTAAAAAGAAAAACAACTTTAGCAAATAAAAAAAGAACAATAAAACACATATGAGTTATTTCACAAAACAAATGTCCTGTCTGAAAAATGTTCATTGTTGGCATCATTGTCAATATATCAACAGGTATTACCCTAAATGACAGATAATATTCAATTTAAAATTTATTTACCTGAAAAATAAAATTTCGTTCTTGCTTTTTGTTTTAAATAAAACTAAGGAAGGTAGTTATTGTTTTATCAATTTCACAACTGGACATTTGACTTAGAATGTATTATATGTATGCCTTAAACATTATATTGCCTTTTACCAAACCATTTTTCTTTTTTGCATTTTAAATTGAGAAAATGTAAAGTAAACAATCCAAATGTAAATAACACCCACAATTTGAAAAGGACCAATATTAATGTAAACAGTGACTAGCGAACAGGAATCAAACGTTTCTAAAGTTGGAGTCCTTGATTATAAACATTTTAGTTTTTTTTTTGCCAGAATCGAGATGACTGAAGCAGAAAAGTTGCCTATTTGTAGACGGAAAAATAACTTTTCGACTGAATTTTTAAGTTGTTTCAACTCACAGTGAATCGTTCAGTGTCCATAAATCCAAAATTTTGATCAGGAGATATTATAAAGAAATCCACATTTTTTTAAAAGATAGGACCTTGGCCGTATCAGATATATACAGCTTTAAGTAATTTATTATGGAGAAGAAATATCGCGAAAAACTTAAGATTTTTTTCATTAAAAAAATTCAAATTTTTAATTTTACTTAAAAGGAGTTTCAGAAAAAAAAAATAAATCCTAAAAACTTTTTTTTTATCATACACTGAAAACCGAAAACTATGACTCGGAGGGCTCTCCAGTCTTCGGCGGTAATGTTCTACGAGTTAAGAACTACAAAAAAGTATTTTTTCCTAATAGGTAAACTCAGATAGCGTTTAAAAAAATAGTCGGTTTCGTGAATTTTTCAAAAACCTTATTCAAAAATTTACCCTGATTTTTTTTTACTGGCAAAAACGATTTTTTTTTTAAAAGATCCTATAGCTCCAGCGCACAGAGGGTTGAAATGTACCAAAAATGAGGATTAATTCAAAAGCTGAACTTTATCCTACACATTCGTGTTTTGTACTGGGTAAAAGGTAATTAAATTCTACATCACTATTTGCCAAAAACTTTTGTTTTGTGTAAATTACTCTATTGACTGTGAGCGGTCAAAGTCAAATAATTTTTCAAAATTTTATGTGCCGTGCCTAAAAGTGAAAATTGAGATATTTCGAGTGCTGATAATTCTTATTAAGCTTTCTAAAAGTAAATATATTAAAATGGAACCATCAACTTTAGGTATTTGGCTACATAATTACATAAATGTTTTTTTAGATAAATGTTTTGGAAATATTTTTAATATTTTTTTAAAAAGTGCTCCACATTTGGGGTATTTTCGATATAAATATTGAGTTTTAACAAATTTAAGGTCGCGATCAAGCAAATTTTATTAAACGATCTTTTAATATAGTGTTTTAGCTTATATATTCCAAACAAAACTTTTGCAGAAACACCGCGTTTTTTTACTTATTTAAATTTTTGTGAAAGAATACCAGTTGCTAAAAAAAGCTGAAAACATTTGAAAAATGGCATTATGGGAGCCCCCTTAGTTAGAGGAGATACGGGTTGCGTATAGTGAACAAAATAATGGAAGTCGATCTCACATGTCACCCTCTAGGAGCCACATGGAGCGGTGGCAACTGATTCCATAAGAAAAAATAAAATTTGTATGGGGAAGAACTTAAGGGTTAAAGATAAAGGGTAGGTATATTCTAAGAAAATGTTTGGGTTGAAAAAATATTGGGGGCCGGTCAAACCTTCGACATCTCTAGGGGCACCCTTGGGGCAGTTAGATTTGTATGAGCAGATTTTATAAAAATGGCATTTTGTATGGGAGCCCCATTATCGAGTGGAAATACGGTATAAGTATGTTCCGAAAAAAATGTTGGGGGTAAAAATTAATGGGGGTCGGTCTTACTGGATACCACTCTTCGACGCACCATGGGAGCGGTAGGAGCTAATTTCATAAAACAAATTTATAAAAAATAAAAAAATTGTATAGGGACCACCTTAAGGTTAAAGATAGATGGTAGGTATTTTCTAAGAATATGTTGGGATTGAAAAAATATTTGGGGTCAGTCACACATTCGCATCTCTAGGGGCACCCTTGGAGCAGTTAGTGCTATAGGAGCAGATTTTATAAAAATGGCATTTTGTATGGGAGCCCAATTATCGAGTGGAGATACGGTATAAGTACACTCAAAATAATTATACAGTAAAAGGTTTAGTAAGTGATTTTGTACAAAAATCTAAATAAAAATTTTTACTAGTTTTCAATAAATTTAGTAAAAAATTTTATTATTGGTTACCAATTTCTGCACTAGGTCCTTTTGAACTAAAATTTAGTTAAATTTTTAGTATTAAATACCCACGTTTTTTTTGGGTGTATGTTCCAAAAATATGTCGGGGGGTAAAAATTAATGGGAATCGGCCTCATTGATTAATACTCTAAGACGCACCATTGGAGTGGTAGGAGCTGATTTCACAAATTAATTAAAAAAAAAAAAACAATAGTATGGGGACCATCTTAAGGGTTTAAGATAGAGGGTAGGTATATTCCAAGAAAATGTTTGAAAAAATATTTGGGATCGGTCACACATTTGACATCTCTTGGAACACCCTTTGAGCAGTTAGAGCGGTAGGAGCCAATTTTTATAAAAAGGTTATATCTTCTTTTTTAATAAAAAATATATTCTATAATTTTTTTTTTTGTAAAACATTTTTTTATATTTTTTTATATATATGGGGCATTCCATGTGAAATCGGACACTTTGAAAAAATTTTTTTTTAGATTTTCCCAATATGTTTACAGTTTTTAGTACCCTTCGAAAACTCCTTCGTGGTAAATTTTCAGATTTTTTTGATGACCCGTTCAAAAGATATCGAATTTTTAAAAATTGGCAGTTTGTTTCTTTACTCAAACTTCTTTTAATCATAACTTCTTCAATAATGGTCCAAATTTCAATTTTTTTTTTCAAAATTTTTGTTTTTTTACGTACTTTCTAAAAAAAAAATCCCAAAAAATTCTTAAAAGCGCTCTAGTATGCGATTTTTAAGTTTTAAAATTTAAATCTAATTTTTAAAAATGTTTGTACTCTTTGATTTTTTTGAAATTTTTTTGTGTAAAACTTCTATCAATTCTACAAATTTTTTGCCCAGGAAGATCGTGGGATAACGATTATTACTATTTTTTAAAATTTTTTGAAAAAATTTTATTGTAATTTTCCAATCTTAAAATCATTTCTACTGCTCCAATGGTGCGTCATAGAGGGGTCCTTTATAAGACCGACCCCCATTAATTTTTACGTCTTAACATTTCTTTGGAACAAACAAATACTCTATCTCCAATTTCTAAGGGGTCTCCCACACAAAACGAAATTTTTTAAAATTTGTTCCAACCGCTCTAACTGCCCAAATAGTGGCCTTAGAGCCACAAAATGTATGACTGACCCACAATATTTTTTTAGTGCAAACATTTTCTCTGAACACACCTACCCTCTATCTTTAACTGTTAAGGCGGTCACCATACATTTTTTTTTATTTTTTGTAAATTTGTTTTATTTAATCAGCTTCTACCGGTCCAATGGTGCGTCCGAGAGGGGTCATTAGTGAGACCGACCCCCATTTACTTTTACCCTACAACATTTTTTCAAAACATACCTACGCCCTATCTCCACTCCCTAAGTAGGCTCCCATACAAAATTACATTTTTATAAAATTTGCTCCAACTGTTATTTGTATGGGAGCCTACTTATGGAATGGAGATAGGGCGTCGGTGTGTTTTGAAGAAATGTTGTAGGGTAAAAATAAATTGGGGTCGGTCTCAATAATGACCCCTCTCGGACGCACCATTGGACCGATAGAAGCTGATTAAATAAAACAAATTTACAAAAAATAAAAAAAAATTTATGGGGACTGCCTTAACAGTTAAAGATAGAGGGTAGGTGTGTTCAGAGAAAATGTTTGGACTAAAAAAATATTGTGAGTCGGTCATACATTTTGTTGCTCTAAGGGCACTATTTGGGCAGTTAGAGCGGTTGGAACAAATTTTAAAAAATGTCGTATTGTGTGGGAGCACCCTTAGAAATTGGAGATAGGGTATTAGTTTGTTCCAAAGAAATGTTAAGACGTAAAAATTAATGGGGGTCGGTCTTATAAAGGACACCTCTATGACGCACCATTGGAGCAGTAGAAGTGATTTTAAGATTGGAAAATTACAATAAAATTTTTTCAAAAAATTTAAAAAAATAGTAATAATCGTTATCCCACGATCTTCCTGAGTAAAAAATTTGTAGAATTGATAGAAGTTTTACACAAAAAAATTTCAAAAAAATCGAAGAGAACAAACATTTTCAAAAATGAGATTTAAATAATAAAACTTAAAAATCGCATACTAGAGCGCTTTTAAGAATTTTTTGGGATTTTTTTTTAGAAAGTACGTAAAAAAACAAAAATTTTGAAAAAAAAAAATTTGAAATTTGGACCATTATTGAAGAAGTTATGATTAAAAGAAGTTTGAGTAAAGGAACAAACTACCAATTTTTAAAAATTCGATATCTTTTGAACGGGTCATCAAAAAAAATCTGAAAATTTACCACGAAGGAGTTTTCGAAAGGTACTAAAAACTGTAAAAAAATTAGGAAAAACTAAAAAAAAAGTTTTTCAAAGTGTCCGATTTCACATGGAATGCCCCATATACATATGTATAGTTAGTCTAAAACAAGTAAGAAAATTATAGTCGGTCAAGACCGACCAAATAATACCTTACACCAAATAATACCTTTCCCGGAAAATGGGTCCCAAGTTCAAACATGGACTGATTAGATTTATATTTTTCAAATCTTTAATAAGTGTAAAAACACTCACTAATCAAATTTGAGTGGGATAGGCTTCTTTTTGTTGAAAATAATATATATATATATAAATATTCCAATTTCAATAGGCTTCGTCCTTGGGCCAAAAGAGGCTTAAGTTTCAAATTTCAAGTCAATTGATTAAAAATTGCGACCTGTATCGTGTTTACACCGTTTACATGGACAGACGGACGGACGGACAGACAGACGGACGGACAACGCTAAATCGACTCAAAAAGTGATTCTAAGTCGATCGGTATACTTAAAAGTGGGTATAGGACCAATATTTCGGGTAGTTACAAACATCAGCACAAACTCATTATACCCTGTACCACAGTGTGGTGTAGGGTATAAAAATATAATTATTAATAATAAAGGGCTTTTCTGAATTAATCCCCAGTTTGCATATGTTTCAACACATTGTGCAGCGTTGCCAATTTAGCTTTTTTCTCGCTAGATTTACCTTTTTTAAAATTTTTGCGGGAAAATTTTGCTTTTAGGTTTTATCAGGTTTTTTTTAGCTTTTATTGAAAGTTTTTTTTTTTGCTATTTTAGCTTTTTTTAGACTTTTTTAAACCTTTTTCATTAAATATCAATGTAAAAAGAGAAGAAACCAGAGACCATAACAATAATGAGATTTATTGAAAAAAGTCAAATTTAATTGTTCAAAAATATTTTTTCAAATAAAAATTAAAAATAACAGTTTGAAATAATTTATATAAATATCTGTTTAAAATAACAGAAATAAAAAACTTTTATTTTTTATAACTGTTATTAAAAACTCGTTAAGCCCTAAAAAACTCAAGTTATTAAAATAAAACAACAATAAACGCATGCAGAAGAATCCTATTGTTAGCTAATTCTTCAATCATTGATTTAAAGATATAAACTTTGATTGATTTTTTTTTAAATATCTGTTATAACAGTTATTTACTCCAATAAATATAAAATAAAAGTTATTTTAAATTGTTTGAACAAAAAGTTTTTAATAACTGTTATTTTTTACTGTTATTGAAAAAATAAAAAAAAATAAATTATTGCTAATTTTAATGCGGGACATCTCCAGAAGTCCCTTCATAAAAAAATACTTAGTTTGGACAACATTCGTTTCATGATTTTTTTAAAATAAAAAGACACATATAACTGTTATATTTGGTCTCTGTTATTTACCTCAGAATTAGATTTAATTCCTATTTGTTGACTTATTCAAAACGCCTTTGAAAAAAATTTAAAAACTTCAGTGGGCCATAAAAAAAGAACTCGAGCTAAGTTTTCAAAACCCTTCGGGAGTTTTGCTCTAGTATACTTTCATTTTTTTTTGGTCCCATCCAAGATGCAAAATCGTGTTGCACAGTGTAATTTATCCAATCTGATAAAACAATGTTGGCAATCGATACCTTTTCAATACCGATAACCGTTTCAAACCCCTTTAAATTGAATATCGGTACCAATACCGAAACCCAGTTTTGGTATCGGATACCGGTATCCAAAAACCTTTTCCTTCGGTACCGGTACATACCGGTATTGAAACTGTTTTTCTTAAAAAACCATGTTTAAAAAAAATATATATATTTTTAATAATTAATGGCGCATGATTAATATATGTCATACTAGCCGTATGTGGAATAAACTCCCCGCAGACGTCTTCCCAACCAGCTACAATTTGGAAAAATTCAAATTAAATGTCCACAAACACTACTCCCTCTTTCCTTCTCCTCATAACATATTTTCCTAATACCAACACAATGCATTCCATCCCTGAGTGTTGGCTCACAGTAAAAAAAAAGAAAATATTCCGGGAGGTGCACTTACATTCCAAATTTCAAGTCTATAGCCTCAGTTGTTTGTAGAAATATAAAATGTGCCAAACAAAGTACCTTTTCTATCCCTTTTACTCTCTTAGAATCAGCATTTACAAAAATACAGCCTCATTGGATTTACATTTCAGAGATGCACCCACATTCCAAATTCAGGTGGTTATCTACAGTGGTTTGTGGAAATAAAAAAAGGACCAAAGTACTTTTTTTTTACCCCTTTTACCCCCTTTGAATCAACATTTCCAAAATCGCAGCCTTATTGGATCTACATTTCAGGAGGTCTCAAATTTCAAGTGTAATTCATCAGTGGTTTGTGGAAATAAAAAAATGGACCAAATTACCTTTTTTTACCCCTTTTACCCCCTTAAAATCAACATTTCCAAAAACCCAGCCTTATTGGATCTACATTTCAGGAGGTCCACCTACATTCCAAATTTCAAGTGTATTGCTTCAGTGGTTTGTGGAAATATAAAAAGTACCAAAATACCTTTTTTTACCCTTTTTACCCTCTTAGAATCAACATTTCCAAAATCGCAGCTAAATTGATTGTTTGATATTTGCTAGAAATAGTTTTTTTCTGTTGTTGGAACTTAAATTTCTAAAATTTCAAGCTAATAAAACCATTATTTAAGTATATATAAAAAGTACCACAATACCTTTTTTACCCGTTTTACCCCCATAGCATCATTATTTCAAAAAACCCAGCCTTAGTGGATCTATATTCCGGGAGATGCAGCTACATTTCAAATTTCAAATCTCTATCTTCATTGGTTTGTGGAACTATAAAAAGTACTAACGTACCTGTTTTTTTCACATTTTACCCCCTTAGAATCAACATTTCCAAAACCCAAGCCCTAGTTGACCTATATTCCGGGAGGCGCATCTATATTCCAAATTTCAAGTCTCTAGCTTCAGTGGTTTGTGGAAATATAAAAAGTACCAAAATACCCTATTCCCAAGAATCAACCTTTCCAAAAACTCAGCCTTAAAGGATCTATACTTCGGGAGGCGCACCTCCATTCCAAATTTCAAGTTCCCATTTCGTTCCCTGTTTTATTCCATTTGTTTCCCTGTTCCATTCCGATTAGTCCCATGTGGGTTTCATTCCGTTCCGAATATGCGCTTACATGCGCTAAAAAACTAAAAGTTCTTTGCCTTCTTTACAAATCTTTTTTCGCTAAATGACCCTGCATTCCAAATTTAAAGTTTCCAGGACCATTATTTCAGGAATTATAATAAATACCAAAATACATTTTTTACCCCCCTTATAATCGGAATTTCGAAAAAGTACTTTTTCAAAATTTTTCCCGTTGTTGGAACTAACATTTTAAAATTTTTTTGTGGGACCTTAATTTCAAAAAATTTATAAAGTACCAAAGTAATTTTTTTTACCCTTAGGAGTCCGAATTTCCAGAAAGTACTTTTTTGGGAATGTTTTTCCGTTGGAGGATCCTACATTCCAATTTTCAAATTAATAGAATTTTTTTTCAGAAAAAGTAAAAAGTATTGCTCTAAGGGGGGTAAAAACCCTTAGAATCGGTATTTCGAAAAAGTACATTTTCATAATTTTTTCCATTGTTGGAAACAACAATGCAAATTTTAAATTTTTTTGTAGGACTTTAATTTAAAAAAATATAAAAAGTACCAAAGTACAATTTTTTACCCCTTTTTACCCTTAGGAATCCGAATTTCCAGAGAGTACTTTTTTTTGGAATGTTTTTCCGTTAGAGGATCCTACATTCCAATCTTCGAATTAATAGGATTTTTTTTCAGAAAAAATAAAAAGTACCAAAGTACTCGTTTTTTTACCCCCCCTTAGAATCGGAATTTCGAAAAAGTACGTTTTCAGAATTTTATCCATTGTTGGAACCACCATTGCAAATTTTAATATTTTTGTAGGACCTTAATTTCAAAAAATATAAAAAGTACCAAAGTACCATTTTTTACCCTTAGGAATCCGAATTTCCAGAAAATTCTTTTTTTGGGAATGTTTTTCCGTTAGAGGATCCTAAATTTCAAACTTCAAATTAATTGAATTTTTTTCAGAAAAAATAAAAAGTACCTAAGTACTCGCTTTTTCCCCTTTTTCAACCCTTCGTTTTAACCCCTTAAAATCAACATTTCCAAAAACCCGGCCTTAGCGGATATGTATTCCAGGAGGTGAAACTACAATCCAAATTTCAAGACTCTGACTTCAGTGGTTTGGGCTGTGGGATGATGCGTGATTAGTATGTCAGTCAGTCATCAGTCAGTCACGCAACTACTTTATATATATAGATATTAACTTAAAAAGTGCTTTTCTACTCAAATTAATTTTGGGCACTATGCATTGTAGAGTAGTCCGTATCGATTTTTACTTTTATTTTTTGTTTCTATTGGGTGTCAAAATGACTCCATAAAACTTTCGTGAAAATCAAAAGTTTCCTACACTCCCGCAACGCGGTTCAAGTAAAATCCCCAAAAAATCACATATTTCATCTTATTTTTAGGCAATCAAGCTCTTTTTGTTGGTGTTATCTATTTGGAAAAATAGGTCTTCGCTGTCTAGACAATATCACATGCAAAAATATTGCAGATTTTTTTTTTGGGAATTATGAGACTTTTAAGCATACACTCAAAAAAATAAACTGGTAAAACGCCTGGTAAAATGCCTTGTAATCCCGTTCTACCAATATTTAACAATTTTCCTTGTTTTTTAACAAAAAATCTTGTACTTTGCTCAAACGAGAACTACAGTTTTATTGGTAATTTTACAAGTTTATTTTCGTAATTGTATTCTACCATTTTGAAAGGTTATTTTACAAAAAAAAAGTTAATTTTACAACAAAGTTTTTATTACGAGGATTCTAGTTGAATTACAAAAAAAACTTTATTTTACAAAAATTACGTTATACGACGATTATGTTGTTTAACAAAAAAAAATTTTTTTTGTATTTTTTTTTATTGAAAAATATTAAAAAAAAAAGTTGACAAAATTTTGAAAAATTTATTACGAGGATTAATTTAAGGAGGAGAATTTAATTTACAAAAAAACAGTTATTTTACAAAAAATAGTTTTATTACGAGGATTTATGTTGTTAACAAAAATTTTTTATTTTGTAAATTTACCATTTTGGTTTGTAAATTTACCATTTTTTTAAACATATTTACCATTTTTTCTTGTAAGTTTACCATTTTCATTTTTTTTATTTTTCCGGTTTTAAAACAATATTTTTACCAATAAAATTGGTAATTTTACCAATTTTTGGTGCATTCAAAATTACGAGGAAATCCTCGTAATTTTACGAGAATTTTACCTACGTCATATTTTACGAGAATAGCCTCGTAAAATCACGAGATTTATTGGTAACTTTACAAGTTTTTTTTTTTGAGTGTAGTACTCCTATTGATTTCCCGGGAAAAATCTGTCAAATTCCATACAAAAAATTGGTAAAAAAGTTTTCGCGCATTTTTATTATACAAGACAATATAAATTGCCGTGAAAAAGTTACATTTCAGTTTTGTTATTTATGATCGTTTCTTTTTTATTATTGTCAAAAGTTGTTGATTTTTAAATGTTTTGTTGCGATTTGAGGCATTTAAAGTTTAAGTGAAATTTTCACAGTAAAAAACAGAGTACTAGGCTTTAAGTAATAAAATATCACGAAATCGTAGCTTCATTAGCGATTTCTCCGAGTTAAGCCACTTTAAAAAATTGTGCTAAGGTGGAAAACCTATCGTTGGAACTCCTCCCCCGAAGTCTCATAAAAATTAACAAATAAAATTTGGGCATCCACATCACGGATATAGTAAAAATGTCCAAAAAATCTATACTTTAACAGCGATGCTGGAGTATAAGGAAATTATTGTACCTCACGAAATCTCTATGGAGTCATTTTGACTCCTTTAAGCTCAAAAAAATAAAAAATCGATGCGGCCATTGGTATTTTTTATTTAATTCGGGATGAGGTTTGGATGCACAAGGATTTTTTTGACAGATGCTGATCAGCATTTTTGGACTAAAAATTTTTTTTTTTATATTTTTATGTTACAGATGTTACAACATATGGTTATGTATGGCGATATCTTAAAAAATCACACATAAAAATTTATTATATAAATTGATCTTGCAATACATAGTGTCACACATGCCCATATATGAAATAATATGACTATTTAAAAGTATATAAAACCATATTAAATTATTTTTACTCGGGTATTTACTCACACAATAGGGGATTGTCCATTGCTTTTACATGCATGATGGAAAGTATTTCGAAGTCCGATCCATTCAACAGTTTTGTCTCTCACTGTTTTAATGTCTGGATTTGCATACACATGTATTTTTAAACCACATGATTAATCTTGTTCTTTAGGCTAAATTGAAGGGGCTTTAAAATTTCCAACCTATACATGTTTTCCTTTGCAATACTTAAAATCCGCAACTCCGTTCTTTTTTATTCATAGCAGAGTTGCCATATTTTAGAAAAGTTGTCTATAACACAAAGATATAAACAAGAATTTTGACTACCTCTATAAAATTCTTTGAGTTTAGATTTACTAAGATTACACAAAATTCAGAAATTTTGAATGAAAAGAAAATTTCTGTTGTCCCAGGCTAAAAATGTTTTGTTGAATTGTATTGAACCACCAAGACGCCAATAAACGTCGAAAAATATAAATTTTTTAAGATTCTGTTAATGAAAGATTTCAAAAAAATAAATATGGCAATACTACATTCAAAATGTGTCAGAGTTAAATGAATTGCAACAACCACATTACGTATGAACAAATTACAAAAAGTGCAACCACAAAAACCTTTTACAAAATAAATAGTAGAACAGTTACAGTACCGTGCCACTTAATTATAATTGATGAGAATTTTGTTGATATTTAAATTCAAGAAAATTAATTTTTATCCCTTTAGAAAAAGAAACTTGATCAGCATATCTGAAAGAGACTAAATTGGATTTCAAATCACTTTTGATTTAAATTTCAAACCATAAAGTTTAAAAGAATAAATTTAAATTTTTGATCGTAGTAATATTTGCCATTGGTTGAGGTACATAAATAATAAACTTATGTAAGTTATCATGTGACTGTTAACCCGAGTAAAAAAATTGATATGACACAATATATAATTTAATATGGGTTCGTGTCTATTTTGATATAATCTTATACGAAAAATGGTTTCATAAGATTTGATCGAATAATATCTAATAATATCAGTTTATATAACTTTATATCGACTTTGATACGAGTTTTGGTCTAATCCAATGATATAAAATTATATCCAATTATATTAAAATTTATACAATTTTATAAATCGGATGTTTTTTTAAGTTTTTAATAAAAAGTTGAAAAACTAAAATAATAAAAATAAGTTGTTCTTGAGAAAAACTTAGAAAAATTTCAAAAAATGAAGTCATGTTAAATTTTATATAAAACACTTGGAAAATATTTTCAAAAAAAATTGTCCTTGGAAAAACTTAGAAAATTTTAAAAAAATGGAGTCATATAAAATTTTATATAAAACACTTAGAAAATATTTGCGATAAAAAAAATTTTCCTTGAAAAAAACTTAGAAAAAATTTAAAAGATGGAGTCATATAAAATTTTATATAAAACACTTAGAAAATATTCGTGATAAAAAAGTGGTGCTATAAAACACTTAGAAAATATTCGTGATAAAAAGTGGTGCTTGGAGGAAAAATCTTAGAAAAATAAAAAAATATGAAGTCATATGAAATTTTATATAAAACACTTTGAAAATATTTGCGATAAAAATATATTCTTGGAAAAAAACTTAAAAAAATTTAAAAATAATGGAGGCATATAAAATTTTATATAAAACACTTAGATATTTAAAATGATGCATGGGGCCAGATGTTACAACATATAGTTATGTATGGCGATATCTTAAAAAAATCCCACATCAAAATTTATTATATAAACTTATCTTGCAATACATAGTGTCACACATGATCATATATGAAATAATATGACTATATAAAAGTATATAAGATCATATTAAATTATTTTTACTCGGGAAGGGTTAATTATCCTAGAAAATTATTAAAAACTTTAAATATCATAATCTTGTAACCACCTACAGTACTATTTAAAAAAAAAAAAAACCTCACTTTTGTATTATAAGTATGAATGGCTCTTATGTAGTTAAAATGACAGTTGCATTTATGAAATAAATCTGCTTAAATAAAGAGAAGAAAAATGTCATTTATCCCATAACAACGGTGATTTTTTCGTTTTCATAGAAATTTTATACTTAACTTTCCACATAAATTCTATTGAATTACAATTTTAATCTTCTTTTAAATTCGATTTGCATAGAAAAGTGGTACAAATCTTTATTTTATTTTTTTTTTATTTTATTTTTTTTTTTTTGGCATATAAAAAGATTTCATACACCTGGCTACACTAACAATTTTAACATTATAAATATGAATTTAGTAGGAGTATTAAGTTGTATTTACATTTGTTTTACAAATCCATTAAAATGTCATTTACTTTTTTCACATTATTTTTATTTTGTAATACTTTAAGTGTCAAAGGTTCATTGTAGCATTTTGTTTTTATTTAACACAAAATTCTAAAATAGATTTTAAACAGCAAATGATAAAATATGTCTTTGTGGGGGTTAAGAAGAAACCGCAATATATATTACAACATTTAAAGCAGAAATTTGTGTGTAAAATTTCATTTGAAACTCACTTCCGATTCCGTTCGAAAATTGAAACTCCATAAGAAATTTGAGAACCTCTATTTAAATTGGAAAATTCCATTTGTAATTAAAAATATTTCACTTGAAATTAAAAAAAAAAAGTAATTAAAATTTATAACAGATCATTGAAAACATTAAAAAAATTTTGTTAAACTTCACAAAAAAAATCTATTGATTTTACACACTAAAAAAAAACTTGTAAAATTACAAGAAAAATTTGTAACTTTTTTTGTTACCTCCTATTTGAAAAGAATTATGTAAATTTACAAGCTTTTTACCAAAAAAATTGTAAATTTAAAATTTTTTTGACGCGATAAAACTTACAAGGAGTTTTCATCGTTTTACTAGATTTTTTCTACCTTCTATTTTTCGAGAATTCAAAGTAAAAATTACGAGCTTTTTTGTAATTTACAATATTTTTGCCAATAAAATTGAAAATTTACAACTTTTTTAGCGAAATAAAACATACAAGGAATTGTCGTAAATAAATACCCTGAAAATTTTTAAAATTACAAGAAAAACTGTAAAATTAAAAAAAAAAACAACTGAGAGTGGTAAATTCAGCTGAGCCGAATCTTTTATACCCTATAAAATGTAAAAAAATAAAAAGAAAAAATTTTTCAGGGGCGATTTTTTTTTGCGAAGGGGGATGGGGTCAGTAGGGGACGTTGAGAGCACCTTCCCATCGCGATAAATATACCAAATGTTTCATTGTCCGATTTTGCTCATATCTGAACTTAACCTGCCTAGGACCATAACACGTATTCGTGCTAAATTTCAGGATAATAGCTCTTTTATTTTGGACTGCATCGTGCCATCTACAGACAGACGGACGGACAGACGGACATTCACAGAATGTCTTAGAATCGATCATGGATCAATAATATATGGGGCATTCCATGTCAAATCGGACACTTTGAAAAAAAATTTTTTTAGATTTTCCTAATTTGTTAACAGTTTTTAGTACCCTTCGAAAACTCCTTCGTGGTAAATTTTCAGATTTTTTTGATGACCCGTTCAAAAGATATCGAATTTTTAAATATTGGTAGTTTGCTCCTTTACTCAAACTTCTTTTAATCATAACTTCTTCAATAATGGTCCAAATTTCAAATTGGTTTTTTTTTCAAAATTTTTGTTTTTTACGTACTTTTTAAAAAAAAAAATCCCCAAAAAATCTTAAAAGCGCTCTAGTATGCGATTTTTAAGTGGTGCTTCCGAGAGGGGTCATTAGTGAGACCGACCCCCATTTATTTTTACCCTACAACATTTTTTCAAAATATACTTACGCCCTATCTCAACTCCCTAAGTAGGCTCCCATACAAAATTACATTTTTATAAAATTTGCTCCAACTGTTATTTGTATGGGAGCCTACTTAGGGTGTGGATATAGGGCATAGGTATCTTTTGAAAAACTGTTGTAGGGTAAAAATAAATGGGGGTCGTTCTCACTAATGACCCCTCTCGGACGCACCATTGGACCGGTAGAAGCTGATTAAATAAAACAAATTTACAAAAAATAAAAAAAATTGTATGGGGACCGCCTTAACAGTTAAAGATAGAGGGTAGGGGTTTTCAGAGAAAATGTTTGGACTAAAAAAATATTGTGAGTCGGTCATACATTTTATTGCTCTTAGGGCACTATTAGGGCAGTTAGAGCGGTTGGAACAAATTTTAAAAAATGTCGTTTTGTGTGGGAGCCCTCTTAGAAATTGGAGATAGGACATTAGTTTGTTCCAAAGAAATGTTAAGACGTAAAAATTAATGGGGGTCGGTCTGATAAAGGATCCCTCTATGACGCACCATTGGAGCAGTAGAAATGATTTTAAGATTGGAAACTTACAATAAAATTTTTTCAAAAAATTTTAAAAAATAGTAATAATCGTTATCCCACGATCCTCCTGGGCAAAAAATTTGTAGAATTGAAAGAAGTTTTACAGAAAAAAAATTTCAAAAAAATCGAAGAGTACAAACATTTTCAAAAATGAGATTTAAATTTTAAAACTTAAAAATCGCATACTAGAGCGCTTTTAAGAATTTTTTGGGATTTTTTTTTAAAAAGTACGTAAAAAACAAAAATTTTGAAAAAAAAAATTGAAATTTGGACCATTATTGAAGAAGTTATGATTAAAAGAAGTTTGAGTAAAGGAACAAACTACCAATTTTTCAAAATTCGATATCTTTTGAACGGGTCATCAAAAAAATCTGAAAATTTACCACGAAGGAGTTTTCGAAGGGTACTGAAAAGTGTAAACAAATTGGGAAAATCTAAAAAAAAGTTTTTCAAAGTGTCCGATTTCACATGGAATGCCCCATATATACTTTATGGGGTCCCTGACCAATATTTCGATGCGTTACAAACGGAATGACAAAGTTAGTATACCCCCATACTGTGGTTGGAGGGTATAAAAATGAAAATTTCGAGAAAAAATTATTTGTTAAAAAACACGGAAAAATGTCAAATATGTATTGGTAAAATGGGATTACGAGACTTTTTCTAGTAAATTGTCAAGGTTTTTTTTAAGTGTAGAGTAAATAATGTCGAATATGTAATATTTTAGTTTAAACATTTGTAATTTTTCATTTGAATTCCCTTTGCTACTTGTATTGTTAGTATATTTGCTAAATAGTCTTGACAATGAAATCTGGCACATTCCGAAACACGTGTAAGGTAAAGAAATTAATGACCTTGAGCTGGAATAAACCTACTCAAAATACAATGGAATTACATTATAAGGAATATTTTCCATAAAACTAAAAAACAAAATTATAATTGGTTGTCCATGGACATTTTTTAAATTACAATTGGAATCTTCGAATTACAAGTAGAATATTCGAATTACAAATAGAATTTTCGAACTACAAGTGTAATCTTCGAATTACAAGTAGAATCTTAAAATTACAATTGATCTTTTAGGAATTACATCTGTAAATGGTGTAGTTTCAACCCACTGTGCAATGGTAGAGTGATTAGATTACTAAGGTACAAAAACGTCAAAAAAAACTGCTGATTTTTAAATTGAGGCATTCCACACCAAATGTCCAGCGAAAAAAAAATGTTACCGTACATTTCTGAATACGTTCTCTGGATAGTCCTATATGGAACTAAGAAAATTGCGTTTTTGGTTTTTTCAAAAACTGAGCTTAGGAGGCGAAGTCAAATATTGGAAAAATGGTCAAATTTGTGCCGAGTTGCCTTGTTTTAATATTTATCAAATTAAAACGGAATGCACCACAATCTCAAAAATTTTAGATTATGAGCTATCGACCATCATTTTTTTTTGGAAAATTTTCAGAACCTGTTCTGAAATTTTCCATTTTTTAAAAAGTCAATTTATCAAAAATCCCCCCAAGACCAAATTTTAAAAATAAAAAAAGAAAAAAGAAAAAGAAGAAAAAAAAAGAAAGAATAACATTTTCTAAAAAATTTTCCACAGGAGAAAAATTTTAAAATCCGAAAATTTTTTCCTCATAAAAAAAATTTAGAAATCCGAAAATTTTTCATTGAAAAATTTTGAATATTTTTAAAAGAAAAATCTAAAAATTTTTATAGGGAAAATCTAAAAATTTTTAAAGAAAAAATGCGACAAAATCTGAAAATTTTTTTGTAAGAAAATATCTGTCAATCTAGAAGTTCTTATTGTGAAAAAAATTTTCTATGGAAAATTGTTGTGAACGTGACAGTTTTTGTATGGAAAAATAGAAAAAATCTGAGACTTTTGCTATAGGAAAAATTTCTCAGAGTCTGAGGCTTTTTCTACAGGAAAAGTGTCTCAGAATCTGAAGTTTTTTAATAGGAAAAATATCTCAGAATCAGAGACTTTTTATGCACGGAAAACGTCTCAGAATCTGGACTTTTTTTATAGGACAAATGTCTAAGAATCTGAGACTTTTTCTATAGTAAAAATTTCACAGAATCTAAGACTTTTTCTATATTAAAAATGTCTCAAAATCTGAGACTTTTTCTGTGGAAAAAATGTCCCAAAATCTGAGACTTTTTCTATATGAAAAATATCTCAGAATCTAAGACTTTTTCTATATGAAAAATATCTCAAAATCTCAGACTTTTTTTTAAAGAAAAACCATCCATGTAAACGTTGTGCGAACGATACAGGTCGCAATTTTTAACTGAAATTTGAAACTTAAGCTTCTTTTGACCCAGGGATGAACGCTTTGAAATTGGAAAAAATCGGTCCATGTTTTGAGCTAGCCCCCATACAAACGTCCCCTTAAAATACGAGGAAACGACCCTAACAACCCTATTTTAATAGGAATCCTTTCGAAATTTTGCAGGTAAACGTATTTTGAGTCACAAATCACCATTTCAAATTTTAAAAAAATCGGACTAGTTTTTCTGGTAGCCCTACACAAACCACCCTCCCGATATTCACATAAATCGCTAAAATTTCTTTACAATAGAAAATATTTTATTAAAATTTAGTTTGTTTGTGTTTAACACGTACTTTAATAACCCAATCAAATCTGATTATAGTCACACCATTTTTGGACTTAGGTCCCATATGAATATTTCGCCCGATATTCACTTTAATCGGTTTATTGGCAACAAATAGAAGACCATTTCACTCAAATTTGGTTTGCGAGTGTTTCTGCACTTATTAAAGATTTGACAAAAGATAGAACAAATAGGTACATGTGTGGATTTGGGACCCATTTTCCGGGAAACACTAAAGTAAGGTATTATACATATAGTCGGTCTTGACCTGTCTTGTGTTTTTTTTTTTTAATTTTTTTAAGTTTAGATGTTCCACACAAAAAATTTAAGACATGAGTTTTTCGTTTTTTTTTAGAAAATCGAATTTGAATTTCACAACAATTTTGTAATTTGCTTGTGTTTTCTTGTTTCAACATCGCGTATGAGTAATATTTATGCAAATATTTAATACTCATTCGCCATGTTTCAACAAGAAAATACAAGCAAATTACAAAATTGTTATGAAATTTAATATTTAAATTAGATTTTCTCAAAAAAAACAAGTAAGAAAATTATAGTCGGTCAAGACCGACCATATGATACCCTACACCAGTGTTTTCCTGAAAATGGGTCCCAAGTCCAAACATGGACTGATTGGATCTATCTTTTGTTAGATATTTATTTAGTGTAGAAAACACACACAGATCAAATTTTAGTGGAATTCGATTACTTTTTTGCCAATAGACCGATTTAACTAAATATCGGTCGAAATTTTTATATGGGGTAATAAGTCCAAAAATGGTCCAATATATTCCGATTTGATAAGGTTGCTAAAGTACACGTTTAGCACCTAAAAATAGTTTTTTTTTATCAAATATTTCTATTTTTATGAATTTTTAGGAAATTATATGAATATCGGGAAGGTGGTTTGTATGGGGACTACCAGAAGGACTGACGCGATTCCTTTGAAATTTGGAATGGTGATTTGTGCATACAAAATTTGATTACTTGCTGAATTTCAAAGCGATATCTTTTATAATACGGTTATTAGAGTCATTAAAGCCGAAGCGTTTGTATGGGGTTTAGTTCTTAACATGGACCGATTTTCTCCAATTTCAATAGGCTTCGTCCTTGGGCCAAAAGATGCTTAAGTTTCAAATTTCAAGTCAATTGATTGAAAATTGCGACCTGTATCGTGATTAAACCGATAGATGGACAGACGGACGGACGGACAGACGGTCGGACGGACAGACGGACGGACGGACATCGCTAAATCGACTCAAAAAGTTATTCTCAGTCGATCGGTATACTTGAAGGTAGGTCTAGGACCAATATTTCGGGTAGTTACAAACATCAGCACAAACTCAATATACCCTGTACCACAGAGTGGTGTAGGGTATAAAAAGTGGCCGGATTTTTAATAAATTGACTTTTTTAAAAAATGGAAAATTTCAGAACAGATTCTGAAAATTTTCAAAAAAAAAACTTTAGTCGATAGCCCATACAAAACTATACAAGAATGTAAATTTTTGAGATTGTGGTGCATGCCGTTTTAATTTGATAAATATTTAAACAAGACAACTCGACACAAATTTTACCATTTATATAATATTTGACCACGCCTCCTAAGCCCAGTTTTTGAAAAATTGAAAAACGAAAAAACGCAATTTTCTTAGTTCCATATAACCTATTCAGAAAATCACGGGACACATGTTTTTCTGTAGCGGGACATTTGGTGTGGAGTGTTAGTGTTGCCATGCTACCGATTAAACTAATTGTAAGTTTGAGCGACACGTCAAAAACTCGCCCTAAGTTTGTATGGTGCTAGGAACCAGACACCGTTAATAATGGGTTAAATTTATTTCAATTGCATTTCATTACAAAATTGCATTAAAGTGTCTCTTTTTCTTAAATATTTTTATCTTTTCAAAGCAACAAAACTAAAACGAAAAACAACTAGATTTAGATTGGCGAATACTTGTCATTTATTAATTGAATCTACACAAGGAACCCCAAGGAAATTTATAGCAAAACAACGAAAAAAAAGAAAATGTTTTGTAATTCATTTTAAATAAAATATGAAATTAAAAACAGTTGTAAGTTTAATTTATATTCTTCATCATGTACTTCATTCATATTCTGCTGAGATTGCCATATTCTTAACAACTTTTTGTTAAATCATTGGTTTTGGTCTTGTTTTCTGGCAGTTGATGTTATTATTCATCTTCCTCATCTTCAGCATCATCCTCATCGTCCTCATCATCAGCAGCAGTTGTAGCATTAGTAGCAGCAACATTTTGTTGCTTATTGTGTTTGTGATAGAGTTGTGATGATGGGGGTAATGTGGCATTAAGGGTATGATGGCATGATGGAGAATGGTGGCATATCGTTTGGTATGGTTTTGGCACTTAAGAAAGCTTGATGGTTGGTTGGTTATACTTGGTTAGATGGATTGTTGTTTTTGGCAACATTGTTTGTTTGTTTTGGTATCACTTCACGTTTGCTTTTTTTATTTTCTGTTTTATTTTCTCTGTAATATTTCCTTCCTTATGTTTTATGGATGTGTGTGTGTGTGTGCATGTTGTTTGTTGTCATCATATCAAAAAATGTTTCATTATGCTACAATTGTTAGTATATCCAGTTAAATTTTGAAGGTTTTTTCACCGACTTTTCTGTTGTTGTCCGGGATTTACGTGTTGTTGTTGCTCTTGTTGTCCTGGGTTTACGTGTTGTTGTCGTCCTACGTGTGGTAGTTGTCGTTGTAGTAGTGGGAAGTGTTGGTCGGGTTGTTGCCACGGGGAATTCATGCTCTGGTACTTCCAAATGCTTTGGCAATATTGGTAGCTGTTCTGTATATTTGGCTAAGGATTTTTAGTTTTTTTAATATAAAAGCATTATGTTATTATTTTGTTAGAAATTTTAGTTTAGATTTGTGTTGCTGCTACATACCTGAATCCTGATGGTAACCATTTTCGTCAGCCGTATAAAAGACAGTTAAATATTTATTATTTGATAGAGGATGTGAGAAGAAACCTTTGTGTGCTAACACTTTTTTACCTTCAGCTATGGGTGTCCAGTAGGATTTTTCATAACGTGTCACACCATTACTTAAGGCATATCTAGAAAAATTAAAAAAATTTGAAATTAAACAACAGGAAAATCTAATTAAATGTGCATATTAGGCATTCAATAGCAAATGTTCCGCTACAGAAAAACATGTGTCTCATGAATTTCTGAATAGGCTTTTTAAATAGCCCTTTATGAAACTAAGAAACTTGAGTTTTTGGTTTTTCAATTTTTCAAAAAATGGGCTTAGGAGGCGTGGTAAAATTTTGGAAAAATGGGCTAAGGAGGCGTGGTCAAATTTTGGAAAAATGGCCTTAGAAGGCGTGGTCAAATGTTGGAAAAATTTTCAAATTTGTGTCGAGTTGCCTTGATTAAATATTTAACCAAATTAAAACAAAATACACCACAATCTCAAAAAATTTATATTCTTATAGGGTCAGTCTTAGTGAAATCAATCAAAAATAGCTAAAAATTTTCGTGACCCCCTCCGATTTTGATGAAATTTAGTTTAGTTGTAACACTAAGTGATAAACTAATGCACACTTATTTTCAGCCCTCTAAGTAAACAGTGGGCGAAAACACGGAGGGTCAAAATTTCCCCCAAAATCTCCCAGTCGCGACACTTTGCACTGTAAAAACTTAATATCGTTGGTTCTATTATAGCTAGAAAGCCCATTTTTGGTTTGTTTTGAAGCTCATAATAAGCTCTACAAGACCTACCGTAACCAAAAAATTTTCGAAAAAAAATAAGGGTTACCTCCCTTATTTTAAGGTCGAGATATACGGAGGAGAAAATGGGGAGGATGGTATCCCCCGATTTTTTTTTTACTTGACAATCTTATAGAGAAAGTCCTAAAGAATACATTCTAAAATTTTTAAGTTGGGACAACAATGGGATCCCTCAAAATCAAAATTTTTCACAATTTTCCCCAAAATCTCCAAATCGCAACACTCTTTAACCTTAAAAATTTAATATCATAAGTGCTTTTGTAGCTACAGAGCCAAATTTTTTTGTTTTAAAGCTTATAATACGCTCTACAAGACATACCAAAATCAAAAAATTTTTCAAAAAAAGGAATTGGTGCCCCCCTTATTTGAAGGTCATGGCAAAGGGTGGAGGAAATGGGGGGAAAGTATCCTCCGATTTTTTTTTTACTTGGGATTCTTAAAGTGCAAGTCCTAATGAACATAGTCTACAATTTTTATGTTGGGACAACAATGGGATCGACCAAAATCAAAATTTTTCAAAATTTTCCCCCAAAATCATTAAATCGCGACATTCTTGCGCCTCCCATTGGAGTCCCAAGATAAAAATTTCAGGATATGCTCTCTAGAACTTACTCTTAAAAAAAAGAAAAACAAGGTAAAAAAAATATTGGGGAATACTATCCCCCGATTTCCCCCACCCCTTGCCACGATCTTATAATACAAGAGGCACCCCTAATTTTTTTTATTTATTTTTTTTGTAATAGTAATATTGTAGGGCATATTAAGAGCTTCAAAACAAACCAAAAATGGACTCTGTAGCTACAATACAGTCCACGATATTAAATTTGTAATGGGCAAGAGTGTCGCGATTTGGAGATTTTGGGGGAAATTATGAAAAATTTTGATTTTGGTCGATCTGATTGTTGTCCCAACATAAAAATTTTAGAATATGTTCATTAGGACTTGCACTTTGAGAATACCAAGTAAAAAAAAAATCGGGGGATACTTTTCCCCCATTTCCTCCACCCTTTGCCACGACTTTTAAATAAGGGGAGCACCCTTCCTTTTTTCTAAAATTTGTTGGTTAAGGTAGGTATTGTAGAGCGTACTATAAGCTTTAAAACAAACAAAAATGGACTCTGTAGCTACAATAGCACATATGATATTAAATTTTTAATGTTCAAAGAGTGTTGCGATTTGGAGATTATAGGGGAAATTGTGAAAAATTTTGATTTTGAGTGATCCCATTGTTGTCCCAACTTAAAAATTTTAGAATATATTCTTTAGGACTTTCTCTATAAGATTATCAAGTAAAAAAAAAATCGGGGGATACCATCCTCCCCATTTTCTCCTCCCTTTATCACGACCTTAAAATAAGGGAGGTAACCCTTATTTTTTTTCGAAAATTTTTTTGTTATGGTAGGTCTTATAGAGCATATTAGGAGCTTCAAAACAAACCAAAAATGGGCTTTCTAGCTATAATAGAACCAACGATATTAAGTTTTTACGGTGTAAAGTGTCGCGACTGGGAGATTTTGTAGGAAATTTTGACCCTCCGTATTTTCGGCCCCTGTTGACTTAGAGGGCTGAAAATTTGCATTTGTTAGTTTTTTACGTAGTGTAAGATCTTAACCAAATTTCATCAATATAGGAGGGGGTCAAGAATATTCATGATTGATTTCACTAATAATGACCCTATACAGTTTGTATGGGTTATCGATTAAATTTTCTTTGGAAAATTTTCAGAACCCGTTTTGAAATTTTCCATTTTTTAAAAAAGTCAATTTATCCAAAATCCGGCCCTCTTTTTTTTGTATATTTTTTTTTTAGTTAAGATGTTTGTCTATCCACACAAAAAAAATCAGGCATGTGCTTTTCGTTTTTTTTTTTTGAGAAAATCGCATTTGAATTTTAAATTTCATAACAATTTTATAATTTTCTTGTATTTTCTTGTTTCAACATTGCGGATGAGTATTAAATATTTGCATAAATGTTACTCATATGCTATGTTGAAACAAGAAAATACAAGCAATTTACTAAATTGTTATGAAATTCAAACTTCAAATGCGATTTTCTAAAAAAAAACGAAAAATCCCTTGCCTGAATTTTTTTTCTGTGGATAAACAAACATTTAGACTTTTAATATAATTTTTATACCCTACACCACTCTGTGGTACAGGGTATAATGAGTTTGTGCTGATGTTTGTAACTACCCGAAATATTGGTCCTAGACCTACCTTCAAGTATACCGATCGACTCAGAATTACTTTTTGAGTCAGTCCGTCGGTCTGTCCGTCCGTCCGTCTGACCATCTATCGGTTTAAGCACGATACAGGTCGCAATTTTCAATCAATTGACCTGAAATTTGAAACTTAAGCATCTTTTGGACCAAGGACGAAGCCTATTGAAATTGGAGAAAATCAGTCCATGTTTATACCTAGCCACCATACGAACGCCACCTTTGGATTCGGCTTAAATGACTCTTATAACCGTGTTATAGTAGATATCGCTTCGAAGGTAATCAGCAGGTAATCAAATTTTGTATGCAGAAACCACCATTCCAAATTTCAAAGGAATCGGATAAGTCCAGCTGGTAGTCCCCATACAAACCTCCCTCCCGATATTCACATAATTCCCTCAAAATTCATAAAAATGGAAAAATTTGATAAAAATTTTATTTTTAGCTGTTAAACGTGTACTTTAGTAACCTTATAAAATCTGAATATAATTGGACCATTTTTGGACTAGTCCCCCATATAAAAATTTCGACCGATGTTCAGTTAAATCGGTCTATTGACAAAAAATAAACTAATTCCACAAAAATTTGATCTGAGTGTGTTTTCTACACTAAATAAAGATCTAACAAGAGACAGATCCAATCGGTCCATGTTTGGACCTGGGACCCATTTATCGGAAAGGACTGGTGTAGGGTATCATATGCTCGGTCTTGACAGACTATAACTTTCTTACTTGTTTTTTTTTTTTAAATGCCCGGATTTATGATTAATTGACTTTAAAAAAATGGATAATTTCTAAACGGGTTCTTAAAATTTAAAAAAAAAAAATTAATCGATAACCCATGCAAAACTATTCAAGAATGTAAATTTTTGAAATTGTGGTGCATTTCGTTTTAATTTGATAAATATGAAATCAAGGCAATTCGATACAAATCTGACCATTTTTCTAATATTTGACCACGCCTCCTAAGCCCAGTTTTTGAAAAATTGAAAAACCAAAAACGCAATTTTCTTAGTTCCATATAGGGCTAAAAATTTATTTAATTTTTATTCGCTGGAAATTTGGTGTGGAATATCTCATATGCGCATTTCTTATGTTTAAAACAACAATAGAGTCGACATGTTTCATAGCGTGTGCCGAAAATTTAAAATTTTCGAAAATTTTCCTAGAATTATGCTTATAAAAAAACTGATTACTGGAAAAAAAAAAAATAAAAATTGTGTTAAATTCGGCTGTGCCGAATCTTTTATTCCCTCAAAAAGTGGTAAAAAAAATTAAAAAAAAAAAAATAAAAATTCAGGGGCGTTTTTGGGGGGGGGTAAGGGTGGTCAGTGGTGGACTTTGAACGCTCCTTCCCATTGCGATAAATATAGCAAATGTTTCATTTATTTAACAAAAATACAAAAAAACATGTAAAATTTTTTTTTTTTTTTTTTTCAGATGTTAGTTCAGTTCTTCAAGGGGGAACTTTTTCCCTCTAGCCCGATTTTGCCTATTTACGAACCTAACCTGCCTATGAACATGAGACATATTTGTGCCAAACTTCAGGAGTCTAGCTGTTTTATTTTGGACTGCATTGTGTTATCTACAGATGGACGGACAGACAAACGGACATTCACAGAATGTCTTAGAATCGATAATAGATCAATAATATATTTACTTTATGGGGTCCCCGACCGATATTTCGATGCATTACAAACGGAATGACAAAGTGAGTATACCCCCATACTGTGGTTGGAGGGTATAAAAAGTCGAATGCATTCAATTTTTAAAAGTCGAATGAAAAATAAATCGAATGCATTCGATATTTATAAATCGAATGAGTCCAAAGTAAATTAATTCAATTCGCTAAAATGTAATTGGGAAATGCAAACACTGAATTTTCATTCGGAATGCCAAATCGAATTAAGGAATAAAATCCTTCGAAGCTCTTATCCGTAGTGCATCAAATGAAAACCTTCTTTTTCCTCAATGTACTCTACATAATTAAATTTTGGCAATAATTTTAACAATAAATAAAAAATATACGGATGTAAATGTAAAGCGCTGGTTGCGCCCTAAAGATGACCTCCATTTTTGTTTTATTTTTCCACGTACTCAGCTTTTCAGTGAGAATCATGTTAGGGGCCTGCCGTTAAGAAATTCCAAAATGTCCTGATATCAGGACACGCTACTCTTTAGCATTGATATTACTGACCAATAAAACATAGAATATGCTTTTTTTTCTTATGAAAGACACTTTTGGCGAGAATTTGATTTAAACGAGTATTTTAAAAAACTACTATCGGTTTATTACACCGTACGACAAAAATGAAAAAAAAAAGTAATTTAACTCGAACTGGATAATATACGTTTGAAACTATAGACTAAATGTCGTAAAACTGCATTTACAATTTTTCATTTCATGATCCTGTTTGCTTTTAAAAGGACTTCAAAGTTTTAGAGTATTAACTTTTATAAAATATTTTTATAATATTTTAATTTGTCCTAGGATGCCACTAGTGATAGCAAATGAAAGAGGAGGTTCTCCCCTAATTTTCCCATTTTATTATTTTTACTTATCAGGAAAAAGGAGGCAAGTTATGTCCTTTCAAAACTTAATCCTTCAATATCACTCAAAATTTTCAACAACATATTTTGATAACATTTTCAAAGGACATTATTCGCATCCTTTTAAACTGATATGGCAAAATAAAAAATTTAAAAATTATAGGGGGTCCTCCTCTTTCATTTACCATCATTAGTGCTATCCAAGGATAAGTAAAAATATTTTAAAAATATTGTGCAAAATGTATCCTTTAAAACTTTGTAGTGCTTTTAAAGGGAAACATGAACTTTTAAAACTTCGTAGTCCTTTTAAAGGGAAACATGATCACGAAATGAAAAACTGTAAAAGCAGTTTTACTCCAGTTGATCTCTACTTTCAGACGTATATCATCTCTACTTTCAGATATATATCATTTTGACATATGACACCTCTAGTGGCACCATTGTGGCAGTTAGAGCGTTGGGAGCAAATTTTTAAGAAATAAGATTTTTGAAAGGAAGCTCACTTATAGAGTAGAGAAAGGGGGTAGCTATGTTTGAACCGCCTTAAGGGTTAAAGATAGAGTTTAGATATGATTAATGAAAATGTTCGGGTTGAAAAATGTTGAGGTTCGATCACACATTTGACTCCACTACACACAAAAAAACACCTTGTCAAATTACTAGAAAAAGTCTCGTAATCCAATTTTAGTCCATCGAGTACAATCCTCAGGGATCTAGAAGACCCGGCAGACCAGCTAACACATGGAGTCGCCAAATCGAAAAAGAACTGAGTGACAATAATGTTTCGTGGAGCGAAATGAAAAGGATGACATCAGACAGAAGCGAATGGAAATCATTTGTTGAGGCCCTATGTTCCAGTGGGAACTAAAGGACTAAATGAATATAATCCAATTTTATCAATATTTGACATTATTCCTTGTTTTTTAACAAAAAATTTTCGATGGTTTTTTTTTTGTAATTTTACAATTTTTTTGCAGTTTTAGAAATTTCCAAGTTTTTTTTTTCAAAAAAAAAAATCTAGTAAATTCACGTGATTCCTTGTAAGTTTTATCGCGTCAAAAAAATTGTAAATTTACATCACCTCCAGCTGCTCACATGGTGCCTTCTAGAGGGCTAAAATGTTAGGCGGACCCTCATTTGTTGCCCCTTAATATTTTTCCAAAATTTACCTGCCTCCTTTCTTCACTTCCTAGGAGTCCCCCCACAAAAAATATTTTTTTTTTTTATAATATTTATAATTTTTGTCGGACGCTGTTATTATTATTATTCTAATTGATTTTACTAACCTATATTCATAATTTCCATCCAAATAACGTTGATTACGTTCTTCGATAACTCGTGGCTTTTGAACTTCAGCTGGATGATATCGTTCTTCATCTGCTACAGCGGTTGTGGTTGTATCCATATCATTCGAGGTGGTAGGTTTTGGGGTGGTCGTTGTTTTCTTTGGAGAACGTGCCTCCGTACAAAGTACACCACAGACACATATTAATGCCACCAATATCAAAGCACGTACCATTTTATGAGCACTTAAAATATTCTAATACTTGTAAAAATTATACAAATTTTTGCTGAAGAAAGTTGTTAAACACAAATGTTGGCTAACGGCGTTACTTTACACGTCTTTCGTATTTTTTTTTTTTTTCTTGGAAACAAAACAAATGGTTCCGTTCCTGTATATAAATTTAAGGAATGGATTTTGATTTGCACGTTTATGGTTGGCTGGAGATTTGGTAATTGATATCTTAACCAAGCAGACTATAAGCTTTTATACTTCAACCAAAAATATTTGTATGTATGTATAAGAAATCCTGTTCTTATAAAGTTTAGGGATTTTTTGGCAACCAAAAACAAAACAATTTCTTATCTTTAGAATTTAAACCTCTAACGTACATAAAGGGGCATAAAAGTGTCTTTTGTTCTTTAAGATAATTTTAAAATAAAAAGGAATACAGTTGAAATTTATGTTTGAGCTCGAAATTAACATTGGAATTCCGTAAAGAAATGTCCGTAGGTTCTGACACATAACAATGTATGTAGATGAAAATGACACACCAAAACGCCGAGACTCGTCAATCTAATTTTGGGTCGTAGAATTCAGTGGTGTACCCCGTTTTGAAAAGTTATCTCAAAATCAGGCGATATTTCGATTTTAAATTTGTAGTAGATTTACGGCGATTTTTGATTTTAATTGAATGAAAAAACTTAAAAAACTTCTTAAAAAATTGTTATTTGAGCAAATCCCAGCAAAACTTAGATTACCAAATAAGGTATAAAATAAGGTATAGGATCTCTTATTTTATACATTGCAGCATTGATGATTTTACCAGGCGATGAGACTAAAAGTAATGCATCCACATTATCACATAGAATACCAGTAAGGTATAAAATAAGTCATAAATTTATAACGAAGAATACGAGTAAGGTGTAAAATATATGATATTTTATAGGTTACGAGAAATGAAATAATATAGCATACCAGAAGATAATATATAAGGTGTTACGAGTAGTGAAAAAGTAATTTTGTATTAAATTTACTCACGTGATTGTAATTGAGTGCAAGTAGATAAAATATGCTCGTGTGTGTCGTTAGAAACTACCTGTCGTGAGCCCATCTCTAGTTTAAACTTATGCATTTTTTTATAAAATAATTATTTTTTATGTTATTGTAATGCATTACGCATCCAATTATAAATAATGCATTATTTCAAACTTTCAAATAATACATAATGTAACCAGATATAAGTCAATTTAATGTTTAGAAATAATAAATATGAAATACATTTTTTCCAATAATCATGCATTACGTAGCAAATTATAAGTAATGCATTATTTTTAACTTTAAAATAATACGTTGTGGAACAAATGTTTGGTAAGACATCCTAAAATAATGCTACAAATAAGGTATATACATTACCTGGTAATGTGTTATATAATCACTACCCATTACCAAAGTTTTGCTGGGATCCATGGGAAATTTAATTGACGGTTCACCGATTTTGTTTATTTTTGGTTATTTGATAGAGCTTCGTAAATTATTAAAAACCATATTTTTTTATCAATACTTTGGAAGATATGAGCGTTTAAAAAAGCGATTTTTTGACAACACTGAAAAAAAGACATAACTAAAATTGAGGAAAAAATATCTTTGAAAATTTATTATGAAGTTCCCTAAAATTTAGTTTAATTTAATTAAAAAATGAGAAATTTTCTTAACTATGAGGAAAAAAGTTTAGTTCATTTACTTATAATTAGTTCATAGTTTTCTTTAAATGGAGTTCTTTTT